>CM066978.1:8967327-10167327 GCA_033971965.1 Cucurbita ficifolia
CCGAAACTACAACTCGTCGATCCGGGTCAGAAGATCTAAAAACCACAATTTCTGTGTGGAGCTCCTGAAATTCGCCGCCCCAAGAACGAGAGCCATAAGAAGCAACCGCGACAAACTTCCCACTTTCCGAAACCGCCGGACTGAAGTCGACAGACCCACGAGGAGTCAGGCGAGTCACCGAATCGGAACCGTCCAACCCAGTGAAATACAGAGCGGACCAGCTCGTGAAGGGCTTATGGGGGTTTTCATGAGCGGAGATAAAATAGAGGCGATCATTTCTGATAATGGGTCGGTCGTGAAAGCAGCTTCCGGGGGCGGAAGGTAGCAACCTGGGGGCGGAATTGGGAGAATTGGAGAGATAAACTCTAGGGGAGCCAGATCGTTCAGAGATGAAGACGATGGATAGCTGATTATCGACGAATTGGGCATTGAAATTGACGGAGATTCCGTCGGTAAGGCAGTGTTCAGTGGTGGGAGAATTGAGTGAAACAGAGAAGGTGTCGAAGCCGTACTGAGTACGTCCGACGGTGGTGAAGATGACAGTGCCGGTGGGGTTATCCATTTGGGGGAAGTGGCGAAAGTGAAGAGTAGTGAGTAGTGAGAGAGAAAGGAGAGAATTTGGGGACAAATTAATAGGGAATGGAAGTGGAGTCTTACGTAAGAGATGAGACAACGGATTTGGAATCTATCCTCATTTTTTCTCGGAAAGAATTGTATAAAAATCTTTCTTGGTGGACAAGGAGAACGGTTGAAGTGTTGGACTCAACACTCCAACACTAATTGTAATAGTCCACCTCTTTGGACGAGGTCTTCCCCTTCCGAGCCCTTTTTAAAAGGCATCTATTAGGGAAAAGTTTTCACACCCTCGTAAATAATGTTTCGTTCTCCTCCCCAACCGATGTGGGATCTCACAATCCACCCTTTTAGGGCTAGCGTCCTCGCTGACACTCGTTCCCTTCTCCAATCGATGTGGGACTCCCACCAAATCCACCCCCTTCGGGCCCAGTATTCTTGCTGGCACATCGTCTCATGTCCACCTCCTTCGGGGCTCAACCTCTTCGTTGGCACATCGCCCGGTGTTTGGCTTTGATACAATTTGTAATAGCCCAAACCCACCGCTAGCAGATATTGTCCTTTTTGGGCTTTCCCTTCCAGTTTTTCCCTCAAGGTTTTTAAAACGCGTTTGCCAGGGAGAGGTTTCCTCCCCGATGTGGGATCTCACACGAATTATGTTGTAAACATTGTAATTATAAAACAAAATTTAAACCAACAAATGCTTCAACAAACATGATAAATCAAGAAATTTTCAATTAGAGCATCTAAGCAGCACAAATATTTCTGCATTTAGCAATAAGTAAATGGTTTTCAGGGGAGATGCTAGATGGGACATACTTGACAAGCTGTGTTTCCAAGCCACATTCCTTGAGCCACATTAGTCTTCCCATATCAATAATCTCCTTGCACATAAATCCCAGGACTGCTCTCTCCACTGGATTCATATGTCTAGCAATGTCTTCTACCGTGCTTCCGTTCATTCCATCGCCTTCATTTTCACTGCAACGATATGAGGTTTAAGTCAAATGGCCATCGTCCATCACGAGGCTGCAATACGAGCAGTACGCGTGTGATAATGGTTACCTAGATTGAAGAAACGTTTTCGAGTTGGCAACATCTGAAATATCATCACTGTGATTAGCATCCACTGCCCAACTAGTGAACCATGTAATAGCAAGAAATTCTTCTTTTGTGATTCCGAGTTCTAATAAGTATCTCTTATCTGCAGGGAAGATCATCTTTAAACATCTATTGAGTACTGAAGTTGAACAAAAGAAAAGGAAAAAGCTACCTTAGTTGAAGCATATAGTGGCAAGATGTAAAAGGATTGCTTACTTGTGTAATGCTTCCATTGACAAAGGTGATGACAACATGTCGCTATAGCCAAACCTCTCAATTTTGGCCTATCTCCGCACTGTTCAGTATTGACATGATTGGATTGTTTGGTAAGACAACATCTGAGAGCCAAATCTATGAAATAAAATAAGTATTAAGACAACGTTAGTTGGTGTAACAACTAAAGTTTACAATGAATTCATTAATATGATTGAACAACCTGTTGCAGGCCCACAGAGATGTTTGCCAATGGCCAAGTAAGGATTATGCCTCAAAGATTCAACAGCATTCAGGTTTAGATCCTCAACTGTAAGAAAGAATTTAACCATATTTGCCTCATCAAGATCAAGATTCAGATGGAATTAACACAAGAAAGAACTTAACCATACTGCAATTAGGACACACTAAACATTTTCAGAATGCAAGTATATGGTTATTGTGAGATCCCACATCGGTTGGAGAGGGGAACGAAACATTCTTTATAAGGATGTGGAAACCTCTCCCTAGTAGACGCATTTTAAAACCGTGAGGCTTACAGCGATACGTAACGGGTCAAAGCGGACAATATCTACTAGCGGTGGACTTGGGCCGTTACAAATGGTATCAGAGCCAGACACCAGGCAGTGTGCCAGCGAGGATGCTAGCCCACAAGGGGGTGGATTGTGAGATCCCACATCAGTTGGAGAGGGAAACAAAACATTCCTTATAAGGGTGTGGAAACATCCCCCTAGTAGACGCGTTTTAAAACCATGAGGCTGACAACGATACATAACGGGTCAAAGCGGACAATATCTAATAGTGGTGGGCTTGGGCTTGGGCGGTTACAATCATAATGTACCTTTCTAGCTTGTTAAAAGACAGTCTTTGAAAATGCATTAAATGAAATTTGAGAAAACCTTACTGTCGATTCGCAAACGCTCTAAAACCAAGCTCTCCTTCTGTCGCAGTGATCGATCAGCCTAGAGGTTGAATTGGCATAACAAAACACATAAAGATAAAGAATATAAAGCCAAATGAAGTTTAGTTGATCCATTTGCTAAAAATCTAGACGTGCATAACGACGAAATCTCGAATTTTAACCTTCAGTTTGTATGATTTCCGCTCAACCAGAAGCACCCTTTTTATACCATAGCAATCCGCAAGCATTTGAGTTAAGTAGCCTCTTCCTGCCCCGAACTCAATTACCGCAGGGGCAACATTAGCCTCATTGCCACACGATCTGTTACCCTCACATTGTTCTCCTCCATCATAATTCCTCAGCACTCCAAATTCCTCCATGTTTCCAAGAATCGACGCCTGCTGCAGAACATGTTTCTCTTGAAATGGAATTTTCCTACCCAAAACAAAACAGAGCATATTTTACAAAACCCATTAAATCTCATGAAAGAAATCAATTGCTAACAGCACAAGTACCTATCTATTTCTCCTTTAATCCACATATTGCAAGCTTCCTTTATCCTATAAGAATCTCGAATATCCTTGCATTTCAGACCATGAAGAGCTCTAATCTTTGCAAGAAGCCGATGAAATTCAGCTCCAGACATGCCATAAACGATATTCCTCTTCATTTCAGAGGAAATGCTATCTGACAAACCCGAAGCCAGTTCATCGGACGATATTGAATCCTCCTCCCCAGCATTAATACCCTTTTGATAGAACGGTTGAACAGCCAAGGATTGAGTTTGTTTCAATAACGGACACCTCTTTACATGCCATTCAAGATTTTCCCGAAGCACAGAGCTAGAAAAGTGAATAAATACAGAGAACATTATACACTAGCAATCGTTACTAAATTGGAAGCTTAGATTTATATCAGATTTCACGAACACCAAATACACAGATGAGAAAGAAAGGAACGAAACTTACTGAGACGGGTCTACAGGACATGGAACCCACTGAGTATCAGCTCTCGAGCTATGATTACCACAAAACCTTAAAAAAATCGAAAATCAAAGAACAATTATAAGAGAACTTAACGATTGAAATAAGCATTGATTCCAGAGAGATAGAAGGGGATGAGTACTTGGAATCGTTAATGGGAGAATTCGCACAGAATCTGTTCTTCTTTGGAAGCCAAAACTGACAACGGGAAGCCATTTCTAAACCTAATTCTTCACTCACCGGCACTGCCTTCGAGCTCGAAACGAACCCTAAAACCTTACAAAACTCTTCTTCACGGAGCTTAGAAATTGAATTACGGAATTTAGAAGATGCTGCTTGTTTGGATGCAAGAAATTTTTCATTCCCGTACGGAATATGGATATTGCCTTGAACGGGATATTTACACTTAACCGAATTAAATTTAATAAATTTCAACCCTAAATTATTTAGTAAATTACAAATAAAACTTCGATATTTGATATCACATTTTATTTAGGTTAAAATATCATTTACTTTAGAATTTATTAATTTTTTTTCAAAAATAATTTTAGTATATATTAATTATTTCATAATTTCTACTCACTATATATTTTTTTTAAATATTTTTATCACTTAAAAACAGCTATCGCTCATTTAATTATTTCTATTTTAAAAAATAAATACAATTTGCTACTTAAAAATTATATATTATTTAATTTTTATTAAAAAAAAATGGACAAATGCTATGAAAATAGACTAAGTATTGTTATTGATTTTATCCAACATGAAGATTTGACTTAGTCCATGCAGCGGTTGGTTTTCAGCTTATTATATTTTAAATTGAGGCTAAATATATAATTTTTTAAATAAAATAATAATTAATATTAAAAAATTAAAGATTAAAATTTGTTAATAACAAGCTGACAGCATTATTAAATTTTTGCTTTAAAAACATAAAATTATAAGAAATTAATTTTTTTAAAAAAAATAATATTAAGGGTAAGTTTAAAAATTTAAAAAGATTAAAGAAGAGATTAAAAACTATATAGAAGATTTAAAGAATATTTAATATATGCAACCAATAAATTATATAATATTGTTTGAATTGAATTAGTAATAAACGTATAATTAGTTCATTAGAGAGAAGAGTTCAAACTTAGAAAATTTCATGTTTCAGCCTATAAATATGACTGAACTTTGCTTCAATTGCTTCAATGGCTTCAATGGCTTCTTCTTCCCAAAAGTTCCAATTCTTCTCAAAGCTCTCTTGCATCATCTTCTTCCTCTCCCTCTCCACTTTGGCTTCTGCAACCCTAAAAGTCGGTTTCTATCAATCGTCTTGTCCCGAGGCCGAGGCCATTGTCAAGAACGCTGTAGATTGCGCTGTCTCTCGTAACCCTGGCATCGCTGCTGGGCTCATTAGGATGCACTTCCATGACTGCTTCGTTAGAGTAAGCCGTTATTCTTATAAACAATACTTCTAATTTTTAAAATCTTGTTTTTTATTTTGTTGAGGATTGCTGGGAGTGGTCCCACGTTAGCTAATTAACGGGATGATCATGTGTTATAAGTAAGAAATACATCTGTATGAAACCTTTTGAGGAAGCCAAAAGTGAACTCACGAGTTTATGCTTAAAATGAACAATATCATACCATTATGTGTTGTGTCTTAATGTCACAGCAAAAAATGTTATGATACCCAATTGTTGTAGCTGAAACGGAAATAAGATCGACCGCACTCACACACCCACAATTAGAAATTAAACAATGAGACACAAAGATTTACGTGGTTCGGAGAGAAGAAATTTTCCTACATCCACGGGTGATAGCCAATCACTACAACAGAAAATGCTATTATACCCAATTGTGAAAGTTCGTGATTTATAACATTAACATGTTTTTGGTTTAATTTCAGGGTTGTGATGGTTCAGTCCTATTGAAATCCACTCGTGATAGCCCAGCTGAGCGAGAGCATCCAGCAAACTTCCCAAGCTTACGAGGTTTCGAGGTTATTGACAAAGCGAAGGCACAAATCGAGGCCATTTGCCCCAAAACCGTGTCGTGCGCCGACATTCTTGCCTTTGCAGCTCGTGATAGCTCCTACAAAGTTGGAGGTATCAGCTACGCCGTGCCAGCCGGTCGCCGCGACGGTCGCATCTCAATAAAAGAAGAAGCCAACGCTCTCCCTCTTCCCTCTTTCAATGCCAATGAGCTCATTGACAGCTTCGCCCAACGAGGGCTGTCGGCGGCGGAGATGGTGACACTTTCCGGCGCCCATTCCATTGGAGTGGCGCACTGCCCCACCTTCTCTAACAGGCTTCATTCCTTCAATGCAACTCACTCACAAGACCCTTCCATGAACCCCAATTACGCTGCTTACTTGAAGACCAAATGCCCATCGTCGTCGCCGAGTGAGCAGTCGACGGTGGCGCTGGAGTTTTCGACCCCGAATCGTCTCGACCATCGATACTACGTTGAGTTGAAGAAGCACCGTGTGCTGTTGAGCTCGGATCAGACATTGTTGAGTAGCTCTTCCACCTCGAGAATGGTATTGGAAAATGCTAGGCATGGCTCCAAATGGGCTGTCGAGTTTGGGATGGCAATGGCTAAAATGGGCTCCATTGATGTGCTCACGGGATGGCAGGGTGAGATTAGACGCCATTGTAGCTTTGTGAATTGATTCAAAGGAGGCTTTTTAGTATGATTATTTGAATTAAAGAAAATTTAAGTTTGATATCTCTTAATTAAGAATGTTTTTATTTGTTGTTTTCTTAAATGAAAGAAGTATAATAAAGATGTATGATTGTTGGGAACACGAATGACATGATCATTATTGTAGTGTCGTGGTTGAATATGCCACGGATCTAATGCTGGTTGTGCTATTTTCAAAGGAATTTGTCTCATTTTGTAACGGAAAGCACTCAGCATGGCATGCGTGAGCGTTTTTAGGGTTCTTCGTGTTTAGGATCCTGAACTCGTAAGAGACAATTAGGAACAAGAAGAGGTGTAACAGCTCAAGCCTACCGTTAGATATCGTCATCTTTAAGTTTAGTCTATCGCTAGTAGATATTGTTCTCTTTAGGCTTTTCCTTCTGGGCTTCCCATCACGGTTTTAAAACGCTTATACTAAGAGATGTTTCGTTCTTCTCTCCAATCAATATGAGATCTCATAAGAGGGCTCTTTATAAAGAAGGTTGTTGTGATTTGGCGTGAGAATAGTGCGCTTAGCGCGTGAAAGAGGGCTTCTGAATCAAAGAGCACGTATAGAAAATGTCTTTTATGATGGGGTTGGTGGGCTATTTGAAGGATGACTATCTCTTACGGTTTGGAGAGGACTCAGCTGTTGATCAGTACCCTTTCGTTTTTGGGATTATCAACCAAATTTATACTAACCGACGAAGATAAAAGCTCTTTTTTCTACAACGGTAAATTTTGACCTTTTCGTATAAATTTTCATGCATTTACTTTTATTTTCTCAAAAGATTTCATATCAATAAAAGAAAGTCTCTTATTTAATCGATCTAAACTCGAACAATTCTCAATAAAAAATATATTATTATATTTAAAAAGACATATAAATGTATTGTAAAATTGGTAATAATTAGCTTTCATATAAAAATCCAATCATTAGTTGAAATTTGAATAATATATATTATTTTGAGAGTTTGATATTATTACAAATAAAATTATTTACAAGTTGACAACTTGACATCAATAAGCGTCTTTGACTTCTTCTCTTCGTGTGTCGTTTTTTTAAAACATTAATTTATCTTATTCTTACTCGTTGAAACTAAATCTACATATTTATATTATTTAATAATTCCTTTTTCCACGTTTTTTAATTAACCAAATTTCAAAATCCGACTATTTCAAATTCAATCAAACTTTAAAAATAAAAATAAAATTATAATAGATGAGGAGGGAGGAAAAAAAAAACAATTTAATAAAAAATGGGTTAAATTGAAAAAAATATTATTAACCCACTTGAAATTTTGAGTTGGTGACGAGAACAACTCAGAATGGATTGGAATGGATTAAGTTGTCGGATTGTTTATAATTATTTTAAAAAATCATATTTATCCACGATAAACGCATCACTAACATGAATACAAACGTTAAATATTGTCAATATTTTTAAAAGTAGGGTAGAATTGTGTTGGGTTGTACCCAACTTTCGATTCGGTCAGATTGACTCGACCAATAAAATATTAACCCACAAACCAAACTCAATCTTTATAATTTAGGTTAAATAGTTCAGATTGATCGAGGTATCACGTGTCTTTCACATTTCAATTATTCTTAGTCAAAATTCAAAAAAAAATCTAAAAACTATATATTTTTTTAATAGTTTCAAAAGTTTGGTTGAGATTATAAAAATAGATAACATTTAAAAAAAAATAACAAGTGACATTAGCGTTTATAAATTAAAGTTTTTAATCAAGCGCGTTGAATTATCAATCATTTCTAATCAAGCGCGTTAAATTACCAATCAAATCAAAAGTAGTTTAAGTATACTGTGACGATAAATTTAATTATATCAATATTTTATTACTTATCAAAATTAATTTAATAAATGCATACCTAATCTTTGGTCTAAGTTTGTGACAGAAAAATTCAAACTTAGACAACTTCATATTAGCCATCTTTCATTTTAGCCTATAAATTCATTACCCATTCCGCCAAATTTCTTCATCAAATCCAAACAAACAAACAATTTCATCATTCCCTCAAAAACCCTCTTCTTCAATGGCTAATTCTTCTTCCCACATGCTTTCCTACATCATCTTCTTCCTTTCCCTCTCCACTTTCGCTTCTGCAACCCTAAAAGTAGGCTTCTATCAATCATCGTGTCCCGCGGCCGAGGCCATTGTCAAGAACGCTGTAGATCGCGCCGTCTCTCGTAACCCTGGCATCGCTGCTGGGCTCATCAGAATGCACTTCCATGACTGCTTCGTCAGGGTATGATTCAATCTTTTTTTTTTCTTAGGGTTTGTGTCGAGAATGGTTAGGAGGGAGTCCCACATTCCTAATTTAATGAATGATCATGAGTTTATCAGTAAGAAATGTATTTTTATTGGTAAAAGTAAAACTACCCGAGTTTACACTCAAAGTGGACAATATCATACCATTGTGGAAGGTCATGATTCCTAACATAGTATCAGAGTCATGCATTTAACTTAGTCCCACATTGGAATAAGGCTTTTTGGAGAAGTTTCAATATCATATCATTGTGGAGGGCCGTAATTTCTAACATGATAGCTTATGCTCCAAGTGGACAATAGGTTTTTTTTTTTCCTAAGTTTTTTTTGTTGTAATTTTTTCAGGGATGTGATGGTTCCGTGCTTTTGGAATCAACTCCGGGAAACCCAGCTGAGAGATATCATCCAGCAAATTTCCCGACATTACGAGGTTTCGAGGTTATTAATGAAGCCAAGGCCAAAATTGAGGCTATTTGTCCCCAAACCATGTCTTGTGCTGACATTCTCGCCTTCGCCGCCCGTGATAGCGCCAACAAAGTTGGTGGTATTAACTATGCTGTACCAGCCGGCCGCCGCGATGGCTGCATTTCAAGGAAGGAAGAAGCCGGAATTCTCCCTAGTTTCACTTTCAACGCCGAGAAGCTTGCCAGTGAGTTTGCGAAACGAGGGCTGTCGGTGTCGGAGATGGTGACCCTTTCCGGTGCTCACTCCATCGGAATAGCTCACTGCCCCACCTTCTCCAAGAGGCTATATTCCTTCAATGCAACTCATTCACAAGACCCTTCAATGGATCCCTCGTATGTTGATTACTTGAAGAACAAATGCCCGCCGCCGCGCGGTGATCGGAGTGAGGAGGCGGCTGTGGCGCTTGATTTTTCCACGCCGCACCGTTTGGACAACCGTTACTATATTGAGCTGAAGAAACACCGTGGGCTGTTGACATCTGATCAGACGTTATTGAGTAGCTCTTTGACGTCTAAAATGGTGTTGAAGAATGCTAATGATGGCTCCAAATGGGCTGCTAAGTTTGCTAAGGCGATGGTTAAAATGGGTAAAATTGATGTCCTTACGGGATCACAAGGCGAGATTAGGCGCCATTGCAGCTTTGTGAATTGATTTGAATGGTTCTATTTGAGCACCGGCAGGGAAAGAAGAGGTTTGGTGTGTGTCTTACGTTAAACATTTCTTGTTTTGTTCAAATTCGCTACATTATTCCATTGTTTGTTGTTGTGATTGATTCATTTTTTTTGTTTGTTGAACTCAAAGAAAGTGTACATTTGTTGTAATTCTTTTGTTGTTATATGAAGCTTGTAATTCTCTTTATTGAATAATATTTTGTAATTGATTGATTTTTCAATAATCTTTATGATGTCCTTCCAATGTGTATTAAAAAACTGGATAGGGCGCTGGTTGTCATAATCGCACTTTTCTTGGCAGTGGATTTGGCGATTGTGCGACACTCACTTCCAGCACTGAGTGAGTCAAGCCAACTTAAGATCTCGTCGCATACGGCCGAGCAACGTATGCTCAAGCCGACACTCACTTCCAGCACCGAGTGAGTCAAGCCAACTTAAGATCGTGTCGCATACGGTCAGGCAACATATGCTCAAGTTGGCACTCACTTCCAGCACTGAGTGAGTCAAGCCAACTTAAGATCGCGTCGCATACGGTCAGACGACATATGCTCAAGCCAGCACTCACTTCCAGCACTGAGTGAGTCAAGCTAACTTAAGACCTCGTCGCATGCAATCAGGCAACATATGCTCAAGTCTCTAGCCCTATTTTGAAAATAAGGTTTTAGAAAACGGGAATAGAGAGATTGAAAACAATGTTATATAACTATAAGCAAAAGTCAACGCAACTGCTTAGATAGCAACTTTCCAATAGGGAGAGTTTGACAACTAGACGCATCCCCTAGAGGCGATTCAAGTCTAACAGGCCTAGAGTAATTTCGTCGAACGGTCATACAAAATCTAGGTGGGAGGAGTTGACGACTAGTCGCATCCTCCTATAGTACATTAAGAGACATTTCGTGTCTACCAGGCGTAGACATGATTCTGCCGAACCGTCATACACTTAGAAAATATAATAAGGAAACTATGCATCATGGAAGCAAGAAAACAATGAAGTAATACTTGTCAAGGGTTTTGGCATGCCACGGATATGCAGCCATAGGCAACACGCCTTGGACAAGCATGACCGTGACACTAGTGACTCACTTGAAACGACATTAACCAAAACAAAGGGTGTAAATCAATCATAAAATGAAACAAATTACATACAAAGCCAATGACAATCAATCCAAACAAAAAAAACCCTAATTCTTAAAATGGCAGTTTCTTCTAATCTCCCCTTGAGTTCCAGTCAAAACCAGCAGCTTCCCCATCTTCACCATCGCCTTAGAGAAATCCCTCATCCACACCGCCCTATTCCTCCGGTATCTCCTCACCGTCGCTGCCGTTAAAGGGTCAGTGGCCAATGCCTGATCGGACGACAAAACCCCCATCTTCCTCTTCAAATTCTCAAAAAACTGAACATCCAACCGGTTCGGCGACACATTATCCAAATCCACCGTTATTTGATTCAACCCACTATTCAACGGACATTTAGTTTTCAAAAAAGCCGCAAACTTTGGGTCCAAAGAGGGATCAGTTTTATTAATTGTATCGTTAAAGAAATAAAGGCGTTCGGAAAAGGCGCTGCAAGGAGCAATTCCGATGGAGTGGGCGCCTGAGAGAGCCACCATGTCTCTCAACGACAGGCCTCGTTGTTCGAATCGTTGTTTGAGGAACCTAATGTCGGATGTCGGAAATGGCACGTTGTCGGAAACGTTTGCTCCATGGGAAACCAGTGAGTCGCGGCGGCCGCCAGGGACGGCGTAGGTGAATTGACCGGTGATGGCGACACTGTCTCGAGCTGCAAAGGCTAAAATGTCGGCGCAAGAAACTGTGTTTGGACATAGGGATTCGAGGTGGGATTTGGCGTCGTCGATTACTTCGAAGCCTCGTAATAATGGGTTGGCGAAATTGTCTTTCTCGGAATCGGGATTTTGCGGCGTTTTGTCGAGGAGTATCGATGCATCGCAGCCCTGCCATTGTTTAATTCATAGATAGAATTAGTGTTTATGTAACGAATGAGCCCATCACTAGGAGATATTATCATCTTTAAGCTTTTCGTTTCGGGTTTCTTCTTAAGATTTTTAAAACGCGTCTGCTATGGAGAGGTTTCCACACCCTTGTAAAGAATGTTTCGTTCTCCTCTCCAACTGAGGGATGTGCTTGTGCAGAGACTGAGCTCCGAAGGTTGTTGGACACGAGGCGGTGTGCCAGTAAGAACGCTGAACCCCGAAAGGGGTGGATAGGGGGGGTTTCACATCGATTGGAGAAGCGAACGAGTGCTAGCGAGAACACTAGGCCCCGAGGAGAGGTGGATTGTGAGATCCTACATCGGTTGGGCATGAAAACGAAACATTATTTATGAGGGTGTTGAAATCTCTCCCTACCATAACTGTTTCAAAAACTTTAAGGGGATCCAGAAAAGGGGTAGATTGGGGGGTTTCACATCGATTGGAGAAGGGAACGAGTGCTGGCGAGGACGTTGGGTTCTGAAGAGGTGGATTGTGAGATCCCAGAGGAGAACGTGGCAACCGTTCCCTAGCATAAACATTTAAAAAACCCAAAAATTACAATATCTATTAATGGTCGATTTGAATCGTTACGGTTTAAATCTATAATCCAAAAAATTTGTAATAGTAAAGGATTATACCATGGAAGGGAGAGTAAATATTAGAAGAAAATGTAAAAAGTAATGAAGAAGGAGGAGTAATGGAGGCTTACTAGAACAATACAATCATGAAAATGCAAACGAATAAGGCCAGCAGCCATGCCAGGGTTGTGGAGAATAGCCTTCGCCACTGTGGCTCTCACAATGCGTTCAGCCAAAGGACATGTTTGACGATAGAACCCTAATTCCAAGTCTTGACAGTAAGCTTTCGATGCCATTACTATGCCCACCATTAACAAACCCACAAGCTTGGCTTCTCCACTCAAAGTATTCATTTTGTACTAGCTACCTTAGAGAAAGAAGAAAGAGAGAGAGATGGATAAGAGTTCGTGATCGATCGATCGTATATATAATGGCAAAAAATTACGCATAATTTTGTAACTTTTAAAACATTTTTGTAGTCATTATATCTTCAACATCATTCTCATTCAAATATAGTTTCGATTCTCTTATATTATCACTCTTTTACCCGACGTCTCGGTTAATATATATTTTTTTTTGTATGAACGGTTATTGTCAATGCTTTAAATTTCATTATTGGTAGCATGTAGATGCATATGATCGAACCCTTCAAAGACTTTGGCATAGAAATTGGAGGATGCGACAATAATTAGGACAAAAAGGGTTTCCTCGATAGGGATTTTGGAGACCAAATTAAAAAGACAAACTTTAATGACATTGCATGTTTGTCGCATTTAACGATAAGTTTTAGGAATATCCACAACATCATACCAATGTTCCTCCATAGGATTGATCGAAATGCAATGTTTGACAATTTTGTATGTGTTGGCTTGTGAGTTAGATTGGATCGAGTTGGAGCATTTTTTAGACCCGACCCACTTATTCAGATTATAAATATTTTCAACCCAAATAACTTTTGTTAAATAATAAACCCAACCCAATCTAACTAGTTGCTCGATCCTTCATTCATTATAAAAAATCTATTTATTCATTTTAAAATTAATTAAAAATTATTTTGAAGAATAATTATAAAATTAAATAGAATTAAAATAATTATATTATATATATATAATTTTATCGTAAATAAAAAAATATATAATTTTTTAAAATTAACAATAAATTCACGTCAGTTTGGCTCGCATGAATTAATCCATCTCAAATAAATTCATAATTCAACTCAAATCATACTAATGGATTGAATTTGGCTTATAAATCTTTTAATTATTATTTAATAAAATTAAAGAATTGAAAAATATTATATTAATATTAAACATGAATATTTTTTATTATTTAAAATTTAAGTATAATATGAACTCATAATGGTGGAGACATAAACCTAAATAAAAGCAAAATGGTAAGAAAATGTATATTAAAAAAATAGAAAACATCAAAACCAATAAAATTAAAAAAAATATATATTGGATTTACGTAATTTTTAAAAATAAAATATCGATCACATATTATTACAAGGAAATTGCACATGGACGGTGGAGATTCCAAGATTTTGACTTTAAAATAAATAAATAAAAAGAAAAAAAATCCAGCTCATCGCCACCTCATAATATTCTAAAATTCATAAAAATACGGCAAAAAGAACGGAAATTTCAGATGGAAGAATCAGGCGGCGGAATTGAGGAACAAACCATGGTGAAGCCGCCGTCGACGGCCAAGTTATGCCCACTAACATAAGCCGACTCATCGGACGCCAAAAACAAAACCGCCTCTGCGACATGTCGACATTTCAATACAATCCCTTTCAAATTCGCCAGACTGCTTGTGTTCCTCTCCGCCTCCTCCACACTTATATTATAACTCTCACACGTCATCGGAGTCGCCACCCCGTACGGCGAAACTCCGTTCACTCTAATTCCGTACTTCCCCAGCTCACTACACGCCGTTTTCACCACCCCAACCACCGCGCTTTTCGACACAGTGTACGCAGCCGGCCCCACCCCACCCATCGTCGCCGCCACGCTTGAAGTACAAATAATCGACCCACGTGTCTTGCTTTTTACCATCGCACGTGCGGCTTGCTTTACCGTCACCGTCACGCCTTTCACGTTAGTTCTCATCGTGTTCTCGAATTCCTCCATGTCCAAGTCTAGGATTCCGGCAAGTGGGCCCATCATGCCGGCGTTGCTGAATAGGATGTCCAACCGGCCGTGTTTTTCCACCGTGAACGCCACGGTTTTCTCGACCGACACCTCGTCTCTGACGTCGC
This sequence comes from Cucurbita ficifolia, assembly GCA_033971965.1. Classification (NCBI taxonomy): domain Eukaryota; kingdom Viridiplantae; phylum Streptophyta; class Magnoliopsida; order Cucurbitales; family Cucurbitaceae; genus Cucurbita; species Cucurbita ficifolia. The sequence continues at coordinate 8,982,022 of CM066978.1, forward strand.
AGTGGTGGAAGCTGGCTTGGTTTTGGCCGATTTCCGCCGCGAGTTTTTGTCCTAATTCGTCTTGGATGTCGGCGATGACGACGATCGCGCCGTTGGCTGCGAATAGTCTCGCCGTCTCCTCGCCGATCCCACTGGCGGCGCCGGTGATCAGAGCTACTTTTCCTTGTAACCTAAGAAATTAAAAACAGAAATAATAGTGAATAATTATAATCAATTTGTTTGAACATAAATTGATTAAAAATCTTACCTTAGCTTCGACATTGTTCTTCAGAATTTGAGAAGTGAGCGAGATCCTTGATCGTATATATATTAATATAAATCTTTGAATATCTCACTTATATGATCATGGGGATTTGTGACATTAATTAATAACTTTATTAAAAAAAATTATTTTTTGAAATCTATATTTTGTATATTTTAATGTTGAAATTATAAGGTGGGTAATTAGGTAATAATTATAAGAAAAGGAATTGAATTATTAAAAATAATTAGATAAATTTGATTTGAAATTGTATAATGAATGTGTGGATGATATTAGGAGATGTCTTGCAAGGACGAAGCAGGTGCGGTGCTCGAGCAAGTGGGTGAGATTTTCCATACAAATTTCAAAAATTTTGGGCTCATTATTTGTACTATATGGAAAAAAATTGAATTGGTGGGTCCTATATAAATTACAACAAAAGCTGATTCATCCGATGCAAGAAACAGAACGGCCTCAGCGACATGGCTAGCCTTCAGCACCACACCCTTCAAGCTTGCCAATGCAGAAACAAGCTCTTCAACCTCACTCCCTTCCATATTATAAAACTCACAAGCCATCCTCGTCGCCACCCCGTACGGCGACACACAATTCACCCTAATCCCATACGCCCCGAGCTCCCCGCAGCACGACCGCACCACCCCCAACACCGCATGCTTCGAGGTTATGTATGCTGTCGATGCTATCCCACCAAGCACCGATGCTGTGCTCGCCATACATATGATCGACCCTTGTATATTTCCTTTCACCATTGCTTGTCCAGCATGCTTGATCGTCGCCACTACCTAAAAAAAACTTAAGGTATATCGTAACTTATCAATTTAAACTTTTGAGTTAAGTGTAGGAATAGAACATACTCCACGAACGTTGGTTGAAATTACGTTGTCAAAATTGGACATGTCGAACTCTAGAATTGAAGTAAGAGAGCCTATTATGCCAGCATTACTGACAAGAATGTCAAGACGACCGTATTTCTCAACGGTGTAGCTCACGGTTTCTTCGACTTGGTTCTCGTCTCTCACGTCGCAGTGATGAAAGCTGGCCTGGTCAACGCCGATGGAGGCAGCTACTTTTTGACCCAGTTCGTCGTTGATGTCGGCTACGACGACAATAGCGCCGTTGGCTGCAAATAGCCTCGCTGTCTCTTCACCGATGCCATTGGCAGCTCCCGTTATGAGAGCCACCTTCCCATACAGCCGCCTGGTCAAGAAATTTGTAAGATATTGAGATGTAAGTAATAGATCTCCATTAGTATGAAATCTTTTGGAGAAACCCAAAGTAAAATTACAAGAGCTTATGCTTAATGTGGATAATATCATACCATTGTGAAAATCCGTAGTTCCAAATAAAGAGAATAGATTGTTACCTTGTGGGTTTAGACATGGTTGAGATCGTCTTCGAGCTAAGCTCTGGGCTATGCTCAAATTTTTGACACAACCAATATATGCTCTTTACAAAAATACTAAATGCCAAAAGAAAATAATTATAAATTGACAAATAATTTGTGGTAGGCCCATGAAGATATTATTTCATCAATGTGTGGCTGAAAAAATAAGCAAACGATTGGCCCTGGCTTACTGTTTGCCTTGATTTTGATTGGGTGACTCAAAAGATCTGTGTGAATTGGATTAGACGATGACTTCTAAGCTTAATTTGACTAGTTAAGACAGATATATTCGACCTAAGAGATTTGTGTAATTCAAATATTTCTACTGAAAAGTAACAATAGTAATGTAATAGTGGTACTACACCATCTGTGTTTCTCTGTTGTACCACCGATAAAGTGATAGGTTGTTAGGACTGTACAACAGTTCTTACACTCGATCTATATGAGCACAAAAAACATGAGAGAGAAAATATTAACCTGAAGTTTATATTGATAATTTCAAGTATATACAGTCACAAATGCTTCACACACGGAATATATAGTTATTGAGTAAGTTATAAATAAGACAAAGATTCTATAACCTAACACAAATAATGAGAGAACGTGTTAAAATAAGAGTTCCTCCCTAACTTAGGCATCGGAGGCAGTGTGACAAGTATCACGTGGTGTTATGTGAGATCCTATATTGATTGGAGAGAAAAACGAGTGTCAATGAAGACTCTAGGTCTCGAAGGTGGTGGATTGTGAGACCCCACATCGGTTGGAGAGAGGGTGTGAAAACCTCTCCCTAATAGACACATTTAAAAATTTTCGAAGAAAAGCTTAAAAGAGAAAAACTAAACATGACAATATCTACTAGCGGTGAGCTTAGGTTGTTGCATGTTATTTGTCTCCCATTGGTCTTAAACCTTAGCTCTTCTTTGAAGATGATCGGTACTCCAAGATTCTCCATTCCAAACGTAACTCGAGTAAGAAATGAATGTAATAGTAAACTAAATAAAAAAAATTCATTTAAACAATAGAAATGTTAAATTGAGTGGTATTTTATTTGTAATTTATTCTAATTTTGTTCCATTCTTTAACCAACACAATCAAATTGGCTTCCATTTCATTACACAAGTTAATTTCCATTGCAATTGAAGGTGTTTTTATTCCTCAAAGTTCCTTTGAAAGTTTACAAAGAACACAATCATATGACTGTTCTAACCGCCGTGAAGCCACCATCAACCACCAAGTTTTGACCACTTATATAACCAGATTCATCAGATGCAAGAAACAGAGCGGCCTGAGCTACATGGCTAGCCTTCAGCACCGCACCCTTCAAGCTTGCCTTCGAACAAACAATCTCTTCAATCTTACGGTCTTCCAAATTCAAAGCCCCGCGACTCATCGGCGTTGCCACCCCATATGGCGACACACAGTTCACTCTAATCCCATACGCCCCGAGCTCCAAGCTGCTCGACCTCACCACCCCCAACACCGCATGCTTCGAGCTTGTGTATGCCATTGGCCCCGCCCCTCCTACTGTGGCCGACACGCTCGTCGTGCAAATGATCGACCCACGTATGTTTTTCTCCACCATTACTCGCGCGCCGTGCTTAATCGTCCCAACCACCTTTTTAAAAGTATGAATCCAAAAACTTAGAGGCTAAATTATAACCACATATTTGTATATGATAGATTCTTAAAATTTAAAGGGTGTGAATAGATTTCCAAATAACATACTCCACGGACGTTGGTTGCAAATATGTCGTCGAAATCGGAGATGTCAAGCGATAGAATCGAAGCGAGAGAGCCCATGATGCCAGCGTTGCTGAAGAGAATGTCGAGGCGGCCATGTTTTTCAACAGTGTAGCTCACTGTTTCTTCGACTTGCTTTTCGTCTCTCACGTCACAGTGATGAAAGCTGGCTTGGTCGATGCCGATGGAGGCAGCCACCTTCCTACCCAGTTCATCTTCGATGTCGGCTACAACAACGAAAGCGCCGTTGACTGCAAATAGTCTCGCCGTCTCCTCGCCGATGCCACTGGCGGCTCCTGTTATGAGAGCCACCTTCCCATGCAGCCGCCTGCATCAGAAATTTTAGTACATAGATAGAGAAAGAGAGAAAGAAATGAGTGTTACCTTGGTTTAGACATTGTTAAGATGGTCTTCAAGCTTTTGGATATATGTTCAAATTTGTACACAATCCTTTATATAAACACATCTCATATAATTAAAATAAGTTTTAATCTCATCAATGTAATAAAATAATGCCAAAAATTTAATTCACCGACAATAAATCCGTTCGTTAAAGACTCAAGTGGACGTAATAAGTAAATTACTTTGTTTTTAGTTCTCCCGCATACAAATGAAGATTCAAATCTTTAATTTCTTGATCAATGATATATATTTTAATGTACAAAGTTTTATTTCAATGGGTATGTATCTATTTACGTCGTATTAACTTCTATTTATTTTATTCAAATAGAGTTATTACATTCCATTTCTTTTCCTTTGTACCCACCACACCAATTGAATTATGTTCAAATTTGACAATAAAATTATATTTAAGGTTAAAATTTTAATATTTTCCTTTGTTCTTGGGGTCATCTTCCTTGTTGAGACTTGACTTGTAGTCTTGCTACAATACACAAGTGATGGGTGAAGTTGAAGCAGACACGGTTAGGATAAAAAATCTTTATCGAGCTCAAATACGGGCGACTCAATCACATGTGCTCGACTTAATATGCAACCATGAAACTGCAAAATTCGAAACTCCAATTCTAATCAATCGGACTTGTCAACTTGAATCACTCTTTATCGACCCAACTAGACTTACAAGAAGTTTATACTCAATGGAGGGTAGTAGTATATGGATTTACCACTAAGGCCACCAAAATTTAATTACTTTAATGACAAGTTTAATTATGCATTATGTATTAAAAATTTGGGTTCTCGAATTAATTAAAATTCTAAAATTTTATAAATGAATTAATTTAAATAAAATCGTATATAATTTTTACACACATATATATAATCAATTGGACAAATGTTACTTAAACATCTTTTATTTTAGTAAAAAGTAATAAAAATTCAATACTATTTTTTTTTCGAATTTTTAATTTAATAGTCGAAGATATGTGTCTGAATTGATTGAATTATGTTCGAATTGACTTAATAATAATCCAATACGGTAAGATAGAGATTAATCATACAAACGCTTAAGAACACAAAATCATATGACTGGTCGGACCGCCGTGAAGCCGCCATCGACGACCAAGTTTTGTCCACTTATATAAGCTGATTCATCAGATGCGAGGAACAGAGCGGCCTCAGCTATATGGCTAGCCTTCAGCACCACACCCTTCAAGCTTGCCGATGCAGAAACAATCTCTTCAACCTCACTCCCTTCCATATTCAAAGTCCGGCGAGCCAGCGGCGTTGCTACCCCATGTGGCGACACACAGTTCACTCTAATCCCATATGCCCCGAGCTCCAAGCTGCTCGACCTAACCACCCCCAATACCGCATGCTTCGAGCTTGTGTACGCTATTGACCCTATCCCTCCAACCATCACTGCCACACTCGCCACGCAAATGATCGACCCACGTATCTTTTTCTCCACCATTGCTCGTGCGCTGTGCTTGATCGTCCCAACCACCTTGCTATGTAAAACGTTCAAAGGTTAAATTATAAGTGTCTATATACCTAATCTATATTTGTATCGTATATATTCTTAAATATTGTGTTAGATAGATATTAAAATTTTAATTTTGTATTTAACAAATTTATGAATTTTAGATTATAAACGTGTTAGACATAAAATAAAAGATTCGAGAATCTATTAACAAATTTTTGAGGTTATAAAGACCTTATGAATAAAACTTATAATTTAATTACACCGTAACGATTAGCTTAAGATTTTTGGTATATAACGTACTCCACGGATGTTGGTCGCAAAAGTATTGTTGAAATCGGAGATGTCAAGCGATAGAATTGAAGCGAGAGAGCCCATGATGCCAGCATTGCTGAAGAGAATGTCGAGGCTGCCATGTTTTTCAACGGTGTAGCTCACCGTTTCTTCAACTTGCTTCTCGTCTCTCACATCACAATGGTGAAAGCTGGCTTGGTCGATGCCAATGGAGGCAGCCACCTTCCTACCCAGTTCGTCGTTGATGTCGGCTACGACAACGAAAGCGCCGTTGGCTGCAAATAGTCTCGCCGTCTCCTCGCCGATGCCGCTGGCGGCTCCTGTTATGAGAGCCACCTTCCCAAGCAGCCGCCTGCATCAGAAATTAGTGTACATAGACAGCCAAAAGCTTGTGAAGATTGTGTGTTAAATCCAAATCTTGATAACAGAGATAAAGATCAAAGAGAGAAGACAATGTTACCTTGGTTTGGACATTGTTAAGATAGTCTCCAAGCTTTTGGCGATACGTTCGAATTTGTACACAATCTTTATCTAAGCATATCTCTTACAAGTAACCTAAGTTTTAAGGATATATCAATGCCTAACTTACCGATAAAAGTCATCCATTTAATAAATTACGGCTACAAGTTCGGGCTATTTCATATTCAAATTACGTAAACGTAATAAGTAAATTGTTTTGTCTTTTAGTTTATGGACGTAAAAGTAAAGATTTGAATATTTAATCTCTTAGTCAATAATATATAAATAATTTTTTTTTTTTATATAAATAAAGTTTGGTTTTTTTATATGGATAAGGACAAAAATATGAAAGATGTGTATAAAATCAAAATTGTAAAAGAAAATTGATAAATCAAGAGTTTTGTTTTAAATAAAAATGAAAATATTAGTTAAATAATATACCTTTTGTTTTAATTATTTAAGGTCAACTTTATATTTAATGGTGCTATTAGTAGTATATAGATTTACAATAAAGTCACCGAAATTTAATTACTTTAATGACGTGTTTAATTATGCATTAATTTTTTTAAAAATAAAAATCAATTTATATGTAATGGCAGGTTTGTAAAAAAAAGGAAAAAAAAAGTCGTCGGAAAACTCGCGAGAACTCCGGCTACTCGGCAGAGGAGAAATCGCGTCTTATTTATGGCGATTCCCACTTGCAGAAGAATTAATTCTAGGTCACTGTTTCTACCGGAGCTCGTCTTCAAAATCACACGCGGCCCCTCGAAGCGCAGCCGAAACCCTAAATTCTTCTATGGAATGGCGGAATTGAACGTAAATACACCATTTCTTTCCTCATTCTTAGTTTCATTCCCGTTTATTGATTCTCTATTTGCTATGGCTTGTTTGGATTTCAACTCCCAATTCTTCTCTGGATTGGTTTGGTTGGTGCAGTTCTTGATATTTAGAAATGTTCTTCCAGTTCTTTCTGTTCTTGAAATGTTAATTTGATGATGGTCTAAAATCAAAATATCCATTGCCAGTCTCATGAAGGTCTTGTTTATTGTAGAAGCATTCTTACTGTCTCGTGAATTGTTCAATTGATTTCGTTCCACTGGATCTGGTTGTCGTTTTTACTACTTCTGAGCCTTCGCTGGCTGAATTCATAGCAGAGTCTTGATGTTGTACGATTTTATCCAAAGGGAACCTCAGAAAATTTAAACATATATGCGTAAATCTTCATTGTTACTCTGTTACAATCTAATCCTAGTTTCAAACATTTCTGAATTTCCTGTTTTGGTTGTTTTCAGTTGACAGTCTCCTATGAAGTTCCTCCTCTTGTGCCTCCTGTGGCCACTGTAAGCATTCCAGCCTTTAACCTGGTTTCAGTTCCATTGTTAGCTTAAAATCAATCATGAAATGCATAGCTGAGATAGTCTTATTGTCGTGATGTGTTTCTAGTAAGTCGTAGGATGTTTGCAAATATAGGCACTGCTGCTACCTTTGCTTGAGAGGTTACTTAAAAGGGAGTCTAGAAGGCTTTGTTAGGACTGAGTTATTTGGGTGTCACAATCGCGTTCTTATGAAACGTTTGTAAGCGATTGTGCGGCACTCACTCTCACTACCGAGTGAGTCAACTAACTCGAAATCTTGTCGTCTTCAGCCTAACGATGTATATCTAAGCCTCTAGCCCTACTTTAAGAAGAAGGTTTTAGAAAATGAGGTAGAGAGAGATTTTAGAAAGAGAGTTTGAAAGCAAGATTTGAGAGAATGGAGAAAACAATGTTATATAGCGGGAGGCAAAGAAAGAAAAAGACCTTCATGAGATGAGACAATGGAGTGCTTTCCATATAATACAGACATTTTAAGTCTACCAACATCAACATATCTAAAATCAGAATATTCATTGTCAGTCTCATGGAGGGTAGGAATAATAGACAACTAGTTGCATCCCGACATTTTAAGTCTACCCGCATATACATAATTCTGTCAAATGTCATACATTTAAAAAATACTAAAAGAAAATATACATCATGAAAGCAGTAAAGGAAAACATCAAAGTGATCAAGACAAGGAATTCAAACGAGTAGAGTACCCTGATATCACTTGCGGAATAAGATTAACCCTTTAATATGTTTACAAAGACCTCTAACTCATTAGAGAAAGGAGGTTCGATCGAAACAAAATTGTTGGTTCAAGAGCGAAGGGGAGAAATGGAGAGCCAATGGAATAAACTGCGTGTGCAATCTTTTCACCACTAGGTGCTTACTGAGTTAGTCTTTTCACCACTAGGTGCTTACTGAGTTAGTCCCAATTCAACTCGACGGACATCCGTCCACTGATATATTTGAACACGATCATATGTTTTACTAAAAAAAATTAATGTACTTTACAAAAATATGCTGAGACCAGCTGGTTTATTTAGTACATGTTCATAATCAGCAACCGGAAGAAAACTTGGTATCAGAGAATTATTTACATTACAATAAATGGGATTGCAGTGCTCGTTTTTACAGGAAGAAGAAGTTACAGTCATTGGCATCCACTGTTATCCAACCATCTCTGCAGACTACAAAGAGCCTGCGCGGACAGACTGCAGTATCTCAATTTTCTCTGCTGTGGTAGCGAGGAACCGTCCCCATGGAAACTAGAGAAGCAAACCACCACAACAGTCAGATTATCGAATGAGTCCAATCGCAAAGCACGTAGGGCAAGCTCTCTAGCACACCTCTCTGGGTCGTCGTGTCGTTGAAGCCCCTGTCGAACCACATTGACCGCTTGCTGGCTCGACATCACGTCCCAAATCCCATCACAGGCTATGATCAAGAACTCATCCTCCTCTGTAAGAACCACCTGCTTGCATTCTGGTTCTGCAATTAGAGGTGAAGGAGAGCCATGGGGGAGGAGCTTCATGTCCCAATCCCCCAACGCCCTCGACACCGATAAAACACCATTCAGATAGCCACCATCAACATAGCCACCTAGCTCTTCTACCCGTTGCTTCTCCGACGAATAAATTGGCCGGTGGTCTTGAGACATATCTACTGCCTCTCCATTCCGGCTGAGAACAGCCCGGCAATCTCCAGCATTCGCCACCATTAAATGCCTGAAGAAGAACAGATAATACACCATTAAATGCAATCAGCTTTTGATTGTGAGATTGGTTTTACTTTCACATCTCCTGTGGCAAATGTAGATTGTCGAGGATTGTTGTTGGCAAATTTAGGAGATGATTATGAGTTTATATGTAAGAAATACATCTCGATTGGTATGAGACGTTTTGAAAAAATTCAAAGCAAAACCATGAGAATTTATGCTCAAAGTGGACAATATCATATCATTGTGTAGAACTCTACAAATACAATATACAATATATATAGAGACAGAAGGATCATTACATGGGGGAGGAAGAACATACCTTCCAAGCACAAGGGCTGTCAGGGCCGTCGTACCACACGAATTACCGACACCAGAATCATCAGCTAGAGCTTGATCAGCCAGAAGAAATGCTTTCCGGAGGCAATTTTGTATCTCCTCCAGCAAGACTTCATTGAAATCTGGCATTTGAGGAAAATTGACATCCTCAAAAAAGAGTCTAAGAACATTCTTTCTGATATAAGCGGCTGCTTCAGGTCCGCCATGTCCATCAAACACCTGAAAAAGCATATGGAACTCCACTAAGATCATGTCCATAGTATACAAAGACAACCCAAATTCAGAGAACTGAACTCACCCCATAGAAAGCACTTGGCTTAGGAAACTTAAACAGCGATCCTAAATGTGAAGACAAATCGTCTATCCTTATATGTTCATCTTCCATGAATCTCCTCGGTCCAATATCAGCAAAGCTACCCGACCGGAGATTCGGAAATTCCTTATCCTTCGCCTTATCGGCGTCGGAATCTGGAATTTTCTTCATAGGTTTAATATCCTGAAGATGCAGAAACAAATATCATAAAACTCAAACAAACGCTCAGAATCCAACAACAGATCATTTTTGCACAAAATACAAACAAAGATGAACTCAAAATCATGATTCCAAAGCGTCTAAACCCCAAAATCATCCAAAACCGTTACAAATTCCAAAACTATCACCATCGCCCCCAAATCGAACCCGATCACCACAGAAACAATTTCGTAACGATTACTGTTACTTTCCCTAACTCAGAGGTTGAATTTACCTATACAAAGAAGAAGAAGAAGAAGAACATACCGATTGAGAACTGGAAGAAACCGATTCGGAAGCACGAACACGATTGAGAGTCGAATCGATCGAAATACCACCATTAATGGACTCAATTTCCTCCAGACGAGTCTCTTTACTGAAATACGGCACCTCCAAAACCGGGAGGCTCTTCGGACAAACAATAACCTCTGCTTCAGCCACCATTTTTACATTGACCAGAGAATCAGATTCTTCAACAAAACGATCAGAATCGTTATAACTAGAAGAACGGTAAGTATGAATTAGAATTCGGATCGGTTTCTTTTTTCTTTTCTGGAAATTTTAGAATGTTGATCAGAATTTTTTTTGAACAAGTCGGCGATGAAGAAGAATATATAGTGGAGTCGACGCGGGTGAGAGTAAATTCATGGAAGGAGACGGAGCACGTAACGCCGTTATCGGGACTTGTTTAGGAAGACACGTTACCGTCTTCGCGTTGACGCGTGGCAGGCTTATTTTCTTAACATTTGGAAATTACTGAAATAGCCTTCCTTTGAATTGCGTTGACTTCGTTTTTCTTTAAAGGGAGAGCCTTAAGTGACGTAGGATTATGGGCTTTGGCAGCTGGAGAATTTTCTAGCGACTTGTTTCTATGCCTGCCGACGTGGAAATTAAGCTATTTTCTTTTAATGATTTGTTGATTATTTGTTAATACCATCAAATTATTTCGAAATGAGGTTAGTGCTTTAGTTATGTTAGAGAAAAAATATATATATATGTTGATAATTAATAATAATCCTCTATTAATTAAAATTATCGATAAGACTAAAAAATTAGTGCTTTTTTCTTAAATAATAAAATTAATATGGGTTGAGATTACGTAAGCAATTATTTAAGGAGTGTGCTGGAATTACGTGTCAGAATTGGCCGACCATCGGATGGTTTCAGACGCGGTTCGAATAAATTGGTGGCTCTATCACCACGTGTCAACAAAAGAGTGGCCCAAATTTATATACTCTCTAGTCCATTATCAATAGCAATAACTTTTCTAATTCCCTTTTTTTTCATCCATGTATACATTTTTTTTATACCTTCCACTTAAAATATATATTTTTTCACTCTATTTAAAATACAACTATAAAAATTTAAATATAGTAGGATAAACCATTAATATATGAACGAATTACCGTTAATCTTACCGTTTTAAAATATATCTATTAGAGAGATTTCTACACCATTTTATAAGGAATGAAATTTCATCTACTATATCTAAGTTAGATTAAAATAAGTATATAGTTTAATGAGATTGGATCATAAGCTCGTTAATTAACATGATCGATGTCATGATAAAGTGTTATTGTAATCCTTTTTTTTTTTTATTTGTAACATCGATCTATTTATCATCGATAATATTTGTTTAATAAATGTAAAAAAAATTAAAAAAATTAAAAAGTTGATTTTAGAGCATTGTGAGTGGGGATTGAGCTTGGTTTGGGTGGTCTAGTTCAGCAACCCACTCGTTAAATAAAATTAATTTTCTTTTCTTTATTATTATTATATTATTTCGATTATTTCTTATATTAATTAAAAGTAATTGATTTTATTTCTCTCATATTTATCCTAATTGATGACATCAATTTCCACAATTTGTACTTTTGTTAATTTTATTTTTTCTTTTATTTTTTTTTTAACTCATCCCATCTACAATTATTAATTGAGTGGCACCATCAACTTAAAACCCTATTTTAATTATTAAATTCTCCGTGGTTAAATAAAAATATAAAAAATAAGGTAAATTCAAAAATATTTCAAATAATTAATTCCAACTATATGAATGTATTTAAGTAATTTTTTTTTTGTAAATAAAAATATATATTTAATATAAAGGATATGCATGTGTTTTATTTTTTAGTGAACAAAAATAATAAAAAAAGAAAAAGAAAAAGAAAAAGTTGTTCTAGATAAACGTGGAGGAAACCATAGAGACGTGTGTATTTCCATCAAACACGTGCCACCTTTTACTGTCTACATCAACTTAAAAGACTTCATATATATATATATATATATATATATATATATATATGTGGTTACAAAAGTTACATTTTTATAATATATTTTATTCCAAGCGGTTTAAAATTGTGAGGTTGACGGTGATATATAATAGGTCAAAGTGGACGATATATGTTAGCAGTGGGCTTGGACGGTTACAAATGATATCAAAGCTAGACACTAGATGGTGTGTCAACGAAGACGCTAGACTTCCAAGGAAAGTGAATTGTGATGCCAGCGAAGACGTCAGGTTCCCAAAGGGGTGAATTGTGAGTGAGCTTCGATTGGACGGTGTGTCAGTAAAGATGCTGGGCTCCCAAGGGAGGTGAATTGTGAGTAGCCTTAAGTTAGACAATGTGCCAACGAAGACGTTTCTCAAGAGGGGTGAATTGTGAGTAATCTTCTAAACATTTTCGTATACAATTATATCGGGCTTGAAATATCTCAAATTTTTTTATTATATCAAAAGTATTCATTTATTTTGAATGGATCGCGATAAAAACTATATTATCATAAATGAAATTAAATATTAAATAAAGTAAAGAGTCTAGTACTATGATATATTGATACTATATTACATCTATTGGCATTCATAATTGATCTATATTACTTTATTTATTTTTCTGAAACTTAGGCTATTTATTTAAATATAAAATAATGTGATTCTTCTCGTAGATTAAAAATATATTTCGTAATGATTTTTAAATTATTTAAAAATGATTTTAACTATTTTTTAAAAAAAATAATAAATGGTGGATAATATGAATGAATTTTTTATTCAACATCTGAGTAAGGCAATAATTGGTGAAATAGTAAATAAAAAAGGAATCTGACACGTGTTCGAAAGTGATTTGGTTGGGTTGGTGACAGTTTTCCTTATAGTTGAGTGTTGGGAAAATGATTCTCTCCAACCACGTTGGGCCTTCCAAATTTGGGCCAAGAAAACCCAGGCCGCAATCTAGGCCCAAAACAAAGCATAAACACGTCAGCATAGTTAAACTAAAATATAATGGCTAAAAAAAAAAAAATTTAAAATATCACAAAAATAGAAAAGGAATAAATGTTTAAATATAATAATATTTGGTAATTTCAGTTAGATGTTCGAATATCTACCATTAAATGTTATATTCTCCTTCGGGACTTGATTAAAAAAAATTAAAAGTTTATATAAAATTAATTTTTTAAAATTATACAACTCTTAGCTATGTTAAGCATAATGTGTCGATTATGGTATCATTAACTTTTTCTATATAGTTTAAAGTTTAAATTTATCAGTTTCTCAATATATATGGAAACTTGGGCATGGTATCGAGGATTGTTGGGAGAAGAGTCCCACATTGGCTAACTAACGAGTTGATCGTGAGTTTATAAATAAATAATATATCTCTATTGGTACGAGGCCTTTTGGGAAAACAAAAAGTAAAGGGTTATGAAAATCTACGAGAAGCAACCGGCCGTAGTGTCTACGCCAACTATCTTTTAACTATTAAGCTCGTGGATATTGAGGTTCCACAAGCGGTACTTCCTGATACTGTATTTGAAGAAGTTGTTCGAATTCCCTTTGTTACTCGAAGGGTTTGAATTAGCCCCCCGATCTTATTTCTCCCGAGATTAAAGAAAAGACGGGCAATCTGTCTTTTCAGAGCTATCGTCCCATATACATAGGCAGGAACGGGGGAAGGGGTCAGATTTATCCCCATGAGAATTTATACTCAAAGTGGACAATATCATACCATTGTGGATGACCGTGGTTCCTAACACATAGTTCAACTAACTTAGACATATATATTGAATTAAGAGGTCAAAGATTCAAATCTCTCCGTTAACGTTGTTTTCACATACGATATCGACGTGGGTTCGAGAAGGTATTAGGGTTTAGGCTCGATTTTGAATACATGCCCACCACTTTGAAAATTGATGAGTAGTGGGCTAAGGCGTGGCCAAAAATTTGACCCCTAAGTCAAAATTGGCAATTTGGCATTGCCTACTCACAAATTTGTCTTCCTCTTTGCAAATTACAACACTTTTCCCTTTTTCTTCCTTTAAAATATCTCTCTTTTTATTCTTTTCTTTGGGAATCTTCTTTAAACACTCTTTTATCTTTTTATATTCTTTCCCCAAATCCCACCTAAATATTCATGCTTCTCATCTAGTAATTATGTTAATACACTCCCAAAAAAACAACAACAAAAAAAAAACATTCTCGTAATCGTCAAAACCTACATCGATTTGCTACGCTTGTAACTTTATAAGTAGATTATGTTTCGTAAAGTCCTCAAAAAGAATTTGTAACGAGGATACGTTTAAATCTTATTTTGATTCACGAGCTAATTTTTCATTTATTTTAGAAAGGTTTGACATATTTTATTCCCAACTTTGCACTTCCTTTAAATTTTATTTAAACCCTTTTGGATCGGAAAATCCTTAATATATAAGTAAGAGACATTATCTTCATTGGTATGAGATTTTCTAGAAAAAAATCAAAAGTAAAACTGTGAGATCCCTAGTCCGTTAGAGAGGGAAACAAAACATTTCTTACAAGGGGATACGTAATGAACTAAAACAGAGACAATATTTGTTAACAGTGGGTTTGGATTATTACAAAAGCTACGAGAACTTGACAATATCGTATCATTATAGAGATTACCCTGATCGAAATATTAAAAGTTATATAAATTCGACAAATTGAATAAAACTTTGAGGCTCTTTTATAAAGTAGAAAAAGCTTTGTGTGGTGTGTTAGAGGCATGTGAGGCAGTGTTAACATAATTTAGACTCTTTTTTTTTTTTTCTTCCTTTTGAGAGAGAGAGAGAGAGAGAGTAAGTAAGATGGATGGAGATGCAGAGGGCACCACCAAGCCTCCACTGCCCTTTGTCATGTCGTTTTACCCCCACTCTCACATACCATGTTTCCACAAACTCAAAAAGACACCCAAACAAAACTTTCAAACTTCATATAAACCCTAAAAAAAGAGGAAAAAAATGATTCTAAAAGTCGTCGAGTCGTATCGATTCTAACCCTAAACTTTCAGTTTCATCACAATCCACCTTCTTTGGAGGTCAGTATCTTCGCTGGCACATCGCTCGATGTGATCTAGTTCTGGTACCATTTGTAACAGTTCAAGTTCACCTCTAATAGATATTGTTTGTTTTGATCCATTACGTATCGCCGTCAGTCTCACGGTTTTAAAACGACCTTCGATAGATGTTGTAATCTTAACCTAAATTTTACACTGTTTTCTCCTAAAATTAGGGAAAATTAAACCGAGGTTAATGTTTTTGATGAAATTGAAAGTTTATGGTTCAAATTGCTACTACCCGACGTCTCGATTTTTTTTTATTGATTAAACAATTACCAAAATTCTTTTATGGGGTTTCTTTTTTTGTTTTGTTTTGCTTTTGAAGCAGGCCTTTCAGCCACTCTCCCACTTGTAGTTGTCTATTACATTCCTTCTGCAATTTACAAGTATCAAAACCTGTTTGCACCAATTAATAACCTTAAATCCTCACTTTTTAACCCTAAAGCTGTGAGCAAAAAAATGTTCTTTTTAGTTCAAAAAAGCTCTTCAAGGCATCTCCGGTTCTTAATGTGTGGCTTGAATTACTAGCTCAGCTCGAAGAAGAAGAAAAACCCATCTCGTTCGTCGTTTTTAAACCGAGAAAAACTAACGTTCGGGTGAGTAGCCGAAGAGGCCAAGTGATTAGGGTTTCATTAGGGTTTTTATCAAAGTTTCAAACTTGGCGTTTCCACACACTTATAAGGAATGTTTCGTTCTCCTCTCCAACCGATGTGAGATTTCAGACACGGAAAGCACTACAACGTATGATTACGTTTCTTAATCTTTTCCGAAAGTTAATTTAAACATGTTACAATAATCATCCTATAATTGACAATGATTTTGGGTTTTATGAGTACTAATGACCTCATAAATAGGCAGGCCTATAAAGCTTGAAACTTTAGGGTTTTCTTTTTGAAAAAAAATATAGAAATTTTGTCAGATTATTGAAACTAGATTTGGGACCAAAGTGAGGCATGGTTATGGGAAGAACATGGGAGGCTTATCTCCAATCCCACTGCCCTTTTCTTCTTCCTTTTTCTCAAACACTCAATGCCACTCTCCATTTTGTGTATTAAAGGTCAATGCCTACATGAATTTGGTCGGTTCCACTCCTCAAATAATAATCAATCCAAAAGTAATAATTTTGCACATCAACCCTTTGATTCACCTTCCACTTTCACTTAAAGTTGTGTTTTTTTCTCATTATATAACCAAAGATTCAGCCTTTCTTGCTTTGTGTTCATCCCATGTTGAAATACCCTCTTGGGTTCTTGAGAAATCGAAGTAATTTCGTTGAAGAAAGTGTTTTTTTAGTGTTTTGAGACATACCCAGCTCAAAAAATGTCTAATTTTGTGTTGTCGTTGTCATTTTGGGTTACTTTTTTGTGTTGTCTTTGTTCTTCTCAAGCTCGATGGCATCATCATTCCAAGCAAAAACACTCTCACCATCATAAACGTAGCTACATTTCACATCCTCCTACTCCTTCTCCTTCACCGGGCGATGGCGATTACATTAACGAAACGAATATTTTCGACGTGCGAGGCTTTGGTGCTGTTGGCGATGGCGTTGCCGACGACACCGAGGCGTTCAAGATGGCTTGGGATATGGCGTGCCAGAGTGACGACGCTGCGGTCGTGCTCGTTCCTTATGGCTACTCGTTTATGATTCAATCAACAATCTTCACTGGCCCTTGCCATGGTCATCTCATGTTGTGGGTTGATGGCACGTTGATGCCACCGGATGGCCCTGATGCCTGGCCGAGGAATGCTAGTCGCCGGCAGTGGTTGGTGTTTTATAGAATTGATGGGATGTCCTTAGAAGGAGGAGGTGTGGTTGATGGGCGAGGTCAAAAATGGTGGGATCTTCCTTGCAAACCACACAAGGTATTCATTCAATCTTCTTCGATGTTTAAGTAAATGTCTCCGATGTCTAACACGAAGATATTTTTGAACTTTAGGGACCAAATGGAACCACGTTACCGGGACCGTGTGACAGCCCAATTGTAAGTTCGTGCTAACTATATGATACTTAAGATCGATATATGATGAAATTACTTAGGTGTGTCACATTGTAATGATTTTAGGCTATAAGATTCTTCATGAGCTCGAATTTGACTGTCCAAGGACTTAAATTCACAAACAGTCCTCAGTTTCACTTCAGATTCGACGGCTGCAAGAATGTTCATATAGAGTCGATTCATATAAAGTCTCCGGGTCTTAGTCCCAACACTGATGGTATCCACATCGAGAACACAAATGGCGTCGGGATATATAATTCAGCCATTTACAATGGTTAGTTGGTTGAAACCAGAAAATATAGCCTAATCATTTTGGTAAGAGAATGAATTATAAATCATGATTTTACTTATCGTTGTGTAGGGGATGATTGTGTATCAATTGGGTCGGGTTCATATGATGTCGATATCCGAAACATCACATGTGGACCAAGTCATGGAATCAGGTACGATATAAATTAATAGTAGTTCAATTAGTTAAGACATTGATAATCTTCCGTTCTTAAAGCCTTTTCTTTCGACCCAGTATTGGAAGTCTCGGTGTTCGAAACTCGAGAGCTTGTGTTACAAACATAACGGTTAGGGACTCGGTGATCAAAGACTCAGACAACGGTGTTCGGATCAAGACATGGCAAGGTGGGTACGGAGCAGTAAGAGGAATAACATTTAGCAACATTCACATGGACAATGTTAGGAATCCCATCATTATCGACCAATTCTACTGCCTAACTAAAGATTGCACCAACCAAACCTCAGCTGTCTCAATATCAGACATTGAATACACAAACATCAAAGGAACATACGACATTAGAAGCTCGCCTATGCACCTCGCCTGCAGCGACGCCGTCCCGTGTACCAATCTAACGTTGTCGGAGATCGAGCTCCTTCCCGCTCAAGGAGATATAGTGTTGGACCCTTTTTGTTGGAATGCTTATGGAGATCTTCAAACACTTACCATTCCCCCTATCTCATGCTTGCAAGAGGGGCTTCCTTCTTCTATCAAATTAAACAATGACAATGAGTATTGTTGATCCTTTCCTTAACCATACAATCATATGTATATAAAATAATCACGAATGTAGTTGAAATGAGGCTCGATCAAACTTATATGTCTTGTTACACGATACCGCGAAAAAACAACTCCTATCAAATAGCTGATTTATAACTACGTTATATCATGATATCTGTCGACTTTGAGTTAAAGATGTACTCGAACCTTACTCGGATACTCGAACCTTATTCGCACTCCGAGTATATGCACAAAACATTGCACTCACCCACCAACATGTCTTTTAACATAAAGTTTCCTTTTTGTTCTTTTCAAAATGGCATGCATTCATGATGGTGTTAGTCCTTTTCCCAAAACAATGATCTTAACTTTTTGATGAGTGGATTGAGTCTATTCTTTCCATTTCTTCTACTCTATTTTTACTTATTGTTTAAGCGTGATTGTAGGTTGGTCGAGTTCGAGAAAATGACTTTTCTTCATTCTCGTCTTTACAAACTCTTGGGATTGACAGAAACGTACTAGTTAGGATAGGTTTTCTCATGACGTATAAAAAAAAATGAGTTCAACAAGTAGGAGACGAAATTCGAGAATCTCTGACCACTTGCTCGAGGTCATATGTTTTAACCCGTTAAGTCATATTCAAAAATGAGTTCAACAGATAGGGGACGAAATTCGAGAATCTCTGACCACTTGCTCGAGGTCATATGCTTTAACCCGTTGAGTCATACTCGAACTAATGTAATTTTTTAGAATTCTGTAGAAATTCTCGTAGCAATTTTTTTTTTGCTTAAATTTAAGAATATTATTGAAACTTTTGAAATTTCAGGGATATTTTTATCAATTTAGTCAAACATTTTAGTCATGTCCGTGTTTATAACAATTTGATCCCTGAATTTTAGTGAATAACAATTAGGTCCCTTCCATTTAATATTTAATATTCAACTGATTTGGACTAAAAATTAGAAAATTAAATTGTTAAGACGAAATTAGAGAAGGGATTAAAGAATTAAAAGAGCAAACTATATTATAAAAATTAAATAAAAAAGAGGGAAAAAGTGGGATTTGAGTGGAAAGTGGTGGGCTCATTTGGTGTGGCTGTTCTGTAGCACGCGCGACCATCAACAAACAAACCAATGTCCCAAAGTTTGGCACGTCGGTGCACACATACTTAGCCCAAACTCTCAACCAACCACCCCGACTCGGGTTAGGTTAATTCGAATATAACTCAATTAATTAAATAATATATTTTTTAAATAACATGCCACGTCATCTATCATATATATTTGGGCCAAGCCCAACCTTATGCCTGAACGTCCTTTTTTTCTCATGGGCCTTTACGTGGACTTTTTCAATATTTTCGGCCCATAAAGCCCATTACTAGAAAAATTATTATTATCTTTTAAAAAAATGATTTTTTTTTTTTTTTTTTTTTTTTTTGCATATTTATATATAATTTGATTTAAAAAGTTTAAATGATTTTTTAAAGAAAAAGTAAAGAAAGTTTTTAAAGTTAAATAGAACAAAATTACTTTTTTCAGATTGAATCCATTGAAAGCGATATTTTTGTGCTTTTATGTGTTTTTTTTTTATTAATTAAAAAATAATGTCTTTAAAGAGAATGATTTAGGTGTATAAAACACGCTAATAAAAGATAATCTTTCTAACCAATTTTGAAAAATAAATAAATAATAATAATGATTTTTTTCATAATTAATAAATACAATTTATTTTTTAAAATTACACCTTGTTTACCTTTAAATTTTTAATTTCCAATTTAATTTTGGCCTTTAAATATTTTCCATGAATTAATAAAATTGATGTCATCCACTCATAAATTGAGCATCATTTTCTTTTTTTTATTTTATTATTTTCCCCTCACGAAAATGATTTGTGTACGGACAAGAATAAATGCAAGAAAATTGGAAACATAATAATTATGTCTCAATTTCCCCCTAATTTCTGCAAATTTTATCATTGCATTTTGAACCCTTTAAATCCACAACAAAATAAAATTAAAATAAATCATTTCAATTATTATTTCAAAGATCAACTGTTCAATTTCTACTTTACAGTTGTTGAATTTCATAAAAGAAAAAAAAGCTCGAGTGATATAAATATAATAATTATTATTAATTATGAGTGTAGTTTTTTATTTGACTGTATGAAATAGAGAATTCGAACCTCTAATCTCTTGATAAAAAAATATACAGAGTGAAACATTATTTTAATTCCATGAAATTTAAATAAAATTACAATATATTAAAAGATATAATAAAATAAAAAGAATAGGAAACGTGACAAATGACTGTAATTTACACGTCTTAAAAAAAAGGTAGGATGATTGTGACTTGCAAGTCTATGAAGTCTTGTTATTATTTTTAATTATTTTTAATTATTTTTAATTATTTTTAATTATTGTATTACAATAATGCTGGATGTTGAATTACTGTCCCCTTCAAAGACTTTTCCACAAAGTCCACCTATTTAATTAACTACAAATTGACATATAATTCATATGCTTTTTTTTTTAATAAGTTAAATATTTATGAAAATATAATTGATTCATGAAGTCTAACCTTCTAAAGTCTTATTTTCAAATATTTACAAATAAATATTGGGTTATGCCTTGAATTAAAAAACGAAAAAAAAAACATAGGTCTATGTCAATAAATAAATAAATAAATCTTTAACGATAAAAAAAATATATATATATATATATATTTATTTTAAGATATTAATGAAGTTTCTATGTAATTTTTAAATCAATTATCAATTATTAGGATAATATTTTAATTTATTTAAAAAAATAGAAGGATATTAACAAAAATTTAAAAGTTAATATTTTTTAAAGTATAAAATTAAATTAAATTAAAATAAAATAATAACTTTTTAGTAGAAGTCACAAAACGTGGAAAAGATTACTGTGGGCCCGAATGTGTAATACCTCTACACCTACAATGACGTCATTATGACAGCGTCAGCAAGCCTTGTAAGCTCTACACAGTTTTAGCAAGCCTTCGAGATATAATACTTCACCGACTCCGAATTACCTGAATACCCTCAAACTCCGCCGCTAGTTGGAGGGCATTTTCGTCTTTCAATTCTACTTCCAAGTTTCCACACCTTATATAGCCCGGCCAGTTCAACCGGTTGGTAAACAGAGAATATCGCAAGACAGCGTGTACAGCTTTGTCAGCATTTGTATTTATATTTTTAAACGGAAATTCAAGAGAGTTTTTTGGTGATGGAAAACCAGAAGCTGCAGCCGCCGCGGGGGACAATCGCAGAGGAGGAGGAGGAGGTGGAGATGGAGACGTTTTATGCTCTGGTGAGGAATTTCAAGGAAATACGTGATCGGTGGAGGAAGGAGGTGGTGAACGGCGAGGGCGATGAAACGGCGGCGGAGAAAACGAGGAAGAGGATGAAGACGACGGAAACGGTGCAGAATCAGTCGAGTTGGATTTTGAGGTTCGAGAGAGAGGATTTTGATGAGGATTTACAGGTCGGAGGAGCGGCTGTGGAGCTTCCGAAGCGTTGTTGTCTTGTTAAAGAAGACACTCCGGTGGCGGCGGCGCCGATGAAGAAGGAAAAGAAAGTGGCAAGTGGAGTTGATTGTTTGGATCTTAATTTGTCGCTCTAGTTCTAATTGAAATAGGTTCAATTTTGTCAAATTTAATATATTATAATAGATGTTATCTTCAGCTTTCTTATTATTGTTTGATGAAAGTCGCACATCCGCTAATTTAAGAAATGATCATGAATTTATAATCGAAGAATACTATCTCAAGTATGATGAGGTCTTTTGAGAAGCTCAAAGCAAAACCATGAAAGCTTATACTAAAAGGGACAATATCATAATATTGTGAATATCATTGATTCCTAACAGTTACCACTCACAGACATCACCGAAAAATTCACAGAAACTTACCAAATATAGAATGCTCTCTTTGGAGTGATCTTAGTCCATTGGATGAAATTGCAAACCAAAGATAAATATTAAAACGAAGAAGAATGAAAGATTGAGAGTGAGTAGCGAAGAACTGAGCTTTTTCATGTTAGTTTCGATGAGGTGAGCAAAAAAGATGAAAGGAAAAGAAGAACTTAGAAGGAATGAAGAAGGAGCTAGACGAACGACGAAGCTACTAGACGATCAGAAGTTGAACAAAAAAGGACGAACAAGGAAGACGAATGAAGAACTTAGAAGGAGATGGACGATTAAAAGACAAATGATGAAGAAGAACTAAGAGGGAAATGAAGAATGATGATATGACTATGATGTGTTGGGGTGACCGAGGATGTGACACGACACTCAGTTTTAAACCCATACCTAATCTAAATCGGATCGAGTTCTAAAAAAAATTAAACCTAATCTAAAATGTTATTTAACCCAATACAATTCTTATAATTCGAGTTAGATTGGTCGGGTTCTCGGGTTGAATGTACACCCCTACTACTAAGAAGACAATCCTTAATTACACGGGGGGGCAAAAATGTCTTTTGACCATGTTTCAACCTTTCCCTATGGGCCTTTGGTGACCACGAAGAGTTCGAGTAAATGGGCTTTTGCTTTTTAGAAAATGGACAAAAACACAAAAAATTCCCCAACGTGAACTACGAGGCTTCCGATCAGCTCGACACTCTGCTCCGTCTCTGATTCTGGCATACAACTTTCCATGGCGGCAACCACAACGAACCCCACCGCTCTTCTTCTTCCTTTCCCTTCTCTTCTTCCAAAACTTCCTCACTTCACTTCTTCTTCCATCACTCCCAACTTCGCCGTCAGATTCTCTCAGTTCAACCTCGCCTACAAGCCTTCCAATCGCCGAATCCTTCCTCTAGTCAAGGCCCAAGGCTCTCTCGGTATCCATCACACTCGCCTCGCATTTTATACATTGTGCTCACAAACGGATTGGATCTTCAGCTTCTCAATTTGTAATATGTGGTTTTCTTTTCTTTGTAGATTATGTGCCTGATTCCAAATTTTACAAAGTGGAGGCGATCCTCAGGTACGGATAGGCTCCTTGGTGTTCTCTACTGCTACATTTGGAGTTTGTGAATGTAGATTTTGTCATTTTCTTTAGTTTATAATTTGGATTTATCTTTTGAAGTCTTTGAGTAATCTTGCTGAGTTTGTTGCATCTGATACGTATTTATCTGTGTGCTATGTTTATGCATATGGACGAGATAGGCCGTGGAGAATCCAAAATGTTTCGTCGGTAAGATCTGGTTAACCTTGAACATTGTCATTCGTAATTTCCATTTGGAATATGCAAAATCTCGTTTGGTTTTATTGTCAAATATGAAATAGTTGTGCAATGCACTGAACGGATGGTCGATATGGTAAAATTAAGGCACCTGAGACTACGGGGGAACAGAATTATGAAAACTTTGAATTTTTGGCATCATAGGAAGCGTAGTTTAGGATCATAATATTGAGGCTATCAAGGGAGGGAAAACTACCAGTTGCTATCATACTTGCATTTCTAATTGGTTGCATACTACCAATTGTGTTATGCACTGAACGGTTGGTGCTCGTCCAGAATGCTAACAGTAGCGACTCATGTCTTGTTAAGAACTTCTTAACCTTTAACCTATCTTACCTGACAAAGATGTATACATTTATGTGTTTGAATGATAGCCAAAGAATGGAGATTATGCAGATTTTTGTTGTTTAAATATCCCATTTTACAAAGCATTTGCATCAAGTTCTATTGTTTCTTTGGGAGGAAAATAAAGGCATTGCTGAAAATGGGTATTCGAGGTGTCACGGTATCTGAAGTGAAGGGCTTTGGTTCTCAAGGTGGATCTACAGAGAGGCATGGTGGTAAGTTTATCTTTCATGATTCTCTCTGTTTTGGTGCATGGTGAGGGGAATCTATTTGTACATGTGAGTCTGTTTCTAGATTCTCGTGTCATTTCCCATTAGTCATTACTGATGTTTGCTTATGATTCCAAATAACATTACTCTTTTATTTACTGTTCAGGGTCTGAATTCTCTGAAGACAACTTTGTTGCTAAAGTTAAGATGGAAATTGTCGTCGTTAAAGAACAGGTAAAATAATGTTCTGCCATTCTGAGAAGAAATTTAAAATTTATGCACATATATATTAAGCAAACTACTGCATTAGAATCCATGGGTTTTATGATTAAATTTAAGTATTCTTTTATCAGGTTGAAGCTGTCATAGACAAGATAATTGAGGAGGCAAGAACTGGCGAAATTGGTGATGGCAAAATTTTTGGTAAAACATAACTTTATTTTTGTTAATGGCTCAGCTCCTTATCTGCTTATGTCGTAATTGTTTGCTCAATTTATATTCTCTGAATCTACTGTCCTGTTTGTTGAGCTGTTCATTTGTGTTGTCTTTTAATTTCACTTGTTTGATTTCATGCATTACCATTAACACTAGTTTCCTATGTTAACTAGATTAGCACCTTATGTGTTAATTATTAGTAACGAACTAAAAAAATGGTAAGTTTTCGCGATGCAATGCGAGATAAATTGTTTTGTTTTGTAAGTTTAGTGATGAAATTTCTTAATGCGAGATAAATTGTTTTGTTTTGTCAGTTTAGTGATGAAATTTCTTAGTTCTAGCAAAGGATTGAGAAGTCATTAGATTCTGATTTTCTGCAGTTCTTATTTGGGAATGGCTGGGGGGTATGAATGGGCCATGTGGCATCGTGTTTTTTTGTTAAGCAGCTGGCTTTAGCGTAAATTTCTTCATCCCGGAGAAGTTGGTTTGGTTTGCATCATGTCAGAAAGTAAACACGAGTATTTGAATCTCTAGATCTTTAAACTTAAAAAATTGTTGCTTCAATGAACACGCATCATGTGAATTTTTTGGCCGAAGGGTAGTTTTAAATTGCCACTCTTATATAGCTGACGACTAGTTGATTTTAAGACCAAGCACATGGACTTTACTAGAGTTCATTATTTAAGTTATCATGCCCTATGCTTGCAATCTGGAGCACGTATCTAAATGCACACACATTGAGGAAAAACAAATCTCGGAATTAATTTTTATTTATTTAATGAAGCCCTTTTAGACTCGTATCAAACTTCTGACACATTTTTCATCCTCACACAGTGATACCAATCTCAGACGTGATAAGAGTTCGTACAGGTACTTGTTAGCTTTGGCCAACTATCAAAATTTCAAGTGGCCTCTATGAAACTTAAAAAACATTAAGATTATTTCATTTCACATTGGTATATGATGCCTAATTCACAGGCGAACGTGGAGAAAGAGCGGAGAGGATGACTGGAGGGCGATCCGACATGTCTGTTGATCGAGTATGACAATAAGAAAGAGAAAATCCTTGCAGATGAAAATGTTTTGAGTTTGAATCTTGTTTCCATGATCTTGCCGATGCCTTCCTCAGTCCTGTGGAGAGGAGAAATAAAAGAAATCGTAAGTTATAAGTCAGGTAAGTTCTTTCTCTGTAGTAAAACATCGGCCACGTTGGTATGTCACTACCTCTTGTAGTCATAAAAATGAACCATATTTGGCAATAATCAGTGCTTATCTACTGCACCATTTAATGTACCTCGATTTTATGTTAAAAGCTACTTCTCAGTACTTTTGTAAGGGTTAAGTCACTCGTTCCTCTCTCCAATCGATGTGTGATCTCACAACTTTTGTTAAATTTTTTTTTTTTTTTGTGTATTTCATGTAAAATACGAGTTTTGCTTCATGGTTTTTAGTTCTAACAATGGCAAGAGCAAGGATCAGCCCATCATCGATTTTTGAAATGGTAATAGGCGCATTTCTTCATAGTTTCCACTATGTTCTTCACTTTTCATCTTATCATCCTTCTTCTTTTGTGTATGTTACTTATTGTTTTATATTTAATTAAACACACCTATGAATTATTTTGTGTTCAAAGAAAAAACCATTAGAAAGACCATTTTGCCAAGTATAAAATAAAAGTTGGATACACTCAAATTTATGCGTCAAATTTTGAAAAAAAAAACGTCATTTTTCATTGTTTGTTTGACAATTGGTCAAAATAACTTATTATAAAATGATTTTGAGTATATAGCTTCAAATTATAATATATAAAATGACCAAAATATCCTCAAAGTTACCCTCTCGGATCTCTCCGCCTTCACTTTCACAGCTACCAACCCTACCGCTATCGTTGGCAATGTTTTTTAAATTTTTTATTTTATTTAAGGGAATCCAAACAAACTCCTAAGTTTTTTTTCCAACATATGTATTTGGGAATGGATCAATACTATCCCGATTCCGGATAAAGAAGCCGACCCGAGATTCGAATTTTTCGTCCAAACAGCACTTACAGTTTAAGCAACGTCATAACGGCGTCATTGAACCAACAGAAATAAAACTAAGAAAAAACCGTGCAAACGAACGTTTTCTCACGTCGTGACAATATTCATTTTTATTGATTTTTTTATTTTAAAAATAAAGTATATTTTAGTTTTATAAAAATAAGAGCCCCATAAATCACGAAAGCGCGATTGATTGCGAAGCACAGCCTCTCTCGTGTGCAGGAGAGAGAGAGAGAGAGAGAGAGAGAGAGAGAGAGAGAGAGAGAGAGAGAGAGAGAGAGAGAGAGATCTATCGTTCTATTTGGGGCCGATCTCTCTAATCCGCTCTCTTCAATTCCCGTAAGTTTTTCATTCAATCTCTTCTCTCATTTCTCTCCAAGATCTCCCCACAATCCCGTGGATTTTACCCTTAATTTTGATTCATTCTGCTTGGATCTGTGCTCCCGGTGATTCCCTCTTTTTTCCCTCTTCGATCTTCGGTTTATCTTTGAATTGATTGTTCTTTCATGGTGTTTTGATTAATTTGTATCCTCTGATCTGGGTTTCTGTTTTCACTGGCTTCATGTTTCATGCTTGGATCTGATCTGACCCTTCTTTGCTTTGGATTGCGTTCGGCATGTTTATACTCGGATTTGCGTTGATGCATGTGTTTACTTTTGTGGGATGTCTATGTTTCCGTTGTACTGGATCGGGCGGTCTTATTGCGGATCTTTTTTTAATGCTTTTATTGTGCTATGTCGATTACTTGTTTTTGGCTTGAATTGTGGATGGAATGGCGTTATAGTCTTGTTTGTTGTTTCATTTTGAATCTGGGGTATTCAATTTTTGAATTAAACTACCCGATCTTCCTCTCTTTTGTGTTTTATTTGTATTTTCGGCTGATTTAAGGATATCTGGTGTCGTTGTATTTTAAGAGAGGCTTGTTCTGGTTTATTTTACTGATGCAGGATTGTTGAATTTGTTTTCAGTTTACTTGAAAAATGGGGCTGTCTTTCACCAAGCTTTTCAGCCGGCTCTTTGCCAAGAAGGAGATGCGAATTCTCATGGTGGGTCTTGACGCAGCTGGTAAGACAACGATCCTTTACAAGCTCAAGCTGGGAGAAATTGTCACCACCATTCCTACCATTGGTAAGTCGTTGTATCATATCCAACTATTGATGATTTTATGGATTAGCAAATGCTGGCATTGATGCTTTCTGTTTACAACAATTTGATGCTTTGTGTCTTGATCGTATCAATTGAACATGTTTGTTTAACTTGGCAGTTCCCTGTTTGTTTGCACCATCATCTTCATCATCACAAAAAATCAAAGTTGTTATAATGAATTGTTGTTTTAGTTATGAGTAGTTGAATTTATAATGGATCACTGGATAATTAATCTAATTAAAAGCCTAGGACCTGCAATGGCTTGTGCTTTCATCTCTGATTTGTATGCCTCCAATTGTTATCAATAGGGATGGGGGGATATTTCTTTTGTAATATTGGGCTGATTAGAGGCTATGAGTGAACCATACACAATCATAATTTTCTGTCATAGTTGCACGAGATTCCAGAAATGTTGCGAAAGTGGGCTGATTGAAACAGTGATCTATTCTTAGGTAACTGACTTGCATATGACTGTGCAGGTTTTAATGTTGAGACTGTGGAATACAAGAACATCAGCTTCACCGTCTGGGATGTTGGGGGCCAAGACAAGGTACATTGATTGGTCCTATTCTGTGATGTTGGCTTTCTACTTTCTCTGTTCGATCATTCGAGGTGCTAAACTTCTGACAGTGTTCTTTGAATCAAATGATGATGTTGCTGTCGTTGTACAGAGTTCCTTGAGTATGGTATATTTGTAACGTGATAGATGCTTGTTCTTAATCTGTCAATGTTGATCGATAGATGTTAATATCTGGCGTCTTATATGCCCATATACTTTTTCTTACAAGCGAACCCCTTTAAACTTTTGAACTTTCTTAGGAGTGTTGGAGTTATAACTTTCTATGTAATTTGTGTATATAATTTGAGACTTGTGCTTCCATGGACTCATAGATGCTAGCCAATCATCTAGCACATGGGTAATACGACTGATTTGATGTCTGTTTTGTTCCTAGATCCGACCATTGTGGAGGCATTATTTCCAAAACACCCAAGGACTTATTTTTGTGGTGGATAGCAACGACAGGGACCGTGTTGTTGAAGCTAGGGATGAGCTGCACAGAATGTTGAATGAGGTACTCATAATAAAGACTGATTATCAGACTTCGATAGCCTTTGCATACGCTACAGCAAACAGTTGTTTCATTGTAGTTTATTGTCTAAATGATTACATGCGTTGCACGTACAGGATGAGCTGAGGGATGCAGTGCTTTTGGTATTTGCCAACAAGCAAGATCTTCCCAATGCCATGAATGCTGCTGAGATCACCGATAAGCTTGGTCTTCACTCCCTCCGACAACGTCACTGGTACATTTGATGATCATCAAACTCTTAACACTTGCAATGGCTTAAATATTAAGGTAGTAATATGATGTCTTGAAATCCCGTTTCAGGTACATCCAGAGCACATGTGCCACATCCGGTGAAGGGTTGTATGAAGGACTTGACTGGCTCTCAAACAATATTGCCAACAAGGTAAAACATAACAATGTTCTGTGTTTAATTAAATGCACACGTCTACCACAGTACGTGGTAGAAGACCCATCTTTTCACTCTGGGATTTTGGATCTTAATCATTTGCACTGTCTAGTTTTATTTTGTCTCGGGATAACGTAATCCGAACTCTCGAGCTCATAATAGTATCAGTTTTGCCTTTATTTCTGAAACGCATAATCTTACTGAAAAGGAACTGTATTGAAAAGAACAGCAAGATGGCTTGTTTCAATCCAGTTAACAAAATTTACTAGCTTCTGGTTCAAGTTCGTCGACTCATAATATGATTGTATTGTTTTTGTCATTTGCAGGCATAGATGGGTTTCATTTGAGCTGGGATTGCTTCTGGAAATTCAAATGAAAGTCATTTTTGTTGCAGCCCCTGTGATCTATAAGGATGTTCCCAGTGGATGATTCCTAGGTTGGCTTTGAATTCTGAATAATGAAAGAAATTTTTGAAGTATTTTCTCGTGTTATCGACTCAATAGCATTGTTTTTATGTAATGAATTAATGATGCTTCTTAAATAGATGGATGTATTTGTACGAGAATCATGTTTGCTATTTGAAATGAAATGGATTGCTGAAAACAAATCACTTTGTAACTTTATTGGATTAGATAATCAATGGCCTTGTATGCTCTAAAGAGTTCCCTTTGCATCCCCTTTGCATCGTTCCTATCTCCATCCCCAAAGCTTTACCTTGGATTCGATTAGGTCATAGTAGAAACTTAACCAGCATTTCCCGAAGAAACCTTTCATCTTTAGTGGTACTTCTAATCTTTTAGTCAAGAATATATGATTAGGGAGATGGGGATTAAACCGTAAATGTATTTACGCCCTTTGCATGCCCTTTGCATGGGCTCATTGTGCACTTGTGTGGTCACGCACACACGGTTTGGTTTGGGCCAAACCGGTAGTGAACACTATGTTTCCATAAGAACTTCTTCAAACCCTTATCCTTGTTACACAAACACAAAAAAAAAAAAAAACCCATAGGTTGATTTCTATCAACTCAAAGAATGAACTTAGATTCGAATCATCTTTAAACCGATCATTTAGAAAGTTGCATGATTGAAACTATAACGAGACCGATACATGATTGAAAAGTATAAAGGTCCATAAAAATTGAGAACTTCTAGAGAACTTCTAGAAAGTTGCATGGCTAATTGCTGGAATCCATATTATCATCCTCATCCAACTACGCATCAATAACAACGTATGAAAGTGAGCACAAGAAACCATTGGACATGTAGTCACCAACTTTTCTTGAAATAAGAACATAAGAACGGACATGTAGTCACCAACTTTTCTTGAAATAAGAACATAAGAACACTGATCAAATAAATGGTGGCGGAGGAAGTTGTTTTACCATAGCTAAATGTTCTTCATGACTAACTTCAACTATATCTCATCGTTTTTCTTTACCCTCTTAATGTTCTAGAGCCATTTTTAAACTACGGAAACTAACACTTATGGCTTCAAACTCATCCATATCTATTAGAAATGGACAAATACCTTTTTCCTTTTGAATTTGGGTTGACCTATATCCATAAGGAAACTAACCTAACCAAATCAATTTTCATTATTGATTAGATTAGGGTTAGGTTAGTAAAAATTGGATTTTTATTTGAATCAAATCTCAAAAACTTCACTCAACTCAATCCATTGGTTGGATCCAATCCGTTAGCCAATACAACCAAAGCCTTAACTTTTGTAGGCTTACCCAATATAGGGTTAGCTATATAGACTCATAATGGGAGAACCTTCTAATTTATATATATATATATCATATATTAAAATAATAATAGTGGAGGACATTAAATTATTTATATTTTTTTACCATAGAGAATATAGAATATGATGGGAAAAAAAAAATTAAACTTTTGTATCTTTAAAATATAATAAATTTTAACCAAGGATTAATTCTCACGCTAAGAGCTTTGAAATTCCCTTTGTTTATAAGAATTATATATTCCCAACAATAATAATCAATTCCTTTTTCAAAAAAATTGGAGTCAACGTTGAAAATAAGAAAATAATTTTCTTTTTCAAAGTTTGGTTAAAATATTAATTTTGCATTTTTAAAGGGGGACAAAAAAAAATACATATGTTAAAGAATTGTTTTTTAACTTTCAAATGTAGTCTTGGATTCCAAAACCATTTTCAAAAGGAAGATTAGAAGAATTTATTTGTATAAACATGTTTAACATTTCTCTTAAAAAAAGAAAAATAAAATGTAACGATCCATGTTCATAATTCAAATGTGTGTCCCAACGATTTCTTACAACATAGTCAACGTTGAAGTTCTTATGATTGAGCCACCAAAAAGGAACGTATCCTTACTGATATAAATTGTTTTAAGCATTTCTTAGCCATCTGTCCTCACGATCGCTCTCATTTGAATGTGGTCTTAGTTCATTCATATACCCCTCCTCAGAATTACAATGCGATGACCTTCTTAGTATTACGATGCAATGCTTTTCCTAATCATCCACGATTACATCTGATTGAACTAAGGATTTGTTCACTCTAGACATATTTGAGCTCAAACCCACGTACATTGTGAGCCTATATTTTATGGCCTTTTTCGAGCATTTGACGTATTTCACAACTCTCACTCTCAGATCACGAGTACTATCTTCTTGCTCAGGTCCACTTTCATGTTCGACTTAGCCCTCGATTAAAAAGATAATGGTAAGATTAAAAGTGTTTAATGGAAAGATGTGATTATAGAAAGTGGGTCTCACTCACTGAATTTAGACCCATCTCTTTGTCTATGTCCTAACAACTAAACTGCCCACAATTTCTGACATATTATATGGTTCAAAGAATGTTAGGCCCTTCTTATTAATATTTTATTATTTCAACATTTTGACTTGACCTTAGCTTATCTATTTTCCCTTCATTCTTAATTAACAAATATTTATTGTTACTATAAGTTCTTATACCAACCTTTGTTCTTGGGTGCTTGTCAATTTCATTTAACTCAAGAGAATTTCAAATTCCTTTGATTATTTTTAATTTCGTTGCTATAATAACTAATTTAATCATCATCTCGATTATAATTTCTTCGATCATTTGTGTCGAGTTGTAACGATCCATGCCCATAATTCACGTTACTTACTCCTTCTAACAGTGAACACTATTCCCAAGAAATGAGCCACTGTTTGTCTATATAAGTAGTGACTTTTAATTTTTTTTAAGTTTTTCTCAGTCATTTTATTCTCAGGGTCGTTTTTATCTCATTCATTTATGTACCTCTTTTTTATTTGGGTATCACACAAAAGATCGTATCTAATAACGATTTTGTTCAACCTTCGATAATAAAACTTACGAAGAACAACATAACTTTTCATTCCTTTTCCATTTTGTTCGAGAAATTTTCCTTCGAAATATTGTAAACTATATAACATACCACAAAGATCGCCCCCATTTGGTGCGATGATTGACAAAAAAAAAAAAAAAAAAAAAAAAAAAGGAAATGGTGAATTGTCACTTTCACTTTCTTTTTTGAACCTTTTTTTTCCTTTCCCAAATTAAAACCCTTTGGAATTCTTGTGTCATTATTGAACATAACAAAATAAGAGGGTTACAACAAAAGTCTTTGATTGAAATTATGAGAATTAATGACTTTTATTTTCTTTTTTCGGAAAAAAAAAATTACTTCTAATGTTTTTTTTTCACTAAATTCTTGCTGATTTTATATCATCAGGCGATCTTGTTAGATTGACGTTTATGTAAGTTTAGGGTGCAATTTGAAGCGTTATAAACGGTACTAAGACGATAAA
Source organism: Cucurbita ficifolia (assembly GCA_033971965.1). Classification (NCBI taxonomy): domain Eukaryota; kingdom Viridiplantae; phylum Streptophyta; class Magnoliopsida; order Cucurbitales; family Cucurbitaceae; genus Cucurbita; species Cucurbita ficifolia. Next base: position 9,015,036 of record CM066978.1, read on the forward strand.
AGTTGATATCAAATTTGAGTTTTTGGGTGTTCTAATCTCAAGAGTTTGAAGAAGACAGCTTCAAATAAGGTGAGTTTACAGCAAAGAAACGCAACTTTGGGCGGTTTTGGCTAAAAGATTTGGTTCTTAAATCATTCAAACATCTCTTCTCTCTTTCTCTAATAACTTTTCCAAATCAACGTGGCTGTTTATAATGCATTCATTTTCGTTATCTTATCGATCCAAGCTACACGCTTTAAAGATATGAAAACCTCTACTTAATAGACACGTTTTAAAATTATGAGGCTGACAGCGATACATAACGAGCCAAAATGGATAATATTTGTTATCAGTGAGCTTGAACTGTTACAAATGGTATTAGAGACAGACACTAGACAGTATGTCAGCGAAGACGCTGACCCCATGTGGATTGTGAGATCCCACGAAGCATTTCTTATAAGGGTGTGGAAATCTCTCCGTAATAGACACGTTTAAAAATCGTGAGACTGATGACGAAATGTCTATTAGCGGTGGATTTGAGCTGTTACACTTTTTTTATATAGCAAAAGTTAGAAAATGCATCTTTGACACACACATATATATACTAATTATGTGGCCAATTAAGGTAAAGTTTCTTCTTTTTCATTGAACCCGATCCTAGAATAACATGATAAACACGTGTAACCACAATTATTATATATTTAACTTTGGTGAACACGAGATTCTTTTATATAGCTATAAATATAAAAGGGTATCTTTCAAATGTGAAGAGACAATGATTCTTTACAAATTCACCCTAACATGTAACCCTAATTTATGTAACCCTAATTTAAAACAGCCGAACTTATCCATATTATCATTATTATCATGTGAGAAAGATTTGAAACATGGGTACTAACTGTTGAATCGAGACACGTCGATATCTAATTTACTTCTAAACTTAGCTAACTTAGAAAGGAATCTAGAAAAGCTAATCAATTAGATGCATAGCTACATGAAAGAAACCTAACCCTAAGTGTAGGTTCTACTATAATAGCCTTTTTGTTGAGTTAATAGTATTAACCTAAACAAGGCTGCTAAACGAATCAAAGACAACACAAACCACCATGATTTTGGATATTTCTAACTATTATTCAATTATTAATTAACTTCATAATTTCGACTCGTTTTTTTTGTTTATTAAAGTTTTTTTTTTTTAAAAATCTAATATTTAGTGATATTATCCAATTTGACCTATTATATATCACCTTCAGTCTCATAATTTTAAAATGTGTCTATTAGAGAGAAGTTTTCATATTTTTATAAACAATATTTCGTTCTCACTTTCAACCAATTTTTAGTTAAGTTTCGTGCATGAACTTAAAAGGGTTAATGTTGTTGCTATATTATGTCAATGGAAGATACGAGAAAATTTGGCGTTAATAGTCAAAGTTACAATAGTCGGGCGTTGACTTGCTTTTTGTCTTTTCCATTATAATTACAATATCTTCCAACCCACCTAACATAAAATTTTAAATCTTTTTACCAATAAATTTTGTTCATAAATGGTTTGAACCTACCAAAAAAAATTAAAACCCGTTTGCTTCGATCAAGTTTGATAACGATTTTGTTTTTAGTTTTTGAAATTTCACCTTATAATTAACACTACTTTCATCTATACGTCTAGTTGTCTTAACTTTTTTCCAATGTTTTTAAAAATCGAGTCAAATTGAAAACTATGAATAAAACGTTGGTAGAATGTTGATTTTCCACCTTACAATAGGTTCGTTTTGAGTTGGATGAGATTGTATCGGTCGAACTTTGCGAAATAGGGTTAGCTTCAACTCAATTAAAACATGGGCTAATTCTAAACTCGATTTTCATAATTTTTAACAAAAGAGAGATTTTCTTCGGAAAAAATAAATAAATATAAAGATATAATATAGTCATCATTATTTGACACACATGGTCTAAAACATAGAGCAAACCTGAGTTCCAAACAAACTACCAAATAAAAAAAATATCTTCAAAAAAGGAAAAAGAAATTAAAAAAAATAATAATAATAATAAGTTGATAAAATGGAGAAAGAAAGAAGACTTGGACTCACCTTTTTCCTCCCAAGTTGCCAATATGGGTGTGCCAAATGGAAAAATTACAAGTCAAAGGGTCAACTCCATTTAATTAAACAAATAAATAAATACTATGAATATATTACATTAATTAATCACTTAATTAACATGCTAATCTAAGTAATTAAGAACTCCCATCTCTTTATCTTTTGAATCGAATCTTTCATATTATATATATATAAACATAGATTGTTTGGATGGTCTCTTCATAGCCTTTTCCTTTCTCTCTTTCTTTACCTTTTCTCTGTCTTATCAAAAAATCCCACTTGGATTCTCGACCAAAACTCCATTCTTTTCCCGATGGATGTTAAAATGAGAGGCTTTACGGCGGAGGAGGCGGAGGAGGGCGTCCGGAAAGGCCCCTGGACGGTGGAGGAGGATGCTGTTCTCTTCAATTACGTTCACTCCCACGGCGAAGGCCGCTGGAACGCCGTCGCTCGTTGCACTGGTTCGTGTCTTTCCCGGCGGCGCGTCTAAATAAGAATTTGATGGGTTTGTTTTTTGATGGGAAATTTGTGAACTTGTTTTAGGTTTGAAGCGAACGGGTAAGAGTTGTAGATTGAGATGGTTGAATTACTTGAGGCCGAGTGTTAAACGTGGTAATATCACTCTCCAAGAACAGCTCTTGATTCTTGACCTCCATTTTCGATGGGGAAACAGGTGAATTATCCAATTTTTTCAAGTTTTTCTTTATTTTTTTCATCTGGGTATGGTTAAAAATTGAATCTTTTAATAACCCACTTCAAAAAATGGAGTCTTTTTTATTGGAGGAAAAAAAAAATGATGGAATTGGAATTGGAATTGGAACAGGTGGTCCAAAATAGCGCAATATTTACCGGGAAGAACGGATAACGAAATTAAAAACTATTGGAGAACCCGAGTTCAAAAGCAAGCCAAGCAACTTAAGTGTGACGTGAATAGCAAGCAATTTCGAGATGCCATGCGATACGTGTGGATGCCCCGTTTGCTAGAACGAATCCAAGCCTCCACGGACTTGGTTACTGATGTCGTTGCTGCCTCCACTGATGTCGTCCCATCTTTTGAAGAAACCCAACCATCATCTTCGAGGTCTAGTTGGGTCAATCCTTACGTGACTCCCTCGACTTCGTCGTCAGACTCGATTTCTAATAAGGTTGTTAAATCACTATAAAGTTGTTACAACAGTGAATAACCTAAATTCAAAAGTTTACTTATATCTAACTATTTATTTGTATATATAATATAGGTTCAACTTCAAGTTTTGCCTGATTCAGACATGACGGAAGACTTTAGCTTGATAGGTACGAGCGAGCAGGAGGGGATGATGATGGTAGTGCAACAAGGGCGTGACGGGGAAGCGATGAATGGTTGGATAGGTGGCGGAGAGTTATTGGAGGATGGGTTTTGGGATGGGGAAGACATGTGGTTCTTGTAGGAACAATTTGGTGATGATGTTTAATAAGAACATTAGATTAGAAATCCTCCAATTTGAATTTGGTTACGTGACGGAAAATGTTATAAATAGGGGAATGAATGACTTGACGAACTAGAAGTGTAGACTAAAAAAAACATGATGACAAACAAGCAACATTGACAGCTTATGATGTCCACTACCTTCGTAACATTTAGTTTTGTAAGTTTATACATTAATGTTTTATCTTCAATTACACACTTTCTCCCTCTTAAACCTGTACTTGCTCTCTCCTCTCCAACTCATGTGGGATTTCATAATCGACATTGACACACCGCCCGATGTCTATCTCTGATATCATTTGTAATGGACCAAGCCCACCGCTTTCTCCTCTCCAACTAATGTGGGATCTCACATTCGACATTGGCACACTAACCAATGCCTAACTCTAATACAATTTATAATGGTCTAAGCCCACCACTAGTAGATATTGTTCGCTTTGGCTCATTGTATATCGTTGTTGCTCCCCTTTCTAATCGACGCTGGCACACCGCCCCATGTCTGGCTCTGATACCATTTGTAACAACTCAAGCCTAGATATTGTCCGCTTTGACTTGTTACGTATCACTGACAGTCTCACAACCAATGTCTCGCACCATTCGTTGACGGGCTCTGATACCATTTGTAACAGTCCAACCCACCGCTAGTAGAAATTACCGTTTTGACCCGTTACATATCGCTGTCACTGAATTTTAAAAATTAATTATCTCATCAAAATTATTAAGCACTCTTATAAATTTAGTAATTTAAGAAATTCTTTTAAAACAGAAGGGTTTTGTTTGTTTCCTCCATTTTCTTTTATTGTAGTATTTTTTTAACTAAAACCTTTAGTCAAATTTCAACAATAAAAATACATTTAAAATTATATATTTTTTAATTTTCAAAACTTATGAAAAAAAACACAATTATATAAATCAAATGATTTCTTAAACAAATGAACTTTTTTTAAATAATAAACAATGGGAATGGTTTTTTTTTTTTTTTTAAATAAAAAAATGAAAGATGATGTGAGATATTTGGAGTCAATCATAAAGGATGAACTAAACATATGTCATACATGACATCATGCTATTAATTTTTTTAAATCTTATTCAACAATGCTTTCATTCATATCTCACCTTACACTTAGTGGATTTATGACGTTTTATTTCATTACATTTATTTATTTATTTATTTATTTAACGTTTCATTTAGCATTTACCTTTTAATAATTTTTAAACCAAACGAAATAGGTCCCGATAGAAGACTAGGAAAAAAAACTCAACAAGATGAAAAATGAACTCGGCTTCAGTAAGTGCAGTGCCAACTAATTATCGGGTCAACTAAATCTAATCATAACTTATCTATAATCCAGATAAACTCATATAATCGTGATCCTAACAAAAAAAAAATTTCATATTATTTTACTTACTTACTTCAGAGTGAAAAGTGTCACAGACCAATATTAGTCAGGTCAACATGTTTTTCCTCACTCACATGTTTTTTTAGAAAAATTCTTTAAAGATCACACAACATAAAACTGTAAAACATACCTAACTTTATAGTTCTTATGATTGAGCTGCCGAAAAAGGTGCACTTTGTTGATATAGATAGTAACTTTAAATTCTTTTAAGTATTTGTTAGTCATCTTATCCTTAAGATCGTTTTCATTCAAATGTGATATCGGTTCATTTATGCACCACTCCTTTAGTCGGATATCACATGACTTAGTCAGAGTTTGAGCGTTGAATAAATAAATAATAATAATAATAATAAAACGTGACAGATGACGAAGCCATTTCAATTTTCAATAATTTATTTATTAATTTTTTTTAAAAAAATTTAAAATATAATGTATAAGAATATTTAATTTATATGGTTCCTAAAAATAAAAATGGGTTGGTACATAAAAGGGAAATATATGACTCATGCTTACCTCATCATGATCACCATTTCCACTCACAAACTCAATAAATAAATTAAATGTTTTATATTAATCTCAATACATTTCTTTTTCTATATTAATGGATTTTTACGTCACGCACACGTCAACATATTAATACTTTTTTTTTGCTACATAATTCAAACATTAATTCTTAACCTTTCTCTTTGAGAAAACCTAATATATCATTCAATTTCTTGTGGTAATAGTGTAATTCGAAATCCGAATCCCAGCAATCTCCCGTAGTGTCGGTTCATTCGTGCCCCATTTTTCTATTCGGGTGTCACATGTTCACCAGTTTTCACCTTGGTTCGTCCCCGGATCACATCTTACTAGGAGAGGTACCACTCTAACACCTTTTGTATCGACCATATTCCCAGGATTCACAATCCCCTACATCCTCAGTGATATAGTCACGCTACCTCCAACATACCAACACGAGTTCTTTCAACATGTTTTATTTTCACTCATATGCATTCTGGGAAAATTCTTAAAATGTCACCCAACATAGAATTTCTCAAAATAAATCACGTTTAACTATGAAGATCATATGATTGAGCCACCGAAACGAAAGACACACCTTTTTGATATAGATAGTAACTTTCAATTCTTTTAAGCATTTATTAGTCATTCTATCCTCAAGATTGTTTTCATTCAGATGTGGTTTCAATTCATTCATGTACACCACATTTACTCGGGTGTCACAAATAGCAATAATTATAAATTATGCTATAGTTTTTCCTTCCTTAAAATATTGTTTTAGAGAAAAAATTCAAATCTATAGCCTATAATATTACTCGAGCATTGTGGATAATTATTCATTCGATTATAGAAACACGAACTAACTCCACTATAAGAATCATATCTCTCTCTTCCATACCCATTTAAATGATTTTTTTTTTCTCGAACATAAAGTGATCAATCACAATATTATCTCGGTGTTGATTTAATGGAGGACGTAGCTAGCACGTAAGTGGTCACAAAAATAAAAGCCATGAGAGTTCAATTCCCTAGAGCATTGCCCCACATACGTAGGAGGGGCGACCCTAAACACCATATAGATATCAATCAAATCAGCACTTTGGGATTTTATATGGAATACAGCCATGGGTTCTCCATTATATACCAATGGCTCAGTTGGGACAATTTGTACCCAACAAAATAGCCCTTCCCAATGGGTCCTCTACAATCCCTAGTGGAGTACTATATTCTTGGTGACCCATGTGATTGGTCTGCCAATTGGGTCCATATATATTCATAATTTCCAGGGTCTTTAGGGCTCATGGCTGCAATGAATTACCTTAAAGTTCTTCTTCTTCTTCTTTTAGGGTGTAATTTGTTCATGCAGTCTTATTCACTGAGTGCCAAGGAGGAAAGGGAGGACTACAAGAATTGGCTGTCATGGAACCTTCAAAATTACAAGAAGAAGGCGGTTTGGAAGCCGGGTTCGCAGCTGAACTCCGGTTGGTTTAAGGGTGGCGGAGTTCTTGACGATAAATTGAGAAAAGCCGAGAGTAACAAAGTGAGAATCATCGTTAGCCAAGACGGGACGGGCGACTTCATGACCATTGGAGAAGCTCTCAATAGCATTCCAAAACCTAATAGTAAAAGAATCATTTTGGTCATCAATCCAGGAGTTTACAGGTTATTAGAATCATAAACCTCCACAATGATATACATTCTTCCTTTTGAACATAAACTCTCATGGAAATGTATTTGTTAGTTATAAATGCATGGTCATCTCCTTAATTAGCTAATATATGATACTAATGGTGTAAAATTGGATCGTGTTCAGTGAAAAAATCAGCATTCCTAAAACTCTACCATTCGTGACGTTTCTTGGAAGCGCCAATCACGACCCACCGACCATCACCGGAAACGACACGGCGGTGGTGATAGGAGGAGACGGGATACCATTGGGGACGTTGAAGAGTGCGACGGTGGCTGTCAATGCCAATTATTTTGTAGCTATTAATATCAAGTTTGAGGTAAAAGATTCAATTTTGGTGCCACAAACACAACATTCCAAGAAATGGCTATCAATTTGAGTGACCAAATACGATCATGGGTTTGCAGAATACAGCAATGCACGAGGTGGGATCGGTGCGAGGACAAGGAGTGGCGTTGAGAATATCAGGAACAAAGGCTGCATTTCACAATTGCAGCTTTTATGGGGATCAAGACACGCTATATGATCATAAGGGTCTTCATTACTTCAACAATTGCTACATCCAAGGCTCGGTGGACTTCATATTTGGCTATGGAAGGTCCTTCTATGAGGTTAAATCTAAGTTTAGTTAATAAAGTTTTGACCTTTATTTAAGATTCTTCATGTTTTGAAATGGGTTTGTGCAGAAATGTTATTTGAACTCCATAGCCAAGAAAGTGGCTTCTGTGACGGCTCAAAAGCGATCAAAATCTTCAATGGGAAGTGGGTTTTCGTTCAAAGATAGTGTTGTAACAGGGAGTGGACAGATCTACTTGGGAAGAGCTTGGGGAGATTACTCTAGAGTTGTTTTTTCCTATACTTTTATGGATAAGATTGTTCTTCCTCAGGGCTGGAACGATTGGGGCTCTCGAAAACGTCAATCGTAAGCAACTTATAACTTTATATCTTTCCGTTCGTGTCTAGTGCGAGATCCTACGTCGGTTGGGAAGGAGAACGAAGCATTCTTTATAACATATGTGTTTTAAAAACCTTCGGGGGGAAGCATGAGAAGGAAAGCATAAAAAAGACAATATTTGCTAGTAGTTGGCTTGTACGGTTACATTTAGAGTAGCTCAGATTTAGAGTCATTGTATATTTGTATCTTATTTTTTGATCGAGGTTATTGTAACGATGTAGGACGGTGTATTATGGAGAGTACAAGTGTAGTGGACCAGGGGCAGACCTAACAGGAAGAGTAGGATGGGCTCACAACCTCACAGATGAAGAGGCTCAGCCATTCATTGGGACTCACTATGTTGAGGCTGATACTTGGCTTCTTGCCCCTTGCAACTCTTAAATTCATCAACCCTTTCAAGATTTATGCTCCATCCATTATAATATTGTATCCAAATATTTCAAATTCTTAAGAATTTCTAAATATATTTCTCGAGATTTAAATAAAAGAAAGAAAAATCCTCGTCAAAATGAATCAGTATTACTCTAATAACAACAACAACGTTGAATCATACTTTAAAATTTTAATTTTTTTTCTTTTAAAGTTTAATTTAGATAACCATTGTCATCTAATTTTATTATTAAAAAAAAGAGAGTTCTTCCTCTATCCCGAGAAAATGATAATGATACATGATATCAGAGAAGATCGAGGGAGAGAGTGAGGAAGAAGAAAAGAGGCTGAAAAAATGTTAAGTTTTAAAATTAAAAAATTGAGGGGTTAAATTGTTGAGTAAATGCTTCTAAATAAAAGGACTAAATGATTATTTAAAAATAATTAAAAAACATAATAAATCTTATAACAAATTAAAATTAAATATATTTTGATTCCATTTTTTTTACACAATAATTATTTTTAAAAAATTCATATATCTTAAATATTTTATATCCTGGATTGTATTTTTTTTTATAATATTATTTCATATCTTAATTATATCTTTTAATCTCTCAACTTCAATTAAAAAAAAAATCTAGGATATTTATACGCTATATTTAAAAAAGAATGTGATAGAATACTTTTTAAAAATATAATTATAATAAACGATGATCATATTTAAAAAAAAGATTATAATAATTAAACCTTTTATTATAATTTTATGATTGTATTTTAAGAAATTTAGCAAGAATATTATTGTGCATGGTGATTAATTAAATTACAATAATTAGTAGGTTTTGTACAAATAAATAAATTAAGTGTAAATTATATAATTAGTTGAGTATTATTTTTATTTTATTTTTTATTTTTAATTCTTATTAATTTTATTTAAAATTAAAAAAAGTTCAGAAATAAGTAATAACCCTTTTCTTGTTTTCCCTCTCAGTCGCGGGCGAAGTCGCCGTGTCTCCAAGTCCATTGCTTTCATTGTACCCTTGGCCAAGGATCTTCACCGCCGCACCTCTATCGCCACAAAACCCATCTTCCTCTTTGTCTCCGTGGCTCTCACCGGCAGCCACTGAATCCGCCCCCAACCGGAAAACACTTCACTCTCCTTCTTCCTCCAAAGTTTTAGTCTTTAGACGGCCAAATCAATTGGCTTTGGGTACTGAAGAAACAGGGCGGAAGAACTAGTGACCCAGTTTGGAGATTCTTCAGAATTTCTGGGTTTCTTCAATCTTTGGTTCCTCTGTTTGATTTCATTGCTGTCTTCGTTAAGGTTCACCACTGTTTTTGATTTTGTTTGTTGGGTTCTGATATGATTTATTTATGCGACATTTTGTTTGAAGTTTTTAGTAATTGCTTGTTGTGAGTTCTTTATGAACCCCAATTGTATTTATTGTGGGATAATTTTTGTTTGTGTTCTACACATTAGGTAGGGTGGATTAAAGTTACCCATCTAAATTTTGGTCCTCTTTTGATGTTTTGATTTGGTTTCCTCCATCCAGAGCCTCAAGGAATGTGTATTGGTTGGAAGTATTAGACTTAGAGATTGTCCAAATGTTCTACCTTAGCCGAATTGAGCACACACTACGTGTGCCTCCAAGCATGCTCCATTTACCTATCCTTGATGCTATTAAGGGAGAGCTGGAGAAACTGTTCCTGGATAAGGTTTGTGTAAATTTTGTATGTTAACTTGTTGATTAACACTTATACTGAGATGAGTTTTGTCATGAAGGTTGTTGCCAATTTGGGGCTCTGTATTTCTGTTTATGATATAAGATCGGTTGATGGTGGCTTTATCTTTCCCAGCGATGGTGCTGCAACATACAAGGTATTCTTGCACTCTTCAGATTGAACCATTGCATTATGGTGCCAATGCATGTATGAACAAACTTTGGCCTCTTCGTTATCCATTTATCTTATGAACTATTTGTCTTTTCAGTGTTCTTGTCATTTGATATCAGAGTTTTTCAAAACGACATCAGGGTTACTTATTGATTGGATATTTTGGCAGGTTGTGTTCACATTGATTGTGTTTCGTCCATACGCGGGGGAGATAATTATTGGAAAAGTGAAAGAATCCGATGCAAATGGTTTGCGAAGTATGTTAATTCTGTTCCATACTTTTTTTTAGAATGTATATTATGCTAGAAACCACGAACATCCACAATGGTATGATATTGTCTACTTTGAGCATAAGCTCTCGTGGCTTTGCTTTTGGTTTCCCCAAAAGGCTTCATACCAACAGCGATAGTGTTTCATACTTATAAACTCATGATCTTCCTCTTAATTAGCGAATGTGGGACTACTCCTCTCAATAATCCTCAACATATTTATCTATCACAAATATTTTTTCTTTGATTCGAGTTTCATTTAGTCTAGCAACTTTAATCTTGTCACCCTTTTCTTTCTATTAAGTGTATGTTTAAGATTAGTCCTCTCTATAAATCTGATTTTGAAGGCTTTTGGTTCATTAGTGATTAGCGTAAGAGCTCTGTCTTTGATTTCTTAGTGAGTTGTTCTTATTCTGACTGATTCAACGTTCTAGACCTGTATTCAATTCTTGGTAATTTTAGTGTTAGTAGGGAAAGTCAGGATATTATTAGGAAAACTTATTTTGTCTAGCTATTATATACATATATATGTTGAGGATCAATCTGGTTAAGAGTTTTAGACCTGTATTTTTTTTCTGATACAAAGAAGTTGTGAGCCTCGTAGGTGTAGTAAAAAAGTAACTCAAGTGTCGAACAAAGGGTGTACTTTGTACGAGGGCTCCAAAGAAGGAGTCGAGCCTCGATTAAGGAGAGACTATTCGAGGACTCCATAGGCCTCAGGGGAGGCTCTATGTTGTACTTTGTTCGAGGGGAGGATGGTTGAGGATTGTTGGGACGGAGTCCCACATTGGCTAATTTAAGGAATGATCATAGGTTTATAAGCAATGAATACATCTCCATTGGTACGAGGGTTTTTGGGAAAACCAAAAGCAAAGCTATGAGAGCATATGCTCAAAGTGGACAATATCGTACCATTGTGGAGATTCGTGGTTCCTAACAATATATAAGTATTTTGTTACTTTTTTATGTTGATGATTGATAACATACTTGAAAGAGGCTTTTGGAATAACCTTCAACTTCTCATTCTTTCTCTATGAACATAACAGAACAATAAATTTAGCATGGTGATGATGAAAGTATATTAACTTTGCAGTATCGCTTGGATTTTTCGAGGACATTTACGTTCCCATCCATCTTCTCCCGTCTCCATCAGAATTCAAGGCCGATCCGAAAAATGGGTAATGCCCCCTGTGCAGCCCACAACCTCTGCCTAAAAGTATAAATGATGTTTCCATTTGATAATATGTGTTGTTGATTTATCTAAAGTATTATCCGTTACTATTCTTTTGCGAGTATTGCAGCGGAAAACGCAGATGGGTGTGGGACTATGATGGTCAACCATACGACATATACGAAACGGATGAGGTTTGTCAATTATGATAATGGTTTTTGGTTGAAACCCAGTGTTAGTCCTTAACGTTTATACTTATTTCATTCGGGTCCTTAAACTACGAAATGTTTTGTTTTAATCCTGAACTTCGCACGAGTCTTACTCCGTTTTTCTTGATAGTTTGTATGCTTAGTTTTGGTTTTTGGAAATGGCAGATAAAATTTAGAATACACAGCATAGATTACCCAGCAATCCCAGTGGATCAGCAGCCGAACGACAGTAACTTAAAATTCCAAATGGAGGAGCAACCGAAAGAGAACGTTAACGTAAAACCATTCGCTCCCATGGTTGTCACTGTACGTCACTCGCTCTAAATTCTTTCCATTTCATCTACTCGTGTTATTGATATATGTGTCTGTAGCATTAGCCAAAGGAAGACTGGTTTGTCCATCAATAAGGTCTGCTTTTTGTGGATGTAGGCAACAATCGACTATGACGGGTTGGGTCCTGTTTCGTGGTGGGATGGTTCGGGAGATGCCGATGCCGAGGCAGAGGCAGAGGCAGAGGCCGAGGAAGATTCCTAAGATGACTTTCCCATTTGGTTACTGTGAAAAATTGGTATTTGTTCATTCATAACTCTGTATTATATATCATTATCACTTGGCATAGGCATAAGTCTTTTTCTCTCTCGTTTAACTTTGAAGCCGAGTTGGGAGAGTCGAGGGAAGTTCGTGTTGGCTCTTTTTCGGAACCCGCTCCTAAAGTGTAAACATTTGGGTTGAGTTGAATGAGGTATTTGAAAAGGGTAGAGGGAGGGAATGAAGTTAAAAGTAGTGATAATTAATTATTAAGAAGCTTTAAAGAGATCAAGACGAGAATGTGCTAATGTAAGAGAGTAAGCAGCTTTCTTGTATTGAGCCCAAGTGAAAGGCTTATAAAGAGAGTGGTGATTGGGGAGTATCATTTCTGAAACAGGTGCTATCCATGCATTCAATGGTGGTGCCCCAAAGTACATGATTGACATTCTTGCCTTCTTTGTGTTGTTTGCCATTGCTCTATGCCTCACACTTACGAATCTCCCATTTGTCATTGCCTGTTGTGTTCAAAAACAAAAACAACATACGGTACGTTACTTTTAGTGTTTATGCTTCGTTCCTTTAAGTTTGAAGTGGTTTTCGAACTTGACATTGACATCTGATAGATTATATATCGCTTCAAATGCTTGTTTACTATCCAACTAGCTAAAAACGACATTATTTTCAACTGTCATCAAAGCCCAAATCCAAAATCGGGTCATTCGCCTACTGGGATTTGAAAAGACATGGGTTTTTAACGATGGTTTAAAATGACATCATTTTGTTTAAAGTAGTGTGTCAACGTCTCTTCTTTCTACACAACTTAGCACGGGACACATTTTCAAACATGGTACGAGTTTCTTTCAAAATATCTCAAGGGCACATAAATATTGAATACATTTGATTTTAAATAGATTTAGTGTTTCAATTATGCTAACAAATCTATGCTATGTTCAATTGAAAATGGAGTCAGTTCTACGTTGTCATCTTAGACTACAACACTGACGAATATTAAACGTCAACTAAACATGATATGCTTTTAAGCTAAGAAAATATATCAGTTTACAACTGTCATTCATTCGATTTGCAATTACATGAATGAGGACACTCGGTTTCCAACTGACATGTGACATCATAGCAAACCTTCGTTGTATGCTTTACAACGACACTGAACTTAATGTCAATTGTAAACCGATATCATAGTGAATCATGATTGTGCAGGTACAATAACATATTTCTTTATAGTAGTTTTAAACTGTCATCATCATACCCTATAACGATACTTAGAAATATGCCAATTTGTAATCCGTCGATCATACGTATGATGTCACTTCATAACTACTTATAAGAAAATTTAATGACAATGACTATAAGAGGTTTATATGGTTGCTATCCTAAAATTCATTTAGTAATCTTTGTAGTGTTCTTTTTAAGGTAAGTTTTTTTTGTATGATATGAAAAGAAATATCATGTCAGCTTCCACATTGTATTATTGTATTATGTCATTAACCTTAAAACTTATTATAATTATAATTTAATCTCAAATACGAAATAAATAAATTTTGTACCTGAAATGCATCACCAATCAAGACGTAGAACGCAGACGGGTCGGGGCAAACGGGTCGCCACACCCCGTCCTGCAAGGAGATTTGAAGGCCATCAACATCGTTGGATCTCAAGATGGTCAAGATCTGAGGGTCAGAATGCTCCCCAAATCCAATCCTGTTATTTGAAGGGTTGGATTTTGATGAAAGCTCCCGATTTTCAGTGTGCTTGACTGCAGGGTAGTAATTGATCCTCAAAACTGAATCACTATGGACGTCCCTGATGAGGTTACTGAACACAGACTTATTTGGTAACCATAGACCCTCACCCACTAGATCAAGAATCTCACATCCTAAATCCTTCACGCTTTTAACATATTCATTCACCACGTAGCTGCAAAAAATTAAAAATATTAATATTTTGTAATAACACGGTCAGTAACACGACTCTCCACAATAGTATGATATTGTCCGCATAAGCTCTCATGGCTAGCTCTGAATTTTCCAAAAGGCTACATACTAATAGAGATGTTATAATGGCCCAAGCCCACCAACTCTCCAGGTTTTTAAAACGTGTCCGCTAGATAGAGGTTTCCACACCTTTTAAAGGATGTTACGGATCTCACAGATATATTCTTTACTTATAAACCTGTGATCATTTTCCCAGCGATCCTCAACAAATATGATATCATAAAATATGGTGTCACCAACCTGAAAGTGGAAGGATCGTTGGAGATGGAGGGGGAGGATTGGAGAATGGAAGCGGGGTCGGAGCGAAGAAGAAGGTACTCAAGGTCGCCGGTGTCGCCATTGGGGCCAATGGCTTTGGTGCCGTAGCCGAAGGGGGCGGCGGGACCGGCACGGTGCTTCTCAGGGGATGTTTTTTCGAAGAAATCAAATGCTTGGCGTTCAAGAAGGGAAATGGCATGATCAGAAACGCCATGGTTGATGAGCTTGAAGAAGCCAAAGTGGTGGCAGGCGTGGAGAATGGATTTGGAAGTTGTTACTCTGCTTTGGGAGAGATCTATGGTGGGAATTCCGACCGCCTTTGTCTTCTTGGTCCTCATGGCTGTCGGACAAGGCATGGTTTTATGAAGATTTGATGAAAGCTAACCTCTTACTTATACAACACTTTGAAATAGAGAGAGAAGAGAGCTGTGCTTGTTATGGTCAAATTGTAATTATAGTAATGCTGATTGTGATTTAATTAAATTAAAAAACTTTTTCTTTTTAGCAATATTAGCAAGATGCTAAATTATAAATTATATATTATATATATATATATATATATATTAAGATGTTAGATGACTGAAAAGATATTTCGAATTTATATCAAGTGATTATTATGTGACACTTAAATTTTTTAACATGCATTTAACGAGTATTATGGGACAGTTATATTATGATGATCGATATAAAAAATGAGGATTTTAAATTTAGAAAAAAATAAATTAAAATATTGGAAGATTTTAAAGAAAAATTAAAATTTTAAAGTTGGAATATTATATGTTTTGTTATGATGTATTGAAATACTCTACTTATCTATTAGAAATAATCAAATAAAAAGTAGTTAAATTATGTGTATTTATCCCTATATTATATATATATAATATTAATAAAGTTATTAGTATATATTTTTGAGATAATACTTAAAGTTAATTTAAACTTAGCTCAATTACAAAATATAAATTATCATCTCAAAAGTTCATTATTGATATAAATAAAGATGGAACATTAAAATTAAGATATATGATTATAGAAAATTTTAAGAATATAAATTTTATATCCATAATATTGTTAACTAATTAAATTATATTAGACGTTTTCGTATATCATGGTGAGGAGCATAGCCTAAATAAACCAAGTGGTTTATAATCTTCTAGTCCTTTAAAAGTTTTCAATTTTACCTTTAATGTATTAAAAATTCTTCCATTAAGAAAATTATTCAAATTTATTAATATAAAGTTGACATTTTCATGTCATGAAATTATAATTTTAGTAACATATTTAAATGTTGGTAAAATATTAATAATTTAGTATCTTAATATAAATTATTAAACAAAACACATTATAAAAAAATGGAAACTTTAGGGAGATTAAAAACCATAAAGTATTTAGGATGGAATAATAGTAAAGTTAAAAATTAATAATGATTTAAACTAAGTTTTTAGCTGAGTAATTATTATTTTAGAAAATTGTGTATGAGAGAGAAAGAGACAACCTGGTCGCGGCTGTTTGTCTGCCTGTGCTTGGATTCTTGTCATGAAAACCGTGTGTTTTTATTATTATTTTATTTATTGAAGCCAACCAAAGTCTCCTCCAAGTTGCCTGTAATGTTTGACTTTTTCTCCTCTTTTGACTCCCTTGCACGTGCACCACCACTCCTTTCCTACCTTCTCATCCTTAGAACGTGTACTTCACTTTTCAGTAGCTCAATCATATAAATTTTAGAATTAAACATGTTTTGTTTGGAATAATTCTACGCGGAATAATCTCCTGAAAATTTTCCTAAGATACATGCTAGAAGAACTCGTGTTGGTCTGTGGGGAAAGTCTTCGAAATGAATAATATTATTATAATGGCTTTGGTCACCAACTTTAGGGACAATGAACAGCTACAAGTCAAAAGTGAATATGGAGTTCCAACGTGGTATGGACAGCAATTGTTTCTTCATTTTTTTCCCTTTAATTAATTAATCCTTAATTATATAATTAAACAACATTATAATTTTCTAATCCTAATTGACTTTTCCTTTACCTTTTTCATTTCCCAATCCTTCCCACATTATTTATTTATTTTTAAATATAATTTTAACTAAAATCAAGTTACTCGAAGAAGGGATTGCATGTTCCGATTAATAAAATAATTAAATAGAATTGCATAGAAAAAGTGTCACTTAATTAAATAATAAAAAAAACATTAATTAATTATATTTAAAAATAAATAAAAAAAAGAAAAGGCCGGCCAGCACCATTACCAAACATTAAGGAGAAGACAAAAACGTATAAATATTTGGAGATAAATTACAAAGAGAATGAGACACCCATTTTCCTTTCAATTTAAATATTGACAAAAATAACTATGTGGGTCCCAAGCTCCTGTGTTTTGCCACGTGGAACCCTAGGATGCTCCACAGTCCACAATAATTTTTTTTTTAATTTAATGTGATTTATTTTATTTTAGTTTAAAATATGAATATTATTTTTATTTTGAAAGCAATGCCTTAAAAATTCACTTTTTGGCATATATATATATATATCCTAAAATTTAAAAATTCAGTAAAAACTTTATACTATGATTTTATTTAGTAATTTTAGTATTAGTTATTTTAATAGAATATTAATATAGTATAAATATGTCACATATTAATAATTAAAACTAAGACTAAGTCTATAATGAATATAACTTAATTCAATCGTTAAAATGATTCAAATCTTTATTTTTGATTGATTATAGTTAATAAATTTAAGCGGGTAAAATTAGGGTTTCACCGACGATAATAATTGAAGAATATGTTGTCTATTCCACAATTCCACGTGTAGATGAACCATACGACATTAATATTCATAAGTGGGGGCCGGATATCAATTCTCTATTTGTGCCACTCTTCCAAGTTTGCTCATGGTCCTTTTCTTGTTCAACATCACTTCACAAGCTGCTTTTTCAGCTACATATTTGTGTATATCCTTAATTTCTTAAATCACTTCAAGTTAAATGATTGTGTTTTAAGGATATTATATTAGGTTGACTGTTCAAGTCCATTGCTATTAGATATTGTTCGCGTTGGTCCGTTACATATTATCGTCAGTCTCACAGTTTTAAAATGCGTTTACTAAGGAGAGGTTTCCACACACCTTTATAAGAAATGATTTGTTCTCTTCTCCGACGAACGTGGGAACTCACAATCCACCCCTCTTGGGGACCAGCGTCTTCGTTGGCACACAGCTCGATATCTTGCTATGGTACCATTTGTAACAGCCTAAGGCTACCGCCAGTAGATATTGTCTGTTTTTGCCCGTTACATATCGCCGTCAGCCTCACGGTTTAAAACGCGTTTATTAGGGAGAGATTTCCACACTCTTATAAGGAATGTTTCGTTCCCCTCTCCAACCGATGTGGGATCTCACATCATGTATGGTCGTAGTCGATCCCATATAGTAGTTTATTACGGTTCATACATAGTTGACTAATCTAAATAACATCGCTGGACTAAAAGTCAGATGTTCGAATCACTCTAATTCCACAAGTTGAGCTAAAAAAAAAAAAAGTTAATACATAGTTTAGACGTAGTATCTATTGTACGGCTCGTGGATTAGGGTATAGTAACGAATTTGGTGTATCCAATTACATCTTAGAAGGCTACATCTAAAACAGTAGAAATGAGTCTTTTCTGGCTCGTTTTAGGGTCTCATTTCTTTACCCCATTTGAATTTAAACCACATTTGAATCATTGATAACACTGAGATGACCTCCTGTCGTGTTGGCAGTTGAGATATTTCCAACTTCTTTTATAAATTATCCATATAATGATGTAATGCTTTTAGGGACATAACGGGGAAAGTTTAGCCAAAGTTCTAAATTCTAATAATTGCAATAGGGACGGCTGGTTGTGACCTCTAAACTATATGCATTTTTTGAATATAAAGTGTGTCTCACTTGAAAGATCGGAATCATCATTAACCCGTCAACATGTCGACGTGTTCTTCCTCACCCATTATAGTATGTTCAAATATCTTAAGCGATCGATGAACTTCTAAGTTTCTATCTCAGTTTCGATCGAAATAAGTAAAGTTATCGCACTTAGAACAATCTCGAAAAGTAACAGATTCAAAAATCCTACTTAATTTAGCCATAAAACTCCAAACAATTAGAACAAAATTAGTGCTTTTTTAAAGTGAGAGAAATAAAAGAATCGTAATTTTAGGGTTTTTGGGATTGATGTTTTCCGAGTTGATCCAATTGGGTGATTACGAGTACGTGGCTTCCTCTTATGGATCATGTATCAGTTAATAAAAAGAAAGGGAACATACCTGATAAGGGTAATCGAACCTTATTTATCTTTGAATCATAGAGTCAACTCGATCATCATGGATTATAAGTTCATGATTCTAGCAATCCTATTTTAAACGTAACAAATCTACTCGTTCTTTGATTCTAGTTAACCAGAGAAGATATAATAAGTTTTTTTTTTTTTTTTTTTTTTTTTTTTTTGTAAACGAAACAAAATAAAGATATCAATAGGTTTTTTATTTATTTTATGTAGAGTCAATTTGAGCATAATTCAACTGGTTAAAATATTATATTTTCAATCAAAATGTGATAAGTTTGAATATCCATAATATCCATTTATCACATATTTATGTTTATAACGATTATAAAATCTTTCATTAAAGCTATCATTTCAACCTTCGATTGACATGAGAGATGATGAGGAATTTGACTTTATCATGGATAGTCATAGACATATTTGATTAATGAAATAATTAAGGAAATCCTAATTTGTCACGAACATGAATGATGATCATGTCTTCATGTCGTTTAACACATTGATTACAATTGTCAAATCTTCATTATAGAGCGATAATAATTAAGGAAAACCTAATTATAATGGGATTAGGTCAACTCTTGTCTAAACTCTCATCAAATCAATCTCAAATCATATTGATTAAGAGACGGCAATTTTTAGTAGAAATCCATAGTTATTTCTATTAGAATTTACCCTAATGTTTTGTTACAATCTCGGTTGTCACTTCTTTCCTATTTTTTAAGGTTGTTTTGTCACTTTAGAACATAAATTACGTATTCTCATTTATACTTTGATGTAAACTAGTCGATAATAAGATTTCTTGTCAAAATGTTTAAGGTTTCATTTAATAACGATTTCGCTTTTAATTTTATGTTTTTGAAATTTGTCAAAATGCTGACGTCTCACTTTACAAAATGATAAATAATACACGAGACTACACTCCAAAATTTTCGTTGCAAGCAATTGTTTGTACTAAAATGATAAATCCAATCCAACTTTGAACCACATCGAGATATCTTATGAGAAAATCCACCCACAATAGCACATTCTTTGATAGCCCGACTTACGAGGCAACCCGATCTCGATACTCAATCCCACCATTGCATATAACACAACACTAAGAATGATAGAATATCAACAACTAATACGATCCATATGCAACCTATCCCACACAACAAACCAAGTTTGAAAGAGTGTTTGAGAATATTACCTTCGAGGTTAGACTAAGGCACCACAGGGTGCCTAGGACACGAGGAATCCCAAGCACTGACAACCAAAAGATTCCACGACGACAAGGAAGTTATGCTATACAGTGCTCCCTATGAACTTGTAGATGGACGAACTCATAAATTTTGGCACGAATGGAACTGTATCCATGATAACCACTATATGCTAAAGTATCGAAGAATAGAACCCTTTCTAACCAAGAGTCAAACCGCGTAGAATAACCCTTCTAATTAGAAAGTCAAACCAAAGACTTCAAACTAGTCTTTTTAATGCAAATGAATGTTAAAACTGGTCGATAATAATAGAGATATATATCAAGTTGTCAAAGAATAAGGCCCCTCCCAATCGAAGAGTCACACCACGAAAAACAACTATTTCGAATAGAAAATCGAATCAAGGGTCATCAATTCGTGTTTCAACACTAGTGAATGTTAAAATGGGTGGATAATAAATTTAGACGAAAAGATACCCATATAATTTATAAACACTATTATATTCATAAGTATAATTAATCCATAAATTTAGGTTTGTTTTTTCTTATTTGGAAAATCATAAATAAAACAACTAAATTTTCACTTAATCATGCTCGTTGTTCGTCGCTTGCAGGTGAATTAAGGAAATCCAATAATAAGAAGCCGTCTTCCTCTGATCACAGTGGTTTCGCGCTCGAATGATGCTCAAAAAATGAAACCAGAATGATCTTCGTCGAATCGATCATATCAAAATCCCGATTGTATGGTACCCATGTGATGAAATTGGGATCGGAGGAACATTACTGTGTAAATCATTCGATTTGTGAACTTGCGTTTTCCGGCATTGCGAAGTAGAAAAAAAAGCCCTAGAATTCGGGGGAAGTCTGATATGGATGCCAAGGATATCTTGGGGTTGCCCAAAAATACGCTGCCTTTACCTCAAGAGAAGAAGCCTAGGGCTCAGAAAGATGCCCAGAGAAAGCGAGATGGAATTTCTCGGGAGGTAATGTCTTCTCCGTGCTTGTTGTGTTTATATGATTGATATTACTTGGTTTCATTGCTTACAGTAGTGATGGTGGGGGTTTTGAATTGTAGGTTTATGCGCTTACTGGTGGTCTTGCGCCTATTATGCCGGCAATCGATACATCCGAGCTGAAGAAGCGACCTCCATCAGATGAGAAGGTTTTTTTAAAGAATTTTTTTGTGCAATAAGTGTTATCATCCGGTAGTGTGGGAAATGGTGAATTGGATATCGAAATTGAGATTTTGTTTGCTATATAGTCCTCGAAGCTGATGTGAGAAATTTGGGAAGCCATTGTATTTGAATGCTTAATTGTGTTATCGAATCAATATGGATTTTCAATTACTCTGTTGCTCTTTTATTTGTTACTTGAGTGCTTGGCTAATAATCGGGTATCGTACGTGGTATGAGTTTTAAAATATAGATTTCTCGTGCAATTAATGAATTTAGATGGGATTGAGTCTTAGAGTTGTTCAGGTTACGTTTGGAGCGAAACAAAGACGGTTGCTCCATGCTAGAGGAGGTTCTGATGCCCCTTTTGGGTTAAGGGCAGGGTTTTTTTTGGCAAGTTTGTTGCTTTGCTGTTGCATCGAGTGCTTGGCTCGTTAGAAATATTGGATTATTTAGAGGTGTCGAGTGGTCTTGGGTTGTTCAGGTTACGTTTGGAGCAAAACAAAGACTGTTGCTCCATGCTAGAGGAGCTACTGATGCCCCTTTTGAGATAAGGGCAGCGTCTTCTTGGCAAGTTTGTTGTTCTGCTGTTGCATGGAGTGCTTGGCTCGATAGAAATATTAGATTATTTAGAGGCGTCGAGTGGACTTGGGTTGAGATGTGGGATAGCGTTAGATTAAACACCTTGTTGTGGGCTTCTGCTCTTCGGATTTCTTGTAATTATCCGTTTGGTTTGATTCTTTTGGATTGGAGTTTCCTCCTTTGGGTGAAATCCACTTGTAGAGTTATTGTATTTGTATTGCCTTTACATACTCGCTCATGAATTTAGATTGTTCTTATAATGGTTCTGTGATTTTCCTTCAGATTACATGGCAGTGGCTTCCTTTTTCAAATTCTGCTAGAAAGGATAATTTGCAGCTTTACCACTGGGTAGGCTTTTGGCACCTCTATAAAGCGTGCGATATCCAATTGTGTTTTGTTATTGTTCGAAGTCAAAGTCACTTTTCGCTCCATTCTTCCAATGTTTTCATTTGTAGGTCAGAGTTGTAAATGGCATTCCACCAACAGGTGACTATTCCTTTGCAAAGTACAACAAGGTAAGGCCAAGTTCTTCGCTTTTTTTGTAGCTTTATTGCTTTGTATTCTATTAAGTCGAATTTTGAAGTTTTAAAATGTTTTTCATGCTTACATGAAAATGGAAAGTTCGATATGTCCATTGACATCCGTTTCTTTGTGTGTGATTCCAACATAAATATAATTTTCTTCCTCATATATTGGCGATATTTTTATTGACACTTCCGATATTTCATTGGCTTCTTTGGTAGACCTTGAAAGCATGGTCTCCCAAAATAAACCTTAACATTTGGCAACAGATGATCATGGCGTATGAACGCTATTAGAATGGTGAACTTGCTATAGGATCCCTGTTCGTAAAGCTTCACATTCTCAAATATTAATTTTTAAACTGTATTAATCGATTCCTTTGATTGCGCTTG
Organism: Cucurbita ficifolia; assembly: GCA_033971965.1. Lineage (NCBI taxonomy): Eukaryota > Viridiplantae > Streptophyta > Magnoliopsida > Cucurbitales > Cucurbitaceae > Cucurbita > Cucurbita ficifolia. Next base: position 9,038,009 of record CM066978.1, read on the forward strand.
CAATTAGAATGTTTCCTAGTACTTACTGATATTTTGATATTTTCAATAATTGTAATCATTTATTGAATAATTGAACACCATCATCTATGTTACTGATTATTAATAAAACATATTTTCTTCTTTGAATGTGTTGCAGTCTGTTGAAGTTGTCAAATACACGGATGAGGAGTACGAGAAGTTTTTAAAAGACCCTGTGGGTATATTTTTCCCATTTTTAGTGAAGAGCACGAAGAGCATAGAGAGCGCTCTCTCTCTTTCTCTTACTCACACACCCACAAACACAAAGTTTACATGTTTCATGATATGTAGAATTTTTTATGGTATTATGGCTTATGCCTTGAAGCTTCTTTTTGAAATTCTTTAGGCTTTCAGCTATGGATTATAAGTTGCAACACTATCCTTCGCTTCATAACATGTCACCATATGTTCCGTCTTTGTTTGAAGTTTACGGTAAAGCTTGAAGGATGAAGTGTTTCCTGTGTGTGTGTGTGGACATGATTTGATGTTATTTGGAAGTCTACGTCACCCTTAGGATGGACAATCTTCAGATGGACCTCACTATTGCACTTCTGTTTTAGATTCAAGAATTGCTCTTCTGTCTTGCATTGTCTACCAAAGATCGTAATTCTGTCATTTGTTTTGTGGTTGAGATATGTACCTTTTAAAATATTTTCAGTCATGGACAAAGGAGGAGACAGATCAATTATTTGACTTGTGCGAAAGGTTCGATCTTCGCTTTGTTGTGATAGCTGACAGGTTTCCATCGACAAGGACAGTGGAGGAACTGAAGGAGCGATATTATCATGGTAGATATAACTATTTTCGGTCTATTATTGCAAGCACTTCATGTTTTCTCTTAGGCTGCCAATTTATGTTGTTGGTTTTTTAACATACTTGTTTTGGATCATTTACAAATGCACTTGTGATTATTGAAAACTTATACTATAATATTGTATGTTTATAGCATCAAAGGCAATTTTGGGTGCTAGAGGACCAACATCTCGGGAGGGTTCGGGGAATACTCCTGTCAAGGTCGGTAGTCTTTGAATTAGGTCTATTTCCAATTTTACCTTTTTTAAATAGGGGTTTCTTGTTTATTAATTTCCTCAAAAAAATCAATGAAGCTACCTAGTTGAAGCTGCTTAGCAAATTAACGTTCTGTTTGATTTTCTTATTTATTCTTTATATTTAGGATCCTTTCAATGTCTCACAAGAGATCGACCGCAAACGGGCATTGTCCATGGTTCTCTCTCAAACAAAACAGAAAGAACGAAAAGATGCAGAGGTCTCGATTCTCTTATGTTTTAATAAATACCCAATAATTAGTTAATGTATATGCATACAGTTAAATCTAAGTCGTTATTATATATATACACTATTTATTGTGGCAGGTTCTTGCTGAAGCAAAAAAGATAATTGAATCACGCAAAGCTGAAAGAGTGAGTTCATGTTCTATTTGAATTTTTTTTAGGCTTGGCATTAGCATTGCACGATTTCATGGTTGAAAGAAATTTCATTATTAGCCTCTAGGCTTTAAGTAATCCGTGCCAGAAAAACGTTAGTAATACGAACGGCGTATTGTACGGATAACTAGTTCATTGAAGTATTATATCTAGAGCTGGTTTACGATCTTGGTTATATTCATTTTAGGTGGCTGAAGAATCTAAGTTGGCTGTCACTTCAAATGCTGTCCCAGAAGTTACTGAAAGGGCCGTTGTTCCTGGAGAGTCTGTACCATCTGTATCCAATGTGCAGCCTCCACCTCCAGCAGCTGTTCCTTCAACTGTAGTAGCAGATAATGCTTCTACTCTCGCTTCTCTTCGCATGGTATACGCTCCAAAGGAATCATATTTTGACGCCTTTTATAGCTTCGTTTCAATAAGGCTTTTGTGATGGATTTTACTCCCAAAGCTTAATTGATCTATACCAAAATATGAAATTTGAGAATGTGTTCTGATGACTGATTCCTACATTTCAGCTTCCTGTATACTTGAGAACATATGCACTTGAGCAAATGGTACATGCTGCAAGCTCATCTGCCGGCCTTAGGACTATCAAACGAGTCGAGCAGACACTACAAGATCTTTCGGTTGGTTAACATTCTCATTTTTTGTTAAATCCATATACTTGTTTTCTTATAAGGCGGTGAATTGTGGAAGATTTAATACTGGTATCGATTTCATAGCAGCTCATGAGAAGAAAGAAAAAAACAGAAAAATCTGTTGGATTTTCTTCAGTAGTCCTTGCCTTCCCCGAGTGTTCTTCATGTTCTAGAGTTACAATAGTTGTATAGTTCACTGACAAGAGGGTCTTTCCTTTTTCTTTTCTTTTTTTAAATTTGAAATAGGTTAATCTAAAACCCAGGGTTCCAACAAAAGCCGTGTGTGCAGAGCATCTTGAATTAAGAAAAGAAATATTGACACTGCTGAATCTTCAAAAGCAGGTACAGTTTTCTTTTTCCATATGAATGTCCCACCAGATTTATGCGCTTTAAACTTGCATTAACGTACCACTCATAAACAGTGGATTCAATCATTTTTTTTCTTCTCATTCAGAGAGAATTCTCAATGAAGGAAAACATTGTTGATGGAATATGCTTAATTTTGTTGTCATTCCTGTTTCTTTCCAACAGTTGCAAAATAAGGAGGCAGAAGGTTCTTCTTTCCGTGAGAGTCCATACAGCGAGGCACCTGGCACACCCAAGGTCGGTAAATGTACTCACGAGCAATGTAATTTCCCATATCTGTGAATCTATGACTCTTCCTCTGCTAACAGCATTCGTTTCAATGCTCTGGGTGTAGGATCGCGCTTTTATTGCTGATTCTATGAGTTTTGGAGGTAAATGGATTCGACTCTTTCAGAAGTCGATGGGAGAAAATCTGGGAGATCGCTTTATTTATACCTATTGTGTATTCTGTATTCTGTATTTTACCCAATTGAAGAGTATTTTTCTGTGATTCTATTAGTTGGGGCTTCTTTTTCTGTTCTGGAAGTTCATTTACATGTATATTTTTCTTCTGCTAGGGGAAAGGTTTGTTAAACGGGATCAAAAACGTAAGGTATGTTTGTCAACTATTTATCTTGGAACTCTTTAGGTTTTACCACTCTGATTTTCTTCTTATTTACTACTGTTTCTACCGATCATTGTTAGGCCACTGGAAGATTATCTGAAGCTCCATCATCACCAGCTCAATCTAATAAAAGGCCAAGAAAACAGAAGGGATCCGATCTGTGATCCTCCAGGTGTGTAAGTTCATGTAGTAGAAACTCTTCCCCATTTGCTTGCTGTTTTTGAATTGAGATACTAATGGCATTTCATAAATGTAAATCTATGATGGCAGTCATATGGTTCCATCATCTAACAATGTTAATTACAGGGGTATGCATCTAAAAGGCTAATGCTGGAGCAGGCAGCTTTCCACGATGCCCTTTTGGAGCATCATTATCTGGTTGATTAAGGATGTTGTGATGATCGTTGATACACGATTTTCATGGTCGTCTGTGCTATCGAGTTATCGACTGTCTGTTTAGCTCATTTATCTTCGTCACGAAGGCAAAGCTCTGGTTTTCTTACATCTACTAGCTAGTTTGGTCTTTCTTCTGTTAGCAGAGTTAGCAGGATAGTTCTTATATGATGGTGTATTACATGTAAATCTAGCCAGAAACGAGGAAAATGAACTCTTTTTTATACACTACTTTCATTTTGCGTATTAGTTGTTTGTTTCAACCTACCTTTTTCAGTAGATTTAAAAGAATCATGATGTAATTTTCTTTTCTAATGTTGACCGTGTAACGTAAATCAAATGGGTCTAGTTTCTATAATAATTTGCTTCATTCTAGCAGGATTATGTTGCCTGTTGTGGCTCCCATCACGTTATCTAGGGTGAGATAATCTTTGTAAGATTTCACATCGATTGGAGATGGAACGAAACATTCTTTATAAAAGTGTGGAAACCTCTTCCTAGTAGACGCGTTTTAAAAACTTTGAGGGGAAGCCCGAAAGATAAAGCTTAAGTAAGACAATATCTGCTAGCGGTGGATTTAGACTATTACAATCTTGATCTTAAAATTTCATGTATATCTATATTAGTTCAGAACAATGTTTCATCAATAATATATGTATCATTTATTGAACAATAGAACTTCACATGGCTATTCAGGAAAGATGAGCAGCACCTGTTCATTAAATGCAGCAGCTAAAAATATTCTCTTTGCTTCAAGAACTTGAGTAAAGGCTGCTAGCTTGAAAACACAACGTTTGTAATATCTTGGAACCTCTCCTTAATGGCTGCTTTAACTCCTGTACCAATAGATTCAGGACCCTCATACTTAACGACGCAATTGCCACCATCGATCGATAGTACTTCCACGCTCCCGCCATAGTTCCTTATGGCTGGCCTCAATATGTCAAGATGACTATTTACTGCCTGCATTGGTGCAACATCCAACATTAATACTAATTCAGCTCTCTGTGTTTGTTTGAATTTAACATCAGCAAGTGTCACAAAACAGCGAAACTTGTTCGAGTTCTTTTGTATTCGTTCGTCCAAAGAAAACTCACCTCGGTTGTTATTTCCTTTGGCTCTTCATCATACACTTGGCATATTTCCTTCACTGAATCTCCAAACTTTTCCTTCAGTACTCGTTCGATTCCCATCTTCATGGTGGTTGTTGAGCTCGGGCAGCTACCGCATGCTCCTGAGGATCGATTTGATTCTTGCTAAGTCTTTAGTTAAAAAAAAAAGTGTAAAATCTTGAAGCTTATGGACTAAATGGAAACTAAGCTCAAAACTCTGTAACATTTTGCATCCTATAGACCAAATGGAAACAAAACTCAAACTTTATGAGTAAACGTATAACATTTTGAAACTATGGACCAAATGGGAATCATATCAGAAACTCGAGAACCAATGCAAGGATGCAACGAAATAGATGAACCCAGATGGAGTTGGTGGCTTTTCAGAGTCAGTTTATCTTAAAGTAACATATCTTCTATTCACTAGTTAATTGCTAGATGCCACCATGTGCAAGTCCCTAGTGAACAACATAGAAGTGTTTTTTCCAAAAAAAAATCATTTGGGGTATTGCTTGAACATGGGAATGCATCCACCTCGAGTTTTCGTCTCGCTTATCAAGTGCTATTAATCAGGTTTGTTTGGGATGCCTCGAGAGAGATCGGTTTGAATCACTTAGGCTATGAGCATAAACTCTCGAACATGGTCCAAAGTGAAACGTGGGAATAGCTAAGCTCCCTCATAAGTTGCAACGTTTAGGGAGAGGTGATTCCTCTATGCTAACATCAGATTAAACTCAGGTATCTGCTGCAAGATGTCTAACAGGATAGTGAGGATTACATGCTCACTAACTTTTGCCCACCTAGTTCAAGGAATCATTTTCCCCTACAGAAGATGAAACAGATAAACTCACCAGGCACGTGTCGAGGCAGGTACTAGAGGTCCAAACCCAGCCTGGACCGAGATAACAAAATAAATGCTCTCCAACTAGTCAATAAGGAAAAGTTTTAAAACTAGCAGCGTGAGATCCCATATCGGTTGGAGAGGGGAACAAAGTATTCCTTACAAAAGTGTGGAAACCTCTCCCTAGCAGACACTTTTTAAAACCATGAGACTGGCGTTGATACGTAACAGGCCAAAGCGGACAATATATGAAGCGGTGAACTTAGGCTGTTACAAATGGTATCAAAGCCAAACACTGGGTAGTGTACCAGCGAGGATGTTGGGCTCCCAAGAGGGGGTGGAATGTGAGATCCCACATTGGTTGGAGAGGGGAACGAAGCATTTCTTATAAGGGTATGGAAACTTCTCTCTAGCAGACGCATTTTAAAACCATGAGGCTGACGACGATACGCAACGGACCAAAGTGGACAATCTCTGTTAGCGGTGGGCTTGGGCTGTTACAAGCCAAAGAGCTACATCAATCTTCAGTCCGTCAGTTTAAACCTGATGAAAGTCCCACAAATGTCCTAGGAAACATCCATATTCCAAATATACCATATCTCACAAAAAAAATTCTCCTGAAAACTCTAGGCAATGGGACAGAGAGCAAAAAATATGATCAAAACCTAAACATATAAGAATTGAGAACCTGGACGGTAAAAGGATATAGCATCTTTATGAACCTTTTCAGTGGTATTTGAGCTTCCAAGTACCAAGGCCATGGAACTAAGAGTTCTTTGATGTTTTCAACTTCTAAGGATCCTATAACTCTTGGTCTAAGAAACACCCAAATGAAGAATTTAGAATTTTCTGAGGCATAAACTCCCTAACCTATTCGATTGTTCATCAACATTTCGCCGCACATAAGCAATAGCAACCAATCATTCAATTACAGAAGTTTCAATACACAAAGTTAAATTAACAAACAAGATTAAAACAAACCCATTCAATGAAATTAGATCAGAAATTCACCCACCAACGAGTTTGAGAGAAACGATTCCATCTACAACGGACACGACGTCGACATTTCCTCCATCTGCGATTAGATAGGGCCTTACGTCCTCAAGAACCAAGTCTACGTTTGCGATGGTCAGTTCAAATTTCTGGGCGGAGTACAGCCCTGGCGAGGAGCTCGTGGATGGACCAGAATTCGAAGCGGAAGCTCTAATGGCTTGTCTGGGCAACGCCCTATTAAGGGAAACGGGTATTTGATGTTGCCCAAAAGGAGAAGGTGGGTATTGGCGATGATTTGCAAGAGCTTGCGAATAATGAAGAGGGGTTTTGAGGAGGCCGGAGATAGTTAAAGACGCCATTGATGAAGAAGAAATGAAAAGGAATCCAGCCGATGATGACGAACTTGTTTTGCATCCGCCGAGGCAAGATTTATACTTGTCTATTTTTTATTTTTATCGTAAAAAAAAAAAATCATTTTTTTATTTTTATTTATTATTTTTCAAATAAAAAAATCAATGTCAACTCCAGAATAGTTGATACGTTAAAAGCCAATTTAACCGCATGACTCTAACATATAAATCTAAAATCTAAACACTAACATATAAATCTAAAATCTAAACACAAGAAATGCAACCGAACAAGCTCATGACATTCAACTTTCATTATGATATCTAAAAATCTCCCAACTAAAGTAATAACATGAATGGGCTATTTATAACATTCAAATATAAAACTTATAATTACCAACTTATAATTACCAACGAGCGAGTTGTGACTTTTCATATTCATCACTATCATAATAGCTACTAGCTAATTGTAAGAACGTCATCCCAAAAACGTTTAGTTTCTGCTTAGTACAAAGCAAAGATTAGTTTTTATACAGATATGGGCTGTACAATGCTTTGATCATAACATCGGCACATTCATGAAAAGTTTGTGCTGAAGCGTTGAAGCGTGGGTAGACTTTGGAACTTTTTAGATTTCATACATTAAAATAACACAAAAGCAATCAGAAACCACTGAGTTTGCAAATCAAAACCTAACAAGTATGTTGTTTTGGGACTATATGAACCCTGAAAACACTGCCTTCCTAATTTAACAGTATAGAAGTACAACCAATTTCTTCCGCTCCTCAGCTGATAGTTATCTGCCATGGACGAAATGCTAAGTCGGAATCTCAGACGATGGAATGGGTTTAAACAAAAAAAACTCATTTTCTATTCCTGCTTTCCTCACGATCCTTTTCTCGCTTCTTGTAAAGCTTCTCGAGAACACGCTTGGCCTCGCATAGAGGGAAGTTTGCCAGATCGTAATAGTGTGCTGCTACGTCCACCAGCCTGTTGTGACAAGGAATTTGCAAGTTAACCTCTAAATGATGATAATTAGTCATGAAGAATAGATCAACGTTGTTGCTATCAACAACGTTGCAAGTAATACTTAAGATCTAATGCATAAGACCAGACCTTTTGGTCTGGATCCAAGCATTTAACATTACAGCAAGAGAGACTAACCATTCACCCCGGATATCCGTCACGGTACGGATGAAATTCCTACTCGTTAGGACGTACTCATTATAAATGACCCACTCTGGTTTATGGTCCAAGCAATTTGATGGATGCAAGTGTACCACCTGTAGAACAGATTTGTTAATCCCAAATACAGGCATTGAAAGTGCAGGATTTACCATGATCTGGTACATTAAGAAGAAGCATATACCCAAAAAATCCAAACCAGTACATGAAAAAGAAAAGGATCCATACCTGGTTGTCCTTCACTGTCAAATAGTGTCCAGTCCGCTCCAGATGAGCTACTTGCATGAAATAGCCAGAAAGCATTGCCTTTCTTATGTTTACGTAGTAGTCACGGCTGTTGAAATCTGTGCTGCATAATTTGAGGTTAAACCTAGCCATGATGCGGACTAGTTGCTCTCTGACGTTATCTGCAGACTTCATTGCCCTGTGATTGATGAAGTTTTCGTAGCACCATGATTGATCCTCATCTGTGACATAATAATTGCTTTAGGATCCATCAAAATTGAATGTAATTAATTGAAAAGGTCAAAGTGAAGACCATAAGTACTTACTGTTTTGCTTGTAAGCATGGTACACGTTCAAGAGCGTTAGATGATCTCCATCAATGTGGCCAAACCTAGCTTTTGCTTCGTCAGCAGCCTTTTGAGCCTCCCTAGGCCGGACAAAGCAATTGGGTACTAAGAAAGAAATTGGTAATCACACACAGGAGGCCCAGGGAAGGTCAGCAGATGCATAGATGCAAGACGAGACCATTTGCTTCATGAGATAATACTGAGAAACTGCAACTAACTACATCAGCACTGACTGAGAAATCTTATGGTGCATGCCATCTGAGGGCATGGAACCAGAGAAGATAGTTGCTGATGACAACCTAGTTTGACAGAATTGTGCTCTAACCACATGAACGTGATATCACGTGCATGTCTACTAGTTAGAAGACATGACAGACATACTGCAAACATGCCACGCCAATAAAAAATGCATCAAACTTTGATGCATCCTGCCCATTGTTTAACAACCATGGGCATCTGACGTACACACTACATAGAACTCGAAGGAAATGGGAAACTTAAAAAATTGCAAAAGAGAGGGCTGAAGTACCTGAAAGCATGGCAGAAATTGATAATATTTCATTTGAACATTTGAATTCTGGACTAACAACGAGCATCTTTGACATCTGAGGATCCAATGGAAATTCACTCATTATTTCCCCAAGCTTCGTTAGGTTACCCTCATCATCCAATGCTCCCAAGTAATTCAGAACTTCTAAAGCTCGCATCAAAGTCTCAGGAGCAGGTGGATCCATAAAATCAAAATGCACAAGGTCATCAATGCCCAATTTCTTCAAGGTAAGAACAGTATTTGCAAGGTTTGATCTCAAAATTTCAGGATATGTCTGTGGCTGCAAATCATTTTGGAAACTCCTTTCCGTGTAAAGTCTAAAACATTTTCCAGGCTGAGTTCTTCCAGCACGACCAGATCTCTGATGTGCACTGGCCTTTGATATAGGAGATACAAGTAATGATTCCACACGTACTCGAGGGTTATAAACTTTCTGTTTTGAGAAGCCAGGGTCAATAACATAGACAATGCCATCTATGGTCAATGAAGTCTCTGCAATGTTTGTGGAAACCACAATTTTCCTTCCAGGAGGACCATCCTCTTTTACTGGAGGTGGAGCAGGTTCGAAGATCTTCTGCTGCATAGCTGGAGGAAGAGTAGAATATAAAGGCACCACTTTCACAGGCCCTACCTGGTCGCCAAGGTTTGAAACTTCTTTATTTATTTTGCGACATGCATCTTCAATTTCCTCCTCACCAGTGAGGAAAACAAGTATATCACCTATAGGTTCACACAAGTGAATCTGTACAACTGTCCGAATAGCAGCTTCAAGATAGTCCCTTTCAGGTTCCTGTGTGTAAAATATTTCCACTGGATGAAGCCTACCAGGAACTTTCATAAGTGGAGCACCATAAAAATAACCCTGGAACTTTTCAGCCTCAAGTGTGGCACTCATGACCACCAGCTTTAGGTCGGGTCTATTTTTTAAAACTTCTTTCAAAAGTCCAAAAAGAACATCCGTTGCTAATGTTCTTTCGTGAGCCTCATCAAGAATAATTACCTTATACCTTTCTAAAAGAGGATCTGTCATTGCTTCTCTTAAAAGCATACCATCAGTCAGATACCTGCCACCCATAAAAAGTACAACACATTTACAATCACGTAAAGAATAAAATTTCAAATCATCGAAGGAAAAGATAGCAATAACACCGATGAGTAGGTACTAAGAAGAATGAGCTTACTTCAAAACTGTTCTGGCACTACTGCAGTCTTCAAAACGGATGCTGTAACCCACCTCTTCTCCAATAGTCACATCCATCTCCTCAGCAACACGTCTAGAAACTGACATTGCTGCCACCCTACGAGGCTGAGTGCATGCAACCATCATCTTCTTACGTTTATCTGGACTATCCAGGTCAACGGCTTCTAAAACAAATTGAGGAATCTGTATAACAGGCATAATCACCACAATGGACATCAGAATAACAAGAAGACTATCTCAAACAAAATACCCATTAGACAGAGCTTAACTGAAAAGCAAACAAGTTGTCTAGAGACTCCATGTCCAGAATTCCAAAATCAAGTTAAAATTTTACATATATAACACCGCAACCAACATAAAAATCATGAACAACCAAGAATTTCATAACCAAAAATTACTACTAGAAATACCTTCTAAACCCTATTAAAATAATAATAATAATAATTTTATAAAAAAATAAACCCCAATAGCCGCTTGGCCCTATTCTGATGCGATCTAAGAACTAAAGAAATCAGGGAACTTTTCATACATCATCAAACATATATCTTAACCAACTCGCATACCATACTCAACATATGTGGCTACATATAAATTTAGTCGGTACCCAGCAAGATTTTTCTTAAAGATGTTGAAGAAATTAAACGAGAACTAGATTAAATGTTTTAAGTAATATTCGAAGTCGTCCCATAGTTTGTTCCCTTCTCAAGGGAGGGCAAGGCCAATTATTCTAGTGCAAAAAGAATACTCGCAAATTAAGAGCTAAAACAGGTTAAAATGAAAGTTCAGGATTAAATTAGGATATAATCCGAGCATTTAAACAAGAAAAAGCAAAACCACAAATTCTAAGTTTACATCGTTAGGTATATTTTTGGCCTAGACTGATGAAGTATGTAAATCCTTCGTAAGAACGCACTACCCCACAAGCAAACTAAAGAGCAAAGGTCCTTCTAACCAAAGCACCCCTAATAAAGCCTGACATTGGCTCGACAAACACAGTACAGAATCTAAAGAATCACAATAAACAAAAAAAAAAATTGTCCCCTAGAATAGAAGTCGAATAAAAAACTAACAGCCTAAATGGAAGTTGAAAGAAAAAACTAAAAGCCTGCGTCCAAGACAGAAGGGGAAGTTACAAATAATTCTGAAGTTACTTGCAGTCTCGAAAACATACAATCATCAACACATCAAACATTAGAACGCTTTCCCCAACTAACCTGAGTAGTTTTACCACTACCAGTTTCACCAACCAATATGAGAGTCTGACTGCTCTTCAAAGCCTGGAAAAACTCCTCTTTCTGATGCCAAACAGGCAGAGTTTTCCTCTTCTCCAAAATCTCAAAGTACCTCTGCGAGTACTGCCTCCCAGTCCACCTGTTGATCAGACTATTGCCCGCATTGCCACCGCCATTGTTCAACACCGCTCCTCCACCGTTCAATTTTTGAATCTTCGGGGAGACAGAGGTGTCGTCCACCACATCAAATAAACTAACCTTCCTCTTCCTCTCCGCACCCATCAAAACCCTTGCCGGCACAGAAATACGGATATAGCCGAAGAAAAGAACTGGATTCTACCTCAAGCGCAAGACAGGACCCGGCCAAACCTTGCTTTATCGGAAGAGCGATTGAAGGGGCCTGGCTCTGGAACTGCAAAATTCCGAAACCCTAATTCGAGGGTAACAAGAGAGAGAATGAAGTTGCCTTCGTTATATTATATAGAACTTTCCAGAATTTCACAATCAGTCCCCAATTTCTTATTAATTTCCTCGAATGACACTTTAAGCATTTTAATTACGCCGACAGGACTTTGGACCGCTTAAATTGCTTTGCGCCTGGCCCAATTTGTATGTGGTCTAACACGGCCCAATTTGTATGTGGTCTAACATGGCCCAATTTGTATGTGGTCTAACATGGCCCAATTTGTATGTGGTCTAACACGGCCCAATTTGTATGTGGTCTAACATGGCCCAATTTGTATGTGGTCTAATACGGCCTAATTTGTATGTGGCTAAACACGGCCCAATTTATATGTAGTCTAACACGGCCCAATTTATATGTGGTCTAACACGGCCCATTTTATATGTGTCTAACACGGCCCAGCTTATATGTGTTCTAACACGGGCCAATTTATATGTGTTTCACGGCCCAATTTATAATGTAGTCTAACACGGCCCAATAAAGGGGAACGGGTCCAATCGGATCCCATCTCTAGAAAATTTCAAAACTATTGTCATAGAGTGAATTTGGACATAGCGGAGATCGTTAGGCCTTTCGTGTAGGTCAGAGCTTGCCCGATAAGAAATTTCGCTACTTTAAGACCATTATAGTTACGACCGCCGTTCACGAGGTCTCAATCGCAATACTAAAAAAAATCGAAAGAAAATTAAAAAAAAAAGAAAGGCTCGAGATGGATGCAAACCCGAAGTGGAACCGGCTTAGGTCAAACCAACACTCGAGCCTAATCCAACATATATAGGGCTCAATTGGACCCCGAGAAAGGTTCCCGAGGGTCAGAGTACTCAAGAGTTGTTTGGGTATGATTTTAGATTTGAGTGAAATAAATATTCAATGCAAAATTAGTTATAATATAATTCGGTGTCGATAAATTAATCACATATATCTTCTTCTCTCCTCTTGATAAGACATCAACAAGAATAGAATCACTTGTAATATGAGCATAGGCACTCAAAAATACAAAAATAATGATCATATAATGGGTAGGGCAATACCATATCTTATACACATTGAATATAAATACATCAAATAATTAATGATATGTCACAAATATATTTCCCTTATGCACTTTGTGTCAATGTACAATCCCTTCATTGCCAGCCAAAATCAAATACTTATCTCTCCTAGTAAGTTTTGTGCACTCAAATTCCAAAGCCTTACCAATCTCACCTTGCACCCAATTGGCCACATCAAACTTTGTGGAATTGGTATCATCATGTGATGCAAACAAGCCATCAACCATGTCCAACTTCTTAATACTGTAACATGGTGAAGGGTTCATCAAGAAGAAGAATGGGTCAAAGCACTTAAACCCACTTGCACTCGTGCCATAAAACATACTCACATGTGTGTCGTTTGCTACCGGGACTATTTTTTCACTAATCTCCGAGAACAACGGACTAAACCTTAGAAGATACGCCTCTCTACAAGTGGTTCCTTCAGGACATATAATCAAATTGTCATTTGACAGCAATCTTTTCATTAGGGTTGCGTCTCGATCGCGATTTCGAGTCAATCGAACGGTTCTAATTGGCGAGAAGAATTCCGAGATTGGACTTAGACTATAGGTGACTGCTAAAGGGTTGTTGATTCTCAATGCAGCTGAAATGTAGAGAGGGTCAAGAAGCGTTCTATGGTTGCAAACATATACAAATCCTTGACTGTTGTTGGTTTTGGTTTTTTCGACAGGGATTGAAACAGTGAGGCGCATTCCACTAAAAGCACTGATGGGGACGCATAAGTTATAAGGCAAACAAATATAAGCAAATATTCTAATAAAAACAAGAATTAGGGCAAAAGGGAGCCACGTCAAAAGGGCAAGAGTGTCCAAAGGAGTTGGGTTTAGGGCTAGTCTTCCATCGTGAAAGATTAATGGCTTTGGAAATTTGTCTTTCGGAAGCATCTTCCACTTGTTTTTATCAGCTTCACTCACAGTGTAGATTTCCTGTTTGCAAACATCATCGTCAGCATTACAATTTATGTCGTAATAATTTTATTTCCAGACATTAAATTAATTCAAAAAGGCACGACCTACTTATTTAAAATATATTATTAAATGAATATAAATGAATATCTATTCTTTAATGTATGATATGACTTAGAGATATAGATATATATCTAAACTATTTATCACAAGATGGGGAAAAATATATTATATATTTTATGTTTATTATTAATGATAAGACATGTAGATGTTAGTATATATCTAAACTATTAAAGACAAGATTGGGTGTTTTAATTTGATTTTCTCGTCAGACAGTTCGAATATATATAGGAATGTTTTAAATATATTTTTCAATATTTAGTAATTATTGATATATTGCTTAACTATATAATAAAAACATTAATATATGAATTTTGTAATTAAACTTTAATTTATGAGGAAACATTAATTTTGTTTAGATAAGAAAATCATCAATTATTTGACTTTATTTAGCTCAATATTGTCCATACATGTGTAATCTTATAATCAATATTGTTTATTTTTTTAAAAAAAATCTCAAAAGGATAACTCAAAAGTTTCAATCTCAAATAATTGAACAAATTTATTAAGTGAATATAATTATTCAAATAATTTAATTTAATTGACACATTTTTCTTTTTCAAGAAAACTATTCAAATAATATATCCAATCAAAATAGACATGAATATATAATTCAAAAGATATTGTCCACTTTAGCCTATTATGTATTTAAAACACGTCTCGTAGGGAGAAGTTTTCACACCCTTATAAAAAAAATGTTTCGTTTCCCTCTCCCCAACTGATGTGAGATCTCACTATTACTAAATTTTTATGGTGAGATCCCACGTCTAAGGAATGTTTTGTTCCTCTCTCAAACCAAACCAATGTAGGACCTCACTATTTCTATCTATAATTTTCTATTCTATTACTAATTCTTTTAAAAAAACTTTTGAAGCCCGGTTTTGAAAATTGGAAAAAGGATGATAAAGCTATCGAGAAATTGAACCGATGACAGAAATCAAAATCGTTATAAACCCAAACGAGCTCAAAATTAGGGTTTTTTAAAGAACTTACATTGCAAATGGAAGAGAGGAGCTGAAAAACATAACCCTTTTCAGAGCCACAAATCCCAATCAAATTGTCATTTTCTTCTTGTTCTTCTTGTTCTTCTTGTTCTTCTTGTTCTTCTTGTTCTTCTTGTTCTTCTTGTTCTTGATGATGAATCAAATGAGATAATGAAGAAGCCTTCACTTTTGGTTCCATCAAACCCACAAAATACCCACAAAAAGCCTTCAATTCTCTTCCAACCACCTCCTCAACCTCCAAATAATCTCTCAAAAAGCTCTCAATCATAACTTGTGGGAAAAAATTACTGAACCCAATTCTCTTCCTCCCTTTTTTTACTGCCTCAAAAGCCTCCAATCCGACGTCGTTCATGAAGAACTTAGGCAAAACTGATGACCCAATTCTAAAGTTATCTTTTTTAACGCCGAAAAATGAAATCATCACCATAATCTTCAACCCCATTTCTTGGCCGATAAGTCGGATCAAAGGGTACGACATCAACAAAGCTGTCGCACGGAGTACCCCACTTGCTTCAAAAGCCACCAACATGAAGTAAGAGAAGAAAAATGAAGATGAGGGTTTTAATAGAGCCTCTTCGACGTTAAAGATTAGAACTTTTCCGTCGCCGCCGCTGAGTTTCACCGGAGATGGGTCTTTTTGGTATTTCTGGTGAACAACGGCGGTGGCGGTGGCGGTTCGTCGGAATTTTTTAGAGAAAATTCGATGGAAAAGAAGGAAGAGAGCTTTAAGGACGAAGGGAGTGGATGTCATGTTGTTTTGGTCTTCGGAACTGTCTGAAAAGAACAGAGATTTAAAGGTGGTTTATTTATAGGGTTTTTTATTTGTTATTGCCCTTGGTCATGGGTTTAATTACATGATTTGCCATTGTTTTTTTTTTTTTTTTTTTTTTTTTTTTTTTTTGCTTCTTGTAGCCACCCTCTTTTAATTCGTTATTTTCCATTTGCATTTAATGTCACACAAAGTTTGAATATTTTAGTCAATAATTTAGCAAAAGAGAGAGAAAAAAAGGGACATGTAATTAATTTTGAAGTGGATATGGAAAAATCATATACTAATTAATCATTTGTATACTTTTCCAAAATAAACGTTGAAATTTTCGTGTTAATAGACTCGACTGTCCATTAACTTTATTTTAGAGATTAAAAAAATATTACAATTTAAGCATAGCTCAAATGGTGATAGAGATTTGAACATTTAAATCTCTAAAAAAGATAATACTTTTCCTCGATCGCGATTCATGACTAGTCAAACTATGTTCAAGTTAGCGAATAGATATATTAATTATTAAGTTATAGTCGAAGGCATTCTTTTATAATATTTAATTAGCTAAATTAGTAAAAAATACATTTAATTTAGTATAATAATAATAATAATAGTAGTAGTTATTGACCTTCTAATATTAATTATTGTAATAACTAATATAATTAATATTCAAATTAATTCTTCAACTTAAGTTATTTAATTTGATCCTAATTTGTTAATCATTTAATTTCATTTTTGAAAAAACTAATACTATACTACTTTCACCTCTAAGTTTATTTATTTAATTATCTAAATTCTAACCATCGATTTTCAAACTAAAAAATAATTTTTAATATTCCATTTTTAGTTTTGAATTAAAAAAAACAAATATAAAATTAAAAATTTAAAAACTAAAAGCAAAATCATTTTCTATTTCTTATTTTTGAAATTGAATTCTTACTTTTTTAAAATATAATCAAAATCTAAACTAAAAATTGAAAAAAAAAATTAAGAATTACATTTTTTTTTCAAAAATTTAGATAGGAATTATACAAAATCACTTTAAATTTTTGCATTTAGTAGGGAAATACTCTTTTTCATTTTTTTTTTCTGTTTTTTGTTTCATAGACTTTAAAATAAATTGAATTTAAAAGTTTAAAGATGAAAATAATATTTAAATAAATCAATAAAAAAAATATAAAAAAATTAAATTAAATATTTATAATTAAAGCACGGACATAGTTAATAAATAAATTTATAAATCATGAATCAAAACATAGGGTAGTGACATAATTGACATTCAACGTTCAATAAATTATAACATTCATATTTGTTGGATTAAAAATAAGAAAATTAATATTTGAATCGTATATTTTTCAAATTAAATCATCTTATTCCATCCGGTATCCCGTTTTATTTTAGCCATTTATTGTTACTATATACCTCTCGTGTATAAAAATTATTCTCATTTGAATGTGGTATCGGTTCATTCGTATACTCAAATATCATAATAAAAATTTTCTATTATTATTATTATTATAATAATAATAATAAAATATATGTGTCATGAAAAATTGTGAAACTTATAATAAATGTTGAAGAAATAGAAGTCAAATTAACCCTCAAAAAATATAGGCTGTTAAGTTACATACCTAAATGCTCTCAAGTTTTCAATTTTATAATAAATTTCTTTCTTTTCCAATGATTACTATTTTTAAAATATTTAAATTAATATTTGACTTTAAAATATCAATATTAATTGAGAAAAGGAGAGAAAATGATAGAGATTTTTAATACCGGGAGTGATTTTATAAAAGCGACCGTTCATATAACTATTTGATTGTTTAATTTTACATTTTTAAACATAGTTTTTAAGATTTAATTCAATGAGAATTTGTTATGAGTATCATTGTAACGACCTATGTCTATTCCTTACATTGGACACGTTACTTATTCCTTGCTTCTAAGAGTAAATACTATCCTTAAAAACTAACACGAATCCTTCGAGCATGTTTTGTTTCTTAAGAAGTTACCCAACATAGAATTGCTTTAATAAAACAAATTAACCATAGAGGTCCTATAATTGAGGCATCGAAAAAAAATGCATTTTGTTAGTATAGATAGTAACTTTCATTGTCTTTTGACTTTCAATTACTACCTAATTGTGTGAATAGGCCTTTTTCAGAATGGCTCCTTCACAAGCCTCGACCTTCTGCATCCACGATGTTGCAATCTTGTACTCCTTCGACGAAAGATGCCAACATTGAGCTTCGAGTAGTTGTATCGAAAGTCAACACACTACAGGCAGCTAGACATGAGAGTGCATGCATCCACCACGGTCAAGACTTTCACAAGGAAATCGAAGATCATCCGCTCAAGACCGTCTTCTTCACCTGAGAATGAGTCAACTGATTGATGAAGCTCACAACTCTAAGCTAAAATTTCTTTACATTAACGATTCATCAAGAACGATTCATCGAGAACGATTCCGGTAATAATCTTTTTGTGTCAGCTGTTGTGCTGCGAGGATCGTCCCAGAGGCTCAAAATGTAGAGGCGACACAGGATGTTTTCATACATGAATCCATGATGAGATTGGCTACAACTAAAGATGAAGATGGGGTTAACAAAAGAAAATGACAGACAAAGTTTGGTGTCAAAGTCAGAAGCTTTTGTTTCTCTGCAAGACAAAAGCCTATGTGTAGAGCTCAAGCTTAGCTTTGAACATAAAATCATAATATCATTTTGCTGTCTAATACCTGAAATCTTTCAAAGCTTCATTGTAACGGCCCCAAGCCCACCGCTAGCAGATATTGTTCTCTTTGGGCTTTTCCTTCCGGGCTTCCTCTCAAGGTTTTAAAACGTGTCGGTTAGGAAGAGGTTTCCAAACCTTTATAAACAATGCTTCGTTCTCCTCCTCAACCGATGTAGGATCTCACAATCCACCCCCCTTCGAGGCCTAGCGTCCTCGCTGGCACTCGTTCCTCTCTCCCATCGATGTGGGATCTCACGATCCACCCCCTTCAGAGCTCACTTGTCCTCACTGGCACACCGTCCGGTGTCTGACTCTGATACCATTTGTAATGGTCCAAGCTCACCGCTAAGAGATATTGTCCTTTTTGGGCTTTCCCTTCCAGGCTTCCCCTTCCGGGCTTCCCCCTCAAAGTTTTAAAATGCGTTTGCTAGAGAGAGGTTTCCACACCCTTATAAAAAATGTTTCGTTCTCCTCTCCAACCAATATGGGATCTCACATTCATTGATTTAAAACTCGAGAGATACTCATAACAAATTCAAGAATCAATTGGCTAGTGGTCGGTCGTACCTGTTTGTCCTCGAAGAACGGCATGAACATCATCTACCAGCAGCCAATCAAAGGCGTAGAGGGTTAAGCATCATCCAAACATATCATCATAAATCTGCAGGTTTGTTATCTAAATTGAAAAGGAAACAGTTCTTAATTCAACTCATCAAAAGAAAAGCCTGGAAGCAAGCAGGACTGTCTGCTTTACCTTTAAGTAGGTTCAGCTACCTACATCCAAGAACATCACCATGAACTTTCCAATATAAATTATTAAGATGAAATTAAGATATAAGAGCATCTGATTACAAAAAAAAAAAAAACGAAAAATTCGATGTTTCTTCGTATTTATATACAGATCAGTCAGATCCAACGGCGCATCGAAGTAACTATTAAAAAATCATGGCCATAAGAGCCAGCAAGCTGGCTCCTAGGCTATCAACTTCAAAAAGATCCCTCAAATCAGCCACCCTTTTCGCCTTAAAGAGGAACAAAACCCGAAACGAGTTACGCAGCAGAACTGCATCAAGAAGATGGTATAAAATTAGACTAGGACTACTTGGAAACTTAAATTCAATAAACCATAACCATTCACTAACGATACGCACTTAACATCGGGGGGATTCGCCATATTGCTTTCATTTGGAGGAAAGCTTTTAATGTACTGAACAGAAATGAAACCGCTACTACCATCAACAGCAGGTTCGGGTGACCCCTGCAGCATCGGACTGCTTCGGGAACTTATTCCTGTAAACACGGTCGAATAAAACTCCCTTAAGAATATAATGCTAAAACAAGGCACAAACTGATAACCAGATTGAATGATCCGACACTAAGAACACCCTTCCCGAACTTCAAATTTTCAAGACCAAGCAGTATAGGACCTATAATAAGCTAACCTTGAAGGATGATTACAAGGAAGAACAGGAATGTGATAATCATGGCAGGAATGCAACTATTGAAGGAAGATGTTTTCTCGGCTTTTGACTTCCTTAATGCTTTCATTCGCTCGACTCTTGCACGTTTTTTCATGGCAATTACTGCAATTTCCTTCACCAGCCTTCTATCAGCAGCATCAAGTGAAGGACCTTTGGGCGGCCGTGGTGGCTTCAGAGCCTTTTTCTTATTCTTATGCTTCCCTCTAGCATTAGTTTTCTCGACATGCGCAAAAGCTTCACAGTCGTCTTCTCCTTCCAAATTCATATCTATCAACAATTCTACGTTCTCATCAGCAACGACATTACCAAAATTACTGTTCGAGGCTACGACTAGCTCATCTTTTAGCAGTGTATCCTCTGTCAACCTATTCCAAATGTTCTTTACATCTCTTTTGATCGAACTAGGTTCCACACTTCCAACCTCTTCACCGATCCTCCCCCCACTCTCGAGATCAAACGCGAGATCCCTTTCTCTTAAAGCCATGTACTCAATCTCATAGCCTTTCGACTAAAACAACCAAAATTCACTCCACACCAGAATCAAACAGAGAAAAAGGAACTCGAACTCTGCAATCAAAGATGAACGTTCAATCCCAATGCGAATTCCGGAATCGCTGTAACATAACAATGAAGAAAAAGAAGAAAACTCCCACTTCAATACAATGAAATTTCCAACATATTGCAATTGCAAAACTTCAAAATCCGTGAAATAGCTGAACCATACTGAGAAGGTCAATCTCAAGAACATCAAAGGGACCTCCAAAGAATCTAACCCATAAGTCTCTTAAATTAGCACAAAATAAGCAAGAAAACAACAATTAACATAGCATTGGTAAGAATCCGACACCAATATTTCGATACCAATAGCCAAACAACAACAACTTTGGTAATGCCAAAACAAATTTAGCAAAACACACAAAAAATGAGAAAAAAATGATCCCAGAAATTATGAAAAACTAAAAAGAAACCGATTAAACATAAACATAAAACGGAACAAACAAGTCCGAAAATAACCTAGAATGAGTCGAATCGAATAATCCAGAAATCCAATAGCGAGGAATCAGTAAAAACCTACCCAAATTCAATCGCTATTCAGCTCAGACCGACAAAATCCAATCGATTTCGCTACAGTTCTTGTCTGATCATCAGGACATCAAAAATGCATTATTGGAAAAGAAAAACAGTTCAATGAAATAGGACATCAAGAAATTAAGAAAGTAAACCTTTATCGAACTGGAGCGTGAGAATTTGTCCTGATCGGAGACGGCGACGGATGACTGAGTCAATCCTTGGATGATATTTATATTTGCTCCAAACGGGTCAAAAACCAATGGAAACGATAATTCCCAGTTGATTATGAAATCGTCCGCCACATTTGGAAATTTCCAGAACCGGCAAACTTTTTTATTTTGTTTTTTCGTTTTTTTTTTTCAGTTCTTTGAGGGAATTAGTTTTTTTAAAATGCTAATTGTTTCGTTGAATTAAAAATTAGTTATTAAAAATGAAAACAAAATTATATTTGCTTTTTTAATATATATAATTTTAAAATCACACTCAAAAAGTGGTATTTTGAACCAACTAAAGTTAAAATTAAAATTAAACTTTTTTTTAATGTTTTTGTGAGATAATATCCATTAATTCTCAAACCTTGGAGTAAAAAAAGTATATATAATTTATTAAAAGGAAGAAAAAAAAACATTATAAAGTTGGTGGAAGAAATTATTAATTATAAATAGGGAAATTAAAAAAAATGTGGCCCAAATTCTAGTGGGCTATTCAATGAGATATTTTTAATTTTATGTGGGTTTGAGTGTGTGCCCAATTTTGGTGGAAGGAAATTATTTTTAAAATATATTGAAATTGAAATAAAGATTTAAGGTTTGAAAATAAATAAATAAATGTTTTATATTGACATTTTAAAAAACAAAATTTTGTATAAAAAATTAAAATGCCTTCAATATTTTTGTGGTTGGATTGTATTGAGTTTATTATTTAAACCATAATTATTTGGATTAAAAAATTTACAATCCGAACGATTGAAGTTTAAAAAATGTCTCAAGCTCGACCCAACTCAAATTATAATCACCTCTAGAAAATTTGTTCGAGAAAAAAAATAATTTATTAAGAAAATAGTTTCGTTAATAAAAAGTTAAATTTCACGAAGTATTTAAGTGACATGTTAAGTAGGATTAAGTCACACTTTTAGTTATTTGAATTTTTATAATTTTTTAAATTTATTAGACAAAAATTTAAAAATTTATCAATTTAAATTTATTTTTAAAAAATATTAAAATTTTTAATGACGAGTTAAGGCATCTTCTAAATTCAATGAATCAAATTCAATGCTGTACAAATGAAAAAGGAAAATATGTGATGTCGACCATCTTAATTAAAGATGTTCAACAATTGTCGACTCTATGTTGCTTTTAAACCCGTCCATAACGGTTAATATGTCGATGTCTTGATTTTATTAAAATATTTATAAAATTATTTTTATATTTTAGTAAACCGCGATTAAAAGTAGACTAAAAAGACTTAAATGAGAATAAAGGAAAAGTCTACCAAATGGGCATTGAATCTATTTAGAAAACATTGGAGGAATCTAATAGGTATACATTAACTTATAATTTACCTAAAAACACGATCCATCGAGTTAGGTTGGATTTTGTGAGATCGAACCATTTCTCCATGCCAACTCATCATATTGAAAAGGGGCGATATCTTGAAATAATCCGTGGTTGATCGTGGTAGCAAAGAATTGATTAGCATGATTGGAGGATGTAACGTCACACGGTGGATGAAACGACGATGCCACGAAGCCCTTCGGGTGGTTGATGAAGTTCGAATTATGACCATTTTGGTAGTGGAAGAGAGACGGGGTTGTGGTGGCGGTGGTGAACATTGCGGAGCCATTGTAGAGGGTGGTTGAGATGGGCGGAGGAAAGAAGGTTGATCGTGCCATGTTGGGGCTAGAGTGAGTGTGTTGGCCTTCGTAGGTTGTGACGACAATACTTGGATCTTTTAAATATCTCTCCACTTGTTTCTTTACATTGCATGCTACGCTAGTACAACGATAATAACTTCTAAAACGCGAAAGTAAAAATAAATGTTAGGAAAGTATATAAATTCCCGTACGGTAGAAATTCATGTTGAAAATTTACCTAGGGTAAGGGCTGTTTTTCACCGCTTTCTGACCGTACTTTCTCCATCTATAACCATCTTCCAAATGATCGACTTCACTTTTCGTCATGAACGCGAACCGTGGTTCTTGATCTTTCTTCTTCCGAGTCGTTTTCTTTGTTTTCAACCTATATTTACCACCCGAACATAATATTAAAATGCAAAATTTAGACAATCATAAAAGTTCAATTCATTACTCAGATAGATGAAAAACATCTTTAAAAAATTACAAAAATAGAAAACAAAACACTCACTGCTTATTAGTTTTTACGGTTTGTTGGGGATGTTGTTTCTCTCCCTCTAGTTTCAGCTCGATCACCTCATCATTGACGATCTCGCTTGACGTCGACGAGATCGACGATGAATAATTCGGCGTAGTTGGCCATTGGTTCCAAATCTCCAAATTTTCGACAGGATTTGAAATTAGAGAAGACGATAAAGATGACGAAAATACATCAAATTGTGACGAAAATTCTTGATTAACAGCGAGCATCTCCATGAACCCAAGACAACTCTTGTTCTCGAGAATTGGAAACCGCAACGAATCGGCTGCTGCCACCTCCTCCATCTTCATTATAAAAAATTAAAAAAAAAAAAACTAGAGAGAGTGAGAGAGGGGGAGAATAAGATTTTTATAGAGAGAAAAATAGGAATTTAAGAACAATGAATGGAAATTGGGGGATAGGTGACCGGCAACTGTAGGTCGCCGGACGGTGGGAGTGGAGAACAAATACGTGGACCGACAGAAGAGAAGAGAAGGTGCAACACGTCGTACTGGGGCGGTAACCGGTCGGTCTGAACGGGGTTTTGACGCACGTGAAGTATATGCGGCTAAATCATGAATACGCCGTCGTTTGGTGAGCATGCGTAATAAATATAAATTCTTTTATTTTTTTCTCAATCCCGATATTGCTTCATTGTCTCCCCATTCGTTCACAGTCTCTTTCAATATTTTCCTTTTTCTTTTTTCTGGAAGGATTTAATAAAAAAGATATCCAAATCTTTATGAAAATTAATGCGGTTGTATTTATTATTTTAACGCATCAAAATCATTGTAATTGAGATCGATTTGGGATGAATTCAATTCATCTTTTCGAAAAGACGTGGATAAAGATTCTCTTTGATAATAGTTTTATTTATTTTTAATATATCAAAAGTGATACGTGACAATCGAGTAAATGAGAGTTACATAAATGAACTAAGATCATATTTGAACGAGAGAATACGAAAACTAAGAAATACTTTTAAAAATAAAATTTTAGTATTTATATCAACGACAAAATTTACTTAAAAAGCCTGAAAGGACCCTAGTTGGTCGAAAAATTAATAACAAAAAAATATTTAAAACAATTGAAAATGGTCTAGTTTTTTCTCTTCCGGTCAAACCCAAGTAACTAGGGATTCATAAATGAATGGAGACCACATCAAAATGAGAGTGATCTTGATGATAGGATAGGTAACTTAAGAGTCGGATGTCCTACAAAATAAGATTTGATACTGAGTACAACACTCTCGGGAGGTTAAGTATTAATCTTATTAATCTTTCTTACCATTTTAGGCTATTAGGTTCATTCAATTTTGTGATCGATATATTGTGGACCTAATTAAAAAAAAACACTTTCATTTTCAAACATGATTAGAAAATCCCAATATATTTTTTTAAAAAGAAAAACTTCAAAATAATATCTATAATCTTTTGATTATTCCCAACAAATTATATAATTATATTAATAAATAATTTTAGACCGATAATAATGTAAAAAAAAAAAAATCAAAATTTTTAGATAGAAAGAATGTGAAAAAGATAAATGACCGTTGAACCAAAAGGTCGCCGATGTGGGACCGAATCGCCGAGCAAAACAAACTCAACGGGCAAAATTCACGAGAAATTTAATTTTAAGAATTAAAATGATTTAAACTCGGAAAAAAAGGTACGGATCCACGATAGAATCCGGATCCGAATGGTTAGCCACCGCTCCACGACGAGACGAAGGCGTTGGCCTGCATTCATCCGTCGATTTCGATGATGACCTGTCATACCTTTCGCACGTGTCCCATCTCTATTGTTTCGGTTAAATGAAAAAGAAAATTCCAAAATAAGACGCGTGAAACCATCTTATAAATTTGGATTTTTCCACGTGAGTTTTTAAAAAAAAAAATTCAAATCCATAAAATTTAGATTATTTTATTAATTAAATATTTCAAGAGAAGAACACTCGTTTAAAATTCGAACCACTCTATAAATAAGATCAACATCCACAGTAAAACTTGAATGATTTTAACCATATAATCTAAATTACATAAAAACTTAGCTATTAACTAAAATAAAGTACAAACATTTTTCAAGTTTAGTATACAAAATAACTTTTATAACCTAAAACAATTTATAAATTTTTTTGACCGTTTCAAAAGTTACCATTTTAATATTTTACTACAATAATTAACTGCAGAATAGTAAATATATAACCTTAAAAGTAAATAAAATATTTTAAAATATATTCTAAAACACTATAATTTTAGATGATTCATTCAAAATTTATAATTATCCAAAAATAAATGAAACTATTTTATATTTTGGTTTATATTATTTATCTATTAAATTATTGTTAAGAATGAGAAATAAAATTGAGATCGAACATGTCTATTTTTATTGATATTCATAACGTTTAAATAGAATACAAGATACAAACTAATATCTGCAAATAAGAAAAAATATAAATTAATTAAATAAGGATAATAAAATAAAATATACTACTAATCAAATCATAATTAATTATTATAATATATTATCAAAATATTATTTCTCAACCACGTAATACTTTTTTATAGTTTTAAATTTTAAGGATTAAAATAAAATGTTTTAATATATATCAAATTCCAAAAAGTATTTTTCTATATAAATTTAAAACAAAATGAAAGAGAAAGAGAAAGAGAGAGGACGACGTCACCAAACTCTAAATAGGCATGAAACTGTTTGCCGACACCTTATTAAAGAGTCGACAACTGCACACATTTGAACCACAATGTCGGTCCCTTTCAAATATGACACCACTCGACAATAAAAGCATGCCATTTTTTTAAAATTAATTTTTAGTTTTTTATTTAAAAAGGAGGGTGGAAAATTAAAAATACTATTTTTATTGCTCAATCTATAATTTTTATATTATATTTAATATTAATTGAAGACTTTACTCTAACCCCACATTTTTTAACTTAAAAAAACAATAAAACTTTAATTTATTATTAATGTTTTTTTTTAAAAATAATTATTCTAATGTAGCTAACCGAAATACCTTTGAAACCCAAGCCGAATTAAAATAAATAAAAGAGTCTTTTTGGTAATTATATTATTTTATCTATTTATATTGAATCTTTAATTTGGATTAAGTTTTATATTATTTAATAAAATTAAATTTATGGTATGCAAATGAGCCCAATCTTGTGAGGGAATAATGGGCCTGAAAGCCCAATTTCATCGTACTCACAAGTGCTTGACTAAACTAATAAAAATATTTTTCTAACTTTCCAAAAAAAAAAAAAACAAAAATCTAAATTTTTTAAAAATTTTAATAATACATTTAGACTCTTAAAAAAATCTAAACAATATATTTTTTATGGAACATTAATTATGGAACATTAATTCAATAATATCCTTAAACTTTCAAAAGAGTCTAATTCTATTTTTACCGTTAAAATTAAAACTGTTAATACTCTATTTTAATAATATCTTTAAATTTTCAAATGAGCCTAAATAATTTCATGAATGCTCTAAACTTTTTTTTAAAACTTCAAATTTTTTTTAAACGTATCACATTTAAAAAAAATTCATAAACTTGAAAAAAAAATTGAATTTTTTTTAGAAACGTATATGTATTAATACTACTTTTAAATTTTGATAGGCACTTTTAAATACAGTACTATATCTAAAATTTGTTTAGGAATCGGCTAAACTATGTTTAAATTGATAAATAAGTTCAAATTTAACTATAAACTTTTTAACGATACTAATATTATAATTTTTTTAGATTAAAGTCGAGATTTTTATATAAATAAATAAAGGAGAATTATATAATAATAATACACAATAATATTACAAATGAGAAGAAGAGAAAAC
This sequence comes from Cucurbita ficifolia, assembly GCA_033971965.1. NCBI lineage: Eukaryota > Viridiplantae > Streptophyta > Magnoliopsida > Cucurbitales > Cucurbitaceae > Cucurbita > Cucurbita ficifolia. The sequence goes on from CM066978.1 coordinate 9,065,324, forward strand.
AACAACATAAACTCTTATTTAACTAACCCACCATATCCCTAAATAACTTCTAATCAAAGGTCAAATCTTTTCCACACTCAAAAAAAAAAAAAAATCAAAGTTAAATCTCTCTTTCTCTCTCTAGAACTACAAAGAACTACAAAGAAGAGAGATGCAAATACAAATAAAGCAAAAGGGAAAGAAGAATGATATATATAAAATCACATATATCAATCTTTACAGATAGATGATGATATAAATAATAATAATATTAAAATAAAAAAAATGAAACCTTTTCAAATTCTCGAAGAAGAAGAAGAAGAACCAGACAGGACATCGACCAAAGTCCTCATGAATCTGACTCTTGTTTGCAACGACAATATGTAATCAGCTGTGTGAGTGAAAAGCTGTTCTAATGAGCTTTCGTCGTCGTTGTTATTCATGTTGGGTACTAGGTTTCTCAAAGTGCTCACCCTTTGCACTATTCTAGTTGATGATCTTCTTGTGTTCTTCGTCAATGATTTGCTTCTTCTTCTTCTTCTTCTGCAACTTTTGTCGGATGATTTCTTCAATATGGATCCATTGATGATGATATCTTGTGTTGGTTCTTCCATGTTGAGTTGAACTAGCAAAAGGGTCTCTGGGAAAGCTCCCATATGGTATTGTTTTCTTCTCTGATCTCTTGTGGTGAGGAAACTAGAGAAGAGAGAGAGGAAAATTGGGATTTGGATGTTGATGGCAATGGGGGCTAGAGGGTTTTTATATGGAGGAAATTTATGAACTTGGTTGGTGACAAAAGAGAGGATAAGTTGGAAAAACAGAAATGATTGAGAGAAGGTTGGAATAATGATCTTAATCATTATTATTTTATACCGTCCCCATCGAGTGAGGAATCGTTGAGAAGAGATAACTGCATCGTAATGACTATATATTGAGATATACTATGAGATCTCACATCGATTGGAGAGAAAAACGAAGCATTCTTACAAGAGTGTGAAAACCTTTCCCTAGCTGCACATTTTAAAATCCTTAAAGAGGAACCTCAAAAGGGAAAATCCAAAGATGACAATATCTATTAGCCGTGGGCTTGAGCTATTACAAATGGTATCAAAGATAAACACCGAGCTGTCTGCCATCATGAGCGCTGAGCCTCGAAGGGAGGTGGATTGTGAGATCTCACATCGATTGAAAAGTAAAATGAAATATTTTTTTTACAAGAGTGTGGGAACCTCTCCCTAACAAACACGTTTTAAAAACTTTGCGGGGAAGTTCGAAAGAGAAAGTCCAAAGAAGACAATATCTACTAGTGATGAGCTTGAGCTGTTACAAATGGTATCAGAGCCAGACACCAGGCAGTGTGCTAGCGAGGATGCAGGGCCTCGAAAGAGGGTGGATTGTGAGATCTTACATCGATTGGAAAAGGGAACGAATCATTTTTTATAAATGTGGAAACCTCTCGGTCCGTTTTAAAAACTTTGAGGGAAAGTCTCAAAGGAAAAGTCTAGAGAGGACAATATCTGGTAGTAGTGAACTTGAGTTGTTACATATACCGTTTTTATTATAAAACAAAGACGTTGCAGCGGTTTGATTGAATAAATTTGTAGACGGAAAGAGAAAGAGATAAAGAAAAGAGAAAGGTATGAAGTGTAGGGTAAGAATGGTGGCTGATTGCTTTAGGGCATGTTGTCCAACTCAAAGCACATGCACCCACATGATTTTCTCACCATCGCCACCACCACCACCACCCTCTTCCTCAGCCCCCCCTTCATATAAACCACTACTCACACTCTGGATTATTCCTCCCCCCACTTTCCAAGTTCAATGGACATCATTTAGAGACAGACACACACACATACACACCTTTCATTTCATTAATTAAAATTATCACTATATCCCAATCTTTAAACTTTACTCATACCCACATTATATAACATATTAGTTAGCTAACAACACCGCCCGCCCACCTTCGTTTAACATGGTATCAAAACATAAAATCATAATTAACACTTAGCTTTTCTTGTCTTCCAACTAAAAAAACACGAAAAATTTTCACAAATAAAGTTAACAGGCTTGCATTTATGAATGCATGAAAGAAAACCCGTCAAACATCTCGAACGATTATTACGAAACACAACTATGGTCTCGAACCGATAAAGAGGGTATTTTGGGGAGGTTGAGTTGTCAATATTTGTGGGAACAATGTGGATAATATGTGTTGGGATTTTGTTTCTGACATTCATGAATCTCCAAAGTTTTGAGTCAAAATTATTAGGGTTTCTCTCTCTCTTTCTCTCTTTTGTGTACATGTTTGGACATGTCTGGTTCATTCATTGTACGGATACATATTTTTCATCGAACATTTTCAACCAAACACAAAGATAATCCATTCTCTCTCTCTCTCTCTCTCTCTCTCTAAACATATTATAAGATCATAACCTAAAAATATGAATCAAATTCTATGTACTAAAAATATTTATTAGTGAATTTTATACATCTTGAGGCATAGTTTAAAGATGGGTGTGTATGTAAATTAGGGGAATTTAAAGGGTTTATGTATAAATTAGAGGAACTTGTTAAAAGGGGGTCACATGCATTACTCATCAATGAACTAAAAGGTTAAGTGATGAGTTGGGGGGCATGTTATGAAAAATTATAAGAAACTTGTAGGGTGCCCAATTCCATGCCATTTAATAGGGTTAATTTATGCTCTAATTCAAAAATATTATCATAGGATTATCATATAGTTGGCTACCTTGATGGGTTTTTATTATGAGAAAGAGTTGAAGTAGGGTTGGATGGATTGGTAAGAACATGTTCGGTTGTGATACTCGAGTAAAAGATGATTACATGAATGAACTGATATCGCATCCAAATGAGAGCGATATCGAGTGTAACAACACAAACCCACCACTAGTAGATATTGTCTGCTTTAGTCCATTACGTATCGGTGTCAGTCTCACAGTTTTAAAACACGTCTATTAGGGAGAAGTTTCCAGTTTCTCCTCTTCAATCGATGTGGGATCTCATAAAAGACTTGAAAGTCACTACTTATATCAATAAATATTACTTTCTTTTTCAGCGGCTCAATCATAGAAAGTCCAAGATAAACTATGGTGGAAGCGAGATGAAAGGTTATATAATTAAACATATGTTTAAATTTAATTGGTGAGAGGATTAATTCCTTAATTATTATTATTATTTAAAGAATAAAAAATGTATAAGCAAGCACACACGCTCGCATTTTATTGGTGAAGCCATTAATTAGTTTTATAATTATATCATATTATTGACCAAAGATAATTCTTTTATTTTCTTTAATGTTAAGAGAAATTATGGATCTAATAAAAAAGGGTTTATTATAATGTTTGCACTTAAGAGCTAATTAATAATAGACATTAGCTTAATTAAAGTCCACGTGGGTTCTTGACTTTATTTGATGGATTATGTGGTCGATCACATGGGAATAATATGCCAATATACATGTGGAAATTAGAGAAATTTAATTTATATTTTTTCTACTTTATAGAGACATGTGAATTTATATAATTTTTTATTTATTTTTAAATATTCAAGACTAAAAATGAAACTTAGCATAAATTATATATATATTTTATTTTAAATTTTTACTAATTACTGCTCATTATATGAGAATAAAAATGTGGTAAAAGTTAAAAAACATAAAGCGATAGTCTATTCCAATAAAAAGTATATTCTAAATAGGATAAAATATATAATAATATTCCAAAGGTGATTCTAAAATAAAAGTGATTCCCATTTATCTACAACATAACACGTATTGACTCTTGGGATTCCTTCCTCATATATTTTGATTTTTCCTTTAGAAAATTTTAGCATATTATAAATAAAAAGAGAAATTCTGTGATTTATAAATAAATTATTTTATTATGTAGAGTCTAAGCTTTTATTTATTTTAATGAAAATGAAACTTGATTAAGAAATGCTTAAAATACTTGATTAACTATAACAAGTTATATTTTCTTTTTTCATAGCTCCGATATAGAACTCCATGGTTTAACGCGAGGACTTGGAGCAATCCTATATTAGGTCACTTTTTAGGAATTTTTCTGAAAAAACACAAAATATGCTAAAATGAGTCGGGTTGTTTTATAGGGGAAGTTTTCACTCTTAAGCGTGTTGTTGGCTCAATCATAAGAAATTCTTAAAAGAATGTATAACAAACATTTTTTGTGGCTCAATCATAAGAACTCCAATGTAACACCTGAGTAAAAGAGGGTACATGAATGAACCAAGATCAGATGTGAATGAGAGCAATCCTAAGGATAGGAAAGTCACTATCTATACCAACAAGGTGGACCTTCCTTTTCAGTGTCTCAATCATAGGAACTCCAATCATTTATATTGATATCGTACCTATAAATATTTAGAAATGTTAATGAAAATATCGACATATCGTAACACTTGAGAGTTTAGAGGAAGAGATAATGTTAGCATATTCATAACGATAAAGATATAAAGTTATAGGGTACCCCAAGAACAAATTCAATGGATATAATGGCTCAAACATTAATCCTTTTATGGAATAAATTCTAAAATTTTTAATCATTTCTTCATTTATGTCTCAATCCACTTAAACATTTCTTCCATTGTTTTTTCATATTGGTCTCCAAAGTGACAAAATAAAGATTTATTCTCTTACTTTTTTTTATTCTAAGTTCTATGCCATATAAAATTTTAAGATATGGTATGAAATTTTATTCAGAAAAAGAAAAAGAAAAAGAAATTATTTTTGAACAACTATAAATGCTTTTATTGTTTGCATAGTTTCTCCATACAAGTTATCAAGTGTTGGTTCTGTTTGAGCTTATGAACCATCTCTGATATCATCCTCGTATGACAACCTAGGTTGCTTGTCTTGTGTTTAACGTTGGTTGTCTGTAAGTTTTGAACAGTTTTTGAGTGATTGAAGTTCCAACAAGCTTGATGCCTTCCAACTATTTTGATCTTTCCAATGGGAACATCAATGTAAAAGGAGTTCCCTTGCTATCAGACGTCCCAAGCAACGTCTTTTTCACTCCTTTTTCTTCGGTACAATCCTCCGATGCGCCACTTCCTCTGCTCCAACGAGTACATGCTCAGTCCCATAAGGGCGGATTTCTTGGTTTCGACCAAAGTCAAAGTCAACCTTCTGATAGGCTGATCAATTCTCTGGGAAAATTCGAGGGTAGAGAGTCGTTAAGTATCTTCAGATTCAAAACATGGTGGTCGACCATGTGGGTTGGAAATTCTGGATCGGATATACAAATGGAAACCCAGTTGGTCATCTTGAATGTCCCTGAAATAATGTCATATGTCGTTATCATACCTATTATAGAAGGGAGTTTCAGAGCTGCCCTTCATCCCGGGACTGATGGGCATGTCATGATTTGGGCCGAAAGTGGCTCAACTCAAGTGAAAGCATCAAGCTTTGGTGCTATAGCTTACATTCATGTGTCTGATAACCCATACAATTTAATGAAAGAAGCTTATGCGGCTATTAGAGTCCATTTGAATACTTTTAGACTCTTGGAAGAGAAGAGTGTGCCAGATTTGGTGGACAGATTTGGTTGGTGCACTTGGAATGCATTTTTCTTGAATGTAAATCCTGTGGGAGTTTGGAATGGTGTGAATGATTTTTGTGAAGGTGGAGTCTCGTTGAGGTTTCTCATCATTGACGATGGGTGGCAGAGTATCAATGTAGATGGCGAAGACCCACATCGGGATATGAAATACATTGTTTTGGGTGCTAATCAGATGACTGCTAGGCTTTACAAATTTGAAGAGTGCGACAAGTTTGGGAAGTACAGAGGTGGGACTATGTTGGGTCCAAATGCTCCACCATTTGATCCCAAGAAGCCGAAGTTGTTGATCTCAAAGGCGATCGAGATTGATAACGCTGAGAAAGATAGAGATAATGCCATTGAATCTGGAGTCACTGATGTGTCTAAATTGGAAGCTAAAGTTGAGAAACTGAAGCAAGAGTTGATTGATATTTTTGGGAAAGAAGAAGATGAAGAAGAAAGCAATGGTAATGGAAACTGTTGTTACAAAGGTGATGACATTGGAATGAAGGCTTTCACAAGGGATTTGAGGACAAAATTCAAAGGTTTGGATGATATATATGTTTGGCATGCTCTTGCTGGTGCTTGGGGCGGTGTAAGGCCGGGCTCTACTCATCTGAAATCCAAGATAACTCCTTGCGTATCCTCTCCTGGACTTGATGGGACAATGACAGATCTAGCTGTTGTAAAGGTCATTGAAGGCAAGATCGGACTCGTTCATCCTGATCAAGCCTACGATCTATTTGATTCCATGCATTCATACCTTTCTGAAGCTGGAATTACAGGAGTGAAAGTTGATGTTATACATGTAAGTTTCTACCTAATGAGAACTTCATTTTCTCTTTTGTTTGTATTTTAAAAAAGTTAACCAATTTATCAACTTGTTTGTTCAATCAAGACTCTAGAATACGTCGCAGAGGAGTATGGAGGAAGAGTTGATCTTGCGAAGGCATATTATAAGGGTTTGACTGACTCTATTGTGAAGAACTTCAAAGGGACTAATCTTATCTCCAGCATGCAACAATGCAACGATTTCTTCTTCCTTGGCACAAAGCAAAACTCCATAGGAAGAGTTAGTAAGATTCTAAACTGTTCCCTTCTCTACATTCTCGGTAGTCATTTGAAGTTCGTTGAAAATTCTAATTCAAATTAAGTTCGACTACTAATATATGATTGTTGGAGCAGGTGATGATTTTTGGTTTCATGATCCACATGGTGATCCTATGGGAGTGTATTGGTTACAAGGTGTTCATATGGTCCACTGTACATATAATAGCATGTGGATGGGGCAGATCATACAGCCTGATTGGGACATGTTTCAATCCGACCATATGTGTGCCAAATTCCATGCAGGATCAAGAGCCATCTGTGGGGGACCTGTGTATGTGAGTGATTCCGTGGGTGGTCACGACTTTGATCTCATAAAGAAACTTGCATATCCTGATGGAACAATTCCCAGATGCCAACATTTTGCCCTTCCTACTCGAGATTGCCTCTTCAAAAATCCTTTATTTGACAACAAAACTGTTCTCAAAATCTGGAACCTTAACAAGGTACTCTCTCTAGTTTCTCTCTTTTTGGTGCTCGTACTAAGGAATTTTGAGAGTACGACAATCAAATGAGTTTTCTTAACATTTATTAGTTACTATTGGAACATAACCAAGCCCGTCTATTTTGCCAAAAAAAAAAAAACATTTATATTATCTTCTTTGCTGGAATTAATGACAGTATGGAGGTATTGTTGGAGCTTTCAACTGCCAAGGAGCAGGTTGGGATCGTAAAGAGCAAAGAATCAAGGGACATCCAGAATGCTACAAGCCAATATCCACAACAGTACATGTAAACGATGTGGAATGGGACCAAAAACTTGAAACAGCCCCAATGAGAAATTCCATTGAATACGTTGTGTATCTGAACCAAGCTGAGCAAATTCTCCACACTACCCCGAAATCTAAACCGTTAGAAGTGACCCTTCAACCATCTACATTCGAGCTCTTCCATTTCATACCCCTCAAAAAGCTAGATTCCAACATCAAATTCGCTCCTATAGGCCAGACGAACATGTTCAACAGTTCTGGAACCATTCAACACTTAACATACAACAAAAACGAAGTGGAATTGAAAGTAAAAGGAGGAGGAAATTTCTTGGCTTACTCAAGTGGGTCGCCCAAGAAGTGCATTTCGAATGGAATGGAAGTTGAATTTGAATGGGATTCCAAAGGAAAGCTGAGTTTTGATCTTCCTTGGATGGAAGAAGTTGGTGGAGTTTCTAATTTGGTTATTCTCTTTTGACAAATTTTACTAAGTTTATTTTTATGCATTGTTTGTCAATTAAATAAAGGTTTTTATCATTAATGTATTTTCAACTTCCCGAATAAAATAATTTATCCAAATATCTCGTGAATAATTAAATATTCAACTTAATTTCTAAAAATTCGAAATTTAATATTACATACAAAGTCACGTAGTATATATATATATATATTTTGAGTATATATATATATATATGAAAGTAAGATTGGGTGGAGATTTGGACAGAGCCTAATTGAGGGTGGTGATTGTGACGGAGAATTTTGGTTTAGTTAATAGAGAAAAATCTTTCACCGCTCTCTTCCTGTTACCCATCTAAATCGCACGAATTAAATAAACACATATATTTACAAATCTGACTTAAATCTCATACGTTAAATTATAATAATGAAATAGCAACAATATATTATTATTATTATTACTTTTGCACAAACAAAAATAAAAAGATAAAAAAAAATCGTATTTTTATTACAAATGGATAATTCTTTTATGTGTGAACATGTAAGTAGATTAAAACTAAAATAAGGTCATGTTCAAATTTATTATTTTATTATTTTAAATATTATATTTAAATTTAAAAATAAATATTATATTTAATTTAAATCTTGTTATATATTTATTTATTTTTAAAAAAATTACAACTAAATTTATCCTATTGTACCAATTTTCACAACTTAGATAATGTTATAATCTTAACCTTAAATTTGAAAAAATATTTCAATTTTACACTTTAATAAATTTTTGTTTGATTTAAAAAAAAACACTCTCATGAATTATAAAACACGTGCATATATCTCTTAATTTTTATTTTCTAATATCAATTTTGTTTTTTTTTGTGTAAGCAAGTGTGGATTAAAATTAAAATAAGTTTATTTTGTTCAAACTTATTATTTTATTATTTCAAATATTATATTTGAATTTTGAAATAAATATTATCTACTCATCTGCTATGTTTTTTTTTTAAAAAAATACTTTAACTTTTAATTTTTATTATCATGCGATATGATTTTATTGAAAAAAAAAACAGTAGGTAGAGGTCTCCAATGTTTCGTTCCAGTTTAAACCCATCCCTAACCGCGTCTACCTGTTTCCATATCTTTATAAGTAATGTTTTTTCATTCCCCTCTCCAATCAAGATGGAATATCACAATCCACCCATTTGGGGGCTCAACGTTCTTGCTAGCATATCGTCTAGTGTCTGGCTCTGATACCATTTGTAACAGCCCAAACTCACAGTTATTAGAAATTGTATGTTTTAGTCCGTTACGTATCGTCGCCAACATTACGATTTTAAAACACGTTCATTAAGAAAAGATTTCCACAACCTTAATAAGGAATGATTCGTCTCTTCCCCTCCAACCAATATGAAATCTCACATTTACCTTCGAATAAGTTTTCGTTGGTTCAAAAAATATTTTCATAGACTATTAAATGAAACAAAATCATAATATATATCTCTTAACTTATTTATTTATTTATTTATTTTTTAGTGTGAACAAGTGAGTGGACTAAAATTAAAATAATTTCACGTTATTTAAAATTATCATTTTATTATTTTAATATATTATATTTAAATAATATATTAAGATGTATGAATTTTTTTTAATAGAAATATTTGACAATGTGGTGAAAATTGAATACCTTTCAAACCTAAGAATTTGTTAAGAGATAACATTGAAATCCAATAGAGATCGTGACTCAAAAGATTTAAATACGTGGCTATATTTATGGAATAAATTCTAAAAAATTTAATAATTTCTTCCTTCTTACAAAGCATATTTTGTAAGTGAAAAATAAAAAATAAAAAAATTAAATTAAATTAAATACCATTGAAATTTAGGATGAAACTTTCAAAAGTTGTATGAATGAACTGAAAAAATTTAAAAGAATTGAAATTTATACCTTTATACCTTTCTTATCGTTCAAATTTGAGATATTCGATAGGTATATTTGCATCGACTTTATATATTCACTTTCTTTTTTTGTTCAATTAAAGTAATGCTTTTGGAATAGCATTTTTGCAATAGGTCAAATTAGCTCTAGATCCTACGAGTTTTCTTCTTTACACTTGCCTTTCTCGTGACATCCGTCCTTGCAATCCTAGAATTTTCGGGTGCGCCATTTTTGTCCATTTTAGTCTTCGTAATTCTTGATTTTGTGACTTCATCTAACATTCTACCTTAAATATTTGAAATATTAATATAATTAGCTAAATTAATAAAAATACCTTTAAATTTTCAAAAGTTTCAATAATATCCTAAAACTAAAAAAAAATTAAAAAATACTAGTTTTGGATGTAACCGTTTGTTTCAAAAATACCCTTGAACTTTAGAAAATGTTTAAAAATTACCGTTTTAACATTTAAAAATGTTTTAGATTTCAAAACTTTCATTAATACCCTTAAACTTTTTAAAAATGTTAAAAAATGCTCTTACGATTAGTATATGAATGGAACCGTTCGTACCACATTTCAAAAGTAACATTAATGCTCTTAAACATTTAAAAAATATTTGAAAATGATTTATGAGATATAGTTAGACCATTTCTACCGATATATTGATAGTAAAAAAAAAAATTTTTAATTTTTATTTATAAATGTTAAGATTATTAATACTATTTTTAAAATTTTATGAGTATTTTTTTTAACCTGGTACCAATGATGACTATATTTTTGTAATTTCTAAAAAAATTGAAAGGTATTATCGAAACTTTTTAAAGTTTAAGGGTATTTTTAAAATACAAAAAATTTAAGGATATTTTTGAAACAAAATATTAATGGTTTCCATGGAAAATTAACCGTAAAGGTATGTTTTAATTTTTTTAAAAAAAAATTGAAAGAGTATGATTTAAGGGGTATTATTGAAACATTTAAAAATTTTAAGGATATTCTTAGAAAGTTTAAGGATATTTTTATTATTTTAACCAACGAGAATTAAGCTTCATGAAAATAAAAATTAGGTAAATGATAAAAAAAAAGCCTTATTTAATTGAAATGGCTATCCCTCAGCACACAAACATTTAACACAACACAACAAAATGCATACAAATTTTAAACTTAGGTAGTAAAATTTCTCAAAAGAAAATGTCCAAATTTGAAACTCCACCCACTTCTTCAATCCATGGAAGCTCAAAACTCAGCTTTCCTTCCGAATTCCATTCAAATTTCACGTTCATTCCGTTTGAAAGACACGTCTTGGGCGACCCATTTGAGTAAGCCATGAAATTTCCTACTCCTTTCACTTTTAATTCCACACTCTTTTCGTTATACTTAAGATGTTGAATGGTTCCAGAACTGTTGAACATGTTCGTCAGGCCAATAGGAGCGAATTTGATGTTGGAACCTAGCTTTTTTATGGGTATGAAATTGAAGAGCTCGAATGTAGATGGTTGAAGGGTTGATTCTAGTGGTTCAGATTTTGAAGTCGTGTGGAGAATTTTCTTTGCTTGGTTCAAGTACACAACATATTCGACGAAATTTCCCATTGGGGCTGCTTCTGGTTTTTGGGCCCATTCCACATCGTTGACATGTACTGTTGTAGACATTGACTTGTAGCATTCTGGACGTCCTCTGATTCTCTGCTCTTTAGGATCCCATCCTGCTCCTTGGCAATTGAAAGCTCCAATTACGCCTCCATACTATAATTAGATTCCAAGTAAGAAGATGAAATAAATGTCAATGTCGGAAAAGTTATAAATGCTTAGGTGTTTTAATTAGTAAAGGATGGAGCTAGAAAGTACCCTGTTAAGATTCCATATCTTGAGAATAGTTTTGTTGTCAAATAAAGGATTCTTGAAAAGGCAGTCTGTTGTGGGGAGGGCAAAATATTGGCATCTTGGAATAGTTCCATCAGGATAGACGAGCTGCTTTATGAGATCAAAATTATGGCCGCCCACTGAATCACTAACATAAACGGGACCCCCACAAATGGCTCTTGATGCTGCATGAAAACTGGCACATAAATGGTTTGATTGGAACATGTCCCAATCAGGCTGTATGATCTGCCCCATCCACATGCTGTTGTATGCACAGTGGATCATATGAACACCTTGTAACCAATACGCTCCCATGGGATCACCTTGTGGATCTTGAACCCAAACATCATCGCCTGTTCCACAATCATTTGTTGTAGTAAATTGTTAACGAAAAAGTTTGTCTTCGGTGACATTCAAATGATTGAATAACCAATAAATGTAAAATTTTGAAATTCTTACCAACTCTTCCTATGGAGATTTGCTTTGTACCGAGATAGAAGAAATCATTGCATTGTTGCATACTAGAGAAGAGCCCAGTCCCTTTGAAGTTCTTGAGAAGAGAGTTGGTGAGACCGTTATAATAGGCCTTTGCAAGATCAACTCTCCCTCCATATTCCTCCGAGACATACTCTAGAGTCTGAAAGAGTTGACGTATTAGTTACTCGCAACCCTAAGTCAAAAGAAGTAAAGTTTTAGAGATACTCACATGCATCACATCAACTTTCACACCCGTAACCCCAACTTTAGAAAGATAGGAATGCATGGAATCAAAGAAATCATCAGCTTGGTCAGGATGAACGAGTCCAATGCTGCCTTCGATGATCTTCACGACAGCAAGATCCTCCATTGTGCCATCGAGCCCAGGAGAAAGCTTGCACGAAGTTAGCTTAGAATTCAAATGTGTAGAGCCAGGCCTTACACCACCCCAAGCACCAGCAAGAGCATGCCAAACATATACATCATCCAAACCTTTGAATCTTGTCCTCAAATCCCTTGTGAAAGCCTTTAGTCCAAAGTCACCATCCTTGCTTGTACCACTACTTTCTTCTTCATATTTCTCAAAAATCTCATTCAACTCTTCCTTTAGCTTTTGAATTTTGGTTTCAAATTGAGACACATCAGTGATTCCAATGGCTTTGTCTCTGTCTTTTCCAACCTCATCAATCTCAATTGCCTTAGCCATCAATAACTTGGGCTTCATTGGATCAAACGATGGAGCATTTGGTTCCAACAAAGACCCACCTTTATACTTTCTAAACTTTTCACATTCTTCAAAGCTATAAAGCCTTGAAGTCATTTGAGTTCCACCCCAAACAAGATTTTTTGTATCTCGAGTCGGGTCTTCGCCATCCATGTTGATGCTTTGCCACCCATCGTCAATGATGAGAAACCTTGGCGAGATGCCGCCTTCAACAAACTCATTTAGACCACTCCAAATCCCAGCCGGGTCAACCGTTAAGTAAAAAGCATCCCAAGTGCACCAACCGAATTTGTCCACTAGATGTGTCACAGGCTTCTCTTCCAAGAGTCTAAATGTATTTAAATGGACTCTAATAGCAGCATAAGCCTCTTTCATTAAATTATAGGGATTGTCAGACACATGAACGTAGGCTATAGCATCAAAGCTCGATGCTTTCACATGAGTTGAGCCACTTTCAGCACAAATCAAGACTTGTCCATCAGTTCCAGATTGAAGGGCTGATCTGAAACTGCCTTCGATAATGGGAATGATAACGACATAGGAGTTTATCTCAGGGACATTTAGGATGACCCATTGGGTTTCCATTTGTAAATCAGACCCGGAATTCCCAACCCACATGGTCGACCACCATGTTTTGAACCGGAAGACGCTCACAAACTCCCTACCCGTGAATTTTCCCAAGGAATTGGTCAGCCTATCAGAAGGGTGCGATTGATGAAAACCGAGAAACCCGCCCTTATGGGACAGAGTATGCACTCGTTGGAGCAGAGGAAGTGGGGCATCGGAGGATTGGTATATGGAAGAGAAGGGGCTGAAAAAGACATTGGTTGGGACATCCGACAGCAATGGAACGCCTTTGACATTGAACTTCCCATTTGAAACATCAATTAGGTTCTCCAAACTGTCGGATTTGAGGACAGAAGAGTTTAAGGTGGCTGGGTCGTTTGGAGGTGCCATGGGAGATGGTTAACAGAGAGCTTGGAAGAAGGATTTGCAGAGAGAGGTAAAGAGTTGAAGGATTGAATGGAGAAAACATGGAAAGCATGGAAAGGATTTATAGGGAGAAGAGTGAATAAAGTAAGCTATCCAAATTGAAGGAGATGATACCACGTGCATTAATGTTGTAAAAAAGGCTTAATTAAATTAGATAAGGGTTTAATTAAGTTAGATATATTGGTCAGCTCGTATTGGACCCGCAACCATGACCACGGAGCACGGGAATCTCAAGGATCGCCAAGTTCTAGAATTGATTAAGTTGACGTTGTTCAGAAACGTGGCGTTCAAAATCATTAGAAAGAATATAACAACATATTTGTTAAAAGAACTGTCGAGTATGTAAAAAAAAAAAAAAAAAAAAAACTGTTGACTAAAAACAAGGTGTATTTGATGTAAAGATTATTCAATTTACAAACGTTTGTGTATACATCTCCACCCATTATTGATGATTTTGGTCATTTTCAAAAACCGTTCGAAGGTTCTGATACCATATATTATTTATTTATTTATTATTATTATTATTTTTTTTTTTGTCGATATTCTATCGAATATATCATGTGAAAATTATATTGGTAATTTATATTTATCATACTGTTGTGAGAACATTTTATTGCATAATATATATTTATCATATTGTACGTAAATATTATATACCGAATTTATATAAAAATAATTATCTTCTCATTTTTCAATTTCATCAAATTATATTCTAGATACATAAAAGTGTTATATATATATATATATATAATATATATATATGTGCATGTATATATATATTACAATTTTACCCTCCAATACATTTTTGTTTTAAAAATTATTTAAAAAATATTCTCACATGTATTCATTGAATAATTTATAAAACATGTGTATAGAACAAAATTATAAAATATATCTATTTACATTTACATTTTAATTGTCATTTTAATTTTAATTTTTTTTGGTTATGTGTGAACAGGTAGTAGATTAAAATTGAAATAAGTTCACATTGTTCAAACTTATTATTTTATTATTTTAAATATTATATTCAAATTTTAAAGTAAATACTATATTTAATCTAAATCATGCTCTCTATACATACATATTAGAAACAAAACAGTAATTTTGACAATCATCATGTATATATCTTAGAACATATTTTGTGAACATTATACTATATAATATATATTTATCGTATTGTTATGTGAATACTTCGTTGAATAGTATATATTGAATTTATAGAAAAAGTACGAATGTTTATATTATATATATTTAAATAGTTTTTTTTTAATAATAGTAACGGAGAATTCTTATTTAATTGATGAGGGAAAATTTTAATATATATTTCTAACTACTTCTTATACAAGAAATTACAAAAAAAAAAAGTCATTTTTTTTATTACTAACACGTATTTAAGGAAATGGATAATTTTATTTATTTGTTTATTTTTGTATAAGAACGTGGATTAAATTAAAATAAGCCATGTTTTCGAGTTTATTATTTTATTGTTTTAAATATTATATTCGAATTTTCAAATAAATACTATATGCAATACATGTATTTTTTATAAAAAAAATTTACAATTAAATTTGTTTAATTATATAAAAATAATAATAATAAGCTCATACCATCCAATACTAAAATTAAAATAATGTTTCATTTTTACCCTTTAAAGTTTAAAAAAAAAAAAACATTTAAAAAAATATTAAACAATATCATAACATATCTTTTCACTTTTATTTTTTAATTGTCAATTTTTGTTTTTCTTTGTGTTTTTGTTTTTTTGGGTGTGAACACGTGGTGGACTAAAATTAAAATAAGCTCATACCATTCAAACTTATTATTTTATTTTTTTAATAATATATTTTATTTTTTGAAACAAATACTATATTTTTTCAAAATCATATGCTATACATATTTTTTTAAAAAAAACAATTTTACAATTAAATTGTCAAATTATATTAATTTTCACCCTCAGTTTCATCAAATTAACCTTAATTTTTTTAAAAGAAAAAGTTACAATTTACATATATATTCACATTCTTATTTAATAAATTATAACTTTTAGTTTCTTAATTGCAATTATTTTTCTTACGTGTGAACATGTGTGTGGACTAAAATTAAAATAAGTTTTAAGTTGTTCAAATTTATTATTTAATTAATACTATATTTAATTTAAATTATAAATTTTTTAAAGTTTTTAAAGTTTTTATTTGAAAAACCTTAAAAAATATTCTCATCTACCTTCAATGAAATATAAAACAGAGGTAGAAGACAAAATCATAACATATATTTTTAAATTTTATTTTTTAATGTTCACATTTGTTAGATTTTTTTTTCTTTTTTGTGTGTGTGTGAACAAGTGAGTGGACTAAAATTAAAATAAGTTTATTATATTCAAAATTTCAAAATTTTAAAACAATTATTATATTAAATCTAAATCTTGTGTTATATATATATATATTAAAAAATAATAATTTTACAACAATCTTTCTTAATTTTAAATTAAAAAATATGTTATTTTATTTTAAAAATATCTCTTAACTTTGTTTTATTTTATTTTAATTTTTATTTCTTATTTATATACATCCAACATATGCTACCTCACCATCTTCACTACTTAATTAATTCTCTTGACTTTATCTTCCATTAATACATTAATTTTCCTTAAAAAAACATAATTTTAATAAAATTTTAAGGTATTGTGAGGTGTAAAACATTATCCAGAAAAAGAAAAAGAAAAAAAAATACTTCTCTGCAACTATAAATTGGTTTATTGTTTCCATAGTTTCTCCATACTTACTCTTGTTCTGATCTTCTCTTTTACAAGCTTAGATTTTGTTTGAACTTATGAACCTTCTCTAACTTAGGTTGTCTGCAAGTCTTTTAAGCAGCTAGCTTCATGAAGAGCTTGGACAACTATGTTCATCTTTCCAATGGCAACATCAATGTAAAAGGAGTTCCTTTGCTATCAGATGTCCCAACCAACGTCTTTTTCCGTCCTTTTTCTTCGGTACAATCCTCTGATGCGCCGCTTCCTCTGCTCCAACGAGTCCATGCTCTGTCCCATAAGGGTGGATTTCTTGGCTTTGACCAAACTCAAAGTCAAAGTCAACCTTCTGATAGGCTGATCAATTCTCTGGGAAAATTCGAGGGTAGAGAGTCGTTAAGTATCTTCAGATTCAAAACATGGTGGTCGACCATGTGGGTTGGAAATTCTGGATCGGATATACAAATGGAAACCCAGTTGGTCATCTTGAATGTCCCTGAAATAATGTCATATGTCGTTATCATACCTATTATAGAAGGGAGTTTCAGAGCTGCCCTTCATCCCGGGACTGATGGGCATGTCATGATTTGGGCCGAAAGTGGCTCAACTCAAGTGAAAGCATCAAGCTTTGGTGCTATAGCTTACATTCATGTGTCTGATAACCCATACAATTTAATGAAAGAAGCTTATGCGGCTATTAGAGTCCATTTGAATACTTTTAGACTCTTGGAAGAGAAGAGTGTGCCAGATTTGGTGGACAGATTTGGTTGGTGCACTTGGAATGCATTTTTCTTGAATGTAAATCCTGTGGGAGTTTGGAATGGTGTGAATGATTTTTGTGAAGGTGGAGTCTCGTTGAGGTTTCTTATCATTGACGATGGGTGGCAGAGTATCAATGTAGATGGCGAAGACCCACATCGGGATATGAAATACATTGTTTTGGGTGCTAATCAGATGACTGCTAGGCTTTACAAATTTGAAGAGTGCGACAAGTTTGGGAAGTACAGAGGTGGGACTATGTTGGGTCCAAATGCTCCACCATTTGATCCCAAGAAGCCGAAGTTGTTGATCTCAAAGGCGATCGAGATTGATAACGCTGAGAAAGATAGAGATAATGCCATTGAATCTGGAGTCACTGATGTGTCTAAATTGGAAGCTAAAGTTGAGAAACTGAAGCAAGAGTTGATTGATATTTTTGGGAAAGAAGAAGATGAAGAAGAAAGCAATGGTAATGGAAACTGTTGTTACAAAGGTGATGACATTGGAATGAAGGCTTTCACAAGGGATTTGAGGACAAAATTCAAAGGTTTGGATGATATATATGTTTGGCATGCTCTTGCTGGTGCTTGGGGCGGTGTAAGACCAGGCTCAACCCATCTGAGATCCAAGATAACTTCCCTCAAATCCTCTCCTGGACTTGACGGGACAATGACAGACCTAGCAGTTGTAAAGGTCATTGAAGGCAAGATCGGACTCGTTCATCCTGATCAGGCTTACGATCTATTTGATTCCATGCATTCATACCTTTCTAAAGCTGGGATTACAGGAGTGAAAGTTGATGTTATACATGTAAGTTTCTCCGTAACAAAAACTTCATTTGTTCTTTATTTACTTATTTAACTTAACTAATCTATCAACTTGTTTGTGATATTGTTTGTTCAATGAAGACTCTAGAATACGTCTCAGAGAAATATGGAGGAAGAGTTGATCTTGCAAAGACATATTATAAGGGTCTGACCGATTCTATTGTAAAGAACTTCAAAGGAACTAACTTTATCTCCAGCATGCAACAGTGCAACGATTTTTTCTTCCTTGGCACAAAGCAAAATTCCATAGGGAGAGTCAGTAAGATTCTCAACTATTTCCCCTCTCAGCAACTCTGGTCATTTAAAGCTCATTGAACGAAGAGTTAGCCAAAATGAAAACGAAAAAACAAAAAAAAGATAAACATTTGCATCAAAACTTGTTAATAACAATGCCAATTCTATTACAAAGTTTGATTGCTAACATATAACATATGTTTTGTGGAGTAGGTGATGATTTTTGGTTCCATGATCCACATGGTGATCCTACGGGTGTGTATTGGTTACAAGGTGTTCATATGGTCCACTGTGCATATAATAGCATGTGGATGGGACAGATCATACAGCCTGATTGGGATATGTTCCAATCAGACCATATGTGTGCCAAATTCCATGCAGGATCAAGAGCCATATGTGGGGGACCTGTGTATGTGAGTGATTCCGTGGGTTGCCATGACTTTGATCTCATAAAGAAACTTGCATATCCTGATGGAACAATTCCCAGATGCCAACATTTTGCCCTTCCTACTCGAGATTGCCTCTTCAAAAATCCTTTATTTGATAACAAAACTGTTCTCAAAATCTGGAATCTTAACAAGGTACTTTCCATCTCCATCTTTTACAAATTAAAACACTCACGCATTTATTTTTTCCAAACATAGACATTTATTTCATCTTCTTGGTTGGAATTTAATTACAGTATGGAGGTGTAATTGGAGCTTTCAACTGCCAAGGAGCTGGTTGGGATCGTAAAGAACGAAGAATCAAGGGACATCCAGAATGCTACAAACCAATGTCCACAGCAGTACACGTCAATGATGTGGAATGGAACCAAAAGCCAGAAGCAGCCCCAATGAGAAATTTCATCGAATTTGTTGTGTACTTGAACCAAGCCGAGAAAATCCTCCACACGACTCCAAAATCTGAACCGCTAGAACTGACCCTTCAACCATCTACATTCGAGCTCTTCAATTTCATACCGCTCAAAAAGTTAGGTTCCAACATCAGATTTGCTCCCATTGGCTTGACGAACATGTTCAACAGTTCTGGAACCATTCAACATTTGAAATATAACGAAAACGGAGTGGAGCTAAAAATGAAAGGAGGAGGAAATTTCTTGGCTTACTCAAGTGGGTCGCCAAAGAAGTGTCTTTCGAACGGAATCGAAGTTGAATTTGAATGGGATTATGATGGAAAGTTGAGTTTTGATCTTTGTTGGATTGAAGAAGCAGGTGGAGTTTCAAATTTGGATATTTTATTTTGAGAAATTTTGTCATCTGAGTGAATATGTATGCATTTTGTTGTGTTGCGTTGAATTGCATGTGTGCTAATGGATAGCCATTTCAATTAAATAAATGCTTCTATCATTATTGTATTTTCATTTTTTTTTATCATTACTTTTTGTTCTTTTAAAATGCGACCACAATCATTATTTACTAGTATGTATAAAAAAATTAAATTAAATTTTATATACAACAAAAATTCATGTAATGGTTAAATTAATAAAAATACTCTTAAATTTTATATTTTGTCGGGTTTAAATGTTTCAATCATATTCACTTTTTTTAAAAAAATAAAAAATATCATTACTAGTTTTGAATGAGACTGTTAATATTTTGCTGGAAAAATATTTATAAATTTTTAATTTTATTTTAAAAATTCTTGAACTTTAAAAAGTTTCAATAATATCATTTAATTTTTTTTTGAAAAAGTACAAAAATATCGTTACCGCTGATACCATATTTGAAAAATATCCATAAAATTTTAAAAATAATACTAACACTATTAACACGAACAAAATATATATATAATAATAATAATAATAATGATGATAAAAAGCCTTTATTTAATTGAAATGACTCCATTGGCACACATAACATTTAACACAACACAACAAAATGCATACAAATTTAAGTTAGGTAGTAAAAATTCTCAAAAGAAAATGTCCAAATGTGAAACTCCACCAACTTCTTCGATCCATGGAAGCTCAAAACTCAGCTTTCCATCCGAATTCCATTGAAATTTCACGTCCATTCCGTTTGAAAGGCACTTCTTTGGCGACCCATTTGAGTAAGCCAAGAAATTTCCTACTCCTTTCACTTTTAATTCCACTCCTTTTTCGTTATACTTCAAATGTTGAATAGTTCCAGAACTGTTGAACATGTTCGTCAGACCAATGGGAGCGAATTTGATGTTGGAACCTAGCTTTCTTAGGGGTATAAAATTAAAGAGCTCGAATGTAGATGGTTGAAGGGTCAGCTCTAGTGGTTCAGATTTTGGAGTCGTGTGGAGAATTTGCTCGGCTTGGTTCAAGTACATAATATATTCGACGAAATTTCCCATTGGAGCTGCTTCTGGTTTTTGGTCCCATTCCACATCGTTGACATGTACTGTTGTAGACATTGGCTTGTAACATTCTGGACGCCCCTTAATTCTTTGCTCTTTAGGATCCCAGCCGGCTCCTTGGCAGTTGAAAGCTCCAATTACACCTCCATACTGCAAATAAGATTCCAACCAAGAAGATAGAAATAAATGTCTACGTTTGAAAAGGATATAAATACTTGGGGGTGTTTTAATTAGTAAAAGATGGAACACCTTGTTAAGATTCCATATCTTGAGAATAGTTTTATTGTCGAATAAAGGATTCTTGAAGAGGCAGTCTCTAGTGGGGAGGGCAAAATATTGACATCTGGGAATAGTTCCATCGGGATACACAAGTTGCTTCATGAGATCAAAATTATGGCAGCCCACTGAGTCACTCACATATATAGGACCTCCGCAAATGGCTCTTGATCCTGCATGGAATTTGGCACATAGATGGTCTGATTGGAACATGTCCCAATCAGGTTGTATGATCTGCCCCATCCACATGCTGTTGTATGCACAATGAATCATATGAACACCTTGTAACCAATACACACCCATGGGATCACCAAGTGGATCTTGGAACCAAAAATCATCACCTATTCACCAAAATATTTGTTGTAGTGAATTTTCAACGAAAATGTTTATCCTTTTTTTTTTGTTCGATTTCGACAAACCCTTATGTAACATTCTAATGACCAAAAAACCGAGAAATGTAAAATTTTGAAATTCTTACCAACTCTTCCTATGGAGTTTTGCTTTGTGCCAAGATAGAGGAAATCATTACATTGTTGCATACTAGAGAAAAGTCCAGTCCCTTTGAAATTCTTAACGAGAGAGTTGGTGAGACCCTTATAATAGGCCTTTGCAAGATCAACTCTTCCTCCATATTCCTCCGAGACATACTCTAGAGTCTGAATTGAACAAACAAACGGTATGTCGAAAGAGTCCATATTAGTTACTCATGACACTTCGTTGAAAAAATTAAAATAAAGGTTTTGTTTTAGAAATACTTACATGTATCACATCAACTTTCACACCTGTAATCCCAACTTTAGAAAGATAGGAATGCATGGAATCAAAGAAATCGTCAGCTTGGTCAGGATGAACGAGTCCTATGCTGCCTTCGATGATCTTCACGACAGCAAGATCAGTCATTGTGCCATCGAGCCCAGGAGAAAGCTTGCAGGGAATTATCTTGGAAGTCAGATGTGTAGAGCCAGGCCTTACACCACCCCAAGCACCAGCAAGAGCATGCCAAACAAATACATCGTCCAAACCTTTGAATTTTGTTCTCAAGTCCCTTGTGAAAGCCTTTAATCCAGAGTTATCATCCTTGGAAGAACTAGTTTCTTCTTCTTGGTTCCCAAAAATCTCGTTAAGCTCTGCTTTAAGCTTCTGAATTTTGGTTTCAAATTCAGACACATCAGTAACTCCAGATTCAATGGCCTTGTCTCTATCTTGCTCAACACGATCAATCTCGATTGACTTTGCGATCAACAACTTTGGCTTCTTTGGATCAAACGATGGAGCATTTGGACCCAATAAAGACCCACCTTTGTACTTTCTAAACCTTTCACACTCTTCAAATCTATAAAGCCTGGAAGTCATTTGAGTCCCACCCAGAACAAGGTTTTTTGCATCGCGAGTCGGGTCTTCGCCATCCTTGTTGATGCTTTGCCACCCATCGTCAATGATGAGAAACCTTGGCGAGATGCCGCCTTCAACAAAATCATTTACACCATTCCAAATTCCAACAGGGTCAACTGTTAAGTAAAAAGCATCCCAGGTGCACCAACCGAATTTGTCCACCAAATGTGTGACAGGCTTCTCTTCCAAGAGTCTAAAAGTATTTAAATGGACTCTAGTGGCAGCATAAGCTTCTTTCATCAACTTGTAGGGATTATCAGACACATGAAGGTAGGCTATAGCATCAAAACTCGATGCTTTCACATGAGTTGAACCACTTTCAGCACAAATCAAAACTTGTCCATCAGTTCCAGATTGAAGGGCTGATCTGAAACTTCCTTCGATAATGGGAATGATAACGACATAGGAGTTTATTTCAGGAACATTTAGGATGACCCATTGAGTTTCCATTTGTAAATCAGAACCTGAATCCCCAACCCACATGGTCGACCACCATGTTTTGAACCGGAAGACACTCACAAACTCCCTACCCTTGAATTTTCCCAAGGAATTGGTCAGCCTATCAGAAGGGTGTGATTGATGAAAACCAAGAAATCCGCCCTTATGGGACAGAGTATGCACTCGTTGGAGCAAAGGAAGTGGGGCATCAGAGGATTGGCATATGGAAGAGAAGGGGCTGAAAAAGACATTTGTTGGGACATCCGACAGCAATGGAACGCCATTGACATTTATCTTCCCATCTGAAAGATCAATAAGGTTCTCCAAACTGTCGGATTTGAGAACAGAAGAGTTTAAGGTGGCTGGGTCATTTGGAGGTGCCATGGAAGAAGCTTAACAGAGAGCTTGGAATGAGAAGAAGGATTTGCAGAGAGAGGTAAAGAGTTGAAGGATTGTATAGAGAAAACATGGAAAGCATGGAAAGGATTTATAGGGAGAAGGGTGAAGAAGGCGGTTGATAATACAAAACTAAAGGGCTTGGAAGATTTGGAAGAAGAGTGATGGATGCCACCTGCATGAATGTAATTAGATTAGTTGAGTTAGTTTAGTTAGTTATGTTGGTCGGTGGAAGTTGATATTGGTTCCATAAATCTTGTTAATATCGTTTATTTATGATTATAATTCTCTGATACCAAACGATGAAGTGGTCGGTTTGTGTTTGGAAATACGATGGAGAGGCAACTCCTTGGTTGGGAAGAGGGCCAAAGAGGCATTGGCTTCAATATTCCAAAGCAATGAGTGATCTATTGATTGATACTTTGGCTTTGTTTTCTTCCCCAAAATGTATGCAAGAATTTCTCTTTTAAGTAGCATCTCCTTTCTATATTCACTTGCTTTTGTTTTATTCTCTCTCTTTCACTTTTTGGGTTTCTTCCAGAATTTGGAAACTCTTATCTAACCATTCTAATGGTGACGATTCTAGATCCCGAACCACGTATTATATTGAACGATTGAACTATTTTTTGGATAAACTTTTAGAGATGGTATTTTATAAAGGGTGTAGAGATTAGTTTAGGAAATGTAGCAAGTTTAACTATTACCGATCTATCTTGTCACAGAAAAATTCTGATAGAGATGTTCTGATGAAAGAGAATCTAAGATATAAGCTGAAGACTCGTGGAAGTATAATAATGACGGAAAAGATTTTATCCGAGTATAATACCCTCTATAATAGGACATCAAGACATGTCGTTTAGAGACGTCCTTGTCTGAGTCACTATGGTGCATCTTAAATCTTAGATAGTATGTTGTTCAAAGTAATGGTTCGATGGTGAATGGATATGATAAGCATATGGGCAAAACTTATCCTCACAATTTTCTTTTCTTCATTTAAGTACGAAAAAGATACCAAATATATTTTTCGAGTAAGAACTGAGATAAGAGAGGCATTGTTCTAATGTTTAGTAAACCTTTCTCTAACCCAAATTTTCTCATAAATCTGATGTGTGAGATAATATTATACAAATTCTGCTACAAGGAAACCATTTGCAGTTTGGAAATTAAATCCACATTTTCACTATCTGGGTGAGTTCTATCATCACGAAGAACAAGCAATTTTAAGGTACCTGACTCTTTCAACCAGGCAGCCACCACAGAGCCTGTTGATACATACCTACCTATATTACATTTAGCAACCCGAAATGGCGCCCCCATGCTAGTCAGAAGTGCCTTGATTGCCCGTCTCAGAGCTCCGTCGCCGACAACTTTGCTGTGTTTTCCCCATCCAGTCAGAATGCTGGCACGATGACTAAAATGTAAGAAATTTGCACGAAAAGAACGACTTTTATTGAGAACAAACGAAAGAATACTAGAGATCAAAACAAAAGAGACTATACAAACAAAGGGAAACCAGATCTAGAAAGAGGCAAAAGAACAAGGAGGCATTGAAACAGAACCAGGTCCCAAACCTCCTCTGAAGGACTTTCCCAATCACTAAACACTCAAATATTTATCTGTAACCAAATATCCTAAGAAGATGCAAAGAATGTTGCCTGCCGAAGAAACGCCTCTGTATCACAAAAGGGGGTGCTATCACCCCTCCATCATATCCTTGCACGACTTGTCGTAAGCCATCTGAATACCAATCCCACATCGGTTGGGGAGGAGAACGAAGCATCCTTTATAAGGGTGTGGACACCTCTCCCTAGCAGACGCGTTTTAAAAACCTTGAGGGAAAGCCCAAAGAGGACAATATCTGCTAGCGGTGAGCTTGGGCCGTTACAAAAAGACTCTAGGAATCTGTCCCAAATCGCTATAGGAAATTGGCGATCTCATAAAACATGGTCCAGACTTTTCGCTGCCTTCTTACACATTACACCACCGATTGACCGAGCACAGTAGAAGACGCTCTATGGATACAATCCATGGTGTTACTCGTGGAACACCTAGTAAGCAAATAATCTGATCTTCTTGGAGATTCCAACCATCTAGAAGGAGGAGAACAAGACACTGTGGGAGGGTAGGAGCCAGGCAGGAGAGGGAAAAAAGAGCCGAACGCAAATTCCTAACGGACTAGAAGACCAAAAGCGAATGTCCCTCCCTTCTGGGTAGTAGGGACAAACCCAGAAATCGGTCAAGGGTAAACAGGCAAGATGAATAATAATGGTGAAAGCAGATTACGATATATTTCTCCAAGGTGGTGCTCACTTGCCCCTTTGGACGTGTTATTGTTTCGCTTTTTTTCGTTTTAATTTTATGCTCCTTGAAATACAGTCCTACTTCCCTTCATGCCAATTGGCCACTCAATCTTAATACAGAGAGTTGACATGCCATCGAAGCGAGATACCACATTATGCCTTGGTGAATAAAACAAGGCTTTAGTCATTTAAGAAAGGTATAAACAGCATTAGGTACAAACAAGTCCATGAAGACATAAGTCAATACCTGAGTAACTAAGAAAGTTAACACAATTAAATAACCGGAGATCGAACTAACTATTAAAAGTAATATGAAAAAGTAGCGATATCTATTAATATGCATAACGAATTATTAGTAAGAGCGAATGAAGGAATGAACTGACCTTAATAATTTTGGCAACTGATGACCATTAAACACAACAGAATGAATACCCAGCAACCAAGCATGAACCATGGCACGAGCAGCTCCAGAAGACATGAGGTGCAAATCTAAGCAAGAATCGGACCATAAAGTTTCCCATACATTGCGTCTTTTTCCTTCAAGTACGACCAATTGTGCCCCTCGTTTCTATAGAGAAGATAAAATTTTGAAATATCGAAACCAATATTAGTATATCAAAGAAGCAAAAATCAGAAAGATACTAGTATTTTATCTAGTAGAAAGAACAATAACACACTAATGATAACCAAACACCTTCTTTTCTCTTTCTTGAAAAAAGGAAACACAAAACAACCAAACGAACAATGAGAAATGGGATATGAGAACGACACCGGGCAGCTTGAAATTTCGTAGACTTTACCTGACCAAAATGCCACAGCATATCTGTCAAAGCATTGTAGAAAGCAGATGCAGTGGAAGAGTCCATCCGCTTCACTTCATCAAACAGATACTGTGCTTGGATCCACACATTTTCACTAAAGCCCATCAGGAGTCCATGAGCTACACCATAGACTTGATTATCAAATAACCGAAGCTCTTCCAATAACATTGAAGCATCTTCAATTGATTTGCAGCGGCTGCACCCAAAACTCAAATTCCACAATCAGGATCAAAATTCACCACAAGGACTAATAATATGGAATAAGACCAAAGCAAGCAACCACAAGAACGAACATACGAAATCTTAGAAAATATGCTGGAAATTGGAATGAAATGGACATCACATTCTAAAAGGAATATATCAGAACGATATACAAAATTCAATGCACGTCACGTTCTAAAAGGAATATATGCACGGATAGTCTTCCCTAAATCTCCAATCTTCATAGAACTTGTTTATGTGGAAAATTTTCATCTTGCATCCTAATAACAGGTCAAAATGCTAGTTTTGTAAGTTCGCGGCTGCTATTGATTAAAAAAAACATGGCTAAAATAACTTGATTTGGTAGAAAATAAGTATAGATAGCAAAATCTTGAGGGAAAGTACTGGTCAAAGACTTTTACCTGCATGCATTTAGAATTGCTGAAAAGGTTACAACATTTGGCTTTATTTGCAGCTCATGCATCTTCTTGAAGACATTCAAGATGGACCTGATCTCCTCCTTGCCTAGTCTTTCTTTCTTTGCAGGTCCTTCTTTCTCAGAAACAAGCTGCTGATAAAATTTGAAGGCATGGTCATCGTCCCAATTTTCCGTCTCCCTCTCATCCACACCCTCGATCAACATGAACGATGGGGATTCACTTTGCCTGTCACTAGA
Organism: Cucurbita ficifolia; assembly: GCA_033971965.1. NCBI lineage: Eukaryota > Viridiplantae > Streptophyta > Magnoliopsida > Cucurbitales > Cucurbitaceae > Cucurbita > Cucurbita ficifolia. The sequence goes on from CM066978.1 coordinate 9,092,536, forward strand.
TGCACCAACTAGAGATTCGCCTGTTGTAGAACGACCGAAGGCATCAATTATGGAATTGTAAGTGACAACATTAGGCCTAATCCCCTCTTTTATCATCTCGTCAAGCAATGATACAGCAGAATCCACTAACCCGTTTTTACATAAAGCATTGATGAGTTCACTATAGAGAACTACGTCAGCCTTCAGTCCAGCCCGCTTGAACTCACGAAAGACCTCCATTGCCTCCTCGTATAGACTACCTTTAGAGTATACATCAATTAAGGTAGAATACGTCAACAAATTCGGGTATACACGGTCTTTTTTCATCTCCTTAAATACTCTGGTAACTTCAGTAAACTTCCCCTGTTTTCCATATCCATCTAGAAGGGCATTGTAAGTAACAACATCCTTTTTAACTCCAGAGCACCCCATCTCTCTGCAAACATTCAGAGCATCTTCACACCTTCCAAGCTTGGCATAGATCGAAACCAATGTATTGTACGAAACCCTATCTAAACCAATGCCCAGAAGCTTCATTTCATTGTATAAGTTTAGTGCATCTTCTAATCTACCAGCCTTGGCATATCCATCAGCCATTGTACTATAAGTAACCACATTAGGCGATATTTTCTTCAAAGGCATCTCTAACATAATCTCATGAGCCAAATCCATCTGTCCACCTTTGCAAACTGCATCTAAAAGTGTATTATAAGTAAATATATCCTGATCAATCCCTCTATCTGCCATCTCACTAAACAAGCTCCGAGCGGCCTCCCACAACCCTCCTCGACTACACACAGCAAGAAACGAGTTATAGGTAATTCTATCAGGTTGGACGCCATTCCTCAACATTTCTTCAAAAATCTCCACCACTCTCCCAAACTCAACTACTCCTTTTCCACATGCATCAATCACTGCATTATAAGTAACCAAATTTGGCTTCAATCCTGAATCTTTCATGGACTCGAACACCTTAATAGCCTGGTCGAAGTAACCACTCTTTCCATATGCACTTATCAAAGCTGAGAATGCGAAAACAGTGTTCCCATACCCTTCACTCAATGCTGTCTCGAAAACCCCTTTAGCAAGTTCCACTTTACCAAGCCTACCAAGCGTACTGATCATCGCACTAGCCAATTTACCTCGCTCATTCTTCCTTCCCTCTCTAACAAGAGCAAAATCAAAGCATCGAATTGCTTTCCAACATTCACCTCTATTCCCAAGTTCCCGAAGCAGAAACGTATAATCTTCCGACCCACAAAGCTTAGACTCGAAGTTGAGCAAAATATTATCCAAACAGGCGTCGTTCTTGCCAAACTGAAGGGCCTGGTGCAGCACCTCCTCAGCAATCGCAGTGTGTCGAGTAGCCATGGAGGATTTAGGGCGTCCAACGTGAAACTTAGAGACGAATCGAGTTGAACGGCGGCCGGAAAAGTTGGAAGCGAGCTCGGATTTCGAGGTGGAGAGAGAGCGGAGAGAGGGGAAATTAGGGCTTTGGGAAAGCGGAGTAGAAGTAGAAGTAGAAGTAGAGGCGGATTTAGCCGCACTGTGATTCGGAGTTGGGGGCAATGGTTTGACAAGAGAAACCGCGTGGGTCGTCGTCCCAGACCCATTCTGGCGACGATGATTTTTTAGGTTATTATGTGGGTATTGATGAGTTTGGTAGGGCTTTGCCGTGGTGATTGAACAGTGCGGTGGAGTAGAAGCCATTGAAACACCTCAAACGAAAGAGAAACAACAAACCAAAGCAACACCAGAGAGAGAGAGAAACAGTTACTTACAGTGATTGAAGGGCATAAACATTCATGAAGGTCATGATGGCCATCAATGGCGGACTACCCAGATGAAATTCTGGATATGGGTGAGAATTCTAGAGAGAGAAAGAGAGTAAATAGGTGAAGGAGATAAGAAAGATGGATGAAGTGTAGAAGGTGAGATGGGAAGCATTGAAATACCCACCCCATGCCTCATCAGCCATTGCCTTCCGCTTCCAGAGACGATCAGAGATTGCGCCTTTGGATTCTTTCTGGGCCCCTTTTTCTTACATCCATGGCACTGTGCCAACCTTGCCCCACACGGACTCTCAAAATGTTGACTCCTTTTCTTTATCGCCACCATTATTTTGATTTCAAGCTTTTTTAAGTCTTATTTTAATGCATTAAAAAGATAAAAATGTCAAATAACTAATATCCTAAGAATCAAATTGACTGCATTTCGAAAATGTGAAAGTTTAAAAAAAAAAATAGAAATGTGAGGACCAACTTAAAACAGACATGAGATTTAATTTTTTTTATCCATTGAATTTAATCAAATTAGCTACTCGAGATGAGTGTATTTGATTTAGTTCTAACATAATATGTCAACTTTGTTAGCTACAAAGCGAAGTTTATTAATTCAAAATAATTTGTCTTGTTCAGACAATACAAATATACTAGTGCATGCTCAACGAAATTGATATCATTTAAGTTACCAACAAAAAAAAATTATATCAAAATTTAAAATTGGTAAGAAGTTGTACGTTTTAAGGTTTGTTACAAAAAACGACAATTAAAATAGGGATATCAATCACGACAATTAAAAGAGGGATGTTAATCGTGTTAAGCATAATGAATAAATAGGACTTTATATTATATTTACACTAAAAAAAAATTAATATAAGAATCAAATGAAATGAATTAGGGTAGAGCGAGAAGGATGAATTGTTTGTGTCATTTGGATGATGATATCAACTAATTCAAATTTTAAAATTTTAAGTTACTTTTTAATTATTTTATTTGGGTTCTTTTATAATACATTCCTAGAAAATAATTCACAGAGATTATAGTGTAGAAAGTAAATAAAAAAGATAATGAAATGATCAATTATAAAAAGACAAATCATTAGGTCAACCAAATTACACCAATCATTTTTAAGGAACAAAAGTTCAGAACCATTTACTTGCTTCTATTTTAAAATTTTAAAATCAACTAAAATTTATTAAAACAAATTTTTTTCTCCAAAAAAAAGACCTATCATATATATGTAATTACCTAATTTTTTTTCAAAACAGAGTGAAAAAAATAGAAAAAAATGAAAAGATAAAAGACATTGGAAGAAATCCACCTACCTATATGAAGCATTAATGATTTTCTTAGAGAAGTCTAATAGAAGGTTGAAATTGATTGGCTCGTAAAAATATTCAGAATAATTGATACAATTATAAGTTTCAAATATTCTCCAAGTATGACTAGAAATAAAGTATTCTGAAAATGTCAATCAAGATCAGGAAAGTAGAAAACCAATGGTAACCAATGAAACTATATTGGAATTGTACCTTTTCTACATTTCTGAAGATATTCTTCTTGAAATCTTGTAAATTTTGAAGCAAAAAGGACGAAGTTGAAGCACATTGCCTGATCCATCATTAAAAATAACGTGTTTCTAACTCTCATTATTGTTCTAAATGAGGAAATGAGTTGACTAAAAACCTGAGTAATTGCTAGAAGAATCATACCGACATGGTGGAGAATAAACATTGCATCAAGCCTGCCTCCTACAGCGACCAGTCAGTCAAAATTTTATGGCAAACATTGACCTCTAAGTATACATAATAAAATTGTAAGCCTACCGTGAAAGTGTCCCCCAGCTGCGTTAGGTTGGTTGCCAATTGAGCTAATCAGAAATTTGAACAAATGGAAGTTGCTTGCTTCTCAGTATGTCTTTTTTCTCAAAACTGGTTTCCGTACTTCTTTCTTTGTTGTTACTGTGAACCCAGATGTTGATGTTCCCACCGTGGCTTGATAAAAATCTTTGAGTCTTTAAACAAAAGATGAGTTAAAGGAGTTATAATTCTCGCACAGGCTATCCTGAATAGTTGATTTGAAGAAGAAAATGTATTCATGTTACCTTGGAATGCTGACAAAAAGGATGATCACGAAGATTCCACTAACGAGCGGGAGTACCGGAGCTGGAGACAGGTCCTGCAGAACAAGGAGGGGGGAGGTTGAGAAGGAGAAAGAGAGAAAGAGAGCAGTTTAGTAACTGAACTAGCCAAGTGGAAGTACAACAAAATTGAGATGAACTTCAGCTAAGTTTCCTGGAAGATTAGAACAAAAGTGCTATCTGGCAGAGAGTAACACTAACCAGTTTGTGGTGGTAATCTTCAATTTTGTATTTCAGTGGGCCCACGTTAATTTGCTTATTCTCCTCCAAATCAGCCTCAATTATGCTAGACTCAAATTTGATGGTGCCTAACGGCTCACTTGATCGTAGCGTCACATGGTACTTACCCTTAGGTAAGCCCTTCACCTGGAAAAAGTTTGATAGTGGAAGGGGGAATACGGACTCAACTTTAGCAGTCTCACTCGCTGACTTGATTTCCACTTGCAAACCTGACTTTAGTCCCTCAATTTTCTTTCCTTCAACATGGCCACTCAAAATGGTAAATTCAGGGCGTTCAAAGACCAGGAAATCCAATCCCTTGACATCTTCTGATCCAACCTACGAACATTGTTCAATATATAAATTTCAGATGTAGAAAACAGTAGCACTAGGAATGGATACACTTGCATATATTTTACGAAGTTCCCATGTAAATTGGCTACATCAGACCTTGGCAGTTATTGCTTCAGGAGATGCACGCTCAATTCTGGCACCGCCCTGATCCTCTCTTTGAACTACTCTTATTGTGTAAGTCGTCTCAGGGAGCAGTCCCCTCAAACGATAATTTCCGGATGCATCTGTCTTTGTTTCCTCATAATACCCCTTCGTTTCTGATCTGGCCTCAACTGAAACACCTTCTTTTGGTTGGCCAGATAATAGCGTCACCACACCTATAGCGCTGAACAAGTTTAAAGGAACAACTTTAGCAGCTTGGAATACCACAATTCTAACTTAATTCAACGTGTTTTACTTCAAAATGGCTTTTCCTCCTTTCTAGAGGATTGAATAGTTCAAGGGTTTCCCCTAGGTTTTAATGTAAGAGGAATGACACTATTTTAGAAAATGTTGGCATCCGAAATGTGATTCAGGAAAATGTTAACAGTGGCCTACTATGTAAATTGCGCAATCAGCTACCATTCCCTAAATGTAAATTGTCGTAATAATATTGCAAGAAATAGAATCTAGAGACAAGCACGTCAAGTTTTTTAGATAATATACTCTTAAAATGTGTCTGGAAGTATTTTTCAATATCCTAGAACTAATTCAACTAATTAATCACACTCCTTAAATTTTGATAATCTTTTGAGTACATAAAAATGTGTTTTTTAAAATTGTGAAAAATACTACAAACATGGAAAATAAAATTATTTAAACACGCCCATTCTCAAAGCACTCCAAAAACCTACTCCCAAAAACACACAATAAATATAAAAGAAAAAAAAAACATAGAGGAGGCAATAAGAAACCTGTAAGCCACACGAGTAGCCTGGAAATTAACTTCTCTGGATTCCCCAGAATCAAGTTCTATCGTCTGAGCTGCAGGTGAGAAGGCATACTCCTACAAAAGAGAGTAAATTATCAACTTCATAGAGTATAAATTACAACAATAGTTTCAAAACACTTTATGATTACAGCCTTCAGCTTCTCATCAAAAAATAAAAAAATAATAATAATATTGTTGTAACGTCCTAAATACTTTTGATCGACTTACAACTGAATAATAATACTCTAGTGGGATACTAGACTATTAGTATTCTTACAACACAAATTTATATTATGTTCCACAAGAAGGTATTCTCGACAAAAGGCAATATCAACCCCCGTCATTCATAGAATACGGTAACCAAAGTTACAAAGGAGTTTTCTGATATTAAGTTAATTTTGTTTTGACAATTTCAAGGATACTTCAGTCTTCGTTTTTCAAGAGCCTAGGCTAAATTTTTTCCTCTCTATCTATTGTAATTATCTTTTCATCAAGATAAAAGTAAATAACTCTTACCTGAGATTAAGAAGTTCAAATTAAAACGTTAAGGAAAAAAAATCCTTTTTTCTTTTTAACTGACAATTATGTTTAAGACATTACAAGAGGGAGGATGAGATGCCACCAATAGAAAAAAAAAAGTAACAACAAACTAGACCATCTAAAATACAAAGAACCAAACGTGAAAAGTAGGCTCTTTCCCAGAAATTTCCAAATAACCAAATTGTGAAGCAAATACGATGGATTCTTTTGAACGAGCACAAATTATCAACAATGAAACGTTTAACATCCAAAAAGGGGCCGAAGGAATTTCAAAATAAGTATCAAATTAATTTATGTTAAAGCCTCATAGCACCAATTTGGCCCCAACTATTGTATATACTACTACAGATGACCAAGGACGAAACAAAACAGAACATTTTAAATAAAATTTTCAAGTACCTTCAGTAGTGGACGCAAATAGAAAGTTCCAGGGAAAAGATCATTGAAGAGGAAAACTCCACCAGCATTAGACACTGAGTTATTTCTATAGCCATTGTCACCACTCAGAGATAATAGAACTGAAGGAATAGGTTCTTCACTATTATCTCTAGCATGAATTTTCACAGAAATTTGACCAAGCTTCTGACATGAAAATGAATAAGGTCCAACATGCTCCAAATGAAAGCCAGACTGCAAATTGAGATGTTAGCAAAAATGGGAAAAACAGTTGGCAAAGATGAGAAACAGATATTATGCCTGAGCACAAAAAAATAAAGATGTATGGATTTACCATCTTGCTCACTGAAGAAGAGATGATCAGGTTTAAAACCTCTTTTATTGATAAGGAATGGCATTGAGAGATAAGAAAGTAAATCAAAGAGTGCTCATGCGGTTAGAATAGTCCAGTTAAAGTCTTGGAGGTAATGAACTACATGGTGGCTCACTGATCAATTTATCATACGTGTGCAATCTGAGTAAATTTGTTTTATTATCATATGTGTGGTAGGAGTGAAATCAGGATAAAGTTGGGTAACTGCTAGTCATGATAATCAGTAGAGAGAATGATGCAACCTAGAATTGGAGTTCTCCAAGAGCACTAACAAATGAAAGCAGAAATTATAAATTCTTGACTACGTTAGGCAAGTAACAGAGAATGCAAAATGACTGTCAAAATAAATATTACGGACCTTCTTAGCCTCAACTCTGTAAGTTATGTCATCATATAAAGGTCCCCCAACAAACGAGCCTTCAACATCAGTGGCAGTTTGAAATACCAACTCCCCATTCTTGAGGGAAGCAGTGGAACTGTCTCCAGCAGCAATAATCCTGATATGAACCCCAGAAAGAGGAGGAGAAACTGATCCTTCAATGTATAAACCCAACCTACCAAAAAATGTAGGGATAGAATCTTGACATCCATCATTTTTCACCAAGACCTGATGAAGACATATTGGACATTAAGCTTACAGTAATGATCATTTAATACCTCTTAAACTTGAAAAGAAAAAGAAAAACTAAAGCTCACATGGTGTTGTCTAGAATAAAATAAGATCTTCTTCTCCTGATTCCTACAACAACCAGAGTTCTGAGTCAAAAACATTGCAGTGCAGTCATAGCTCAAAGTATTTAACTTAAAAGTGATCAGATAAGCGAAGGTTCAAATTCTTCTTTAATGGCACCGGAACATTGTCTCTTTTCTTTTCTTTTTTTTCTTTTTTTTTTTTTTTTTTTTTGGGGGGGGGGGGGGGGGGGGGTTCGTGTGGGGGGCAAGACATAGGAAGTTCATTTCACTCAAACCTCCAACAAATTCTTCATTCAACATCAGCTGAAATGATATGCACACAAAACAAAGCCCGTCAACTAAATATAAAAGAGAGGACAAATCCCAAGCTAAAGGATTGCACGCGCACACACAAAGAGACATATACAAGAAAGGACAAAGTCCAAGCTAAATAATAAAAACATCCCACATCACTCCCAAGAACCTAATAGAAAGAAAGTAATCCTCCATTATTGTATTTGTGTCACTAAAATGTAAGAATGGGTGTTCAGGATGCAAGTGAAAAAATACAGGTAAGTTTCAATCAGAGGGATAAGACTCTCTATCCTTATATATCAAACAATCAAGTTTAGTTCATCAAAAAGTGGCACCTAGATAGTATTCAAAGTATGCAGACCTGGTATCCACAGGAACAAAGGTAATTTCCTCTCCAAAGCTAGCCCAAACAGAGTAATCGTACAAGGCAGAATTCAGTTGATCCTTGACATCGGAGGTAAGTTTGGCTTCAGTATTATCAATCACACTGCCTCCAGCACCCACAATGTTCAACAGAATACTCTCAGGTAATTCATATACACCAAGTGAGACTGGATCAACATTAATTTTCCCCTTCAGTAGATATTTTTCTCCTCTCAAATAGACGGGCTGTCAAATATTTGACAAAAAGAAGAGGAAAAAATTGATCTCACATAAATAATATACAGAAGTATAATCATCAAACACAAATTTGTAACAGTACAAACCTCTAGGTTTAATGTATCTATTTTAGTGGATGAGCTCCCAAAGAAGATACAAGAGTTGGAAAATTGAACTTCGTGCACTCCAGGAGACTCCACACATATGTGCTGAGAACCTTTCTGCATAACACAGGAACCAATTACAGTGTCGTGCCTGGTACACCCATAGAGAGTAAAACAAAATCTCGGAGCTTGAAGAAGAACTAACCTTGATTTTCAAGGTCATAGGTGATCCATTCATTTGAGAAAGATAGGTATCCACATCATGAGTAGATATGACGTTAACCCAGTAACCTTTTTGAATAAATTCAATTCCATGTACATCCTCAATACCAACATCCACTTCAATTGAGTTTTGCTCCCAGCACCAATCATCTTTACCAAGCACGCCTTGAGTGGAAGAGTGTGAGGCCTATTAAAAGATAACTACTCAGCATGTTTATCTATGTTCAAAATTCAAATACCAAAGGATATGGAGCTAAAAGAAAAAGATTTTTTAGAGAGAAAAATGACATTAATTTCAATGATGTGATGAAATTACAAAAAAAAGGCAGATTTCCTATGACCCTGGAATTACAAAAAGAAAGTGTCCAATGGAATGTGACATAAGAGACAGTCAAATATTTAAGAAAGAGTAATTTTTACACCAGAAAAACCAGAGATTCAAGAAAACGATTAAAGGATCTCTCCTTTTCACAAAATATGCGACTGTTTCCTCTACCTCAAATGGTTCAAAAGAAAACTCTAATAAGATTGCACTAAAGAATCCCCTTTTTGCCCTTGAAAGGATGCCCAAGCAGAACATATGATGAGACAGAAAGTGCTAATAATCACATAAAAAAAATTTAAAAAAATTCCATGGAAAAGAAACATTATATTAATAAGTAAAATGATGGGATGATCCAAATGACATAAACCATTTCCAGCACCCATACCAACAACAACGCTACAACTCAGATGAAATTCAAAATATAAAGGGCAGGGCACGGGAAAACTATGCACAAATTCCATCTACAACCAAGTTCTGTAATTTTCTATGACCATATCAAATAGGCACAAACTCAGAAGTAGCCAAAGAAAAAATATAAACAGCAAGGTAAGATAGCTATACCTCTATCCTGTATTTACCAGGGATGACACCTTGAAATTGAAACTCATTACTTTTATCTGTCAAACGGATAGTCTTCTTCTCGCTAATAAGATTACCAGCCAATCTCTGAAGGGTAATAGATACTGATGAACCACATCTCTCTTTGCATGTTACAGAACCGAGTATATTGACTAGTGCCTTGATAACCAATTGTAAGAAATAAAATAAATCAACAGAAGCAGATAAAGAAAACCTTATCATGGGAAGAAACTAACAAATAGTCTGAAAGCAGGAAGATGAGAATATCCTTTTTAATATTATTCATGGCTTCATGAATAGTTTACAAGCAGCTAGAGTACCATAAGACTAAAGCTCCACAGAAATTCAGAATATTACCTGTGAAAAAGCAACATTCAGTAAGGGGCTTTTGACTGTGACATCAACATAAGATGGCGAGAACAGTAGACCAGGAGCACTTTCTGGAGAAATTGCCATAGCAGATAGGCGATATTCACCAGGTGGGACCTGAAAGATGCGTAACACAATAAGAGACATGGCTAGATAGATGACGCAAGAAGGTAAAAGGATCTCACTAACAAAAATAACTTGCAGAATTGCCAAAATATCAAAATACAAAAGCAAAGTGTCGAGACCCTATTTAAAAGCATTGAGACACTAGTCTATGAATTAAAATAAAGCATCAACGCCCATTGCATCCTGGCGTCCCTGTGTTGTTTAGCGCTTAACACTATGGTCTACAATGTCTCAACCCCACTGATATCATCTCAATATCGCTGTAAGTTTCCTTATAAAAAGGTAACGAAAGTCTGCACTGCAAGGGAAGAATTTTGGAGAGAAAAGAGGGAAATTTCGATTGGACATAAATAAAAGGGCAAGGAAACTATTGGACAACAAAAAAAATTGAAAATTCCTTTTTTTCTTTGAACCCGGTCCCCCAATGGCCTTCAATTGCTAGGCCTTTTTGTAAATATGATCTCACATAGGAGTCCCTTCTTATTTGCCTCCTTTTTGTGGGGTTTTTTTTTTTTTTTTTTTTTGGTATGCCCTTCTATATTATTTCATTTTTCTCAATGAAATCTCGATTTCTTGTTCCAAAAAACTAATAAATAAATAAATAAAAATCTCCATCCAACTTTGGCTAATAGGAGGAACGTAAAAAGTATTGCCACTACTTCGGGGAAACATACCTCAAAACAAAAGTTGCCCCTTTCATCAGTTTGTTTGACTTGAGGTTCAACATTTTCTGGTCCATGAGTCAATGCTACCTAAAGGTCAGAACATAATATGGAAACAAATCATTTGACATGCAAAGTACATTTACAAAGAGAGATTAAGGGATATAAATATTGCCTTGGACTTGTAACCATCTCCAATAGTCTGAACAACACCACAGACATCATAAAAAGTTGCTTTAATATCAGCAACAGAAATCATGTTTGGCAGTACCTGAATATGCAAATAAAGAAGGAATAAGAAAGGACAAGAAAATAACACCTCCTTCGTATTGAATTGAAGACTACTAATTCCTACATAGACTTTAGTGTCGCAGCAAGAGTAATATATATTACTGAAGCTTAAGAGAAAAAGCATAAAGATATCTTTTAATTGATACACTACCAAATAGTTGTCCAGTTTGTTGAATTTGAAATGCTCCTTTCTAGCTTCAATTGTATAATGGTTAGAAGTAACCTAAAACATTAAAACAATTATTAAAATAATGATCACAATCATCAAAATTATATAGAATACATTAATAGAAAAACAAATTTAATCATACAAACACATGCTAAAGAGTAACCGAAAATAAACTACTGTTCAACTCTAACAAGAATTTACAACTATCTTTCAGGCATTTGAACTTCAAATTATGCCAGGGGAGCTAGCAGATGTTTGGCTTCTAATTTGATGGATAAGGCGTAAAAAAACCATTTTAATAAAATAGCTGGCAGGGTATTAATGCTGAAGGTAACCTGAGCTAGCAAAGGCTTCATAAGATTATTAACAACTGTTAAAAGAAGTCGGCACCAATTTTTAGAGTAGCCAAAAGACTAATCTGCTGAAGAGTTCGAAGGCCTTCAGATATTTTTAATAATAAAGAAAATTTTCTGCAGAGGCTAATATCAATCTAGTGTTCAGATGTTTGTGGGTCAAGAATGATCACAACCTTATTGGGACCAAAATGATTGTCCCTGCACAATGGGTACTTCTATCCCTGAATGTCATTGGATATTGGTGTTTCCTCATCATTCTTATAACTTTTGTGTTTTCTTTTTGAAAGAGAAATGAAGTATGAGAATTTCATCGATAGCATGAAATTACAAAATCATTCTTATAACTATCACTTGATGTATATACACAGGTGTGTCACCCCCATGAATGGATAGGAGAGGAAAAAGACTTGACAGAAAGGAACCTGACTTTTCCAGTACAAATTGAACACTAAGGCTATTTTTGTTTATAGTATACAGAATTTAGCCTCTTGATGGAGTTCAAACCACAACATCTTTTATAAACACAATATTTCCATAATTATTATAAATTGGAAAGCATTTATGTGATATTTTTTCTTTGAGAGGGGCTGTACTAGACATGTTTGGATGGCTTGAATATACTTCCTTGTAAGTTTCTTATAAATAATAATAATAATTAATTAATTAATTAAATTAAATAAAAAGTGTTCTGAGTTCTGACTACAACCAGATGATATTCAACTAAAATAAAAGAAATTACGTAAAAACTTCATGAACAGATAAGATTGCTTTACCACTGACCATTTATTCGAATAGCTATCATAGCAATTCCAGTGTGCACAAAACAAGAACTAAACTCTTGAGTAGTACAATTTGTTTTTTTTTTCTTTTCTTTATTAATCAGTGAGACATGAAACAATATATTATACCTGATCAAGCTTGTAGAACCCTTTCTTGTCAGTGACTGCTCTTTCATGACCATCCACTATAATTTTGACACCTTCAACTCCTGAGTCATTCGCATCAACAACACGGCCGCCAACAGAAAATCCAGTAACCTAAGCAAACCAGCAAGAATCAGAAAACTTTGATTTTTTTTCAAGTCAAAGTAAATAAACACTTATTAAATTCCACTTATACATGGTAACTTCCAACTTATTCAACTCATGCCTAAAGAAGGTACAAGATTAAGACGATGACATTTTGGTGAAGCTTAACCCTATTACGCTTTTCTCTTCTACTTGCTTGATGAAGCTTAACCCAATGAAATTTTTCTCGTCTTTTATTTTCTTTTTTACATCAACAATGTTTCTTCACTATCATCAGAATAATAACTAAAAGTGGCAGTTTTTTTTTTTTAACAAGAGACAACTTCTCATTGATATAATGAAAAGGAATAAATGTTCGAGGGATACAAACTCCCAAAGGGAGTGAAAAAGTAAAAAATACAAATATCAAATACAACCAAATAGAGATTAGCCACGAAAATAAATAAACATTTAAAGAAGCAAGAACTTTTCCAACAACTTTGTCCGAAAGACTTGGAAACAAACAAACCAACAAAAAAGAAGCTCCATACTCCATATATAAGTAAACTTGGATAAACTACATAAAAGGCTAAAACCCAACTCAATTATGGGTATCGGTCAGAATGGAAACAAAATTAGATGTAGATTGACTGTTTCTTATTAACAAGAAATGAAACTTTTCGTTGATGAAATGTAAATTCGCTGTTATATTGGAGAGACAGAGAAAAAGAGAATATAGGCACGAGGAAATTCAGAAGACCAAACTAATTGATTTGGCCTTAGTTTCACCTGCTTTAAAGTCTTTTTCATTTTTCAAATTATTGAGTAAGAAAAAAAAAAGTGAAGAAGCACCATGACAAGAAACTTCGATAGCACGTGGGGATCATGCTAGATCGTATACTTATACAAACCTCTAATTCAAGTTCAATAAACTGCTGACAGTACATGGTGGAAATAACATTCGGTACCTGAAATTTTTGAGAAATTGTAATGTGTTGGTGCTCAACATTCACAGAGATGATGCTAGGTGAAACATCAAAAATAGTATTTTCACCCTTATAGTATGGCAAAAGCTCATAACGGCCTGTAGGAAAATTGACCAATTAAGATTAGGCACGTGAAAGATTAGGCAAGAAAATTTCTTTTTAGTTCAGAAAAAATTTAGAACTAAAACTCAGAGGGAAAATTTTAAATGACATCAAAAGAAAAGGTTTAAAACGAAAATATAAACTAAACCTCCTACAATTAGCCATTGGAATAATAGTCCAGAGAGACAAGCAACCCTAATTCAACTCCACAGAAAAACTTTGATAATTAGAATGGCTGACAACCATCAAATAGATAATTACCGCAAGGTATCGCTTGGAATCTAAACATCCCATCAGCATCAGACACAGCATGACATAGAGCTTTTCTTTGTCCAGGAGCATTACCAGGACCTTGTGGACAATCCACCTCTTTAACATTGTCTGAGAATAAATAAAAATGAACTCCCAAAATCGGGTTTCCCTACCAAAACAAACACACAACCTTACTGTCTACACATAAAAAAAATGGTGAAAAGAAAGCTAGCTTGTAGTGGAAATCCAAAGCTGAAAACAAAAATCTCATCTTATAAGATAGGGTTCGTTAATGGATTTCCTAGTTCAAGTATCTCAACAACAACAAAAGAAAAGAAGGCTTCTGTATTTTTTTTCTCAAAAGGCAGGTTATGATTAAAATGTGTTCTGGCCACACTAATCTCAACCAAATGAAAATAAAATAATAGAAGAGAGTAGAATGTTCAGAAAAGAATAATGGAGGAATAACTGTGAGTGTTGTTCCCAAAGGACTGTTTACCTGAGCAACAACAAATCCACGGACATCATAACCTGCGACATAAAAAATTTCATTGACAATACTGTTTCCAAAGCCCAATTCAACCTGCATAAAAGATCCCTCGTTATAAATAACCAGAAATCCCAATCCTGTGAATAATCAAATTAAAACTTGCTGTGGAGTAGGACACTAGAGGTGTGACTCACAGTAGAAATTAAAATCACTAATAGAAGGGAACGGTAACCTTAAAAGTAAAAATGATTTAGGAGTCGAGGAATGAAAAGCACCACACCTCTGTGGAACCTCTAACTTCAACTTTTAAGTCGGGGTGTGAAGCATGTAAGTTATATCTCCCTGCACCATTGAGTGTACATGTAAAACATAAATCTAATGCATCAAAAATTTGGTCACTCGTTTTCAAAGGAATGTGGTCTAAAGGGGAAAATCACAATCTGAGGGACCAACAAAATACAGGTACTACATATAGATGATTGAACAGATCTGCCAAAGGCAATTAGCCTTCTACAAAACTAAAAAATTAAAAAAAATCTAGTGAAGTATTTTTTTTTTTTTCTTAACAAGAAAATAAATAAATAAATAAAAGAAAGAAAAAAGCTGCCTTTCAAAATGGATAAGAGTTTAGTAGCATCTTATAACACTTCACACTGCAACTAACGGGTCATATGTTAACCCTATTACCCAGTATAGTCAGTTCCACTTCTTTTTTCACTACAAGTTGGAAAAAGGTCTAAACGGTAATTTGAAAACTCAACTAGCATTTGGAGAAAATGTAATATGACAAACTTTAAGCTAATTAAATTTTTTTTTAAAAAAAATCTTCAAACCTGGTATAATATTTGAGAAAAGATAATTCCCTTCATGTGAAGTCAATGCCGAAGTTACAACATCACCATCAGGAGACAAAAGTTCAACGTTTACATTTGCTGGACCACCATTCATATTTGAACAGCTCTCTCCCCCGACAGCCCCTGTAACTCTACCAGATAATGTAAACCTGCAATAAAAGATGTTCAACAGTAGATTTTATCATACACGATTATATGCGTTGAGGAATAAAAAGATATTAGGAAAAACTCGACAAAAAATAAACAAACAAACAAACCCTGTGAAACGAAAATTTATATCCTCATTCCCGTTGCAGCCAGTGTCATCAACAAGAACAGGAACCTAAGAAAATTTTGTCCATGGCAGAAATTAAGGAAAGTCAATATTTACAACTGAGCCATGTTTCCAAGAAAATTTGTAATGCTTGAGAGTAATGTTATAAAAAAGTGGTAGGTGATCAACCTTATCTGGGTCCCAAGACCACCCTTCTGGTCCATTTATCATAATTATGAAGGAACCCTGTAAATTGAGGTGATCAATATGAAAAATAAAACAATATCCTCAAATAGTAATATGGCTAGCACTCATAGACCAAAGAAAGAGTGGAGTTCCCATTCAGTCTGTCGTGAGAAATGTATTCTGTGAATATCTACGTTAAAATTACCTTGTCATACACTGGAATGAAGTAGTAGCCATTAGGAGCACATTGAGTTCTGTCCTTAACCAATCCATCCACTGTTCGAAGCTCAACCTGCAATATAATGAATAAAAATACGACTCGAGTATTAGTTACAATGTTGCCTCAGCCGATATTCGGATGTAGAAACTAAAGTTTAGTATATCCAATTTCCTATCATTCAGCTTCCCGGACTCGATTGAAAGTCCTGAGTTCAGGGAATCATATATCATAAACTTTTGACCAAAAACGGTTGCCGAGCTGAAATAGTAACAAAAGAGGCACAAAAAATGATACATACCGTAATATGAGAATAATCAAACTTTCCGCCATTCGGCTTCCTGGACTTGATTAAGGACGAACTTGCCTGCAACATGAAAGATCTAAATTAAGTAGCGACAAAGAAGAACGAAAACAAAACTCCCGCTTCCGTAAATCTAAATCTCGCAGTTTACGAGGTCCAGTCAATACTTCAAATCCTGAGCATGCCCACTAAAATTCAGATCAGGAGCTACAAAAACAAGCAAGCTTAATATTTCTAATATGCTTCGCAGTTCATGCTCAATCATTCTCACTCGAAGCCTACATCATCTAACAGTTAATATCTCAGTCCAAACTCCAAGCTCCAAATGAAACTCCCGCGCATTCTCCGATTAGTCATATTTAAAGACTCTGATAAGCAAAACCATTTACCTCGACGAATCCACCACAGCCGTGGATTGAATCGGCGGAAGCCACTGAAATTGAATAGATTAAGATTGCAAAGCAAAGTGCAGCTGCTTCGAGCACCATTCTACGAACGATTGGAACTTCACGCTACTATCAGACCGGAAGAGCAGATCTGGTTACTAGCATGGAAAAAGAAGAATGGAAGAACTGGCCTTACTACAGCGACTACAGGCCTTCCGGTGAGTCACCGATTTTTTAATTTTTTAATTTTTTATTTTGTGTCAATTAAGTCTCTCAGATTTTAAAAAATTAAATAAATTTAGAATTTTATAATGCGCTTTTAACTTAAATTTTTGTTTAAATGAATTAATCTATTAAACATAAAATTAAATTTTTAATCTTTTGTATTTGTTCGGCTCGTGGATTTTAAAAAATGTTCGATAAGTCAAAAGATATATTAGAAATAAAATTGAAAGCGGAAAAATTTATTTAATAAAAAATTTAAAAAAAAAAAAGAGATTTAATAGACCTATTATATATCAAAATAAAAGTTTAAAAATTTAATATATATTCTTTTAACACAATTTTAAAAAAAAACTAAGATAAGTACATAGCTTAAGGAAATCAGTCATCATAATTGGGCCGGTCCATGGATAAACCAAACCCGGCCCATTTCGTTTTTCCAGCGTCTTTTACCTGGAAAAAGAAAAAGAAAGTAGAAAATAAGAAGAAAAATAAAATAAAAACTTAAAACGAAAACTTGGAACTCGAGATTCTTTCTGTTTCGAACAAAAGGGCTACCGAATTCAGAAAAGGCTTTTCAACTGCCAGATTTATTGCCTCTGCAGAGAAATTCGCGGCGCTTTGAGAAATTTCAGGTACTTATTGTAATTCTTCCCTCGTGGAATCCACAACGCTTCTTCATCGAAGTTATTCCTTAAGTTCGTTGAATCATTCGGCATCTGGTTTGCTTGAAAATTTTCATTATCTGGGGATTAGCTTAGATAACTGGATGATTTAACTTTGATCTATTTGATTCAATTAGTATCATGCGAGGTCATGGATTGGTTTTCGCTTGCACTCTTGTGGGTTGGTCGGTGGATCGTGGTTCGGAGCTTGTTTGTAGATTTCAGTTGATTATTGTTAGATAGTTCAGAATTGATGGTGTTTAGACGAGCGATTTGCCTTTTTTATTAATTATTGGATGAGTTTCTTGATTTACTTTTTCCATACACTTGTGAATCATGTGTTTTAAACGCCACCTACCTTCATATGCTCGCTACGGCGCTGCATGGATTTCCAGCTTTAGAGTTGTAAGAATTTTGTAAAGTGGAACAATATTACTGATTCTGTAAATTTGGATTTGGAATGACTTGTATAAACTATGAAGTACTAAGGATTCATATTCTTCTTTATGGATTCCTGCAGTCGAACTGTCTCTAGCTTGAAACTGAAGCGAATTTATGGCAAGGATTAAGCCGCAAACTTTGCTTCAACAAAGCAAAAAGAAGAAAGGACCCTCGCGGATTAGTCTTACAACAATTCTGACATGCAGCTTGATTGTTGCTTTGTTCGTGTTTCTCCTTCATACCACATACAGACATTGGTCTTACAGGTTAGTATCAGAGCGGTCATTTTCCGACTTCGTATTCTCGTGAAATTGATGAGAATTTCAATACTTGTACCTTACTGATTAAATCATTCGATGTTGGTTGAGACTCAGAATATAATTCAATATTTCTGTATGATAATTGTTTGGTCTGTTTGTATGGAATTTGGAGCTGTTTTGAAATATCAACTACTGGCTTAACTTTTCTTCATTCCAATTCAGGTCAAAACTTCAATCAGAGAATGGGTTTACAGGTTCTGAGGTACGTAGGTCAATTTTGATTCTTATTTTAGAATGAATTTGATGATTTCTAAGTTTATTTGTTAGCAGATTCAATTCACTTTTTCATTTTTTAATATTTTCCCTGATAATCCTTAATATAATTTTGCACATCTCGGTGCAAGTTTATCTTCATAACTTAAAGTTTTCATTGCATTTTAAGAGCTTGGTATTATTTCATGATTTATCTCTACTTTTTGAGTCTGATCATTACTTGTTTTACAGACCGAAGCTTTACATTTGGATGCAAAAAAAACAGATCTACCTGGATATGCTGTAAGTTTACCCGTATCCCCCATCTGCTTTATATATCTTAAGATGTTATCTAAAACAAACATTTTTATCTTCTACTTCAATATGAACTTGTGAATTTATAATAATCGTCATGTTTTCTCGCTGTTCTTAGGTTTTCAGTACTTCAAAGGGCACAATCGTTGTGGAACTTTACAAAGAAAGTGCCCCTGAAGTCGTTGATGAGTTTATTTATTTATGGTGAGCATTTTAAGTATGAAACATATAATTTTCCATACTGTGGAGGGTCTTCATTTCATTTTGATTTAACAGTGACTTGAGGAAAACATGTCACATTGAATGTTTCCTGCCACCGCCTTCAAAAAATGAAGTTCCAAAAGGGGTTCATTATGCATTTACTCTTTCCTTGCATAATGTTCGCCTGAAACTCTATTTAATAATTTCCCATGGCTTTTCTGAAACTCTAATTTAATAGTTTCTCAATTGCTTTTCTTTCTTTCTTTTAAATAGTATTACAATTTCCCATGGAATTAAACGTTCTCCTTTGAAACATTGGACTTTCAGTCAAAAGAATCGTTTTAGTGGAATGCTGTTTCACCATGTGATAAAACACTATTCAATTCAAGTCGGAAATAGCCAAGATCTTGGAGTCGCAGAAGATTGGATTCTGGGAGGAAAGCACCATAGTCAGCCTGATGCAAGGTTGGCGCCTCGTGATTCATCATTGACGTTTGATATGTTACAGTTTTTCAATTTCAGTCGTACCTGATAGTTGTACTTCTTATCCACAATCAGTTTAAAACATGACGCATTTTTAGTCGGGACCCCAAGGGGGAATCCCAAGAACAAGGGATTTGAGATTTTCATTACGACTGCACCAATTCCAGATCTTAGTGAGAAGCTGATTATCTTTGGGCGAGTAATCAAGGGAGAACACGTTGTACAGGTGAGAATAACTTCGGTTTCTGTTTTACGTTGTGAAGTACTTTCTAACATGTTCACTTCTAATTGAGTTTAGTGAGTGAGAAATTTCAAATTCAAATTTCAGACCTGACTGAACTTCTTCTGCTAGAATATTCTTTACCTGACATCTTCTTACAGTTTTTTAGGAATCAATGCACCTAATTAAGTGATTTTCTGTTTCATTTCATTTGGTTGTTGTACTTGATGTAGTAATTATTCCTGCAAAATCATTGGTTGAACATCGTCATTATATATTGATGTTTATGAAACATTGTATTTCTCAGGAGATTGAAGAGGTGGACACGGATGAGCATTATCGACCCAAATCTACAATCAAAATAAACGATATAACCTTGAGAATGAAAATATGAAGGAAGAGCATTTGGCATCTTGGGCTTCTACCTTTCAAGTAATTGTTTCCTCTTCTCCTAACTGACATATCGGTTATTGTAGGGGTAATTTTTCAGATAGAGATATGGCTTGGAATATTCATTCAAGCGTGTTCGTCCACGTTACCGTGGTGTTAGCCTCTGGTGGCTGGGCTAGGAGAGGGAAGAGCTTGTCAAATTCCTTTTTCTTTTGTGTAATATGCTTTATTTGGGGACTTGATTTAGTTACTTCACTTGTTTCATAAACTTTGAAATGTTATACAGCAGGTTCTTGGATTTTTGAGTGGCCATCAGAACTCATCAATTAGGGAGATTCTTTTCACTTCTCTTTGGTGGGTAATTGATAGATCAAAACTTCCATATATTCATTATTGGAATTTGTTATGAATGATGACCACCATTGTAAATGAACTTCAAAATTATAGTAGCCTTTCAGATCATTGAGATTATTTGATCCAGGATGTTTTAGTTAGTTTAGATGGAACTTTCGAAGAGTTTAAGCTGTCTGATGCTCACTAAGATTGAATTCTTTGGCTTTCAAAGTATGTATCAACTCATCATAGGATGGTTGTAGAGGATATTGTTGATGAGAATAATGAGGTTGGCCCACCCAAGTTTCTTGCCCTAGTTGAGCAGGCTGGTTGGTTAGACTCGACGTCATCAACAGTGAAGATATAATTAGTTAAGTTATGTTCGAGTTAGTTAAATAAAAAAAAAGGAATTGTCTGAGTACCTTTAAATTAAATTCAAATAAAATTAATAAATTTTTAATCTTGTTTAAACAATTGTTAGGTCATGCGAATAATAGATATAAAAACTTTATCCAATGAAAAAAAACAATATTTGAAGGTGCCATTGAAAACGTGTCAATCGAATCATCTCGATTTCTATTGTGATATTATATTTATGATGAAATATTATTTCAGAAAAATTATAGTCCCTATGAAATTAGAAGCTTGAACTCTCGGTTTTATCAGTCCACTTTCTATAGCACGTTTTGAAAGATACATGTCAAAATACATCATACTCTCTATACTTCTATTTAGATAAATGATATATGTGTAACATATTAACACGGTATTCTTTTTTTAGTTCAGTAATTGAGATATGAGAGATTGAACTATCAATATCTTATCTATTAAACTATGTTTATCTAACTTTATAATATCATATAAATTTAACGCAAGTCAATTTTGTCAATTTTAAATATAAAATTAAAAGTTTTAAAATAATATAAATTAAAGTAAAAAAAGAAATAATATATATATATATATATATATATATATATATTTATTTAATGAGGAAGACAATTAAAATATAATGGAATGACCCAAAAAAGGCAATTCAACGAATTTACGAAGAAACCTCTAGAATAAACGACCCGTCTGATTCATGGAACCCGCCAAAAGCGGCTCATTTACAAAAAGCTGAAATTGTCAAGTGGCATTTCCGTAGTATTCTAAGAATGAAGGGGGCATTTAAGTCATTATACGGACGAATCCAGACCACACGTGTAATGAACAAGGGTGTTCCATTGGCACTAAAATACGTCAAAATGGGCGCAGGATACTAAAATGCGCACATACTTGCAGCGTGAGTAGAGGAATGGAGAGAAGGGAGGCGAAGAGAAAGAGAAAGATGGGTCTCTCCGAGTTGGCTCAGTGAGTCGGTGACCGCATTTGACAAAGAGAGGGAACCCCCAAAAAAAATCACTGCGTGGGATTTTGGGGGGAGCGTTTGAGAGGGGGTGGAGTGGAATTAGCCAAAAAATGGTGAACGAGAGGGAGATTATTAGTCCTCTCCTTTACCATCACCACCACCACTCCCTCTTCTTTCTCTCTCATTCCCATTATTTTCCCCAATTCTTCTTCTCTTCTAACCCTAAATTTCATTTTTCTTCTCCTCTTCTCGTTCCTCTTCTTCAATCCATCGTTCTCTTGTTTAATTTTTCCCTTTCTTTTGTTCTTTGCGTTTTTCCATCTGGGTGTCTCTGTTTTCCCTGGTGGGTTCGTGGGTTGGGCGATTTCTTGGTGGTGGACGGTGGTGTTGCTCGTTCTTCGCCAGGTAATGGGTTATCTCCTTTTAATGTTCATTGGGTTTTTCTTTTTTCTTTTCGTTTTCGGGTTTTAGCATCTGGGTTTGTTGATTTTTGCCCTGTTGTTAGGTTTTGGCTTGGTGGGTTGCTGTTGGTTTTGTTTCTTCGTGAGTAACGATGCATGTTTTGTGGGTTTTTTTTATGAGAAATTTGATGGAGGTTCTGTTTTTGGCTTTTGATTTGGAGGTGTTGTGAACACATTAATCGAGATCCTTTTGATTTGTTCTTGTTGAGGCTGCAATTGATTGCGGATTACATTCTGTTTGTATTGGTTTTGTGTTTTCCTTTTATCTATTTGTTTTTCTGATTGTTCTTTAGGAATGGTTGTGGATTGTTCATGTTTGAAGTTCGTCGATTTTAAGTTCTTGTGCTGGTTCTTGGTACTGAAGGCTCAATGTTTTGGTTCTTTTCAGGTTTGCTGAAATAGTCTGCTATTATTATTGTGATTCGGTTTTCGTAGGCTTAGTGTTGTGTGGTCTTACTGCCAATTAGTCATGGAAGAGTTTCGGATGTCGGGGATTTATGGAAGCTCTACTATGAGGAGGAAAAGGACTCAAACTTCCCGTCGTCCTCGACTCGAGTCACAGCAATTAGCTGAAGGTCTAGATCCTTCACCTTCGTCTTCGACGCCACCTTCTGATGATGCAGTCAAGTTCTCCAGTGATGAGAATGGTGGTGGTGATGGTAGTTCTAGGAGAAAAGAATTAAGCCTCAATCAATGTGTATCCAGAGGCTCATCTGTTAATGGGGCTGAAAACGAACATTTTCTTAAAAGAAGCATAAAAGATGGAAGTTATAATTCATATTACCGTAGTGAACCGGGACAAAGTGCTAACGATAACAAACGCAGCAGCGAAGGTGTCCTTGCTCCTGCTAATTGGAGAAGCACGAGCAAGGCATCAGATGGTATTGAATCGGAGTCGAGTAGCATCGACCCATATGGTGGAAGGTATGGTGGTGAAAGTTCGAGTTCTGGACAGAAAGGACTTTATGCTGAAGGATTGGGAAATGATAACAAGGTTAAGAAGGTTAAACTTAGGGTTGGTGGGGTCACCCGTACTATTCGAGCCACTTCCCCTCCCAATGGCACGTCGAAAGGCAGTTCTTCGAAGGGTTCTCAACCTTTAGATGGTCATAGGCAGCAACACAAGCATAACTTTCAGGTACTTTCGAACGTTACTCATATGGAAGTTTATGTTAGTGCTATTGTGCAGGTTATAACCAAATAAGTTAGCAACACTTGAAACTGATTTTTTTTCTCTCCAATGTGTTTTGAAAAGCAGGAAAACTTTACTGGAAATCATTCGCCTTCAGAAAGACGGGGCGGATTACATGGAGTTCCATGGAGAGACTTCTCACGAGGTGGCTTTGGCCTCGAAAAGGAGGAGTCATTGACAGGAAAGACGGCTGGGAGGAATTCTGCTGGGAAGCATGGAGCAGAGTCGGTTCGAAAGAGTAAAAGAGCCTCAAAGAAGCGTGTTCTTAATGGGGATTTTGATGACGACGAAGATGATGAGCTACGGTATTTGGAGAAGCTTAAAACTTCGAAGGCTTATGCAGGATACCGTGATGATGGTGAGGAACCGATCAAGAAGCAGCGAAAGCTCTCCAGCATTTCTAGCGTAGAGAATTATGGTGCATCGAAGCATGATAAAGATGGGAAGAAGGCTAAATCTGATATGGTGTCCGAAGACAAGGATTATGAGGAAGAAGAAGAATCAGCTTCTGATGGTGATGTTGAAGCCAATCATAAGAAGCAGAGGAAGGAATCGATCGATGCATTGATGGACGGTAAGAGAGAAATGACTCTTACCACACGACAAAGAGCTCTTCAGTCTAGCAAAGATGCAACATCGTCTCGAGGTGCTAGTTTAATCGAATTCCCAAATGGTTTACCGCCTGCTCCACCCCGAAGTAAGCAACTTCTATCCAAATTGACATTTACATTAATCACAAAAATTTATTGTTACTATTTCTAATTGTTTACATTTTGTTTGTTCTTAGAGCAAAAAGAGAAACTCACCGATGTGGAACAACAACTTAAGAAGGCGGAAGCTGCACAAAGACGGCGAATGCAGGTTGAGAAGGCTGCTCGGGAATCTGAGGTTTATTCTCTTCACGATATTATTTGCACTATGATTCATTCATATTCTTATACACTATTCCTAATTGGAACTAAGCCTGTTTTAAATGAATCTTGTAGGCCGAGGCAATCAGAAAGATACTCGGTCAAGATTCAAGCCGAAAGAAGCGGGAAGATAAAATGAAGAAGCGCCAGGAAGAATTAGCTCAGGTATCGTAATCTTATAACTTCTAATTCTGTGTTAGTGTTATGAATAGTAGAAGACCATAAGTTCGATTTTTGTTCCCTCAACTCTTCACAGGAGAAGGCTGCAAATGCCCAGAAGCTCTTGTCGAACACCATCAGATGGGTGATGGGTCCTTCCGGTACCGTGGTGACCTTCCCGAATGATATGGGACTTCCAAGCATATTCGAGTCTCGACCGTGCAGGTATTTATCTTCTTCACTGCCTTTCGACTTGTTGCCCCATACACAGTAAACTGTTAATGGTCTGAAAATCCTTGTACAATGTATGCTTTCAGATATCCACCTCGGCGGGAAAACTGTGCGGGTCCATCGTGTTTGAATCCGTACAAGTATCGAGATTCTAAGTCGAAGCTTCCTCTTTGCAGTCTCGTGTGTTACAAAGCAATTCAAGAGCAGTTGACAGAAACTACTACGTGCTAGAAGATTTTGATACCATGAATCTCTAGCTTTTGTTTCTGTTTGCATTTTGTTTCGTTGATTCTCTGCACATTTAAACGAAGCTAGAATAGATAGATAGATGTATACTTGCAGAGACGTTGATGGAAGAAATGTTTTTGGATCTGTTCCAGGTCCGTACCCCATTCGTTCGATATAATGCTACCCCATTTTTATGTGCCTACACAACATTTTCTCAATCTCTCCTTGGAATATCTTCCTCAGGCAATTGCTTGCTTATGTTGTCTAATCAAGTCGGCTAATGTACCTCCAGAAGCTACTTTGACAGCTACATAGTCCAGATTATCGTTATCTCCAATAGGATGATTGAATAGGTTTGGCCAAGAACACACCGCCAAAAGTGCCTCCACCTAATACTTTCAATTTGAATTTTCACAACAAGTTTTTGGATAACAAGCTTAAAGGATTTTCATTGATGATAGTGACAATATCTACCGCGGCATTGATATAAAGTTGGAGTTTCTAACTATGATGAATGCGCCGCTAACTATGGAGATTTTGTATCACTTTTCAATTCGAATTAGCAAAAGCAATGTCTCTTTGCATAATATACATTGCATAATATAAATTTCAAACATTCATGATCTAAATGATCTTATGAATTCCAAACATTCATGATCTAAATGATCTTATGAATTCCAAACATTCAAGATCTAAATGATCTTTTGGTTTATTAACATTCAAGATCTAAATGATCTTTTGGTTTATTAGTGAACTATAATATTATATTATAGCCTTCAATCTAATCCAACACAATTTGACATTGCTACCACTTATAAGTGTTCTTGCATTACTATTATAATCATTGCTTGCCTGTACCACCAAATAAATCCAAATAATCAATAAAACTAGGAAAGTTTGTTTTGATGTAAATGGCAATAATGAAAGTGATGAACAGGGTTATCATACCTCTGTCTGACTGTGATCTTTGGCAGAGAGAGAAATCAGATCTCTAGCTGAAGGAGAGCAGACCAGTGGAGAGAAATTGAGATCCCTGGAGATTAAATCAGGCGGCAGAGAGAAGAATGGCATGTTATTAATAATAATGTTGCAGAACAATAACAGCCCATACCGAACAACCATCATTACTCCCTATATATAACAAAAGAGGGTAAGAACAGAAATATTGTTTAGTGTTGAATTTAACCAAGAAAGCTAAATGATCAAAACAACTTCCCTCCTTCCTGATCGCTTAGTTCTTTGGCAATTTCCAATTGCTATTCTGTTACTTTTAGAACTTTATTTAACACAATGGCATCATCTCTATCTCCCCAAAAAAAGGCCAAGCAAGCATAAGCACATTTGGAACACATGAAACAAGTGGTTGCAAATAAATAATCCCTTAAAATTTAAACATTGTACTACACTTTTACAAATCGTGATAACATCCACATCTACGCTATAGATACAACATGAAAACCTCCATGATTTTTTAGCTTTTTACTCAGTCTATATTCTAAATGATTGTCGGTCAGACCTCGTCCTAAACCAATTTAAACTACCTCTCTGTCAGTAACTCAATAATGCAAATAGCACATCAAGCATCTATAAACCGAATGTCAAAGGTGTGTGGATGTATTTGCCACACATTCAAGGCAGCATACTCCTCCAAACATTCTTTTAGTTGAGCTTCGCTGTATCCCTGAAAAAGAAAAAGGCAAACATTTCAATTTCAAATAATTAAGATGCAGTTTTGATGAAAGTAAGTTTTGTGAATGGATCTTTGGATCAAAATCCACAAATTGTGGACTTCAGCAAACTTAGAAAATTTTACGTTGAAATGATTTGCGGAAAAAAAAAAGATAAAGTGTTTTTATGAACCTTCTCATTTAAATATAACAGACTAGATGTATCTCCTCTTATATGTTTATTCTATCAAATGGGTCTAACTGGGTCGAGAATGATATAGGATTGCCAACGGTAAACAACTATAAGAATAAGAATTACAACTGACCTTCCTAGAAATCCAGTTAAGGGCGTGTGCATAGCTCACATCCATTTTATTAGTTCTGGCAGCTTCATCGCGCAAGATTGAATAGATATCTGAGATAGCATCTAGACCAGACTTTTGACGGTCATCTGAGTATAGAGAAAATTTTGACATTTGCATTAGCCTTAGAGCCTCATCAACATCACTTTGGGCCACAGTCTCGGAGAATCTAAGCCTTGCTAGAGCCTGTGAAGGATGAGTTCATTTCAAAGTTTCATGAGTTCATCAATAATAAATACATATATGGATGCCTACTATGACCAACGTGTTCAGAACTCTTAAGGCTACCAACCCACCAAGCTGGGCATAGGGTTCAGCGTGGACAAAAGCATCTCAATATAATTGAATATTAAAAAAGCGGGGAATGAACATCTTTGCCTCTACTTGATATTTTAGTCTATGGGGGAATAATAAAATATGGAAGAGTACATAGGGTATTCATATGAATAAATGCAAAATAAAACTTACAGCTGATATCCGAAGAATGCTTAGTAGAGTTCTCACTGTGGTATATGAATGGGGAGTGTTAGATTTAGCTTCTTCCTGTCGGATGCTGGAATAGGCACTGGCAATGTACTCCTCCAGTTCCTTGGGAACGTAAGGAGACAATCTTCTTGCGGCGGAAATATAAGCTCTGACCCAACCACCAAAACAACGAAGTACAAATTTAAAAGGTGAGAATTGAAGCTAATGAGGTCCTAATGCTTGCATTTAATACACAGGCATACTACAATCTAAGATTTGATAATTGAAAAAAAAAAAAACGTATATGGAATCAATAGATCTCTGTTAGGAAAATCTCTTTCAATGGTGGAAATTTTGATGATAATGGCAGTCCTACATAATAAACAGAACTCTGAGGTAATTCTCGAAATAAAAAATATATAGCTTATTGATTGATTATACAGAAATGGATGATAAAGCAAAAGATGGTACATTGCTAATTATATTTTAATGTAGTTTCAAGCATACAAAAGAGCACGTATGAGGATTCTGATTGTTTATTTTGTAAATAAACTAAAGGAAACCCTCCTATCAATTTGAAATCACCAAACTTCCTATTTCATTATGCATAAAAAGAAGGCAATGGTAATGTTTACCGAAGAACAGATGATTCAAGTGGGGTGAAGCCAAGAGCAGGAGATTCTCTATTCTGATGGACATAAACAACATGTCTAGCCATTTCAAGATCATTATCCATGTCAGCTCGATCTAGGATCAACCAAAGAAGATCAAATCTTGATAATAGAGCTGGAGGAAGGTTAATGTTTTCAGCAGGAGTTCTACGGAGGTCATATCTTCCCCTGTAAAGATACATGTAAGCATACTTAGTAATCCCATAAAACTTGAAGAAAAGTTGAAATGGAAACCCAGTAGAATGAGAGAATCAGAAAATGGCCAAAAAAGAAAGGCAAGTACCATGCTGGATTGGCCGCAGCAAGGACAGCAGTCCTGGCATTTAGAGACGTGGTGATTCCAGCCTTGGCAATGCTCACGGTCTGTTGCTCCATGACTTCATGTATTGCTGTACGATCAGATTCTTCCATCTTGTCAAATTCATCAATTGCACATATTCCCATGTCAGCTAACACCTGAATTAAAAGTCAACTTCACACTCACTGAAACTTTGATACATCACAAGCTATATGATGAAACCTAGGGAAAGAAAGAACAAAATTTGTATTGAGGCATGAAGTATGTGCCTCACCAACGCCCCTCCTTCAAGGACCATCTCATTTGTGACAGGATCCTTCTGAACAGCAGCAGTTAGACCAACACCACTGCTACCTTTGCCAGTCGTGTAGACTCCTCTGGGAGCAACATTGATGATGTGTTTAAGAAGTTGACTCTTTGCAACACCAGGATCACCCATTAAACATATATGCAAGTCTCCTCTAATCTGAAATGACCAATGAGTTTGAAATTGCAAATTTTAATTCCATCATTAAAGAGTTGAGGTAAATTATTATTTACAAAACTTAATAGCTACGGAAAAAGGAGGTAGGAAATAGAGTTTCATGGAAATTTGTAAGGAATCCGTATATTGCAGCATCAGAATCAACAGGAACAACGTCGTATGCATCCTACATACTTGGACAATTTTATGTTCTTACCTTCATCCCATCTTTCAACTTTCTATGAGGAGCACCAACAAGAAGAAGCAGTAAAGCTTTTTTAATATCTTCATGACCAAAAATTTCAGGTGCCAACGATCGTGCCAGTTTGTTGTAAATATCACCATCCTCAGCCAAACGTGCAATTAGTTCCTCCTCATCTCCTCTAAGTTCGTATCTGCAGTATGAAACAACTAAACAAGTAAGCTTTATCCTCGACTAAGTTAACACAATAGGGCACTTTAAGAGAGTGTTCATAAAGAAACAAAGCTGAGAACAAAGTGGAAATGTCGCAAAAGGCAGATTGTAGATGAAATTTATTTCAGTAAAAGGGTGAGGGTTGAAAGCTGCCATACTCCTCATATTTTTTCTTGAAATGGGTGATTGACATGGCTTCTAAGAATGTATCAGCAACCAAACCAGCACGCATTGCCCTGAAACCCGTATAAGGAATGGGCAGAAAAATTCCTGATAGTTCAACAACATCACCTGGAGCTACCTGATAACGGTCAGAAAAATGACTTGTGAACAAATAATTATCATGTAACCAATTCACATAAAGCGAAAGAATTGCATCTACATACGTTAACAAATGGGTGTCATATTAAACTTCGACATTTTCTGGTTAAGAAACAGAAATTAAAATCCTGCACTTGAAGAAGCTGAAAGTCATTGGAACTATTCCTAGAAGTTTCAAGATGACATAGCCATGGGAAAAAAGGAATATATTGGCATGATGGCCAAATCCAGTAAGCATTTCAAGATCACGAGCATTACTTGCCAGTTAGATATAGATTAATCAGCCACACTAAACAAAAATCCCAGTCACTCTCGGAATAACCAGTGAAGATTCATTAGAAGAAAACTAACCTTCCTTGTTAGTTCACCCCTGAGATGAACAGTCATTGTCCGGGGAATATGACCTTTCGGAACATGCTCAGCTAACTCTTGAAGTTTGGCCTGCAATCCAAATGTAATGGCATGCATTAGTACCAATATCAATCATATTATGAAATTGAAATAGAAATATTTTTCCAGCAATCACTTTGAAGAAGTTAATTAAAAACCTCCTGAAACTTCAGAAATTTGGATGCTCTGAGTTGAAGAATTAAGTTGCCTTTCGTTTGGTTTGTTCTACAACGCTGAGATGGACACTCAAATAGAGGCATGAAGACTCGAGCTGTTACCTCCTGTGAAGCAGAAAAGTGACTACATGAGTAGGGAAGAAATGACGTATCCAAGAGGGAGAAAGAAAGAAGTTGACATTAGGATTGGGGGACGGACCGCACAATTTTAATGCACAGAATAAAATCATAATTTGTCACCGAGAAAATATTCATTTCCCCAGTTATATATCTTGTTGAAAAGAAATGGTAAGCATCAACATCTTTACAATTTAGATGACCTGGTATATCTCAAAACCACAATCTTCGCATGTATAAACTGCCACCTGCATCAACGGCTTAACATCTGAACAGCGTGTCACAATACCAGATATCCTCACAAGTTGACCAATATATGACGCTTTGACCTCTCTTATGGTAAACGGACGGCCCTTTGAAGGTGCTCTAATGTAAACTTCACTACAAGAAGATTGATCGGGCATAAGGCAATTTGGAAATGACAGAATCCCTTTGAAGCATAAACGCAAACAGTAGGTAATTCAGTGAAAAAAGGACGGTTGGATGAAAACCCAACGGATTAAACAATAGCATTGGCACAGTTATTAAATTATCAGCTGGGGTATGTTATCTATACTATGAATCCAAATAGATACACAATGACATGCACCGCCACATACTTCTATTAGGATTAATGATAACTAAATTATTTGTCCATGAACATGTTTGTAATTCAACACGTTAGTCTTTTAAGCCAGACAAGTAAGAACGACAATTGGGTAGCACTCTTGAGACAAACCAAGTTAAGAACTGAAACATCACCCATATAGTGGTCCTAATCCAGAACCAACTGGACAGGTTTTCAATGAACTTCTTTTAAAAGATAATAGAAAACGCAGTACCAAATATCATAAAGTCCGGTACAAAAGTAAAAGCCGTTGTGTATTAAACTAAAAAGTGACTAGTCATGCTGGACTAATTTTCTATATACTCTCAACTATGAACTCTGAAGAAAGAGGAGTTGCAATGAACTCACAAGTATCGTTTGATTTCTGGCGGCATTTTTTGGCGTGGGTCAGGGTTATCGAGAGTATCAGGTCCATCATCAGACCTTTGTGTCATTAGTATGTCGTGATCATCATCTATAAACGCCTCTGTTGGCTCCGGCATGAGCTCACCAATAGCATCGGCAAAAATTCCAATATATCGCCGGGTGTTTTCTGTAATACGTTTGAGGAAATCCTCGTCCAAGTCCTTATACTGAAATCCAATAGTGCAACTTTGTTACTCGACTAAACAAAGAGATAATATCGAGAATGGGCCAAGAGTAAGGAAATCGTACATTAAAGAGATCCTCGAGATCGATTTGAATTGCACGGACTCTGCGATTTGCAACCTCTTGCTAAAAAAACAAATCAATCGAAATAAAAAAAACAAGAAACAACGTTTAAAGAAACAAAATAGACCGTCAGACAAAAAAAAAAAACGAGTACATCATAGGAAGTAATCGCAATTTTAGGGTTTTCAAACTAAACCACCAACCAAATTAACAGTTACAATAGAGAAACGCAAAAGAAAATGCGGAAGCATTACCAGGATGTTTAAGTACTTCGCTTCACCATTTGCATCGGCGAAGTTCGCAAGGAACTCCTTTGCGAGAACTGAAAATGAACCACAGCTAGCTTTAAAATACGATTTCCAGACAAAGAAAAAGGCGATAAACCGTATATATTAATTACCTCTTTCGGCGGTGAAGTCCAGAGGTCCAGAATCTTTCATGGCTGACCCTCGAAGAAGAAGATGGAGAAGCAGAGAGAGAGAAATGGAGATTCTGAGGATACGACTGAGCGCCAATGACTTGGCGGCAAAGGATAAATGAAGTGTTGTTTTGGCGGGAAAATGAGGGTCGTATAAAAATAATAAACAAATAAATAGAAAAATAACAGGGAAAATTAGCTAAAAAATAGTGTGGCTGCTGGGATTCGAGCCCAGGTCTCCACGGCCACAACGTGGAATTCTCACCACTAAACTACAGCCACTTTGTTGTTTACAATTCCCCGTATTCTATATTTATTTTCTAATTCTTTGTTCAAATATTTACAATCGCACTCAGCTCACATTTTCCTCAATTTATGGATTTTAGATTAATTTTTTGAATTTTTCAATTTAAAAATCAGTTAAATTTTGATTTAATCAAAGATAACATGTGGTTTGGTGTTCATCCAATTACCGGAAAAAAATGGCTATATGCAATATGAGTGTGACGATTGTACTACATCAAAACTCGCAATACGATTGTTCAGCGAGAACAAGCGAGAGTAAGTGACGCACATACGCAGTAAGTGACGCACATAAATGCTTAAACTTTTGGCTTTGTACCTAAAAATATATATTTTAGAAAATAATATCACGAATGCTTAAGCTTTTGGCTTTGTACCTAAAAATATATATTTTAGAAAATAATATCAAACAAAGTTTTAGAAAAAAGTTCGAAAATTGGTCGGTAAGAATGCAAGCAATAACAACAATTTTGATTATAATCAGGACGGAAGAATTTAAGACTAATCGGGATAGCAAATAAGCGAAACTCGATGATCAATGAGAGGAAGAGGAAGTAATCAAATCGCGAATCCGCTCGACAATCAAAATAAGCGTTGAGGCGGTCACGTGCGTGGCTGGCGGATTATGAACAATCAAAATAAATCCAAAATCCATGAGATTTATATTTTCACACTTTATTTTAACTAAAAATAACAGAAAAGATTAATAAGTGGAAACTACAATATTTTCCAGTAATTTGTATTTCACATAACGAACACAAACCAGACTCATCCCTACCTTAAAAGAGAAAAAAACACACACACAATTATCTTCCTAAAAATAAATAATAATAAAAAGTCCAAATAAATTCGGAATAAAACAAAATTACTCAGTCCTCATACGTGCGGCACTCCTCCGTCTCGGGATTATCCTTACAAAAATCCTCCAACGGATCCGAATCCTTGAGGCGGTCACGTGCGTGGCTGGCGGCCGCACTTAGCTCCTCCACCTCATCCCACGCCGCCGCGCACTCGCCGCTCGCCGGATCCTCCGAGCACGTCTCCTCCGCGTTCTTTATGCTCTCCACCACCTTCTCCGATATCCGGTCGGGTGCAGCAGACACCGGTCCAACGGCGCTCAACCGAACTGCAGTCCACCTCTTCCATGGGTAGTTGAGCCGGGCGGATCGAAGGACCGGCGATTCGAGTTTCGGCGAGTCAGCCACCGCTTTTGAGACCGCCATAGTCGCGCCGGAGATCGCTGCCATTTTATTTTCTTTCTTATTTCTTGATCTGAAACGGCGGTGGATTGGATAACTTAACAAAATAAGTGAGATTTTTCTTCGTCTTCTTCGGGATATATATAGCTGGGATCCGCCCTGCGTTCCTGAGCACATATTTCTTATCGGATAGTGGCCAATGGAAAATTGCCACGTGGTTGTCATGTCATATTATCTGGATTTTTTTAGATTGTTTTAACGAAATTAGGATAATTTTAAATTATCATTTATAAATTTGGTTCAATTTAGTTTTCCATATTAAAAAGAAAAAAGTTCGTTTTATTCTTTAATTTTAACAAACATTTAAATCCAAAACTTATAATAATCAATTGAAAATTTTAAAATTAAGTCGTATTTAAACGAATAAAGTATTATTTAAAAAATTAAATACAATGAATTTAGTTAATATATTACTCATTTTTATGATTAATGAGATAATTAATATCATATATATACTCAATTAAATTGATTATTTAAGAAAATTAAACTTTTATGTTTAAGTCAATTATTAATCTCTCGAACATTACACGTTAAAATGAGTGAATAAACGTGTCATTACAAAAATGTTTGAATTACACGTTTATTTCATTAATTTTTAACAATTTTTTTAATTATCATAAAATGTAACGATTATAACTTTATTAAATAAAAACAAAATATAAAGTAATTTATAATTTATTTATTTATTTATTTATTTATTTATTTATTTATTTAAAAGGAATCATTTTGCTGCAGCTTGCTCGGTCCATATCACATAGAATCGTTATTAAATACAAAGGTCTTCACTTTTCTGCGAATCTTTTTCTCTTCTTTTTACTTTTCTTCTGTTTTTTAGACGAAAACAAATAATTATATAAATTTGTTTGAATATTTTTTATTTTTAGAAAATACTAAATTGATTGATTTGAAAATTTAATAATTTAATAAACATAAATCTCAATAATTAAAACTCCATTATAACTTAAAAAATTAATATTCGAGTATATATAAATTAAAGCAAATTTTGATATTCTGTGGAGGGGTATGATTGAATGAGGTCGAGAGCAGTGGAAGTGGTTTTGGGCAATTGCAACTGGTCCGCCAATCCAACCGCTTTCTTCGTCTCACCGTCGATGAAGATGAAGACGACGATGCTCTTGTACTGACTGGCACGCCCTTTCTCTCTCCTCCTCCATTTCGCATCCTATCAGTCCAAGAACTCGCCGCATATTGCACGCTACACCACACTCGACTCCGTTCCTCATGGCTTCATCTAGATTCAGCAGCTCTGTTCCTCTGAGCTCGATCGTCTCCGAGAATGGCGGTGGCGGTGACGGAGGCAGTGGCTCCAATGGCTCCGTTTCGTCCTCTTCAGCTTTAGTAGATACTGAAAACGACGGTACTGGAAGAGAGTATCGGTTTGTTATGATTATTATTATTATTTTCGTTCTCTCGTGGCTGTCTATCTGCGATTGTTTATTTAAACTGGTGATTTAAATATGTTTAGTTGAATTGGTCAGAGAATTGGTGGGAATGATTTTATTAATCTTAGATCACGGACCTCGGCGAATCATATTAGATTATATTGCTCTTCTACGATCGTGATTCGTACCTACTCGATGCGTTAAGATTTTCGTTTCGCGCCTTTTCTAATCTGGAAGCAACTTCCTCTTTCTCCGTTTAAGATGTATATTACATATGCTACTTGTATCAAGAAGTGCCTAGTTGAAATTCATCATGTTCCCACTGGTGACTTTTGAGCTTTGTAATTAAGTTTGTTCGTGGCTTGCCTAGTGAAATCAAATCCTTGCTTGCTCGAACTTTTATTTGATGATTGCAATGGTGTTTCTAACTCGCGATACTTTTATTCAGAGAATTCAGTTCTGGGGGTTGGGTATCGTCTTCCTCCCGCTGAAATCAGGGACATTGTTGATGCTCCACCGCTTCCCATATTGTCATTCTCGCCATACAGGGATAAATTATTGTTCCTCAAGCGGAGGTCATTGCCTCCAATATCAGAACTTGCAAAGCCAGAAGAAAAGCTGGCTGGTATACGTATTGATGGACAGAGCAATTGCAGAAGTCGAATGTCGTTTTACACTGGAATAGGCATTCATCAGTTGATGCCTGATGATTCCCTAGGTCCAGAGAAGGAGGTACATGGCTTACCAGATGGTGCTAAGATTAATTTCGTTACCTGGTCGCCCGATGGCCGTCATTTATCTTTCAGCGTGCGAGTCGACGAGGAAGATGGCAGTAGCAGTAAACTTAGAGTTTGGGTTGCTGATGTCGAAACTGGGAAAGCTAGACCTTTGTTTCAGAATACAGACATCTATGTGAATGCAGTTTTTGAGAATTTTGTTTGGGTAAACGATTCTACTTTGTTAGTATGCACCATTCCTTCCTCTCGTGGAGATCCACCAAAGAAACCTTTAGTTCCCCATGGTCCAAAAGTTCAATCAAATGAGCAGAAGAACATTATTCAAGCTAGAACCTTTCAGGATTTGCTAAAGGACAAATATGATGAAGATTTGTTCGACTACTACGCCACTATCCAGCTTGTTTTGGGTTCATTGGATGGAACAGTTATGGAGTTTGGCACACCAGCTATATATACGTCACTGGACCCTTCCCCTGATCACAAATATATTTTGATTAGTACCATTCACCGGCCATATTCTTTTACCGTTCCATGTAGTAGATTTCCTAAAAAGGTAGCTGTGTGGACAACTGATGGAAAATTTGTTAGGGAGCTTTGTCATTTGCCTCTTGCTGAGGATATCCCCATTGCATTCAACAGTGTAAGAAAGGGGATGCGTTCCATCAGTTGGAGAGCAGATAAGCCATCGACACTCCACTGGTGTGCATTTGAGTTCCTTATTCTTTACCGCTATTTGCATATTTTTGGACATCCCTTTTCTATATGATTACTTATATTTTAATTTTTTTTGTATGTCATATGCCACCATCTAAGGAAGACAATTGGTTCATGCATACTAATAACTGTCAGCATTTGCTCTTGTTTTGTTGTGCTCATTTAATTTTTTTTGTTTACTTTTTCTAAATTCATAGGGTGGAAACTCAAGATGGTGGAGATGCCAGAATAGAGGTTTCTCCTTGTGATATTGGTTATACACAATCTGCCGAACCAGTAGAAGGTGAACAGCCAGAGATTCTGCATAAACTTGATCTTCGTTATGGGTATCTTTTTCCTTCCTCTTATCCTGGTCATTATTTTAGATAGCCGCTTACAAAGGTGAAAGCAGCCTTTTACTATGACATTGCTTAACTTTAACAGAACTTTATTTTATTTGTATCTCAATCACGTATTCGGT
This sequence comes from Cucurbita ficifolia, assembly GCA_033971965.1. Classification (NCBI taxonomy): domain Eukaryota; kingdom Viridiplantae; phylum Streptophyta; class Magnoliopsida; order Cucurbitales; family Cucurbitaceae; genus Cucurbita; species Cucurbita ficifolia. The sequence goes on from CM066978.1 coordinate 9,129,264, forward strand.
TAAACATGTTCCCTGGAGATACAACACCCTGAAGATGTCTGCAAAAACTGATATATATTAAAGATGGAAACTGGTCCACCTTCGGGAATTCAAATCATACATGGTCTTGCCTATGCTTATCCGTATTAGTTCTCTAATCACATAATTTTGTTAAAGTTCCTAAAATATTTCTTTCCCAATTTCTGCTTCAATTACTCTTATATCTTTTCGTACCAAAACTATTAATTTTTCTTATAAATTTGTGGTTCTTTTGATGTTCTACATATCTATTTTCTTTATTTAGAGGTTGCCTGCTATCTTAAAATGTTATATAGAGTAATTTCAGTTTTGGGTTCTCTTTTATAAATCGTCTAAATCAAATGGACAACCTGGAAACTTTGTTTTAATACGTTCATCCTGTTTATTGCTGCAGAGGAATATATTGGTGTGATGACTCACTGGCTCTTGTTTATGAATCTTGGTACAAGACGCGCAGAATACGAACTTGGGTAATCTCTCCTGGATCTAAAGAGTGCAATCCTCGCATTCTATTTGACAGGTCATCAGAAGATGTGTATTCAGACCCTGGGTCACCGATGCTGCGGAGGACTCCTCTTGGGACTTACGTAATTGCGAAGTTAAAGAAGGAAAATTATGAAGGCACATATGTTCTACTGAATGGTAGTGGTGCTACTCCTGAAGGGAACATCCCTTTTATTGATTTATTTGACATGTAAGTGGTTTAGTTTAATCATTTCTTGTTTAGTCTCTCTTCTTAGTGCTATTAATGCCATAACGGTTCTGAAAATATTCCTTCAGAAACACAGGCAGCAAAGAAAGAATATGGAAGAGCGACAAAGAAACGTATTATGAGTGCGTTGTGGCTTTAATGTCTGACAAGAAAGAAGGAGATTTAAATCTTGATGAGCTGAAAGTTTTGATTTCCAAAGAATCCAAAACTGAAAATACCCAGTACTACATTCTGAGGTGGCCTGATAAGAAAGCAAGTCAAATTACAAAATTCCCCCATCCATATCCACAGCTGAAATCACTGCAGAAAGAGATGATCAGATACGAGAGAAAAGATGGAGTTCAATTGACAGCTACACTTTATCTGCCACCAAACTATGATCCAGCAAAAGATGGCCCTCTTCCCTGCTTGATCTGGTCTTACCCTGGGGAGTTCAAAAGCAAAGATGCAGCTGGACAAGTTCGTGGTTCCCCTAATGAGTTTGCCAGTATAGGTTCAACATCTGCTCTTCTTTGGTTGGCTCGCAGGTAGAAGTGTTTCTTCAAGATTATTGACTTTACATTATTTTTGGATCATAGTCTATTTGTTCTGAACATAGTTCTTCAAGTCTTTCAGGTTTGCTATTTTGGCTGGACCAACAATACCTATCATAGGTGAAGGTAACGAGGAGGCAAATGATAGGTAATTGGTAGCATATTTTCTAAAATCATGGTTCTTTTTCCCTGTTCGACCCCAATTATGTAGTTTGTTCCAGAAAGCTTACATTGTTTTTGTCCATATTTTTTGACATTGATACAAAAACTAAAGCATTTATCAGCACTCATCTGGAAAGTAGGCTGCAATGAGTAATTCTTGGATATTTGGTTGTGTGCTTAGGTGCATTAAAGTTGTGTCTAACCATAGTAAGGGTAACACTAGAGCTAGGTCTTACATAGCTAATAGATATTCTATAAATGAAAAATGATTTATTGAGCTCCTCCTGTTCTACATGGGGGTTTAGTATATGTGCAGATCATCAACCACAAACTACTACACTGTTGCATAAGTAGTTTTATATATCCTCAAAATCTGTTCTACATACATGCAGTTCTGAGTATCTCACAACGAAAATAGTTGCATGCAGTTATTGCAAGATTTGAGATATGAAAAGATTGATGTAATATAGATCGTTCTCAAAACTGAGGACCTGAGGTTATATACTAATGGAACTTCGAGCAGCCCTCTTTGCGACTATTTTCCCCCATTCCTATTTATTTTATATCTTTAAAGTATCTTGCTGTGCACGATTTAGTATTTAGGCCTTTCTCCTTAACCCTTCTCTTGAAACTGAACATTTATAAGGTTTCATTTGTTCTTATCTGTCCGTACTCATTCAAATATTTTCATTCGGTACTTTCTTTAAATAATCCAATTTTGTTAAAAATACTAAAACACACATATTTTACTAGATATGTAGAGCAATTGGTTGCGAGTGCAGAGGCTGCGGTATTGGAGGTCATTAGACGGGGGGTGAGTGTTGTGTTTTCCTTATAAATACTCTCTTGGTATATAAAATAATTAACCATGTCGATATGCCACCATGACTAGGTTGCTCATCCTAACAAGATTGCAGTTGGTGGACATTCATATGGTGCGTTTATGACTGCAAACCTTCTGGCTCATGCTCCCCATCTTTTTTGCTGTGGAATTGCTCGCTCCGGTGCCTATAACAGAACACTTACCCCTTTTGGCTTTCAGGTATTTGCATATTTAACTGCTGTCTTTCTCTATACTGTGACCATACGAAAGTGATATGTCTTAAATTCCAATGCTTAAAAATGTTCCAACACCACACATTTCTACTCTACCTATCATTTGTTCTGCTTATCTGCGGTCATACTTTATTGTCATAGAACGAGGATAGAACTCTTTGGGAAGCGACCAACACATACGTAGAGATGAGTCCATTTGTATCAGCAAATAAAATCAAGAAGCCAATTTTACTCATTCATGGTGAAGAAGACAACAACCCAGGAACTTTACCCATGCAGGTATGGTCTGGAATTTTAACCGTATGGTTCTGTTTCTTTGAACCAATAAATGATGAAACGATAACCTTAGACAGAAAGATATTATTCTCTAGTTCCTTTCTCTTTGCTGAGGTTCAAGCAGTTAATGCCTACAGTTTCTTTTTTAACTTGCTAAGAAACTTATATCGTGGGTTTGCATGCTTTGCAGTCCGATCGATTTTTCAATGCCTTGAAAGGCCATGGAGCATTGTGTCGCCTTGTGGTTCTTCCCTTTGAAAGCCATGGTTATTCTGCACGAGAAAGTATCATGCATGTCCTCTGGGAAACTGATCGATGGCTGAACAAATACTGTTCCTCTAACCCTTCTGATTCAGGTCAAGATGTGGATAAAAGCAAAGAGGAAGGCAATGGAGCAGGAGATTCCGAAGGGAAAGTTGTTGCTGGTTCTGGAGGTGGTGGCACAGAGAATTAAAGTCCTGATCATGATGGATTTTACTCTATTCGAAGATCATTGTTGTGGTAAGTGCTTTACTTTTAATATCTGAAATAAGTGAACAAACTATTTTAACCTAGAATTATAAAACAGAAAGGAAAGACAGGAAAAATAATTCCTCTTACACATGTCTGCATGGCTTTTGTCTCTCTTAAAATAAAATAAAAAACTCCAGTGCTTAATACTTGCATTTAAGCAAAAGTTTACAAATTGATTCCCCACTTTTGCTTGCAAGAGTTGTTTCTTCCGATCAAGAGCTCTCTACCATTTAATTACAAATGGAAAGCTTCGTTATGTAGAAGATATATATATGATATATCGAGGTTCTATGTCTCTTTCATGTACTTATTACTATAACACCTGAGACATTCTGCTTTTATTGTGCAGGTGGTTCTCGCCGATCTTTTGCGGCCAAGACTGAAGTGGGGAGTTAATTTGTAAAATAAGAAGCATGGAGGAGGACCCTCCAAGCACAACAACGTGCATAGGAAGATACAGATCCGTGCTTCTGAAGTTGTATCATTCAAGGTTAAAATAAAAAGTGGCTTTTGGTAAGAATTTTACAACATATATTGAAGAGACACATAGTTGGTAAGTCACGTTCTAGTGGCTATTTATACGATTTATGGAGGCGAAAATTTACATGTAAACAATTTGAAGAATGGCTACCTGAATCTTCAGAAGCAGTTATCTGCTTCTTTTTCGCGTAAAATTAGTTGCTATTTTGCGGATGTATTTCGATAGAATATATAAATCAAATAAACGTCCCTTAGCTCTCAGATCTGGTAAATTCCCAAGTTGATAGTGGTTGCCTTTGCATGAGAGGAAGACGAAGAGTTGAGAGGGAGAAGGTTGTGTGAACTGAAGGTGTAGTAGGCCTAATTTTTTAAGATTTTAAATTGAAGTGCATCCAGCATTATTCCCCATAATCCACGAACAAGTCAGCTGTGTTCTAACCCAATGAACAGGTCAGCTATATGGAGGTTTTGCAGACAAACTTCACGTAAGATTAGACAAACTTCACGTAAGATTGAACCTCTAGTCACGTGGGAATGCATTAAAAATTACTTGAAAGAAATCAATGTTACAAGCTAAAACCGAATAAACAACGGTCACAACTTTAATAGCATATAACCCAAGAGGAAGACAAACAATTCAAATTTCAATTTTTTGTTCTAGGTTATCATGATTGCAATTGAGTTTCACGATTCTTGGCCAAACCACTCAAGAACGACCCACAAGTGCTGCTGCATATATCGTTCATCATTTCATAATCAAGGAAGAATTCGACAAACAACTAACATTTCTGGTTCTAAATGCACAAATAAAGTTCACATTTTCTCCCGGCTGAGCTAAGCAATAATTCCATAGGGAAAAGAAATTGTATGCATTGAAATATATGGATTGATTTCACAACCAATGTTTCATTTGACCAAATCAAGCACTCCAAACTCCGAAGGTCGAATGCTGGAAGTGATCCACAAAAGGCTAATAAATCATGAAATAAGGTTTATTATTAAAGTCCACCAAAATCTCTCTCATATCTTATTTGTAGAAACTGATGCAAAAGACAAACAGGTCATCATCTCTAATCCGAAGAGCAAAACAAAGAGGTTTTCAAAAAATGATAAACAAACTGGTGAATGTGTTCCACAATATCATGATAAGAGTGTAAGATCTATTCTTCATCGACAACAACACCGATCTCACCCTTCTCGAGTAGATCATAGAAAGCTCTCACCTTCCTCTGCTCATTCCATTGATGCATTTTCCAAAAGCTACCAGCAAACAAAGCAACTCCCATTCCAATCAATATCTCCTTGACGACACTCGGTCCTTTAAGCGTGACGTGAGCTACCCTTCCAGCAGCCATTTTCTTTTCTAGTTGAAGACGGTACGAAAATCTGCCCAAGATATCGAAGACGAACACATATAAGAACAAGGAAACTTGAACACATGATATTTTCTACTTTCTTATGGAATACTTGCATAATATTTACTACACATAGTTCAGTACTATTTGCAAGGACAAGGGCAGGTTCAAAGAGGACTCTCATCCTTTACAAAGCAATAACACCCCTCCCTACTTCGGAATCGAAGTGAAGGAAACAAGGCTTCATCTATTGTTATTATCATCATTCTAATTTTACGAAGATAATGAAAGAATATGCAAATGGGCAATACACAACACAAAAGAAATCAGCCCAAGCCAAAGGCCAAGACAAAAGGCGAAAGCCTCGATAGAAAAACGGCTCCAATGATTCAAAACAAGAAATTAACCATAGAATTTTCTAGTTACAAACACCCAAAAGATCTAACCTCCTCCCAACTTATATTGATCCCCTAAAAGTCGTTCTGTTTCCCTCAAGTCAAATGCACTACAAAATAGCCAAAAGGGGCCATCATCCACGAGTCACCTCCCTCATCTTTGAAAGTAATCTATCACAGAAACTCATTGATTTTGGTTCTTATGGGAAATGAAGAAAAAGCAACAACGGATGATGGCTGGCCATCTTAATCAAAAACACTCTATGCTATCTTTATTGATATTATTATGTACCTCTGGTAATCTACGAATCTACCCTCTTGCTGCTGTGGATTAAATTTCTCATCCTCCCCTTCTCTGCTGTATGTTCCCCATTCCAGTAAAAGGGCTCTGATGGATTGCTGCCTTTTGGCCTATTTACTAAAGCACACCAAATTTCCATTCAACATCTCCAAACCCATGAAATACAATCAAACTAAACACCACACCATCGCGGTCTCTCAAATCTATACCCCAGGAAAATCGAAACTAGGTTTTGCCGAAAAAAAAAAAGACAAAAAGAAAGGCAAAACCAAACACAGAAAACCAGCCCTTGCACCTACCACAAATCAAATTCAAATCCAGAAAATCCAAAATGGAAAGAGTACAAATCCCCATTTCAACAAATAAGAGACAAAAGAAAACCCATTCATTCAACGTACGTGTAATCAGACCAAATTAAAGCACGAAATCACACACCAAAGATTAAAAAATAAACAAGGTAGAGATAAAAGATCGAAGATCAAAGAGAAGGATGGATCTAGAGAACTCAGAGTTCTTACCAGAGAGATCCAGAAGCAATCGTATGGCGCCAGATGATAGGAACTGTTATGGTCTTCGGAGTGCGGCCTTCGGCTTTTTATCGGTGGAAACTTGAGTCCCAATTTGCGCCTATAAGAGAGAGTAGGGTCCACTTGAACACGTCAGGAAGCTTTTATTTAGTATGAAAATATATGAAAAAGTTTTTTTTTTCTTAAAAACAATATTTTACCATTTTACCCTTTGATTTTTTTTTTTTTTTAAATTAGTTTAAAAAAAGGTGTTTATGTATAAAACTAAATTAATAAGATTAAAAAAAAAAACTAAAATTTTATTATAATTTGTGAGTTTTAACGCTTGTTAATTTATGCATCATTTAATATATATATATTTTACAAAATATGATATTATATAAAATTAGTAAGTTCATAAGAGTTTTTGTATTACCTTTTTACTAAAATTAACGGATGAATTGTAATAATTAAACCGAATATAAAAATTGCAACATATTCTTACATACGATCCAATAATGAAATGAAATATTTAAGTTGAAGATTGATAGTCGTAAATTTACGAGTAAAAATCAAATGTTACTTTATAATTAAATGAAAACATACTAGAAAAAATTACAATATTTTTCTGGATTAAAGTTAAGAAGGTAACATTTATCTAAGTTTGATGTGATAAAAATAAAAGTTTAAAGTAAAAATTGATACAACTTATCCCGCTATATCCATTTTTATCATAAACTTTTAATTTCATCAAATTCGACCCTTAAAAAAAATGTCACACAGCTGAAAAGTTAGAATAAAAATGGACTATTTTTAGTAAATAATAAATTAGCTTCAACCCTAATTTTCCAATTCACAAAAACATCCAGATATGAAATCTAAAAACAAACATCCAGATATGAATTATAAAAACAAACATCCAGATATGAATTCTGGAAACTTGCTTTCTCTCACTGAATACAACGGAGGAATTCATACATATGAAACTCAAACTCATACTTCGTCCTCATGAAGAAGCAAATTGGGGATACCTTTATTGACGGGGAATCGGCGGCCCGTCTCCGGGCAAATAAGAGCGCCTTCCTCGAGATGTAGCTCCAAAAGCGCATGGTGGAACCGTTGCAGAAAGTCATGGGAATCGAGCATCGACGAATCGGCCTCCTCAGGAAGTTCAGCATAGCCCATAGCGCGAGAGGCATCGACAAGGGGCTTCCATTCGATCTTGGAGAACATGTTCTTGAGGAAGTCTGGGTTGAAGTCGACCTGCTTCTCGACAACTTTCTCAACCTCGATTCGGAGAGGGAAGCCATTGACGACACCCTTGATATTGGAGGAGAGCATGTTGTGTGTAAGTAGCCTCATCTTTTTCCGCCCTTTCGCCTTCTTTCTCTGGCTCTCTGTTTATTTGTTATCACAGGGTGCAAGCACCACTCTTGCACAAAATGATCGATACCAAATTCCTGTCTAAAAAATAGTGTTAACACACAATCTAATCATTTATGAGAACATTTATTCCATGAACAGTCCATTCGATATCTATAAATCAAACAAATTATCTCAAAACTTGTTTTGACTAATATGTATCAAATGAATCAGTCAAAGTTCAACTCGATGGAATATCTCCTTAATATATGGATTGTAAGGATGTTCAAGTAGCATATTAGCTAAACAACTTCCATGAAAATCATCTTGTTTTGACTAATATGTATCTAATGAATCAGTCAAATTTAGAATTTTAACTCGATGGATATCAGACGAAAGGCAAAAGGCTCTACAGAAAAAGGGCTTGAATGGTTTAAAATAAGAAATAACCATAAAATTTTCTAGTTCCAAACACCCAAAAGGAAGTGTGACCTCCCTCATCTTTGAAAGTAATCTATCAAAGAAACTCATTGATTTTGGTTCTTATGCTATCTTTTTATTCATATTGTTATGTATCTCTGCTAATATACTAATCTCATCCTCCCCTCCTCTGCTGTATGTTCCCCATTCCAGTAAAACGGCTCAGATGGATTGCTGCTTTTTGGCTTATTTACACTAAAGGACACCAAATTTCCATTCAACATCTCCAAGCCCATGAAATACAATCAAACTAAACACCACACCATCCATCGCAGTCTCTCAAATCCATACCCCAGGAAAATCGAAACTAGGTTTTGCCGGAAAAAAAAAACACAAAATGCACAGAAAACCAGCCCTTGCACCTACCCCAAATCAAATTCAAATCCAAAAAAATCCAACAAATAAGAGACAAAAGAAAACGCATACATTCAACATACGTACAATCCGACGAAAAAAGATCGAAAATCAAAGAAAACGGTGGATCTAGAAAAGAACTGAGTTCTTACCGGAGGAGATCGAAGCGATCGGATGGCTCCAGATGATAGGAACTGCTTATGGTATTCTGATTGCGGCCGCCACCTTCTTGGAAACTCGAGTCTGAATTTGCGCTTTGCGAATTGGGAGGGCTTAGGGTTCAGTATTGGGAGAGTAAGGTTCACCTGAAGCAGCCTGTTGGGAGAGAGAGTAGCGTTCGCGGCAGGATTTATTTAATATGAAAATATATGAAAAAATTGGACCGTTAAACTAAAAAAAAAAAAAAAAAAAAAAAAACCAATCGGGAAACATTATTTAATACTTTTTATTCCAATAAAACACAATATTCCTAATAGGTCAAAGAAACCGCCAAGCTGAAACAGAAATAATCGGAGTTTCCTTCCAACCAACAATCAAACATCTCTCATTCTTTTCCAAACTGCAAAACTTCCCATAAGCAAACCCCTTAGCTACAAACTTAGCTTGGCTCAAACATGAATCACTCAGCTCCATTTCTTCCATTCTAATCCTTCCAAACAACTCCCTCCACACCTCTATCTTCACACTCCTCACGACCCGATCGCTACCTTCCGATGCCACGACGTTTTCAATCCCTTCACCGCACAAGCCTTCGATCTTCCTTCTACTGTCTTCATCCTCTTCGATGCAAGTTTTCAAACAGTCGAAGTACGAAGCAGTAAAGAACAGCGATTCGATGAAGCGATTCACGAATGATGATAGGTTATAATTCGCCTCGATCTCAGAAACGATCATTATCGATGGGTTTAGCTTTCGGATTACTCTCATCAGATTCTCCAGGCTAGCAGGCCTTGTGATCATGGTTCTCAACACTAAGGGCGAGTAAATTGCCACCATTTCGTGTTCTTCGGTTTCGAAGAGTTCTTCTTTTAGCTCCATCATATCTGATACCAAGATTGCTTTGAATGAGAAGGGTATGTTTAGGGACTCAGCAACATTTTCCAACCACTTTCCTACCTGTTCTATCAAGTGGCCTTTGTCTGATACAACAGCAGTGATCTTAAGAAGCTTAATGGGCAGCTCATCCTTCAAATCTTCAAGTGATTTCATAAAAGCCGACCAATGAACTCCACTCCTGATTTCAAGATCTATCAAATGGATCTTGGTGATCAGTTTAACATGTTCAAAGATTGCTTGAACAGCAGTCAGATGCATCACTTGCTGAAAAGGGAGTTTCATGCATCCTCTAAGTGCTTCAAGGCTCATTACCTCATCTACTTTTGGCCCCTTGATTGTTTCCCTTCCTGTTTCTCTATTGATTCTTTTCCTAAGGGCCTTTGCGAAGTAAAAAACGAGGCGCTGGACGGTATTACCGGAGGGGGATGCAGCCCATTCGCAGCGTTGAAGCAGCCTGCTTGCTCGCTCATATTGCTGGTAGCTTACTTTCTCAGCTGCAGCAAAGAGGACATGGGCAAGCTCAACATCGTTTCGCTCGTCCACCGATAGACCGGAGAGAGCGAAGTCACAAGGATGCATTGGCATGTAGAACTCATCATGCCCCTCAGGAAAGAAATGGACATATCTTGCTCCAGCCACCCTCAATATCTCTTCAGTTGACAAGTTTTTGTTCTCCTCATTGGCTTCACCGCCTCTTTTGTCAAGATTTGCCCCCTTCATCCTCTTGACTTTGCCACCATAGCTGTTTAGCAGCTGCAAAGATTCTAAACATGGATTCAAAACTTGTTTACTTTGGTTGAAACTGATAGAATCTGCATTCTTTGACTTCTCTTGAATCAATTCCGAAAGCGTAAAATCGTTTCCGATACCGAACAGAATTTCGTTAAGGATCAGACAATCTGAGTTGGGCTGTGGATAGTCTGTTTCATTTCCAATCTTGAGAATGTCCTGTTGGTAAAAACCAGATTGATCAGCTGAGACAAAGTTGAAGTCTCCTAACTCTCCAAATGGACAATCGTCTTCTTTCCCTCTTAGCTCAGTCTCCTGGTTCTGGTGGATGCCATTTGAGGGGAAGAAAGTTCCTGCAAGTGAGCCATTGAAATCAAATGGTGTGAAGGGAAAAAAATCATCAGCCATTAAAGAGCAGAAGGAAGCTGATGAATGAACCTATACTCAGATTTTTCTAAACAAAACAGTCAAAATTCTGATTTAAACCAAGCTGATGAATAAACCTAAGCTCAATGTCACTGCAGAGATTTCTCTAAACAAATCAGCCAAAATTTATCCATACGGATTATTTTACTATATTCGATATTCCCAAACAAGTGTTAAGGAAAAGATCAAGAATCAAAGTTTATAAACTACGAAACAAGCCTCTCTGCTTGTCATTTTCTAACAAGACAACCAAAAAATGTTGAAATTTAAGCCATCAAAACAAACAAAGAACAGAGGTCCTTTTGTTGTCTCTTTCCCTTTTTCAGTATGGTTACAAATAATAGAGATACAATAATACTATGATCTTTCTGTATCGAAAATCACGATCACCATTTTCGATAGTTGCAGAGAAATTTCAGACGAAAGGAAAAATTGGAAGTCAGTTGACTGTAATGATCTAATCAAATCGATGGAATATTCGAAAATTTTGGACAAATTTATCTTTCTTTGATTTGAATGGAGAGATTTACCAAGAAAAGGAAAATACTCAAACGACTTCGATCTGTTTGGATTGGGAAGAACTTTTATCCTTCCTCTCGCGAAGCAAAAACTTCAGAAACCAAGCAAAGCTTCTCAAAATCTTAATGAGACCGATGGCGACGATGAGGTAATAGAGAGCCAAACCAGAGAATTCCGCCATAGTTGGATCCATAAGAAGATCCATCATGCTTTCCGTAACCATCGCCAGAGATTCAGCTTCATCTCTCAACCTCCACCACCATATACCTCCAAAGCTCACTGCCATGGCGACTCTTTCACTCCAACTCTCCATCACCGGCGCTCCGAAAACAGTATCGTCAACCACCGGCTTCACCGCCGCCTTCGACCAATGAATCATCGCCGTATGAAACCCTAGGAAGAACATCATCCGGCACCACAAACTTCTACGCTGCCCTAAGCTCGAGGCGTCGATTGCAATCGCCATTCCCTGGTCGATCCCCAGGGCCATACCGACGTGTAACGCACACAGAACAAGCCAAGCCGCGCTCAGGCCGGATGATTTAGTCAGAACAACGGATTTACCGAGCAAGTTATCGAGAAGAGCGGCTATGGCGATAAGCGAAATGAGAGCTAAAAGAAAAACTCGGTCGGCAGAGACGACGGAAGCAAAAGAAGCAAGAGGCGTCGAATGAGGGAGAAGAACCTGAAGATACCGATAACGAACGAGCCTGCAAAACACAATGAATGAAAATGGAAGCGAGAGACTGAGGAGAGTGACTGTGAGGAGATGAAAAAGCTTCTTGAATTGAAAATTGAGATATCGCAGCCATTGGAACGCCATAGCCAAGCTCTGAATTTGCAGAAGGAAATGGGGATTTGAGAATGTAAATAAGGAGAAGGAAGAAGATGAACGTTGAGTGGCGGGCACGTCCATAGTTTCGAATTGGTTGGCAATGGCAAATTGGCAATGTGCGTTGTGTTCATATTATTATTTTATTTTATTATATCTTTTTAATAATTTATTTGTTGAGATTTTAATTCCCATTTTAATCTAATTAATTTGCATTTAATTCATTAGGATAAATAAAATGAATTTAGTCCCTATTAAGATTTAAAAAGGAAATTACTTTTAATTAATTCTTTTTGTATTTTAATTCCTATTACAAATTAGAAATGGATTTCATATTATTTCGACTTCTTTCGTGAGGTGAAAGAGTGTCTTAAAATGATCGTGAGAGGGCTTTGTAGTATTCATGAACGAGGATTTGTACACGGCGATCTCAAGCCCGCTAACGTTTTAGTATTCCTCTAGTCCCCAACATGAAAAACATTGAGACATAGATACTATTTGTAACAACTCAAGCCCACCGCTAGCAGATATGACCCGCTTTAGCCCGTTACGTATTGTCATCAGCCTCACGATTTTAAAACGCGTCTGCTAGGGAGAGGTTTCCACACTTTTAAAAGGAATGTTTCGTTCCCCTCTCCAACCGACGTGAGATCTCACAATTCACCCTCGTTGGCACACCACCCGGTGTATGGCTCTGATACCATTTATAACCGTCCAAGCCCACCGCTAGTAGATATTGTCCGTTTTGGCCCGTTACGTATCGCCATCAGCCTCACGGTTTTAAAACGCGTATGCTAAGGAGAGGTTTCCACACCTTTTATAAGGAATGCTTCATTCCTCTCTTCAACCAATGTGAGATCTCACAATCTACCCTCCTTGGCAGCCCAACATTCTCGTTGGCATACCGCCCCAGTGTCTATCTTTAATACCATTTGTAACAGCCCAAGCCCACCGCTAACACATATTGTCCTCTCTCGACTTTTTATTCTAGACTTCTCCTCAAAGTTTGAACATTATCTCGATCAGTTAGATTAAAAACAGAAAAAGAATTAGTTAATATAGTTATTGAACTAGTTGAACAATCTCTTTGACTTTAGTTAATTCTTCCACCAAATCTCATGTTGTTGTTGACCAGATCTAAAGAAAAGCCGACATAATCATGATCATCATCGTCCATTCATTCATCCCTTTCTCTATAACAAATCAAGCTTCCTTTAAACTCAAACCCCAACCACTCGACCATCTAATTTTCACCACCATCGCCAAAAAAACAAGAGCTTCTCCATTATAATTAATGGAGCTGTTCAACAAACTCTTCCCCAGCATCTCTTCTTATTCCTCCCCTCTCCTTTCTCCTCCTCCTCCTCACCTCCGACCACTCTCCGATGGGCAACGTCACCTCCGTATCCGGCGTCGGCAAAGTCGTCCTCTCCGATGGTTCCATTCACAAATTCAACGAACCCTTGACAGTGGCCGAGCTGATGCTCGAACACCCACGTCACGTTGTCGTCGAGCTTCGCTCGAGTACCGTCGCTGAAAAACGGCCGACTCCATTGCCAGCCGACCTAAAGCTTGATTTGAAAAAGGTACATTTTAGATTTTTGAGTTTTTAAGGTTACAATATGTTCAATCATTTATTACATATTGTTCATGTACAAGGTTTATATGATGCTACCTATAAGAGGAGGCAAGCCAGTATCATTGTCGTCGGAGGAAATCCGCCGCGTTCTCCTCTGCGCCAACTCGGCTTTACGGTCGCACTCTCTCCTCCTATCCTCGTCCAAGGTTCTTCCTTGGTTGGCAAGGGCACGCTTGGCAACGGCGGCGACAACGGGGGCAGTCGGAGTGGACGTTAAAAAGGAAGATCCCACGACGATCGGAGAGGAAATGAGATGGGAAATGGAGATGGCGACGGCGGCCGAGGGGAGGCCGGAGTATTTGAGCAGACAATTATCCGGCAAAGCTTGGAAACCTAGCTTGGATACAATTAAGGAGAAGAAATTTGAGAAGAAACTTTCTCATTGGTTGTTCAAATTTTGAAGGCATTTGGAAGAAACCAAGCTTTCATATATGATCCAAATATTTGATAAAAAATAGTTAATATTCTATGTTATAGAACGTCGAGATCGTGTTAATCTCGTGTGTACGGTTCTAATTAGGGGTTTGGGTCGTATGCCTTAGACGAAGGCCCAGAGTCCACGATCCATGCAGACGTAATTAACCTTGTCGGGTTGGCTTTCTAGAGCAACGTAACCTTCTGCTTCTATTGATGAAAGGATAGCGGGCTAGTTCTCCATAGCCTAATCATACTCGCTAAAGAATCAGCCCGACAATCCCGTTTCATGTGACTATTAAGTAAAGGAGTATATGAATGAATCGAGACTAAATCTAAATGAGAACGATTTTGAAAAATAAGATGAAATACTTACCGGAATGGAAAACACCAACTTCACCGTCATCATCATAACATATCAACCACTTATCTAATTATGAAAAAAAGACCAACAACCATTATAATTTGTGTTCCTAAGATCTAATCACCAACCAATGAAATAATGAGGTTGTTGGGAGATTATAAACTTACTTCACATAAAATATTTTCTATATTTATTTAAATAATATTATAATTTGAGTTTACTTTGTTATATTTACGGAAATGCCGGTGGGATCCCATATTTGGTACAAGGCCCATTAAGAAGCCCATTCACTTGTATTCGGCCCAAAGTAAGTCGAGAAGAAAAGAAAGGGCTGAAAATGTGGGCCTACCAATAATCAAATATTGATAAAACTTCAAAAGGATATATATAAAATAAAAAAATTAACACTTTTTTTTTATCATTGGAATAACAGATTTTTTTTTTTTTTTAATTTAAAGTTTTTACCAAAGTGGGCCAACAAATCTTTGTATACAAAAATAATAGACGTTTTTTTTGTAGCAGCTCATGTCACCACTAGTAGATATTGTATGTTTTAGCTCGTTACATATTGTCGTCCGCTTTATGATTTTAAAACGTGTGTGCTAGAAAGAGGTTCTGCACCCTTATAAGGAATGTTTCATTACCGTCTTGCATTTTTAGACTGTTTTGTTCGATGGATATGAGAGAGACACGTGGAGGGGTTGAGGGAATTGAGAGGAAGAAGATGGCGTGTTTGATGAACAGTAAAAGGAGAGGAAACAAAAACAGTTCCTAAAGGAGAAAGTGTATGTCCAAAAATAGGAAGGGCTTTCAATAATTGGCAAATCCCCTGGTGCCTACCCAACTCATCACCCATTTTCCCCCATGTGCCCCTTCACTTAACCTGCCATGTGCATCCCATCATCTACAACTCTTCGTTTCCGAGTGTATCGTATGTAATCAAATATCATATACGAGTGTTTGTGGATAATTTGGATCTAAAGGATAAACCCAAAAGGTAGAAGAAAAATGAGTCAAACGTTCAAAAATCCACCTCAATTAGAGTCAAGGTGGTCGAGGCCGAGGTGAGCCTTTAACCTAAGAGTGCGTGCATCTCAGATGCCCCTACCCCCACGAAGCTTTTGACCAACTACGTTCATGTAACAACTTCAGCCCACCACTATCAAATATTGTTCTCTTTGAGTATTCCCTTTCGGACCTACTCTTAAGGTTTTTAAAATATGTATGTTAATGAGAAGTTTCTACACCTTTATAAAGAATTCTTCGTTCTCCTTTGCAACCGATATGGAATCTCACAATTCCCTCTTCTTTGGGGTTTAGTGTCCTCGTTGCCCACTCGTTCCCCTCTCCAATTGATGTGTGATCTCACAATTCAACTTTTTAAACCTTATTCGAGAGAGAAACAAAAAATCTCAAGTCAACTCTCATATAAATTATATGATGCAAATTTTCTCCTTATTAAAACTCTAATTTTCATACTCTCTTACTTAGTCAAATTCATCATTAAGTTCAATTAAATTAAAAACAATAATCTAAATATATAATAAAAAAAATTAAATAAACTTTCCCCTAAAACCACCAAATACTTTTATCCAATCTAAACGCCACGTGGTTTCACCGTATTGGCCCACCAAACTTTCCTTACAAGCAAAAGAGTTGACGAAAGCAATAACAGTAACCCATACGTTTCCCATCCTAAATGGACATATTTATTATATTATATATATAATATAAATATATAAATTAATTTGGAAAATACATGCCTTTCGCAATAAGGCTGACTTAGAGGGGCGGGCTCAAAAAATATTCTCAACAAATTGGAAATAAATAAAATAAAATAAAAAATTATCCTCTTTCTCCCTCATTTTTTTTCTAATTACGCTTCTACCCGATTTTAGGATCCAATTGTGTACACTCGAGTTTATTATACCATCAATGTGAAACTGAATCGAAGAACGTTGGTCAATTTAAAGTTTGACTTTTGGCTAATGATTGATCGTGGTCAAAGATTAAGGTCGTATATAAAATTATAATAAGAACAAATAAAAAAACTAAATAAACAAAAAAAAAAATGTAATATGTTTAGAATTTATAAATTATTAAGAGAATTTAAAAAAGTGTTTTTAATTGCCTAAAAACTTTAAAAAAAAAAATATTACTAAATATAAAATTAAAAGGAAGTTGAAAACATGAAAAGCTGTGGAATGAAAGTCGCATCACACCCCATTAGAAGGGGTGGATACATCATCTATTGAACTTGATTGGCACGTGGAATCCACGTTGGAAAAAGAAAAATAAACCCCACCAATAAATATATGTCATTTTTTTTTTCAAATGCTTAAATCTTAATCTTACTACTGATGAAGCAGCATTTTCATGAGGATTACTTCTTACTATACTGAATTATATTATTTTTAATTTTAATTTATAAAATCTTCAAAGAAATTAGGTTCATGAAGTTGTTACCTTTCCCATCAATAAAAACAAAATAAGTGTATATAATTAATATTTAAAATACACGATTAATTAAAACATTGGATTACGCTACGATATGATCTATTTTCAATTTATTTTAATTGTAAAATATTAGTTATCGTCTCACGAGGTAATGGTATTGGTTTGTTAACCTACGTAATACATCAAATATTTTTTATTTTAAATTTTTTTACCATAAAAATATAAATATGTGGATAAAATAAGTTATTATTTATTATATATCTATTGGTAAGAACCAAGCCATTCATTTTTGGTAGAGTACTATTTTCATATTTTTCTAAGGTGACAATTAATTTTGGCCCCCTCCTCTAAATGAATGGCTACTTATTTACGACATCAAATATCAAGAAAGCAACCTTAATTAGTTGTGGGTGCATTCCAATTTTTTTTTCTCCGTCATTTTCATATTAAATTTTATTTTATTTACCTCGTGAGATGTTGCCTTTTATTCAAAACCTTCTTCTCAAATCAGGGCTAGAGACTTGACATACGTTGTACGGTCGTAGGCGACGCGATCCGAAGTTGGCTTGACTCACTCAGTGTTGAGAGTGAGTGCTACACAATCGCCAAATCCATTGCCAAGAAAAAGACGATTGTGATGTTTGACTCTTAAATTTCTTCAATTACTTAATATAATAGCATTAATTACATGATCAAGGATTCTAAAACTCATTCTAACAGTAGAAGTCAACCACCAGCTGATATTGTCCATTTTAGTCTCCTAGAGGTTTCCACACGTTTATAAGGAAGACTTTATTCACATTTCCAACCCATGTGGAATCTCACACTTCCCTCTTCTCTCTAATGTGACGGTGATTTAAAATAAAATAAAAATTCGAACATTAATACAATTTGTTTCAAGATAAAAATTAAAACTTTATTGAAAATAGGTGGAAATTTAAAATATTTATAGAAACCCAATAATTGTTTTGCTATACACAAAGGAAATGGAGGTGGGTTAATGATAAAGATGGGTAAATACTGAGTAAGGTAAAGAGAGAGAAATAGAAGGGTAAAAAAAGCAGTTTTACAGAAAGGGTGCAGAGAAGGGAAGAGGGCAAGAGGAAGCACACGGGAAATGGAGAGTAAAAAAAGTCCAATGGCCACGTGAAGGTTCATCGGGGAGCACGTGGGCTGGGCAAGGAGCAGGAAATCCCCAGAGCTTGTTGGTGGCATTGTTAAAGGCCTCTGGTTTGGTTTGGATCGAGAATGAAGGGAGGGAAGGGACGCCATTGGAGGGAGCTCTATGAAAGCTTCATGATTGGAGCTTATAATAACAAAGAGAGAGAGAGAGAGAAAGCTTCGTGCAGAGTGAAGAAGGCCACATATATATTTTGTAATTGCAAGAGAAAAACCTTATCCAAAATGGTGTATGATTTCAATATTGGGGAATCTTTAGGACTTCGATGCCTTTCTTCTTGCCCCCTTCCTTACAAACATGTCCACTCTCCTCCTTAATTATTTGTTCTAAATCGTCATGAACCGACTACATTTGTATGAGAGTGATCTTAAAAATAAGACGACTGCAAAAGATTTGAAATGAAAATTACTACGTATACCAATAAGGTGCACCTTTCGGTAGCTCACTCATAAGAACTTCATGGTTAAATGTACTTTACTTGGAACAATTTTATGTTGTGAGGACAAACATATTGAAAGGACATGTATTGGTCAGTAGGGATAGTTTTCACTCTATGAGTAAATGATGTAACCCTGTGGCAAGAGATTCAAGGGATTGCTGGGACCATTAGGTACCGAATCCGGATTCCAAAACCTAATTTGAATACTGGGTATGGATCGTTACAATATATATCTTCAAGTAAAATGTCAAAAATTCAAACTTTTCTATCCCACGAGTTATTCAACTCAAAAGGAGAAAAATTAGAAAAACTCTCTATAATGTAATATATAGTATGGGTACGAACAGATTAAAACATATATGTCAATCAACCGGTCAAAAGTTTGAATCTTTCCATCCTACAGTTATTCAACTATAATATAATTATGAAGCGTTTAATTTAACGCTTATTTTTTTTTTCAATTATTAATGAAAAAAAAAATAAATAATTTTAAGCTAAAATCATTGAGGCAATAATGAGTGTATAACCCTCAAGTCCTCAATCTCCAACTAGAATTCCCATACAATCTTGAAGCATAAGCTTGACTCCAATTAAAAGTCAAACCATAATAATAATAATATAATTATTATTTTAATAAATCTTGAAAAAAACATATATAAATTCAACAATACACATGTTTAGCCACCAATAATTTCAAGCAAAAATAATTTCCCTTAATTATTATACCATCTACCCTAATGCATGAATTTGAAGTTAAAAAAATAAATAAATAAATAAATAATTCCAATGAAATGACAAGAGAAAAAGGAAAATAAATAGTTTTAAAAACAATTTAATTGAAAGCAAATGCCAATGTCCCCATTTATGAAAATATATTCATATGGTTATTTTTCTTCTCATTGAGACAGCACATGTGTTTATAAATAATATGAACAATAAAATTTGGGTTTTTTTTTTATATTTATATATAAAATAATTAAATTCGGCATTTCATATGCAAAACAAAGACTTCCTTTCTAGGAGGACAACTTCTTCCATATACTACAAAAAATGTGGCTATACTTTGAGGGGAAAAAAGTCTTTGTTTTGTAGGCCTATCGAGAAGATTCATTCGTATATTTAAGAAGACACCAAGGAAGATGGAGGACCCTAGTTTCGAATCGAGCCAAAATGAGTGGCCCCCGTAAAGCCAACATAAGTGGAAATTATTTGAGACAACGAACACGGCTCGTGTTGTAATTAGATGTCGTATGTCGCGCGTGTATTCTATAATTGCTATTTTTCGTTGTTCGGTTTTTTAGCTTGAACCCAATATCGTAAAACTATGTTCTTATCGGGTTTCGATGAAGATATAAATTTATATTGAAAACCCTAATGGAAAAACAAATAACCTCGCGTCCATATTGTTTTTAACCTTTTATTTTGGTAGTCAGCAAAAACAACTTCAACAATTATAGGGTGACGATAAAACTTTATAATAAAACATAAATGAATGTGACGAGGCACGTTATTTAATTATATATATATAAATAAATAAAGCTATAATAATAATAATAATAATAATGGACAATGATGTGTATGTGCATTGGGAAAAAAGAAGAGAGTGCGATGTATACGTGGATGACAGCGAGGATAAGGTGAGCTGTGACAGAGAAGCCATGTCTCCCATGGCAGTTTATTGGAGGGTTAGTGACCTTAGGTTTGACCCTATATGGGAATGGAGAAATGGCATTTGGTTTTGGTCCTAAAAGTCCCACTGGTCCCCACAACCTTACCCTCTTTCACGGACACAACCCCAAGGGGCTGCCCCCTTTTGTAGGGTCCCCTGTCCCGTCATCATTCTCATACGCTCCCTACTTACACCAATCATTTATCTTTTCTAAGATAATTCCGACTCAAATACTATCAATATAACAACTCAAGTCTACCTCTACCAGATATTGTCATTTTTAAGTTTTTTTTTTTTTCTCTTTCGAGATTCCATTCAAGGTTTTTAAAATGCATCGGCTAGTCCCTAAATCAATAATGTTTCATTCCTGTCTCCAACCGATGTGGAATTATACAATCCAATCTCCTTTGGGACCTAGCGTCCTCGCTAGCACATTACTCCGTGTCCACCCCCCTTCGAGGTTCAGCGTCCTCATTGGCACACTGCCCAATGTCTGGCTCTGATACCATTTGTAACAGCTCAAGCCCACTGCTAGTAGGTATTGTCCTCTTTAAGCTAGAATGTGAAATCTCACTTCGGTTGGAGAGAGGAACGAAACATTCTTTATAAGGGTGTGGAGACCTCTCCCTAGCAAACGCGTTTTAAAAACCTTGAGAGAAAACTCAAAAAGAAAAATCCAAAGAGAACAATATCTGGTGTGGATTTGAGTCATTACAATCAACATTGACATTTCCATAAAATTGAGGCTTCGACAATCGATCCGTATCAGTATTTAAAAAAAAAACCAAATTTCTTTACCCCACTTAAAAATAATCATGAAATTATAATTATTAAGTTAACCAACTTCCATAATTTGTGATTAATTTAATATCATTCAATTAATTGCATTAATTTATGTTTTTTAAAACAGCTATTTATTAATTTAAAAAGAATATTAGTATTTTTTTTTCCCTCCTAATAATATTTTCCCTAACCTCCATCACAAAGAATGAATTAATAGAATATAAAATAAGCTATTTATAACTTATAAGTTAAAACGTTGTCGTTTTATTTCCACTGTTGGTATATTTCAAATCATTGTTCCTATAATAGGCAACAACGCAATAATGAAAACCAAGACAAAAACAAATATAAAACTAAAATAAAATTGATGCGGAGCTGGCATGCACAGTCATCCTTGTAATTATTCCAAATCATAAGTCGACACGTGGAGGAATTATATTTAAATTGTAGTTGGGAACTGAACCTAGGCATTCCCATTATTTGTTGCTGAAGTTAAGTAATATTTTTTTAATATCTATATTAAGAATTATTATCGACAATTATTAATATAAATTATATGTATCCTGATGCGTGGCGAGAAAAATTATAATTAAAAAAACTCGACATTATTTTTAATGGATAATTAAAAAAAAGAAAGCTAGTTTATGAAGGGTCAAAATTTAATTAATTTATTTTGAGCACGTTTAGTGACTTTTTCTTTTTTTGGAAAAAGTAATTTATTTTTATACTTAATTGAATGGGTCAATTTTGAAACCTTGATAATAAATGGATTCTATTGGTGATTAATATTAAATTAGAAAAATTAATCTTCCTCCTTTTATTTTTATTATTTTTTTACAGTAAAATCACCATCCAAAAGTCAAATACTTACCATTTTATGTTTTTTTCTATACAATTACAAAATAAAAAATATATATTTTAAAAAATCAATTATTTCGCATACATAAAAGTCAAAAATAGGTACCCAAGTAGACAATTAATTATATATAATTAAAAAGTAAAAGATGACGTGGCAAGGTGAGGTGGCAGAGTGGGAAGAAGAGAAGGCATAACTGAAAGCACAAGCAAAGCCAAAAATAAAAATTAGAAGAAATGGGAATGTAGGGTTGGGGGGAACGAGGGTAGAATGGGAATTTCACAATTTGGATTTAAAATAATAATAATAAATAAATAAAAAGGGCATATGGGATAGGTAGATGTGGCTATCTAAAATACATGTGCATTCATTAAAATCAAAGCATGAAAATGAAATCAAAAGTAAACTCCCAAAAGAAAAAGGCATGATTCTTGTGCCTTCTTTTTAATTTTATGGTACTAAATAATAAATGAAATTAATATCGTTCTCAAAGTCAAGTTAAGTAAGGTATACCTTATTGTAGAAGATGCCGGAGAACACCGGAATTATCAAATACTGTGTAAAATCCCACATTGGTTGGAGAGGAAAACAAAGTATTTCTTCTCCCTAACAAACGCATTTTAAAAACCGTAAGGTTGACGATGATACATAACAGGTCAAAGCGGATAAAATCTATTAGAGAAGAATTTGAACTGTTACATACTGAGTCCACCATCCTAAAAATCTAATCAACAAAACTGAGCTTAAAAGTAAATTTTTGACTTTAGAGTAAAAAACCATATTTATTTTAACCTAAATTAATCAACAAAGTTTGAAAATATTATTTATATATATATATTTGTGAATAAAAAATGTAATAATTGTAACGTGGGCATCAACCCTTTTGGCAACATAGTCCCTATTGCAATAAAAGAGTTGTTCAGATTAATGATGTATGGAAGGATTATCAGTTTAAAAAAAAAGAAAATCATTGAGACTTCTTTTATTTATTATTTATATATATATATATATATATATATATATAAAGAAAATAATAATAATAATAATAATTATTATTATTATTATGGCTAAAATGGTAAATTAAGGGTCAATCGGAAATAAATAAGCCGGTATCTTTCCCACTCGTTCTTTGCTTACTTTTCAGGCAATTTGATGGCGTTTTTATATCTTTTTCAAACCGGTGGTTGAATCCAATGACCCGTGATAACATAATTACCCGCAATATCCGGTCACTTCCCTTCTACTCACTGCCTGTACCCGGTCACTTATCGACCCCCCTCGTTTTTTAGGGATTAATCTTCCTTCTCTGCCACGGCTTTTTTTTTTAATGACCATTATAGCCTTTAAATTTCATGAAAATCATTTTTTTTCGTTTGATTGAATTATTAATTTATTTTGTATGAGTTGGATTCAAATAAATTATATACAAATTCAACTCGTTCACAGTTTTATTTAAAATTAATTTAAAATAAACTGAACTAATTCAAACTTAGTATTATTTTAAAATATATATATATATATCTAATAAATTAATTCATTGGTAAAATTTTAAATTTATGCTAGACACAAAGTTGATGAGACTTATTATATACAAAATTAGTATTTATTTGGTAAGTAATTTAATTTATATTTTTAATTTTTAAATTCGTTGAGTTTGGCGAATATGCATTTGGTAGGCAATCTTGATTGTGTAATTCATACCGTACAAATGTCGAAAAGAAACATTTTAAAAAAATATATAAAAATGATAATAAATATAGTATTTTACATTATAAATTTAATTCATTTGTGTTAAATTAAAAAATATATATTCTATAACAAAATTTTTAATCCAACAGTTTATATTAAAAAAAAAAGTTTTATAAATGAGAATCAAAATTCAGTAAATATATATTTGAAAATATAAATACAAACTTATTATATTGAAAATTTAACAAATTATTAGATATTTTTTAATGAATTTAGCCTTTTAAAATAAATAAATAAATAAACAAACGATGTGCGGGCCCACTGCCTGTATCAGCCCTCCCCACTGTAATAGAAAGAAAGAGAGAATCTATGGTGTGTTGCCAGCTATGAAGCTGAAGGATCAAAGCTTTCCTTGGGGTCAAAGCTGGCATTTTTCTCTCTCTCTCTCCTCTCTCTCTCTCTCTTCATCTTCCTTCTTCCCTTTATTTACTCTCTCCGCCATTTCTGCTTCACATTTCAAATCTCTCCCCCACTCTCTCCGCCCCCTAGAGAGAGAGAAAAAAAAACTGAGCCCCCAAAGGCTTGAGGGAAGAGCCACTCCCTTTTCAGAGCTCTGGTTTATGGTGGGGTGGCTGATTCTTCTCCTTCAAACAAACAACAATGGCGGTTTCTTCCCAATACTCCTCTTCCATTGACAAGAAAAACTGGTGGCTCACCAACAGAAAGGTAACATTAACATAACCCCTGTTCTTGTTTCTTCGTTTTTCTCAAATGGGTTTATGATTTTCAATCCTGAAATTTCAGATTGTTGATAAATACATCAAAGATGCAAGAACCCTAATCGCTACTCAAGAACACAGAGAGGTTTCCGCCGCTCTCAATCTCATCGATGCGGCTTTGGCTCTCTCTCCTCGTCTAGAACAAGCCCTCGAGCTCAAAGCTCGAGCTCTGCTCTGTCTTCGCCGGTTTAAAGATGTCGCCGATATGCTACAGGATTATATTCCCAGTTTCAAGATTTCCGGCGAGGATTCCGTCGGCTCCGATGGCTCCTCACAACAGCTCTCCAAGGACCGAGTTAAGCTTCTTGGCTCGTCCGAGTCACACGGTTGTGACTCGTCGTTTAAATGCTTCTCTGTTTCTGATTTGAAGAAGAAGGTCATGGCTGGGCTCTGTAAAAATGGCAACAAAGAAGGGCATTGGAGGTATTCATAAAAGGAAAATGCTCTGTTTCATTGGGTTTTTTTTTTCTTTTTATTGGGTAATGGTTCGTTTTTTGATTTGGGTGCATTAAATGTTTTCTGGGTTCGGCTTTTTATGTGGTGGCGTTTTTGTTATTTATTGTTATGATTCAATGCTCAAAGAACTGTAAAAAAACCCCCCATTATTCGATCTTTTGGGCTTACTTTTTCTGTAAGTTCCTCTGTTTTACCACTCTGTTCTAAATACTCTGTTTTGCTCTGTTTTAGATACTTGATTTTGGGTCAAGCTTGTTGTCATTTGGGGCTGATGGAAGACGCCATGGTTCTACTTCAGACCGGAAAGCGGCTAGCTACAGCGGCATTCCGCCGTGAGAGTATATGCCGGTCGGAAGATAGCTTCTCGCTGTCTGATTTCCCTTTCTCCAGTGACATTTCGACCACGAATCCGCCGAATACGCCGCCACGAGCCCTGTCGGATTCTGAAACAATCAGTAATCTCCTTAGCCACATTAAGCTTCTGATTCGCCGGAGGACGGCGGCTCTTGCTGCTCTTGATGCTGGTCTCTATTCTGAGGCAATTCGCCATTTCAGTAAGATCGTCGATGGTCGTCGTGGCGCGCCTCAAGGCTTCCTTGCTGAATGTTACATGTACCGTGCCTCTGCTTATCGATCGGCTGGTCGAATTGCAGAGTCGATTGCGGATTGTAATCGTACATTGGCGCTTAATCCTAGCTGCATTCAAGCATTAGAGACTCGAGCCGTGCTGTTCGAGTCGATTCGATGCTTACCGGATTGTTTGCACGATTTGGAACATTTGAAGCTTCTGTATAATACCATATTGAGAGACAGAAAGCTGCCGGGTCCAGCATGGAAGAGACAGAACATGAGATACAGAGAGATTCCTGGGAAGCTATGTGCATTAACAGTGAAAATTCAAGAATTGAAGCAAAGGGTTGCTTCAGGAGAAACTGGGAATGTGGATTACTATTCATTAATCGGGCTCCGACGCGGGTGTTCGAGGTCGGAGTTGGAGAGAGCTCATTTGCTGCTATGTTTACGACACAAACCCGATAAAGCTATGAACTTTATCGAGCGATGCGAGCTTTCAGATGATCGTGATCTCGATTCAGTTCGAGACAAGGCGAAAATGTCAGCATTGTTGCTGTATAGAATGCTGCAGAAGGGGTATTCGAGCATCATGGCGACGATCTCCGACGAGGAAGCGACCGAGAAACAGAGGAAGAAGGCTGCAGCTGCATTACAAGCAGCACAAGCCGCTGCAATTCAAGTGCAGCAGCAGCAGCAGCAGCAGCTACTACAAGCTCAAGAATGTCACCTAGAAAGGGAGCTCATCAAAGCAGCGTTAAGAACGCCGTCGAAGCCTATGAAAACCGAACGAATCGGGGCATCGGACAACAAATCGTCAACGGAGAAATCGACATTCCAAGGAGTATTCTGCCGTGATCTTACCGTAGTTGGTAATTTGCTATTGCAGGCCGGATTAAACCGACCACTGCCAGTGAAGTACGAGGCACTGAGCTGCTGAATTCACGACCAAATCTATATGTAAAACATGGGCTTTGGAAATCTTGAGGTTCTTTTTTATTATTGTACAAACAAAAAAGCAAAAAACAAAACAACTTTCAAATTAGTGCCGTAAAAATTTTGGTTACTGTTCTTCACTCTGTTCTTCGTTTGTACTGTTTTTTAAGAACTTAATGTACAGAATCATTATCAGTTCATGAGTTTGGTGAGTATTAAATTCATGGGATTGGCATGGTTGAGGACGGACAATATCTACTAGTAATGAGCTTGAGCTGTTATAAATTGTATTAGAACTAGACACCGAGCGGTGCACCAGCGAGAATGTTGGGCCTCGAAAGGGAGTGAATTATAAGATCCCACCTTGGTTGGAGACGGGAATGAAGCACATTTTTTATAAGGGTATGAAAACCTTTTTCCTAGAAGTTGACAACGATACGTAACGGAAAAAAATGGACGATATCTGCTAACGGTGGATTTGGGCTGTTACACATACTCTTTGAGAAGGATAAAAGAAACGTTCGAAATTCGAGTGATTTTACTTTTAAGATTACAACTTAGGTTTTGGAAAAGCTTCATTTAATAATCAAACACACCCTAAAATAGAGAGGAGGGTATATTGAATTTGCATTTTTAACCCATTAAAAGGGTAAGTTTTGGGGGGTAAAAATCCAAATACATTGAAAGAGGGTTGTTGGGCGATCAATTGTTTTTCACCTTTTTAACCTCAAAATGGTCAGTAAATTCAATGATTTCAAGGAGTGGTGTGGTAATTTTCCTGCCACCTATGAACAAAAAAAGGTAGAGAATCATTATATGGAATTGATTCTTGTTTTTGTCACTTTAACATAAGCATTGGATGAATTGATTGCATTCACCCAACTCCATCAAAATCACTGTTATCTCGATCATCTATAAACTATATCTATATCAGATCAGTCAAATTTGATATTAGAAATAAACGTCCGTGAAATTTATATTATAAAAACAGTACAACAGTCTAGCGCGTAAGAAAATATAAACTAAAATAAAATTTAAGGAGAATTAATTAAAACGATGTATTGACGTTTTTTAAGGAAAGCGTTTATCTTTGCTTGGAAGAGATGGTATGGAGTCCATTGCATTGCACATGTCTCTCCTTATCCATCTCTCTATCCTTTAAGCAAAGTTTTTCCCTACCAAATTCCCTTTAGAATAACTTGAGAGAATAGCAAATGGGAGGGTTTTTTGCTTTTCTTTTTCTTTTTTCTTTTCTCTTTTCTCCCCATTTTTTAATATATTTTTACCCTCCAAAAATCAAATCAATGCAAATAAATAAATATATATATATATATATAACATGGTATAATTTTATTTTTATTTTAGTCTCTTAATTGATTTCAGATAATATATACGAATAAATTAATTGAACAAAAAATGTATTTTAATTATTAAAATGATTTTATTTTTTTTTAATTTGGGAATCAAAATTTATTTTTCTTGTGGTGAAAGAAAAGGGAAAGGGGTTTGGGAATTGCAATTGTTTTTCACGAGGGGAAAAATAAAAAACATATTTATTTATTAGATATTGAATGAATTGCAAATAAGAGTAAGAGTAGGGGCGTTTGTGTAAATTAGTGAAAAATATGTAAAATAAGGGAGTGATTGGGAAAGAAACACGTGATGTTAAGAATATTGGAGGTCGTGGCCAGATATGATGATGTCAGTTACACCATGTGATGCTATCATGTCATGTGCCTTTTTCTCTCTCTCTACAAAATTTAAATTTAATTAATTAATTAAATAAATAAATGGGGTTTTCCTTTTTAATTTTAAATAAAAAGGGGGTTTTTTCTTATGGGTTTTGGTCAAAGAAACAGAGCTGGTTTGGTGTAATGGGGAGATCTGACAAATTCTTTTCACATTGCACAAATTCAAATCATTCCAAAATAATAATAATAATAATAATAACTTTGATTCAAACTATTTAGAATGTGTGGGGGATAAGGAATTGGGTATTTTAATTAAGTTATTTGGGGTATTTTTTTTAAGTTTGTTTGAATTGTGTGAGATCTGAGGAGTTTTTATAATTAAAAAGGCACCAAAAAATGGTATTTTTAATATATTTTAGTTTTAAAAAAACAATGGTTTGAGTAGAGTTGGTTTTGAAATAATTGTAAATGTAAAAATAATTTTGTAAGAGACGTTGTGAACATAGTGAGAGTTGTTATCTCCCATATCACTTGGTAAAATTTTGGTTTAAATTGGATTTTGTTAACTCATAGTTAATTATTTTACTCATTTTACTTTTTTGTGTTAGTATGTACAAAATCATTACTCACAAAGTATAATATAATGTTTTGTCAATATTTAATAATTATGTGAATGATCGTTAGAGTTACATTGAAGCGATTATTAAAGTTTCAAAATTAAAAACTTTGAAATACATTTATTTACAGATTGTAAAAAATAAAAAATAATAAGGCCTTACAGATTTGGTTGTTAAAAAACTGAGCACGTCTGAGTTGCACTTGAACTCGAGAGTAAATTATGGAATGAGGTGGGTGAAAACCTCTTGGCCCCTCTTTTCCCTTCACTACTACATTTGTTTTTTTATTTTAACTTTTTACCCCTCCTTTTCTCTCTGCTTTTAACAGTGGAAAAGAAGGATAAAAAAAAAATTAAAAAAAAAAAGCAAACAATACTAAAATAGGTACATTTTTTTTTACTTTTTGATCGCATATATTTAAACTAATTTACCACATAGAAAAACTAACACACTTTTTAGCTAATAGGTAATAAATCAATAATAGCAATATGGTTCTTGAGCAATATTTGATTTAAAGTAACATGAAGAGGAAGTGTTAAAATCAATCATAAAACATTGAATCAATATAATATATTTCCATCTACTTGTCAAAAAAACAATAAATATTATAAAAGAATAGGAATCCTGCTTAATAGAAAAGCTCATTATAATGTTAAATATACCCATTAGTTCAGCATTCAAGAGATCTTAGTCAAGATAAATGATGGTAGAT
The DNA here is from genome assembly GCA_033971965.1 of Cucurbita ficifolia. Lineage (NCBI taxonomy): Eukaryota > Viridiplantae > Streptophyta > Magnoliopsida > Cucurbitales > Cucurbitaceae > Cucurbita > Cucurbita ficifolia. Next base: position 9,158,580 of record CM066978.1, read on the forward strand.
AAAAAAAAAAAATCATAATAAGAAATAAATAAATAATCACAGATTTTAATTAGAGGAGAAGCTCCTTACTATAATGAAAATGAGTCCAAGGGTCTCATATTGACAAACTGCCAAACTTTGATATAATAATCTAAGTAATCCCTTCAATATTACCACAAGTCAACATTTCATTTTTGAAACAATTGCATTGCAAAAGTTACCAAATTTGAGTACATCCTAATATCTTTATTTGCTTTTTATGTGAGAGAGGAAGGCTGCAGATATGATGGAAGAGTTGGTTGAAGATAAAAGGGTGATGGGGCCCAAGAAGTTTCCACAAAGCAGGTAAAGCCTACTCTTTCTATCGTGGTGTAGCCTTGGCCATTTAAAGGAACTGCCAACCAGGTAATTCAAACGTGATGGAAAATGTCACTATTCACAAGCTCATACTTCCATATGAACCCCCTAGCTAATCAAGTTTCATAAGTAAATTTCAAAAAACTACTATCAAGTTGATTCAAAAGACAATAATATAACTATCAAGTTATTTCAAAAGATAATAATATAACTATCAAGCATCAAAGCATAATTTCATTGATGATATAAATTCAATCTTTCTTCAAACCCTAAACTTCAATTTTTAATTACTCTTTCATACGAATTATTTCAGCACTTTCACCTTTATATACTTTGTTCCAATTCCCCTACACTTCCTAGTTAGTACATCTAGCATAATTCTAAGTCACTTCTTTTCAAACTTTATACATAAAACTTTAGCTCACAAATTATTCCGACATCATACTAGATTTCTAACTTATTTGCAAATATCAAACAAAATTCCTACTTATTCAACATCAACATAGGGTCAAAAAACTTTATAACTTACCTTAAAGTCATAGGTTCAAATTCTCACCCTATATATCAATCTAACATGTTTCGACCAAGTAAAACATATATTTTCAAAATAAATAAATCTCCACCACTACATGTTCTTGAACTCAAAAAATTCATGTGCCAGATTTCATGGATGTTCAAGTTGGAATGCATAAACTTAAATCATGCAAATATCATGGTAAGACTAACATGAAAATAAGTTTCTATGCAAACTTTTTAGGCAAAAGAAAAGGGGTTTCTAAACTCAAATCATAAACGAAGCGAAGTTTTCAAGGATAGCATACGTATGCAGAAATGGCAACTAAGGCTGAACCTACTTGAAACCTGGAATGATAAACATTACCATTACCAACCATCCAAATTAAATAGCTTGCAAACCTGAGTGATTGGAGAAAAAGATTCAAACCGCAGCAGACCATCAACTGAGGAAACCCCCCATGCCATCTAAAAGACCTGGAATAGTACATTCAACTTCATTTGTTTAAGCAGGACGGAAATATACAAGATTTAGAACAAATAACTTTTCTGATCATTAAAATTAATATGCAAAATCTAATGTTACTTCCTCTTCACTGAGACTCCCTTCTTCCTTTTATTTGGAGAGTTGCTGTTTCTACTCCTAATACAGTCTGAACAAAACCAATCACCCTCTGGAATATCCAGTAATGGAGGATTGCAGCAATCTGTATGCATGCCAATTCCACAACCAATTGAACCATCTTCATTGCCACAAATGAGCATCACTTCACCTCTATCTTGAGACCCGCACTCTTGGCAAGCTATATCGTTATCGCTACAATCATCCTGTGGGCTCTCCTCTTTGGAAACTTCGGCTCTACTCTGAAGGTTGACAAAAGATTTTTCCGCCCATGCATGAGTATTGTACAAAACATGTTTATCAAGAGGATAGCCAGGTTTGCAGACATATTCAACCAAGTAATCAGCTGCTACACAGGGTATCTCATTATTTAAGAACTCTTGGACCCACATATCAGCACGTGTCATGCCAGGGCTGACAACAGCAAAATCAACTCCAGAGTTAAGGAATCTAGTGTAAGGTGGAGATGTGGCAAGTATTGTTCCATCTCCAGCCTTAACAGCACGCTTGAGAGTATCCTGTTTCATGGTTAGCAGATGATGTATATGTCAATAAAACCAATATCTTCACCAAGTAACGTTTGAAAGGAGCATTATAGCCTAAGTGGCTGTAATATACGATGACAAATTTTGAAACTTCCGAACTGACGTACCAGAGGTGGAGCAATACATTCCCCATATATGATAATACGCATTCCATAGAAAGCACCATGACCCGTTTTCTCCTTCAAGAGCCGCCACTTCCTAGGAGCTTCCAAATTGATTGCTCCGTCTTCAGTGAGGCTATTTTGGTACCATTCATAAGGCTCCTCCTTCAAGAGTTTTCCACCCTGACTACTATCTGATAGATAATCAGATTTGAGAATCCACCTGCACCGTTAAACCCTGTACTTCAGATCTTTATGTAGACTAAGTTGTTAAAAAGTAACATACAGCAATTGAATTCTAAATATCTTACATGAAAAGACAATATAAATAATACCTCCATCACTTTTTTACTTCATCTTTGGATTTCATGAATTCTCAAAAACAAAATTGACGGAAGAAACATGTTACCTTCCAGATGCTGCAGCCGAAAAAAACTTTTCAGTTCTACGGACTGGATCGGGGGCTATGAAATGTGTAGCCTGATATGACCACTGATGAGAATCTCTGCAAACTCTACCTTTCAAATGCTTGATTACCTTCTGAAACTCCTTCCTTTGTAGACGATGTCCACTCAAGATAAAACATACGGGTTCAGGTTTTACTTCTCTCAAAACTTCTTCAACTTCCATGGAAGAATTGACACTGATCTCTGAATATTTTTTATTGGCCTTTCTTTGATTTGTATTAGACTTGACCGCCGGCTTATCTAAACAATGCTCGACAAGATCGGTAGTTTTATCACCAACATTACATGGCTCATTTTCCTTCTCTGACATATAATCGGGTATAGTATGGACTTCAGTATGAGGACCTGCAGCAAGCAACTGGGGTTTCTTCCCAGTCTTCTCAGTTTTCTTACGGGGTGCTTTACCAACCTTACCTTGTTTAGACTTCATTTTCGATGAGTTTATCAACGTTGTTTCTTCCGTTGGACTTCTCTCTCCAACGTTCAAATTTGATTTTTCATCTTCTACTCTTAATTCATCCAGCTGTACATCCCCAATGGAAACGGGTTCTCTGGGTTCAATCACTTCTTCTGTACCCGAAGGAATCGTATCATCAAGTAAACTAGTACTATTGTTACATTTTACTCCAGATGCAGTCTCTTTTGCTAGCTTATCCTCATCGCTCATTAACTGAACTTCCTTAAAATTCTCCTTATCCATCGTTTGCTGCTCAAAATCTGCTTCTTTATTTTCTGGATTTGTCGTTCTGTCATCCTCATCCATGGCTTCATAGTTGTGATAAATATCCCCCATATCTGTTGTCTCCACAACCTGTTTCACTCCAATATTGACATCTTGAGGAGATGAGCTGAAGAGTTTTTCATCATTCCCACAAGATGAAGAAACTGAATAATTCAAGGAAGTGGTTTTATTCGTGAGAATAGAACCCTTGCGACCGGCACTGCCCAACTTTGGTCTAGAACCCAAGCTCTTTTTGGCGAACATCTTTATTCTTTGTTGTTTGGAAGGAAAGTCGCTACTTTGAACAACAGAAAAATTCAAATTAGTGGGCGAAGCTGAGTTCGTAGCCTTGGTACCTCTATCACTTTCAGATGTAGCCGAAACACCATTCTGCTGCCTATCTGTTTCTTTAGTTTTTCCAACCACATCTCCCAAAATCCCGTAATCATGATTTAGCTTGTCGGGCTTATCAGGTGACATGACTTTTCCTGATATCTGGAAGGGGGTTCGAGGAGTCCTCTTGCTGTCCTCAGAGACATCTTCAGTTGGAGAGCGAACACCATTGCTGATAGGTAAGTCGCATGTCAATGGTTTCTTGATAGAACTAGGGGTGTCGGTAATAGCCCTACTATGCTGCAAGTTCTTAGCACGACGCTCACTATAATCATTGTTGTTTAAAGAAACACTTCTCATTTCCAACCCTAAAAAATTTTCGTCTACGGATGGGCCATTCAGGGTACATGATTTTGAGTTCTCGCTCATTTTATGAGATGGAGAAACGTCGCAAGATACATCTGAAATCCTTTTCAGAGGCAATGTAGCATTTGAATCTCCTGTGCCAAATAAATCAGTTCCCCACGAAGAATTTTGCTCGTGGCCTGCGAAAGTTGCGTACTTCACTTTGTCCATTTTTGCTGACGATACATCAACACTAATATTATCTTTCATTTCAACTACTGCCATTTTACATGAGATATCAGCTCTGTCCAATCTTTCTCCTGAAAACAGTGGAAGTGGCGACTTCGATGAGCTTTTCCTAGAGTAACTGGTAGCACACAGCCGCGGGGACCTCGCTGCAATTGATGGAGTTGTCACCACCTCATTTTTCACTTTCGGCTTCTCAGATTCAGAAGTTTGGATATGCATGTCAGATGGCATAAAAGTCCAAGGAGCACTAAAAACATCATCTTCCTGACAAGTAGGTCTCCCGACAGCACCATGCTTGTCAAACTTTCCAGAAGGACTAAATTTAGTGTCGGTAGTAGGAACTGTCAACATGATCTTAGTATCAGCAATGTTTGTGCGGTCATCTAATGTCTTTGAAGCTGGCAGTGTATTAGGTATTTCACTGGCTGAATGCAAACCAAGTTTCATGTTGTCAGGACTCTTCGTGTTTCTATTCGCAAAATTTTTGGTGATGCCACTGTTAGATTCTTCTTCAGAATCCTTAGCCTCAGCTTCATGCATTTCCATGTCATATCCACTGTAGAGAAACGTAAGAGATTTGAGAACATGAATGGATATATAATCAGCAGGCTAACATGCAGAAGAACATACTACAAATATTTGAAAGGACACACCCAGCATTAAAAAATGTGAGATCACGGTTTTCATAACCATATGCTACTGTCTCACTAACTTGTCAAAAAGGCAATGCCTCCATAGATAAACCATAAACAAATAGAAGCATACGTCATTTAGCATCCCCATCCCCATAAGCTACAACTAGCTATATATTCTTCATTCGCAAACAAAGGGTGGTGTCTTCTCTCTTACTGGGTGAGAGTAATTTCATTAAAGATTACTGAAACCCAAATGAATTCCACTAATAAAAGGGGTAAAGCAAAGGGAAAAATTGATCGAGACAACCAAAACTGAATAATTTTTATTTCTTAGTTTACCATAGTAGATTGCATGTTGTAGCAGAATTGCGAAAGGCACATAACAGAGTTCCATGCAGTGTTCAATACAAGATTGTCATGCGTTGGGACCAAGACAATGAGCCTACATACCTCATGTTGTAATTTGATTCTGGAAGTAGCATCCATTCCCTCAAGCTGGGGAGAAACAAGATTCAAATCAAACAAATAAATAAAATCTATATTTGTTTACAGAGCACATGAAAATGAGTTAATATTACAGAATTCGACAAGGGAATACGAATAACAAGCACCTGTCTTCCAGCCAACGATGATTGACAAGCTTTATGGTCCTCAGTTTTTTAGCAAGCTCATATTTGTCCCCTGTACATGGTATTCACCATTATGGCTCACTCTCTTAGAGAAATTGGATAACCGAACCAGCACACACAACAAAAAAAAAAAAAAAATTTAATCTTTTAAGAGGTGTTTGGCTCACAAATTAATTTTTTGCAATCTAATGTTAAGAAGTTGAGCATATATGGCTATATTATGTTTTCTTACGAGAAGTAATAAATTTCGCATGGCTTGGTCTATAAACCCATGTTGAATAATAAATCAAGGCTTGTCAAACACCCTTTATATTATGTAATTAACTTTTCGAGATCATGAAGCTACCAACCAACATAAGTTGCACAACCAAATTTAGATTACATAAAACTAATCTTCTCAGCCATAAGTTTTGTAACCCGTGCATACATCCCCTTAAGATTTTGGAACAGACGAATATGGGAAAGTGAACATAAACTACAGCTAACTAGATAATCTAGCAAACTATTTGTTTGATATTAAAAAAAGCCTAGAAATTATAGTCTTTGCTTTCAAAAAACTAACGACTAATAAATCACAACTAAAGACAGAAGTCATTAATGTGTTTGGATCAAATTCATAGACAGACAAGAAACCTAAAACTGCATTCCCACGTTGCCCAAATTATCAAATAATTCACAACCATTAACAGTATTTTAAAATCCAGAACTATTAAATTCCCTTCTATTTATTGATTGCATCAGAAGAATCAATAGCTAATGAGGCAAGAATGACATTGATTGAATGAAAAGTGGATGTACTAGCGATTATAAATCATACTGATGTTCAATAACTACTAACATAAAATCTTTGCCCGAGTGGAAAAATAACAAATAAGTATCATAAACACTCTACGAAACGATGGGTATCAAAGCACATAAAAAGAATCAAGATAGACAGACCTTCAAATTTGTAACATATGAGGTGGGTAACTTTATTTGCCACAAGTGGCTTAGAGAATTGAGCACCTATCAAGCCAACCATTGTCTGCGAAGCACATGAAAAACAATTGTAAAATTGTAACCATAAATAATTAACCAGTGGTCAAGCAAAATAAAAGAGATAAATGCACATAATTAATACCATAACATCATCTCTATCCTGTCGTTGATACCCAGTCAAGCACATGATCAAACTTTTAGCCCCCGGGATACCATTCAGCTCTCTTAATGGTCTGTACAATACCTGTTAAAAGGCTAACAAGATAGACCCATAAGGATGCTGATAACAAAAGGTTGAGAATTGAGACCAAAGACACTCTGAATTCTGAAAGTACATTTATGCAAGCAACTTCTTATTTCCCCATGTGCTCAGTTAGGTCATAAGTATAGTCAAGTAAAAAATAAGAACACGGCAATTTTAATCATATTGCATTCAGTTAAACCATGCCTTTCGGACTTTGCAGTCAGAGTATTTAAGCTTACATCCAATAACATTGGCATGAGAAATTTAAGAGACCTTTGCTCATGGTGTATACAATATCACGACCCATGTTCGAAATATAAAGACAATCGCTCCAATTTAAACGCAGAACAATACCAACAAAAAAAAAGAGAAAAAAAAGAAGAGTTGAGAACCCACCGAACTAGCATCTGCGAGCAACCCAGAATCATGTCTATGATCAACCCATAAGCACGTGACAAGCAACTTGCCATCATTTCGAGCAGCAACACAAACAGGATCATCCTACATATCATACATAGTAACGGTAAAATCTAATTCACGAGGCATTGTTGCATTGTAATATCACAACTAGTTACATAATAGTCGAGAAAATTGAAATTTCAATTGACTGGGAAACGAATTAGGGTTTACATAAACAATCTTATTCTTATCCACGATCACATGAGTACAACTCGGGCCATACTGACCAACATCAACCCCTCCGCCATCGATTAGCTTAGACCGAACCTAAAAGAGAGATAAGAACAACAAAATAACGTTTCAAACCAACTCTCCAACTGCTTAACTCATAGTCTTAGCAAACAAACAAACAATCAACAGATAATGAAAAAAGTAAACGGCATACCTGTTTCTCATCGAAGTTATTGAATCCAAATAGAACGAACTTAACACCTAAAAACACTTTGCAAGAGTCAATTTCCATCGACAACTCAAATACGATAGACGAAACGATACCCTAGGAAGCCAGAGAGAGTGTAAAACATCAGAATCCGGAACTTCAATCTGTACTGCGAACAAATTGGCGGAGGTAGATGGAGAGCGAGAATCTGGCGAAGATCTTTGGGAGTGTGGAAATGGAGTAGAATCAGAGAGCGGTTTTGTTGATTGAGGGCTGAATCTTTCAGAGGAAGTTTGAATAATGGCGAGACTGAGATGAAAATAGCTACGAGGGTCGGGGGAGGAAAGTGAAGTAAAAAGGAGGGAATTGGGCAATTTTTTGCTTTTTGATTTCTGTGCCGATGGCGGGAGGGTTGAATTTTGTGATTTTGTGAGATTGCGCCACGTTGTTATAATCATTTCTCGACACGTGTCTCTAGTTCAACCCTTAAAATAAATCGATTTTACTAGACCGGACCGTTTGAATCAAACTCTACTCAACCGGTCCCTCTCAAATATAATAATTACTAAATTTATTAAAATTTCCTACTTTTTTTTTTTTTAAGTTCTTAATTTCTTAATTTTTATATTGCCTTTAGAACGGGTTTGGTTTAAAGGTTTGTTTGGTAATTTCATATAAATAAATAATGTTTTTGTTTAATTTTCATAATTACTTTCATTAACTTTATTGCAATATTAATTTTATATAGTTAACTATTATTATTTTCTTATTATGAATTCAAATTATAAAATATAAATTTAATTTAGTTTATTTTTCATTTGTGTGCCTTAAATTTTATGTTTTTAAAATTTATTTATCATCGGTTTACTAGCTTTTAATTATAGATAATTAATACGAATAATTCATTATACATTAACTATACATCACTATTATTACTTATAAATTCAATTAGTTCCTTCGAAAACAATTAAATACATTTTCTTTAAACAAAAAATAAACTGACTCTAATATTGTTATTTTTGTTAGTATATTTTAATATTTGATATATAATTACATAATATAACACACTGCCTGTAATATAATCTACGAGTGGAGCATAGTGGAAAATAGGAAACTCCTATTTCAATTTATTATTATTATTTTTTTTTGTTGTTATAATTGAAGTATAAATATAAATTTTGATTTTAAATAAAACTTTTAATAGATAATTTTTATTTTACAAAAATGGCAATTATGATCTTTTATTTTATTATTAACGTCGACTATGTGGACTTTTGATCAATAATAATTTAAATATAGTAAGTTAGCTGTATTTTTAGGGAATAGGAAATTTGTTATATATAATTGACAAATTACTTTGGATTCATTCAACAATATTATTAAAATGATTAATTGTATAAATAATCGATTTGAACGCATAAAAAACAATTGAATTCTTCATCGCCAAAGAAAACAAAAAACAAAAACGGACTAATTTAATAAAAATATAATAAAAGAAGACTAATAATAATTACCGGCCATATTATCGAAACTATAGAACATGTGTTTATATTTGGAAGAGCGGATGAATGTACTCGTAAAAGAAATTGTTCTTATTATAAAACTATTATGTCTTTCATTTATTCTTGCTGAATTGCACATCCTATGCTCACATATTAAAATTTTAATTTAACAGATGGTCATAAAGTGGAAAATAATAATATTAATAAATAATAAACAACTTACCTTCCCGGATCTTCGTCTATAAGTACTTTCTTCTGCACAAGCTGCACACAACTCAACTCGAGAGAAGAGAGAAATGGCGTGGTTGACTCGATTCCTGACGGCGGTGGCTTTTCTCGCAATCGGAGTGGTATTCTCGCCGGATACCTTTGGATCAAACTCCAAAACCTTCAACGTGCCGAACCTTTCGATGTATCTCAAACTGGCTCACCTCCTCAGCTACTCCACTGCTTGGGGCGCCTCTCTTTGGGTCACCTTCATCGGCGGCATCATCATGTTCAAGTAATTCCTCTTTTTCAATTTCTTAGTACAGAACTACTCTTCTGCTATGATTACAGGCAATAGGAATTACACTTTCAGGAAACGCGAATTTGATTTTTTTTTTTTTTTTTTTTTTTTTTTATGGATTAATCTTTCAAACTGGTTGAGTGATTATTATTTTTTTTCTTTTCTGTTTTGAACATTTTCTTGAGCGCCAATTCAACTGAGTGGAGATTCAGTGTTTTGGACATCTGTAATCATGTACGAAGGATGATTTTGTTTATATGCCTCGGATATTACTAGAGGCAATCTTCAATGATTATTGTGATTTTAATATATTTAATGGGAGTTTAGATATATTTTTTTTGAAGCTTTACTTCAATTGGACATATGACATGCATGGTGATTGAAACGGGTATCTCAAGATTGAATTTCCATGAAAATAAATTTCCTGATTTAATCTTGAGGTTTTCATGAACTTTTAATTCCGAATGATATGTCAATACTAACATTTAATCTTCGAGAGAAGTGTTATATTTCATATTTGGGTAGTGATTACTTCTATCATATATCAATCTTAGGAATCTGCCGAGGCACCAATTCGGGAATCTTCAAAGCAAGATGTTCCCTGCTTATTTCTCAATGGTTGGGGTTTGCTGTGCTACATCCGTTGCAGCTTTTGGTTATCTTCATCCATGGAAGTCCGCAGCAACTCCTGAGAGGTACCAGCTTGGGTTTTTGATATCGGCGTTTGCTTTTAATTTGGCCAACCTGTTTGTCTTCACGCCCATGACCATTGAGGTAATGTCTCATATTTCTGGAATTCTTTCCCCCACAAGATACATGCGTAATTGATATTATGCTGTGAAAATGTCTGTTGTGATATTTTGTGTGTGCGGCTTCTCACCCACTAGATACAACGTGTATCACGTGGTTTCTTTTATGTTTGAATGGAAAATTTATGCCCTGAAAATGACCTCATGAACTTGTCTTATCAAAACAGCTAAAAGCTACGACTCTAGTTTCATAGTTGTAACGGCTCAAACCCACCGCTAGCAAATATTGTCTTTTTTGGGCTTTCCATTTTGGGCTTCCCCAAGGTTTTTAAAGTGCATCTGCTAGGGAGAGGTTTCCACACCTTTGTAAAGAATGTTTCGTTTCCCTCTCCAACGGACGTGGGATCTCACAATTCACCCCACCTTTGTAAAAAATGTTTCGTTTCCCTCTCCAATCGACGTGGGATCTCACAATCCACTCCACCTTTGCAAAGAATGTTTCGTTTCTCTCTCCAACCGATGTGAGATCTCACAATCCACCCCGTTCGAGGCCAACGTCTTCGTACTTCTCTCCAATCGATGTGGGATCTCACAATAGTACTTGGTGCTGAAGGAAGAAACTAGTGATTCAATCCTAAATTCAGAACAGTAGGGTCTAAAAGTCTTCATCTAGTTGTTGTAATTGCTTCTCATAATTTCTCTTCGCCCCATTTGAACTTTTTCTTGAAGTAAACGAGATTTTTTTAGGATATCTAGTAGTAAATGAATATAAGATGGCACAGTTTTCCAATGGTCTGGGAAACTCTAGTTAAATACTCAGCCTTCGTTTGTTTGGTTTACTCTGATGCCTTCTAAATTGTCATGGATTGCCATGTCTTTATGAAGATCTCTGAATTCAAGATGTTTTGTAACCTTATGATGTCCAAGTTTTTTTATCGAGGCAATCAAATTACCTCCAAGATTGGTAATAATCAAGGATTATCATGTCAAGATAGACAGAGATTGATGATTATTTACTTTTAAGCCTTTAATCATAAGTTTGTTAATACATGCTTTTCATTATTCGTGCTGATAGCTTATTAACATTTGTTGATATTTTTGCTAATTTTCATATTCATAGCACTGATAGCATAAGGAAATAGCATATACATAGCATTGATATACTCTAGGTAGAGAAAACAACACCATTAGAAGTATACGAATATGTACAAGTACAAGGGTTTGAACCTTTATTCACCATATGGTCTCAAAAGAAGAGAACAGGGACAACCCACCTATTGAGCTAATATGCGAAATGGGATCTTTTGTCTTTAATCTTAAGGCTCAAAGCCTCCAAAAAGGTGGAAAGAGTCTTGATGAGACTGTCATTCCTACCCAGAAAGGAAAATTTTGTGATAGACCCATATTGAGATGGGAAAGATGCGCATCTCCATCATTCTAAAGCCCTCGATAATGTTTTTTTCCCCTATTCTTGGAAAGGAGGACTGTCCCATCTAATCTCTCTAGTTGGACTCTAATCCTGTTGGCTTGTGAATGAAGAAGATGTTGTACTTAGAGAATTATTATGAACACTGAAAACATGCCACCGTCCCACCGCAGTGCTTCATCAGCTTGATCGTGTCACAACTCAATTGATCATAATTTTACCTGCTTTGAGCTTTTTGCATCTCAACATTATTTACAATAAGACAATTCAACTCCATCTCTTCTGTTCTTTCCATTATTTTTCTTCAGCTGATGAAACAAAGGCACAAAGTTGAGAAGGAAAGTAACATTGGCGACGAAGTTGGGTTGTCAAAAAATGCAGAAGTTGCAAAGGTGAACCCAAAACTTGCAGCAATGAACAAGAAATTTGGGATGGTTCATGGCTTGTCATCTCTTGCCAATATCTTAGCATTTGGTAGTCTGGCTATGCACTCCTGGTATTTGGCAGGTAAAATTAATCTGTAACTCATGAGTGTATGACAGTAATTTACACCCTTTAAGCAATTGCCCCATTGCTCCTTCTCTGTTAGACTGTCATATACTGTTGTAGTACAATAGAATTGCCTGTTTGGATGGTTTGATAAAGAACAAAGTGAGAATAAAAGTTGTATCTACATCATTGTCCATGTTTATTTTCCTGTAGCAGCAAATGGATTTTGACTGTTTATTCATTTCTGCAAGATATTCATAGAATCATACTCCAAGTTCCTAAGCCTTTCCTGTTATTCTGCACCAGTTACTCGTGGGAGTAAGATTTAAACTTCTGATTTTTTGATCGATGATGTCTGCTAGTTGAGCTATTCTCACGATACCGTATGAAATCCTATTCCTATTTTGTTTAGGAATCGAATAAATGACAGAAATTTCGACGCAACTACAGCTAAACCTCACTATATGCTGGATTTGCTCTTTTTTTTTTTTGTTCTTTCTTTTATCCATATTACGTTACAAACGAGAGGAGCTAACTTTAATGTCGATTTTGAATGGTAGATGATAATAGCAATATATTGACCGAAATTTAATATATCTTGAATTTGCTCATTTTTTTGCTTTTCAATTATTGATATTACGGAACAAATGAGAGGCCTTTAGTTGTGGACGTATGTGAAAATGGTCAATGAGTTTGAGTTTGGCCAAGGAAAAGTTCTCAATAATACTTAGGAAACTTTAAGGATTAGAATGAAATTTGGGTAAGTTTTGAGTTTGTAACTCACCGGCAGTAACTGCAGCCAGCCGACAGATTCTCCGGTTGGTGGCCGACTTTTTCTTCCTCCAACGAGATTACCGATGTGCGGCGCCAAAGTTGACGACTGACCCGCCGTCAAGTGGGGGACACCCAACTCGAAGCGTCCTCAAATTTCTCCGCCGGCGGAGACCATGTGACGGATGGGACTGCTGTTCCTTAAACTTTCATTGGTAGTTTTTTTTACTCTTTTTTATTAATAATGGAAAAAAAAAAACATCACTTTTATTCATAAATTCAAATTTTTGTCTAAATTTTTTTAAACATTATATTTTTACATGCAAACTTTAACATTTATTTTTACTTAAATTATGAGTTTTGATTTTATTCAAAATGCCCATCAACTTTTTAAAAAAAATTTAATTATGCCTTAGAACTTTTAAAAAATAAAAAATAATTTTTACACTTCATTTTAGATTAAAATCATTAATAATTTGTTTTAAAATACTATGAATTTCAAAAACACCTTTTAACTCAAAAGTGTTTAAAAATACTAACTTTTCAAAAATTTCATTAATACCCTTAATTTTTTTTTTAATTTCAAAAATACGTTTAAACTTTTTTAAGAAATTCAAAAATACATTTTCTGTCAGTAAAGCGTTTAAAACATACTCATGCACTTTTAAAACTAACATTTAAAAGTTAATAGAGATAATTTTGAGATATTGATAGACAGTTTTATTTCATATATTGATTATAAGAATTTTTATTTTACAAAGGTAGAAGACGTGAATGTTACTCCTCAAATTTCATGGGTGTCTTTTAAACATATTATCCATGGTTAAGGTATTTTTTATTTTTTTAAAAAAAATTAAGGATATTAATGACACTTTTTAAAATTCAAAAGCATTTTAAAAATATTATAATTTAAAGATATTTTTGAATTAAGTCTAAAATCAATAATAAAAGTGTTTATTTAGCCTTATTTTATTATTATTTGATAATTTAGCCTTAATTGTACAACTACAAACGATGCCGACGCGCGTGTGAACTGCGCGTAGGGTGGTACTTATCCCAAGTTGCAGTTATTGACTTGAGTCAAAAGCACTTTAATTTGACAAATTCTAGATATTTCAAAATGTTCTATTTTCTTAAGAAACAACCCATTTTAAACTATAAAAAGATATTATTATTGATTTTTTAATTAAATTACATCGAATTAATTAACAGAATTAATTTTAAAAACCAGAATTATTATCAAAATAGCCCATAATAAAATTTTGAACCCATCGATATTAATATAAATTTATACAAATAATTAAAAAAAAAAAAGATTCATCAAAAATGCATTTTGAATATCAGAAATTAAGCTGCCTTGTTGGATGGATAGATATGGAAACTAAAAAAAAAAAAAGGAGTAATAAAGAAAAATAAAATTAAAAGGGGAAAAAAAAGAGAAAAGGCAGTGACTATTCTTTTCCGACACGTCGGATTCAGTTCACTTGGACTGACTTCTACACGTCGCTAGCCACGTGCTGAACACGTAGATTGTCCAACAAAAAAACGTGGACAGATTGTAATTTGAAGGATGGCTTGGTCGGCGCCTTCCTAGAAAAATAAATGGTTTTTTTTATATATAAATAATTGTATAACCCAAAAAATTCCACACCTTTTCATTTTAGACATAAATGTTTTTTTATGCAACTTTTAGTAAATACTTTAATATAACATTGTTTATATATAAATAAACATGTATCTTGGTATAATAAATATGAGTTGGAATTCTATTGTGTCCACCATGTATGTAAGTATCTGTCGATTCTTTAGAGTTTCATCAATGCAAACGTACTCAGATGAGATATCTAACACGTTAGCTATAACATTTAAGGGACTACACATTACTTAATATTCATTGTTTACGGCTAGGATTATTGGAGTACTTAATCTAATTTGCTCCACTAACTTTTGTCTCTTAGTGTCTCTATCGACCCAGTAGAGTGTTTTCGCGGTTGGTATTCCTTTTTACTTTTACGCATTTCATATGTCTCTACTGGATTCTAACCGGGTAGTTTCTACCACCTGTCCAAGATTGAGTTAGGATTCTAACAAGATTGAGTTAGGATTCTAACTTAATAGTTTCTACCGTCTGTCCAAGATTCGTAGCTTCTACCGCCCGTCTAAGATTGAGTTATGAGATTTGAGGACATACTTTTAAAAAGCCACATAGAGAACAACACTTGCATCCAACCCAACCATGGATCATTGTCAATGAAAATTAAGAGGAGACAAAGAAGAAGAGTAGCGTACAAGCAACTGATTCTTGAAGGTAGAAAGGAAGTTCCAACAAACCATGACAATGTGAGAAGTTTTGATTCGTAAAAGGATTGACTTTGACAAATGATTTGCTACATTACATTGAATTAGCAACATGAGTTGTTGTTGCTGTCTACGTTTTGAAACCAATGAATAAAGAATCTTCTAACTGTTGTTTGGCCAACCAATTGAACCCACATTTGTACAGACAGCCCATCCATCCAGCTCCACAAAAAATGCGACAAGAAACCAGATGAAGAACAATAAGAACAATAAGAACAACAGGAACATAACTTTTAACCAAC
The DNA here is from genome assembly GCA_033971965.1 of Cucurbita ficifolia. Classification (NCBI taxonomy): domain Eukaryota; kingdom Viridiplantae; phylum Streptophyta; class Magnoliopsida; order Cucurbitales; family Cucurbitaceae; genus Cucurbita; species Cucurbita ficifolia. The sequence goes on from CM066978.1 coordinate 9,174,181, forward strand.
AACCCTGTTGACTTCAAAGAGTAGCAATCTAGCAGGGAGCAACAGCAACACAAGCAGATTCATATGCTGTGAAGCAACAAGCCTACTGAATCGTTGAAACGATTCTCTTCCCGTTTGCAGGATCCCAGAGAATTTGAACTGGTCCTGCCCGAGGTTGATCGAAATGGTAGGCCGTCCGATCACAATTCCTATATCAACCTTTCCTGGAGCCATGAGAGCCCACCAGACTTTACGCCGATGTTCTCTCCTTGCCTTCCTTATGCGGTTTAGTTCTTGACGAATCACTCCTCGAACTGACTTTAGGTAGGAACTCATGTCGTGATCTCTTTGGATTGTTCCCCCCGAACCATAAGCGGATCGATCGCTAAGGGTCTCGAGTGGATGGGGCGTGTTTAAGAATACCATCTGTGCTGCTTGGAGCTGCTTCTCTGCATCATTGGCATCAGATTGTGGACATCTTAAAAGATACAGGCCACTACCTGAAGGAAGAAGATCATGGCTTGGAGAGAATTTCTCATCGGGCTGTAGAATTATAAGCTCGCCCATTGGAGCATACAGCAATTTCTGCAGTTCAGATAGTTCATAATTTAGATTATGGCACCAACCAGGCATTTGTATTCGTAAAAAAATCTGTTTGATCAGTATAAGATTTGAAGCTCACCTGGTTACTTAGACATGGATGATTCCTGAAGTTACCATTGACAGCTTTAAGAAGTTCAGCTACGTGGTTCGGATACTGGCACGAGAAGGCGCGTGGTACTATGTCTCTATGTAATGTTACAGCTTGAAGATGGTTCCGAGGCAAACCGAGCTTGCGAAGTAAGCGGTCACCTCCACACATTATGGAAGGTGCACCAAATGTAATGACAGGAAGCAAGGAAGAAACTGGAACCTCATTTCTTATCAAGAGCATGAGATTTACAAGCAGAGCCAAGCTTCCACCAAGAGAATGTCCAGTAAATCGAAAGGTCGCACGGTCACCGTGAGATTTTAGATGTTCGAGGACATCAGGCAACATCTGTTCATACATTCCTTTAGCAGCCTCATAGATTCCTCTGTGGACAAGGACACCTAGTCCCTATATAACAAGACATTTACACACAGATCAGTTTGCTGCATATTAGATTCATCATATCCCAACATTTATGGCATGCTACGCAACAAATTACAGCATTCGATTTAAAAAGTTCGAAGCCAGAATTTGTACCTCGAAATCAACTGGTTCGAAAAGCAAATTTGCTTGCCAAGATGCCAGTGATTCAGATCCCTGCACCAATGAAAGAGAGACCATATAAATTAGGCCAATTACATCAAATAGTAACAGGTGCTTATTAACATCTATAAAACTGTTTTAGCATCAAATTAACATTCAGAATAACCAATCCAAATAACAAAAGATCTTTAAAACGATCAAATGCCAGCCTCGAGTAATCTCATGCCTAGGCTACTCTTCATTTTCTTATTTTTCTGGCAAGGGGGATGGGAAATGTACCTGAATGACAAAGAATCTCGTACTGCTCTCAACGTCGTCACACACAAACCATTCACATGGTGAGGACCGAGTTGAATTCAAATTGTCTGCAACAGCCTGCTTCACTTCCTCCTTTGCAGCAACAACAGCAGTAACCGAATCCGTGGTTGCCATCAAAGAAGCCATGTCTGAGTTCATCTTATCAACATTGTCCTGATTTGCTTCAAGTGAATCTTCAGTTTTAGTGGATCTGAATGGCAGTATTTTTCTGGTATGAGAATGCAAATAAGAAGCAGCAGAAGCAGCAATCCCATAAGCAGTAGATGCACTTATTTGATGTCCATTCTTTTTCTGCACTTCTTCCCACTGTTCATCATTGTTTATATCCTTTTCAGCCTCTTTAGATTCAGCTAGTTCTTGGGTTTTCTCAGTTTTCATAGCCAATTCCCTCTTTTCTAGTGAAGAAGTTACATAACGTTGACCATAATGTCTCAGCAGATTCTTCGGCTGGATTAACAAAAATGAAATCAGATTTATAAGGATCTTCAACGAAACAATCAAAACTTATTTGTTTAAGCTCGCTGAAGCTCAATAACATGTAAGAAAAAGAAGCTGATACCAACAAAAGATTGAAAAATTAACAACCGATTCGATAAACCAACAGAGCAACAGAGCAGATGCATTCCAGATCGTTTACTAATTCTTATAACTGTAAATTTTCTTTGGAGGATAAAGCAATTTGTAGTCTATTATCACTTAGATTGCTTGATTAGCACACAAATCTTAACCTGGAGTTCCCTAATTTATTAATTAACGGTGAAAAACGAAATTGTTGTTGTTGAATCAAATTTTGTACCTTAATATCGGAAATGGAGTATGCGAGGGTCCCTAGATACGACATTTGAGCATATAGTCTCGCTTCGGCCAAGGAAACCCGTCGAAGCAATCTCGAAAACGAGTGTTTATCAAATTCAATCTCCTTTTCGTCTTCTTCCTCGACGATTCTGCAAGTATCACAAAACTCTTCCTCATCGCAAGAAATTTCCCGATCTTCCGCCACACGGTCTTTTTCCATCTCGTTTCTAAGCTCATCTTCCGAATTTCCCTGCTTCCCCTCCTCTCTCCACAGAGATCTCACATGCAAAATCTTCATCACCCAGTTTTCACTTCTCCACTCCGATCCGGTTGCTACATTTTTACTTTCATCCTCAGGAACGATTCTCCGATCGTCTTCACCCTCCACCAAAACGGCGTCGTCAAGCGCCAAACCGCCACGCCTCGAATCCCCACCCTCACCACTCCGATTCCATAGAGATTGCAAGGGATACTTCAAAGAAAACTTCAGAAATGATGAAGACGAAGACGACGGAGACGGCGAAATCGTTTTCTGCGATTTCTCAACTGCCGATGAGGACCGACCGGCCGTACTGACCTTAGACGGATTCCCACGAACATCAAGAGCCGCATTCACTGATAACGACGAAGAAATTCCATGGATTCCAGGATTCAAACAGAAGCTATCCATCATTTCGTCTTCTCAGAAACCGATTTCCAATACAATACTCTGTCTCTTCTTTTGATTTCAAGTATAAAAAACTGATCGTTCTAAAAAAATCTGAATGAGATTCCGATATTTAAACGAGATTCACGCGAGAATTAGCCAACAAAAAAGCCTCTGATGATCACCACGATCTTTGGATTTGAGTTGCCTTGTTGAACTCCGACGAGAAATTCGTAAACAAAAATTTAGAGAGAGGCAGAGAGAGAGAAGCCAGGAAAGTGTGCATTTATAAAAGGAAGCCGAAGGGGAGGGCTATGCTATTTACGTATCCAAACAGGTCACCTACCTTCCATGATTTTTCCTCTTACTTTTCAAGTACAAACGACGTCGTCAGCATTGGATAGCCTTAAACGACGCAGTTTTGCACTAGCCTCTTCCTTACAAAAGCGCGTGAGTGGGCTCATCCCTACGTTTCAAAACTTTCGGGAGCTATCCGGTTTTCGCCACGTCAGGAGCGTGAGTATCACGTGCCACATAACAACACAGGTCCCTGACGTGTCCGCAAAATCTACGTTCCTATCTTTCTCTGTACACGACTTCTCATGGTGGCCATCCTCCTACTCGCCTGCGAGTACAGATAAACTTGAACTCGCCCGATTTGCCGACGCCTCGATCGTCTGATTTTCCACGTGGCATGCTTTCAACCCGTCCGATTTTTTAGACCGGAGATTTTATTTTTATTTTTCAAAATAAAGTTTGTTTCAATTTTTAGAATTGGATAATGTTATGTCGTTTTTTTTTAGTTTCTACGTTATTGAATTTTGATTATTATTTCAACTTATTTGTAAAGCTCATCATCGTCTTTTATTTTTATTTATAGAAATGGTCCTCTTAGAGTATTAATTCATTTTGAATTCTATATTGATATAAGTTTTCTTACAAAAATTTCGATCAACGATGACTTTATCAAACAATAAACGTAACGACTCCTTTATTTTTTATTTTAAAAAGTTTATTTACGGATAATTTTTTTTTTGTTATTTTATAGCATATTTTAAATATCGTCAAATCCCACCTTGATTGGAGATGGGAACGAACCATTCCTTACAAGAGTGTTTAAACTCCTCCCTAATAGATATGTTTTAATACTGTGAGACTGTTGACGATACGTAATGAGTCAAAACAGACAATATTTGTTAGTGGTACACTTGAGCCGTTACAAATGGTATCAGAGCCAGACACTGGTCAGTGTGTCAGCAAGGACGCTGGCCCCCAAGGGAGTGGATTATGAGGTCCCACATCAGTTGGAGAAGGGAACGGAACATTAATTAAAAGGGTGTGGAAACCTCTCCATAACATATGCGTTTTGAAACTGTGAGATTGACAGTGACACGTAACCGACTAAAACGGATAATATCTACTACCGGGAGGTTGACGGTGATACGTAACAGACTAAAGCGGATACTATCTTAGCAGTAAGCCACGTAATATTTTTTTTTTCCAATATAAACCCTAAAATCGATTTTAAAGGTATTTTCTAGCTTAACGGGCTCAAAAAAAAAAAAAAAAAAGCTTTTTATTTTTATTTTTAATGCCCCAGCTTTTTGGAATTTCCCAATTAAACACCTTTCGCGGCAGAATATTTTAAGCTCCGGCGAATCTCATGCGGTGACTCGGATTCTCCATCTCCGGTGAGAATCGTGACCCAATCTCAGCAGATTCTAACACTTCTCTTTCTTTTCATCTATCGGCGTGTATTTTATCGACAAGTAAATTTACTTCACTCTTCCGAGGCGCTCCACTTAGAAATTCCCCTTTCTGTTTCGAGTGTTTGCTTGATTTTGTAACTTTTCATTAGGGTTTATCGTCTTTCCCTCGAGTTCGGGATTTTCTTCCCTTTAACGTTTTCGGTTATAATTCCGTATAGTCGGAATTTTCTTTTAGGAATGTTTCAATTTAGTGGCTCGATGGTTATAGATGTTTGATATTGTTTAATTTGATGATTTTATCTTCGCGTTTAGATAATTTTCGCCTTGATTATTGTGGGAAGATCGTGAAGATGAATAATCCATCAGCTGGATCGTCCTCAAAGCAAAGAACTGGATCATCTCAACCCTCTGAAACTTCTTTTAAGCGCAAACGAGGGGTTTTTCAAAAAGAATGTAACTGGTTTTCCTTTTCTTCCTCTTTGATCTTTCAGCTCAAGTTTGTTTGTGAAAATGTAATTATGTGATCCTCTGTTCTTTCAGTGCAGCACATGATGTATGGTTTTGGAGATGACGCCAATGTAAGTGAAAGTTATCATATATTACTTTTGTTTTAACTTATACAGAAAGGAGGGTTATGTTTGTTTCCATGGAAATTCAAACCTGAAATTTTCCTCTTGATACTTTTTTGTTTTTGTTTTTTCTGCTTCTCATCTTCCATGGCTGTATATCTTTCGTTGAAGTCTTCTGTAGACCTTAGAAAGTGAGTAAATTATAGTAGATAAACCTTTGATTGTTTAGCTGTAACAGTCCAAGCCCACCGCTAGCCGATATTGTCCTCTTTGGGTTTTTCCTTCCGGGCTTCCCCTCAAGGTTTTAAAACGCGTTTGTTAGGGAGAGGTTTGCACACCCTTATAAAGAATGTTTCGTTCTCCACCCCAACCAATGTGGGATCTCACAATCCACCCCCCTTTAGGCTCAGTATCCTCGCTGACACTTGTTCCCCTCTCCAATCGATGTGGGATCTCACAATCCACCCTCTTTGAGGCCCAGCGTCCTCGCTGGCACACTGCCCGGTGTCTGGTTCTGATACCATATGTAACAGTCTAAGCCCACCGCTAGTAGATATTGTCCTCTTTAAGCTTTCCCTTCCGAGCTTCCACTCAAGGTTTTAAAACGCGTATGCTATGGTGAGGTTTCCACACCCTTATAAAGAATTTTTGTTCTCCTCCCCAACCGATGTGGGATTCACAATCCACCCCTTTCAGGGCCCAGCGTCCTCGCTGGCACTCGTTCCTCTCTCTAATCGACTTGGGATCTCACATTAGCTCTTCTTGGGAGTCTAGGATAGTTGGACGGCAATTCTTTGGATATGTTAATTTTTAATGCAAGTTGCTATCCCATCTCCCCAAAAAGATGCATACCTGCCTGAAGAGAATTGGAAAGAACTAATCAATATTACATGTATTTTCCAAAATTTCTAAAGCTTTAATTCCCTGAATGACAATTGTGAAATCAGATAACAAGCAAGCCAAAAGAGCTGAACTATGATTTCGAAATCCTGAAGCTTTATAATGGCTGTGGTACGCTTCTTAATATTTATTAAGAGCCATGACAAGAATTTTATTGGCCGCCGGATCAGAAGTACAATGAGAGCAAGGAAAATCTCTGGTCTTAGCGTCCTTATCATACTTCATTTATAAGTAAAATAGCTATTCATGAGTTTTTGTATGCATTACAGCCCCTTCCAGAATCTGTAGCACTTATGGAGGACATAGTTGTGGAGTACATAACTGAACTGGTAAGAGTTTTTGTGCAATAATTAAGTCTTCCTTGCTAAACCAACGTGGTAGAGTAAGGATTATCTGAATTTTATGTTCTTTTCAGGTGTATAAAGCCCAGGAAATTGGATCCAAAAGGGGAAAACTATCTGTGGAAGACTTTTTGTATTTAATGCGCAAGGTACGTTACTTTTTGTATTTAACTTTTGTCTCGTCATTTGGCTATGCAACATGGCATCCTTTATGTAAAGAAATTGACGTATTAAAATTTTCAACTGGGGGCTGCTGTTCTGCTGTTAGTCATTATTTCGACTCTTTTCCGTGCATTCTGTAAGCATACGTTTCTTGTGTACCAGCTTCTGTTATAGATCATAGATCATTCCATGTGTGATTTCTGGGGTTTGCTGATTACGTAAAGAGATTAGCTACATTGTTTCGATCTAAAATTAGGTGCTGGCAAATGGTTAACACTCCATATCGTTCCCAAATGGTCGTTTAGTTTCTTGGGTTACATTAATCTCCGAGTTTGTCACTACCAAAGGGACGGTTTCTCAGAACATGGAGTGTGAATCAAACCTATGTTTGAATTGAAAGTTAGGGATAGAAAGTTGATTGTGAAGAAAGCTCATATCCCAGTTCTTTCCTTTCTTGTGGAGGCAATATTTATGAAATATTCCTAGTGTCACTGTTACTCTTGAAATTGTGGCTTCATGGCCTTTTTTCTTTTGTTTTTGGAAAGCTCAAACCCTCTTGGCTGCAATCGTTCGAACTTAGGATTTGATGCTAAAACTTGTTAACCCTTATGATTTTGTACGATTTAGGACCCACGAAAACTGAACCGTTCTACGGAACTGTTGTCGATGAACGAAGAGCTGAAACAGGCAAGGAGAGCTTTTGAGATAGACGAAGATAAGCTGAAAAAGGCTTTTGAAGAAGATGAGAAGGTGGATCAGTAGAGTTTACGTCAGAAAGGGAAGTAATGATAGGAAGATATTTGGGGGTCATTTGTTGCTTGCTACTGCACAGACAAAGTTCATCTCAATATGGTCAACCGACAGGCATTTGAAGCTACCTTTTTCTGCAGCCCAAAGGGTCCATGGTAGACAGGGCTGTTCTTCTCTGCTTAATGGCAGCTAAATGTGTAGTTTAATCCCCTTCCTCTTAGCCCCAACCTACTTGTAGAGGTGGGGGCTTCCCTTCCCTCCCTATCCTACGCACTCCTTTTGGAATCAATTAAATAAACACCTCCTTTTAACGTTTCTGGCTTAGCTTATCTGTGATTAGTATGCTTCTGACTTGGCTACCTTCAATATGTTAGAATCTCCTAATCTGAGAGAGCATACAACTAAGGCGTCCACCTAATTGAGATTAGTTTTGAACTAATTTTTAGGAAGGTGAAAGAAGTGTTTTAACCAGTTTAATCCTTGAGCTCTAAAATTTGTAAGTTTATATCTACTTAGTCTCACATTTAATCTTTGAATTTTGAATTTGAAACTTTAAGGTTCATTTGAACATAAAATTTTATAACTAATAGATTTTATACGAATTTCAAAAATTTTTAAAAATATGTTCGATTCAAAATTGAAAATTTGAGAGTTAATTAGACATTTAAAAAAGTCCGAATAAATACAAGCCTGAAACTTGAGGAACTGAATTTTGGAGTATGAGTTGACTAGTCAGGATGGTGGCTTTTAGAGCCATGTTTGACGGCCATCACTGTATATTTTCCACGTGTACTAAAAAAATTCTATGTAATTTTTGAGAGAGACATAATTTTGATTAGATTACTCTGTCAAATTCTAATAACCAGAGAGTGCTAGAATGTTTACGTGAAGCAAAATATCATTTGGGATGCCCATACTCTTTTCCAAGACTTTTCAACTTAAAGATGAGTTCCTAAAAGAGGCATCATCAGTAAACAACAATCAAAGATCAATATCATTATAGATAACATCATTGTTAAATAAATCAATCAAAACTTCTGCAGGGCTCAGCAATTACCAAATTTTCTTAATGATCTTTCAGTCTACTACAAAGGGTATGCATGCATCTTTCAGCTTGAGCGCAACAAAAAAAGAATGCAAAATCTATATAACCTGCTGCTAACTAACCCAGAATTTTCTGGATATTTGTCTTCTGATCCTCTGTTAGTGATGTGGGAAACAAGACCTCAAATGTCACATAGAGATCGCCTTTCTTTGTGCTGAAATGCAATGGCATGCCTTCTCCTTTGAACTTCCTTACTTCCTTGGGTTTTGTAATTCCCTAGTAATAATCAGAGTAACAGAAGAAGTTATTATGAGATGTAATTGATCTATTAAGGACTTGATGGATAGCATCCAAAAATGCTATAGAAATACTCCTCTGGCTCACCTTCGTTCCGATTTCGACTAAATGTTCATCAAGGTGTTTGAGACTTTTCTCGAAACCGACAAGGGCTTGTACCTAATAAATTGAAATGGTTCGACATATTAACCTTGATATTCAAGAAGATGCCAAGGAAAGCTAACTAGCTTGATTGAGTGAATACTAGATGAGGTGAAATTTCAGCAAAAAAAGAAGTCAGAGAACAAGCATTCTAAATGATAAACCATCTTAAAAAGATCGTTTCGATATGTAAGAAAGCGTACCCAAAAAGTTCAATAACCATAGGGTTGCAAAAGCTTATAATACTATGACAAGTTAAAATCAAAATTAAACAACCAAACATAAAAATTTTCACCCATGAAAAAAGAGCTGCATATTGGAGTTCAAGCTTCAAAAACTGACGTGCACGATCAACGGCTCAAAGCAAATCACATAGGTAAATAGTCTCATCAGCATGATAAAAGTCAAGTGATGCACAAACACTATTAACTATAGTACATAAGTTCTTATACTATAATTTCAGTTACCAGTGTGATGGTGATCGTAGCATGCAAGTCATTGCCTTCCCTTCTGAAAATGTCATGTGGTGCCGTGCGTATGCGGAACTGTTGAACATAAATTGGGGATTTTCAAAACTTTCAGCAAATAGAATCACAATGGAACAAGTTAAATAATAGGATAAACACTAACCCTAAGATCTCCAGCTTCTCCATCAATCATTGGCTCACCATCTTCATAGAAAGTGACCTCCTGCAAACACCAAATGATTGTTTGTTCATAAAAGGTGATATAATTTCATGTATAATTCACTTGAACAGCTACTATTCACTGCAAATATCTCAAATTCAGGGATTCGAAGTCATAGAATCACTTATTTAAAAAATATTATAACTTCAAACAATATGTTTACAGCATTCTGTTTTTCATATGACATAATTCAGCATATGACTTATTGAACAATCCAAGATTAAGATTGGTGTTTCTTACTTGCCCATCTTGCATCCCTTTCTCAATATCAACAGTAACGAAATATCCTTCTCTTTCAAATTTGACATTGGGGCATTGCTCACAGACCTGCAAGAGTAAAAGATAGCACAATTAAAACCTTCAGTAACTGCAGGAGAAAATGATGAGCTCAAGAAAAATTAAATCTGTAGACAAGTGTTTGGTATCTTCATAAGAAATGTAGTTAAACAAGTACACGTACTTGTTCTGTCATCTGCTGGTACATTCCAGGACCAATCTGCTTGTGATAGACTTCATTTCTACAATTACAACGCCTCTTACCCGGCGCTGGCTTCAATACGTTCTTCTCCCTCCATACCTGGAATCCAATGTTGATAACAGTTTTTAGAAAATTTGCCAATCTAAATACTTGGGGAAGCATACATTCAAGAAGAAAAATGCAATCTACGCCAGAAGAAAACTCGAAACTGTTATGACAAAAAAAAAAAAAAAAAACATGGGATATCACCACTATAATGGTAGAATGAAGCTACAGAAGTATGTTGGCCAATAGTCTTAAATTTTGAAATTGAAAAGGAAGAAATGTGTTCGGTCGATCAAATCTGTTCTGAGGAATATGAAAGAGACCAAAGCCACATTGGTAGGTGTTGATAACTTTTGGGATGGGAGAGTGGCCAAGGTTAAAATGGTAAACGGCAGCCACAACTACTTCATTTAAAGCACAGTTATGAAAATAGTTTTCTAAAATTTGACATTTTTCAACAGGAATTTTTTCATAATCAAATGCAATTACGAGGCAAAAAGTTTAAAGAGTCTAAGGAATGACAACAGTCCTCTCTGATAGATACAAATCAAGGAAAGAAAATTGCAAATGGCCAAAAGAATATGAGAACACAAGTCTCATCACATAAGTCCTACATCATTTTCCTCTCTTACGAAGACCCTGCCATTTTTTTCCTCCAACCAAACTTCCCATAAGATGGCTCTAAAGGCATTAAGCATAGTCTTTGATTTCTCCCTAAAGTAATGGCCACAAAAAAAAAACAAAAAAACAAGGAAAAAGGCACGTCCTTCAAGGCATCTATACCCAACCCATTCATGAAAATGCCAATAACTCTACTCCAAAGCTTCAGAGTGAAAAGGAAGCTTGAGAAAAGAAGACCCATTGTATCAATTTCATGTTTACAAATACACACTAGTTGGAAGAAAGGCGTGGATAACAGTGTTTCTTCTAAATTCTATAACAGAAGAATCCATACAACAAATTTGGCCTTTCTTAGGCAAGAACTCCTTTGACATTATAGCCACTAGGAGAATTATTAATTCTTCTTTGGCTAGATTTTGAGTTCATCTCTTCCTCCAATGGATATATTGAGCAATTATGTAAAATGCAATAGGGAAATCTTACCTTCAATGAACCACCCATGTAGAGATCTTCCAATGACGCATCCAATTCCACAACTACGTCGTCGCCTTTAGGAATTTTCTCTTCCTCTTCCATACCACCTCCTCCGCCAAAAAACCTTCAAATTGAAAACCCCCCAAAAGTTCAATCAAGCACACAAAATGGAAGTGCATATCTACACTAAATCGGAGAAATCATAGATGGGAATATCATAGATCAACCACCATATAGGCATGCTAGTTATAAAGACAGCTTTAACCAATAATGCGCTTCATTTAACAAAATAAACACAAGAAAACTGTAACAATTATGCGAACCATGGCTAACTCATTAGAGAAAACTCAATATTGCAAATAATAAATTAACTTACTGACTAAAAATATCCTGAATGTTCATCCCCATCCCTCCACCTCTACCTCCACTTGCAGCATGCTGTTTCAGACCTTCCTCTCCATATCTATCATAAATGTTCCTCTTCTCTCCGTCGGATAGAACCTCATAAGCTAAATCAAACAACCAAATTAATAAATCCGGAATCTGAAAAGTAACTTCACAATCTTGAAAAGAAACATCAAAAGGGGGACAATATTACCATTGCTAATCTCCGCAAATCGTTTACTGGCTTCCTCGTTTCCCTGATTTTTATCAGGATGGTACTTCAGAGCGAGTTTCCTATACGCCCTTTTGATCTGCTCTTCTGACGCACCCTTCGGCACTTGCAGTATATCGTAATAGCTCTTCCTGATTACCAAAAACAAGAAAAACCAGTACAAAGCGAGATGAAATAGCCATTGCAATGAAGCTACAAAGACGTGCAGGTTATGAGAATGTAAGGTCATTCAACAATACCCTGCAATGGCGGAAAGAACGTAGCAGAGGGCACAAACAACGAAGAGGAGTTTCGTTCTCCGATGCGCCATCGGGGAGAGTGACGAATGGTGTAAGAAACACAAAGGGGGGAAATGGAATGATCTCTCAAAGAAATTATTCAGAGTTCGTGGAATCGATCACAGATCAACAAGGCACATTACTGGATTTTTCACGAAGATTAAACGAACTTGCTTCTTGTCTCTGTCTCTCTCTGAATCTCTCTCCTCTTCCAAATCTTCGCTCTGGAATTCAGAGCCGGAGTGGTCGCCTGAACTTGGTCGTCGAATCGATTCCACGGAAACAAAAATATGGCGAAGCTGAGGACCTTGCCCAGTCACTACGCTTAGCGACGTGTTCTTCTTACGAACAGACCAATCAAATGCGAGCCTATTGAGTTTCAGCCAATCATATCTTGCCACGTTAGGCTTCCTTTTGCCGTGGCCTATGGGGGGAATATTGCGTTCTTTTATTATTATGAAAATTTTAACCAAAAAAAAAAAAAAAACTACGTGGAAATTCTTATTTTCGACCTTATTTAGTAATTCTTTCATAGAGGTATTTAATAACCATTTTATTTATAAAAAAAATTAATTTTAGACTTTCTTTTAGTTTATTTATAAACGAGAACAAATTTTCTTTTAGTTTATTTAATATTTTAATTTTTAAAAAAAAATACTATTTGGACATTTTTACAAAATCTCATACATCTAGTTAGACCCCAAACCCAAAAGTAAATTGGGCCGGGATCAGATGGGCTTAAGGTCCACGGTGTTTGATTTCAAGCCCAAGCCCAATGAATTAAAAAAATAAAATCAAATTCCGAAAAAGCCACACCGGATCTCCACGGACTCCAACCTATCACAGTTCGCCACCTCAATATAACACGTCAATACTTTGAGTGAAAATCAAGTGAAAGATTCTCCACAATAAGAATCGTGTATCCTAAGCATCATCCAATCGCCTTGCGCCATCTGATCAAATCAACAGTCCATTGGAACAATTTAGGGTGAGAAAATAAGCAAGTCCGCAGAGTAGAAATTCCGAGTCAAACTTTACCTGCTTCGATCGGCCGCCCGATTTCCCGATATTTACAACATTTCGTTCCCATTTTACATTCGAAGCTTTGTGAAGTGATCGTAAAAATGGCGAAGCATCAGATCTGGTTCGCGTTTGCCGCACTGGCCTTATTTTTGTCTTCGGCAGTGGCCGACGATGTTGTAGTCTTGACAGAGGATAACTTCGAGGAGGAAGTCGGCCAAGATAGAGGAGCTCTGGTTGAGTTCTACGCTCCTTGGTAATCCGTCTTCTTGTGATTTGAAATTGAATAGTTTGTGAAATCTCTCGATTCTAAGATGGGACAGTTCTGTATTGTTACTTGTGATTGGTTGGTGGTAGATCTGTATGTTACTGTTGGAAATTTGTAGGTAATCTCCTTGTCTGTTCTTGTTCTTTAGAAGAGAATATAAAGTGGAATTATGAATGATCGATGGCGGAAATGCTCTTTTCTTATTTTGGGATCATTTTATATGTCTATGGAGGAGGGGGTTGTCATATGTCGCGTCGGTCATATGCTGTGTTTGTAGCTTAGTTATCATGGCCTGGGCCAGATCTGTATGCTGTGTCGAGATTGATCCGCCCATTCTTTGAACTCACTTTTGCTGTAGTTCTTACTAAAAGAGAAGTAGTCATCGATATTAATCACATTGGGGAGGTTTTCTCCTGCTTGAGGAATACCTGTAGGCATCGAGGGATATTTCCAATTGCTCGTAGTTTATCTCCCCGATCATATGAATACTGAAAGTTTACCCTATCGTTATAATAGGTGTGGGCACTGTAAGAAGCTTGCGCCAGATTATGAAAAGCTTGGAAGCAGCTTTAAGAAAGCAAAATCTGTTTTGATCGGAAAGGTCGGTTCTTAACCGTGGTTCTATATCAATTATATTAATTATTCGTTAGGTTGTCTACATTATCTCCGTACTCTTTTTTTAATGATATTTTGTGGATATGATCTTTGATGCCCGCCGTGACTATTAGATTCTAAAATTTCCCCCCATCCACCAGCACTCGTACAAAAAAAAAAAAAAAAAAAAAAAAAAAAAAACATGTTCGCAAGCATTTTTGCTCAAAACTGCAGTTGTTTTCAAATGCTTTTGTTCTATTATTTACCCTTGTTACTCGAATGCTCATTCTCAACTCGAAAGCGAGAGTTAATATGGACATTTTTAATCATATTGTGTAGGTTGACTGTGATGAGCACAAGGGCGTATGCAGTAAATATGGGGTCTCTGGGTACCCAACAATTCAATGGTTTCCCAAGGGATCGCTTGAACCGCAAAAGTAAGGAAAGCTATTTCGTAAATAGTAATGAGGAAGTTATTTCATAGCATGATATTTTTATCTGAGAACTGGTTGTTTATTATATTGATTATAAACTTCACTTTTTAATCTCTTATACAGATATGAAGGTCCGCGTACAGCTGAAGCCCTTGCCGAGTTTGTGAACAGTGTAGGAGGTAGTTGTTCATTCCTGTAAAATCATTTTTTTTAACGTGCTAAATTTTTGTAAACACCCAATTTGCTTTGTCTGATTTAAAGAATGTACTCCATTCTAACGCTTTTAATTCAGACTCCTTGCATTTCACTCTTGGCTTTATCGTTCTTGATGGGGACATATGAATAGCTAATAGAAATGCACAGTGCACCTTAATAATTTGTGATCGTATAATGGTTAAAACTCTTTCCATCTCTTTTGCTAACCTATCCCCAAAGAACGTCTTACTTACATATCATAAAGTTATTTAGATGCATTTTTAGCATTAACCCAATAAGTTTGTTTTCAGATTTAACTCTCTGCACAATAAATGTTGATCAAAGTTTCATGAAACTGTATCTAGGAAGTCCCACCCCACTTATACGATACTTTAGATGATATAACTAATGGCCTTTGGTATTTCCCCGATTACTGTTCTTCCAGGAACCAATGTGAAGATATCATCAATTCCAACCAGTGTGGTTGTGCTTTCACCAGATAATTTCAACGAGATTGTTCTAGATTCAAGCAAAGATGTGCTGGTTGAATTTTATGCACCCTGGTATCTAACTTTTTCCTTTTTTTTTTGTGTGTGTTATTTTAGTATGATTTTGAAGTATCTAATTAAACTCTACATCTCAGGTGTGGCCACTGCAAGAACCTTGCTCCAGTAAGTAGTTTTCTTCTTATGCTTCTGTTGGTAAATTATGATGAATAATTAACAATTTAATATCGTACTATATTTTCCCTCAGATTTATGAAAATGTGGCTACAGCATTTAAATTGGAAGATGGCGTCGTAATCGCTAACTTAGATGCTGACAAATACAAGGATTTGGCTGAAAAGTAAGTTTACATGTATATTAGTTTGCCATGGTGTTCGTCTTTTTAGTGTTTTCTCCAAGTTAATATTAAATGTGTCGGTATCCAATTATATTACAGGTATGGCATTAGTGGTTTCCCTACGTTAAAATTCTTCCCAAAAGGCAACAAAGATGGTGAAGACTACGATGGTGGCAGAGATGTTGGTGACTTTGTTAATTTCATTAACGAAAAGAGCGGGACCAACCGTGATGTGAAGGGACAACTTTCAGCAAATGTTAGCAAATCACAATGTTCAAATTTCATATTCCTGTTTTATGGTCTGCTCAAATATGTGATTTTTCTTGCAGGCTGGTATAGTTGCTAGTTTAGATTCATTGGTGAAAGTGTTCGTAGCTGCTAGCAATGATGCAGAGAAAAAGAGTGTTTATTCCAAGATGGAAGAAGAAGTTGGAAAGCTCAGCGGATCACCTGCAAAGTATACAATTCTTTATTTGATTTTAGCATTCAGTTTCTTAAGAACAGTAACATGTAGTAATTCAATAAGCGTTAGATTGTTTGTAGCTTGCCATAGTTCCTCTTACGAAAAAAAATCTATACTTCCAGGAATTAATTGCTGGATTAGGTTAAGTGTTTTCATAGTTGTTGATTGCTCTTCTGCAGGTATGGGAAGATATATTTGAAATCTGCTAAAAAATGTCTGGAGAAGGGTGGTGATTATGCCAAGTCCGAGATCGAAAGGATCCAGCGCATACTCGAGAAGGTTAGTCTTTTAGACGTATTCTTTTTAAATGAAATAGCAATGCTCTGTTTGGAGTTTTTGTTCCAAAAAAGCTAAGTAACTAGCTAATGACTCGAGCTCAACCAATGTCGAGAGGTTCTTATTCGTTGCAGTTCGAGTTTCGTTACAGTTAGTTTTAGAATATCTTTAGTTCTCTGAATGAAGAAATATTGGAATGAAAGCTGACAACTTTGTTGCATTTCTTTTTGTTTCAATCAAATGCAGTCGGTAAGCCCAGCAAAAGCAGACGAGTTCACCTTGAAGAAAAACGTTCTCTCAAGTTTTGTTCAATCTTCTTAATTTGGCGGCAAATTAGCTGTGTGATGTGGGGTTCTTCATGGCCAAACCTTTTGTTTTCCTGTTCCATTTATGAGTAGTAGGCATAGGTTCATCATGTTCTTGAGATCTCTACTTCACAAAAGAACTCACATGGTGTATTGGGCTCTGAGTTTATTTAGTATTCTATTTTGTTTTCCTTCACATTTCACTGCTTTATTTCTTTCCCTTTTTCTTATTTTCTGTTGGAAGTAATTTTATTAAAATACTTTTTTTAAGCAAATTTCATTGTATAGATTATTAAAATAAAACTTTTCAAAGTAAATAAACATTATTCAAACGTACTCTAAAATTGAAATTTAAAATTATTTTGTATTTTAAAAAAAGAATTCATTGACAGCGACTAAAAATAAGAAAATAAATATATTATTTGCGACCACAAGAAACAATATTATAAATAATATAGAAATGAAACAAGGTATCAAAGTCTACTAAATTAAATAGTATATGAAGAATTAAGTGTCATTGTCTTGGCTTCTTAATTCTAATAGATACATTTTTTATACATTACAAAGTCAACACACGAATAAGCTTTATAACATTGTGGTTTGATCCACATCCAAAAGCAACCTCTTCCTACCAAAAGGTAAAACTTATATTTACTATGGATTAATTTAGAAAAAATAAATGTCTTATAACATATGACCCAATGATTGGGCCAACTCAGACAGGTTGAATTTTTATAAAAATTTGAAAAATTGGTTCAATTTGTGGGTTAGGATATTTTTTGCTCGGGAACCCAAAAGCAGGGTTTTCACCCCAACCCATAACCCATTTTTAAAAGATTAAAAATATTTGATATTCGTAAGAGAAATTGGTGTTGCAAATGTTTAGTATTTGAGTTTGATGGGAGATTTTAGTTATTAACGCGTGTTAGTGACTTTTTAAAATAATAATAAAAAATGAATAACACGGAGTTAGGTTGTGAATCATATTTGAGTAACTCGGGTCATTATCTAAAAATTTCTGATTGGTCCAAAAAATTTCTTCAATTCCTAATTTTCTTAAAAATATGAGCATATTCCCCAATTCATATAATTTTGCTCATAATCTTCTCGTTTAAACATTTCTTCATAAAACGCTCCTTAACTAAGATTTAAACGACCATACTTTACTATTTTAATATTTTTCAAAGACGTGTTTTCAGCAAACAAATCAAATATTCGATCACTCTCACTTCCGTTTATCCATCGTTTCATAATAATAATAATTTAAATTATAGGTATGAAATATTACAACTCGACCCATTTAATCAATCTTGAAAAAATAGAAAATATTTATATAAAAAGAAAAAAAAACCCTTTTCCATTAGAATATTTGATGATTTATTCTTGTGTCATAGATCTAAATAGTCAAAGCCAAAAGGGTAAAGTGTTTATTCTGTTTGAAGGAGTGCCTTTCATTTTCAAGTTTATTGATTTTTTCTTTTAATACCAAAAGCTCACCCACGGAACTTTGTTTTTTGGGTAACTTTATCAAATAGCAATAAAGGAATATTTTATGTATATAAAGGTTTCCGATTCTTCACCCAATTCTTCACTTTTATAATAATAATTATTATTAATAATAATAATCCCATACCACAAAAATCAAAATACCCTTTTATACCAAATTTATTCCCTTTTTAAAACTAAACTTATCCACTAATATTCTTTACGATCCACTTTTAAATTTTTATAACAAAAACCTTTCACACGCACAATTTACATAGCCACGATTCGAACTCTGACCTTTCGGCCAAACGTACATATTTTAATTTATATTTTATTGCTACGAGCCAAGTAGAAAATCATGTTGTTCCTTCGTATCAGCGTTGACCCGATTAAAGCGTAATAAAATATACACGATAGTGATGAGACAACGACCAACGCTCTTACGTGAAATAAGAACAACTAACACACGTGTAACGTGAGTGACCAAAATTTTGAACTGCTAATAAATAATAATAAAAATTCATAAACGGTATGACATCGTTCTCATTGCACTAAACAAAACTCTTCCAACACCATGTACTTTACTAAATGACTTACTCTCGTTAAATTATATTCGTTGCTTCCTTAACAAAACAACGTGTCGTAATAATCATTAGATATATTAATATGAATCTTGAAAATTGAGGTAAGCTCGTGAAATCAAGATCATTGCGCTGAAAGTTGCAAGCTGAAGTTAAATTACGTTTATAGATTCCGTTACTCTTTTCAACTATATTGTCCTGTCGTTATTTTTGTCAAGGTGGAAATTTTCTTGTCGGTAACGAATTTATCATCACATTGATACTTTATATTAGCTATATTCGTGGAGTCACTATAAAAGTTAGATTCATTGTCGCGAATTATTTTCTTCGAACCAATTGTAAATAATAAATAAAGTTTAAAATATAAAATAATTAATTAAGTTGAAAATAATAAATTGGCAGGGCTTTGCTTTTTTGAATAATTCGTTGAATAAATAAATATATATATAAAAAAATGATGCAAATTCATAACAAGGAATATGAAACTTTTATATTAATTTTCTCATTGTAATTTGATTTTTATTTTTTGAATAATCTCGTTCTCGAATTGGTCGTTAATATTAAGTTGTTATTTATTTGTTTTAAAATTTATCGTGAGCTCGTCTTCCAATCATTGCATCAGATGCAGGGCTTTTGAATTCGCCCTTACTGGAGTCTATACCCCCGGTGGCACCTTCATCATTTGTAAGACTGTCGACATAACCTATAAGTTGGCTACAACCAATTCATTGTGTTTACGGGCGTTGCTCTACACTATATATTTTTTAATCTTGCTCGCAATTTAGTCAATGTGAGACCTCGTATCAGTTAGAGAAGGAAACAGATAATTGTTTATAAGAATGTACTCTAACAGATGCGTTTTAAAACAGCGAGACTGGCGGTGATACATAATAGACCAAATCGGACAATATCTGTGTAGCGGGTAGGCTTGAGCTCTTATAGTTGAGTTCAAACTTCTCACCATCGAAATTGCAGAAACTACCACGTCCATCACTGCCTTTAACGACGTTGTAACTTGGATCTTCTTCGTACTTGTTGTCGTAGGTATCGACATCAAAGACAGAAGGAATACACGAGTTCATTGTTTCGTGTAGGTCCTACTTTTAAGAGTTAGGGTTGCGATTTTCCCGATGATGATTATCTTGTCTAAAATGATTTAATTATTTTTTTTCAACGATATTTTTTAAAAGATAACAAACGAAAACGTGTTAGAATTTTTTTTTAGCGTTGATTGAAAGAGAAATAATAATTAATTATACAAATTGAGAAATAAAATTTAAATTTGAGGGTTGAAATTGATATAATATTTTAAAATTTAAATTGATGAAATTAAAAGTTTAATTGCGAAATTTAGGGAATAAATTAAAATTAAAATTTAAAAGATATTATTTTAATCCATAGGTATATTATTTAGAATTAAGAAAAATAATAAAAAGCGAAAGGTTTTAGGGATAGGGTGAATATAAATAGCCCTGGAAGGAAGAAACGCATGCACTTAGTTTGAGAGAGTCCAGTCCAGACTGCGAGTCAAAACCCCTTTTTACTTCGGTCTCTCTTTCTAGGTTTAGTATAAAAGCTGGTAACGAACAAAGCCGAACCTCCCACCTTCTTCTTCTTCTTCTTCATCTTCACCCTCGAGCTTTCCCGCTCAGACATTAGCCAAAACTCTTTTTCCTCTCAATTTCTGCACAATGAAGTACGTTTTGGTCACCGGCGGCGTCGTCAGTGGACTCGGCAAAGGCGTCACCGCCAGCAGTATTGGCCTCGTCCTCAAAGCCTGTGGCCTGCGAGTCACCTCCATCAAAATCGGTTTTCTTCTCTTCTTCTTTTGCTTATTGTTTTCGTCAAACAACGATGTATTCTATGCACTGTTTTTGTGTTTTTCGCCTTTTGTTTTTGATTCTTGCTGCATTTTGTTCCCCGAACTGTATAATGTTGTCGCTTTTTATGCGTTCCCCCCTATGTCAACTTGTTTGATTTATTGTGCATGTTTTGGATTCTGTTTATTTGATTTTTAGCGGTGTTCTTTTTCGGATTTTGGAATTTTGTTTTTATATGCTCGTATTCTCTTAGACTGTGATTAGTTCTTCACGGTGGCGTGTTGATGACGAGTCTTTGTCCTACTTTTGTTTAGCGTAGTTTATTCTTGTCTTTCCGATCGTTTCTCAGTGGTCTGGTGATGTTCTGCATGTCCTCTTCAGATTATTAGTTCATTTAAAAAAACGATTATGGTTCGATTGCTTGCACGTGCCTGAGTTGGTCCTTAATGGTTTGTGGCGTTTGAATTTCCAGATCCGTACTTGAATATGGATGCCGGTACCATGTCTCCCTTCGAACATGGGGAAGTTTTTGTTCTTGATGATGGCGGTGAGGTAGCTTCCATTCCAGCCATACAAAAATGACTCTGCGTATTTCCTTTTGAGACATGGTGTAAAATTGTTTGAATATATTCTCCTTTCAGTTTCATTTGAGGTATGATTGTCCTTATATTTATTATTTCAGGTTGATCTAGACTTGGGAAACTATGAACGTTTCCTAGATTTAACGTTGACAAGAGAGAACAATATTACGACAGGAAAAATATATCAGGTTATTGGAATAAGTTTTGTTCAAGTTCATACTTATGTATTGTACTAGCTTGCTCATTGATTTTATGTATGCAATTTTATCAGTCTGTTCTCGAGAAGGAACGAAGGGGTGATTACCTTGGGAAGACTGTTCAGGTGATGCTTCATATGTATCATGCTGCCAGTTTTCCTTGCACACATGTTACTTTTTACCTTTCCAGACTAATTTCTTAGTATTATTTTTATAACATCATTGAATTTAGGTGGTTCCACACATCACAGATGCCATTAAAAATCGCATTGAGTCAGTAGCTACCATTCCTGTGGACGGCCAGGAGGGCCCTGCTGATGTTTGTGTGATAGAACTAGGAGGGACTGTAGGTAACTTATCAATTACATTAGTCTGAAACTTTTCCCCGGTAATATTTTCATAATGTCTTCTTTGTTCCAAGAAATAAATTTTTTGTGGCCTTTTTAAGGTGACATTGAATCAATGCCATTCATCGAAGCTTTGCGACAACTATCCTTTTCGGTTGGTAAGATAACGATGCAAACATTTTTTCTATGTTTGATGAGCACTTGAGTCTAGTCATATATAACTTTTATGTGCACTAATGTTGATCAAGCTCTTAAAACCATAGTTTATTTATTATTTATTTTTTTATCATTTTACTTCTTATTGTTAGGCCCAGACAACTTCTGCCTTATCCATGTGAGCTTAGTACCAGTATTGGGTGTTGTTGGGGAGCAAGTAAGAATCTATCTTTTTTATACTGTGCAAATAGTTTGTATAAAGTTTATGCTCTGTGCTCTTATATCTAGTCTGGTTATAAATTTTCTGTCTTCATTTTATGATGAATGTAGTTCTCACTATCTATCTGTCTTAAAACACAGAAAACGAAGCCTACACAACACAGTGTTCGAGAACTGAGAGCTTTAGGCTTAACTCCACATCTGCTGGCATGCCGATCTGCTCAGGTACATTTTTTTTTACCAACAAATACAAATAATAAGAGGCTTCAAAATGCACTGGACTGTTCATTTGGTTACAACTTTGTTTTCTTCCTTTGGCATCGTAGTATGAGTTCAGAATGATAACCTTGGTCCATTTTTTTCTTGTACTGCAATATGTGCTGTTTTGGTTATATGTACTATGGTTTCATGTTGTATTTGGCAGTAATTTTGTTGAACCATCCCCAATTGCATTGTTATTTTTATTAAATGACTTAAATTTTGGCCTTCATATTCATTAAAATGATTTTCATATTTCAAGGTGTGGTAAGGTTTTTGTTTTGGATTATATGTAGCCTATACTGGACAACACGAAGGAGAAGCTTTCACAGTTTTGCCATGTTCCAGTGAGTTGTTAATTGAGATTTTAAATTTTTGATGGAATTATCTTTTCATTGTTGATTACTAATTTTTGCACATTACTTTTGTTTTGTCTTTTCAGGCCGGTAACATTCTCAATATCCATGATGTCCCAAACATCTGGCACGTTCCACTTTTGCTTAGGGTAGGTGTTAAGCTATATATACATGCATACATATGAATATGCACGCTCACATGCATATGTTTGTATTTATGTCTGTATTTATATATGTGCGCATCTATGGATATGTATATGTATCTTATGTGATTATGTTTTTCTGTCGTTTTTGGCTTAGTTGCATCTTGTTGGAAATTATACTTACAGTTTCTTGGGTTTGTATTTGTCACAGAACCAGAATGCTCATCATTCAATTCTTAAACAACTGAACTTGCTCAGGTAGTTTCCGTATCTTTTTTCATAGAAAGCTGACAATACTTCTTCAGATTGAGACTTTAGAAAACAAATCAACACAATGACTTTATTCTTCCTAAGAATTCAATTTGTCACTTTTAGAAAACTACCCATTGTTGCATATAGATTACTCATTGAATTTTCTTATAAAAAACTACAAAGCTTGGTTTATTTTTTATAAAGTTGGCCTCGCCTAACTTATTGATGCCCTTTATGCGTCTCTCCATCCAGGCAAATGAGAAACTTATTGCCTTAAAATGTATTTTGCCCTTTAAAGACATTATATGTGTTACATAGCTTAGGAGAAAAAAATAATAACGCTAAAAAATAAAATGTTAAGAAAAGTTGTTTAGGAAATCTGGATATGTATAAGCAGCCTAAAGTGTGACTTGATTATGTATGCTAACAGCCATGTATGTTGTCCCAGGATTGCTGCTGCTCCTGATTTGCGTGACTGGACAAATATGGCTGCAACCCATGATAATATCACAAATTCAGTAAGTCTACTTTATGCTGTAATTTATGTACGTCTATATGATTTTTGCGAACTCTAAGATAATTAATATTTTGGCTTTTTTAGGTGAAAATTGCGATGGTAGGAAAGTACGTTGGTTTGACAGATTCATACCTTTCTGTTGTGAAGGTGCTATTTTAGTACTTCCTCAAAGAATTCAACTTCTCTTATTTCCACATGCATGGTTGTGGGGCTCTCGTAGTATATGTTTTCAAAACTTACTATACATACATGCATAGATTATTCAAGCATTTATTCAATCCTGCACATTTTAACTGCAAAATGAGTATTGTTTCATTATTAGGGAGTTACGTTAATTTCTAGCTAGAAATAATATGAAAAAAGTTAATTGCTTTTGTATGACCTGTTGGGATCTATACTTATTTTGCAGGCCCTTCTTCATGCATGCATTGCATGTTCTTTGAAGCCATCAATAGATTGGATTGCGGCTACTGATCTTGAGGATGAAAGTTCCAAATCGGTATTTTTTTTGTACATGGAATCACAAATGCCTTCTATTAGCCCATAATTCCATCATTTAAATAATGAACTGTTCTTTTGTAGACACCGGAAGCACATGCTACTGCATGGGAGACTCTGAGGGTATGCTTTTCCTGGAACCTTTTTTTGGGCTTAAAAATTATGATTGTGTTGCTTTTTTTTTTTTTATAATTATTTTTTATTTTTATAACTTAGCACACTTGGTATATACCAACTCTTGGGACGTTTCATGTTTTATGTATTTAGTGTTTTTTCTTGCGTAATCTCACGAATCCTGCTTTTTATTGGCATACATGTGAACTATAATTTAACTTCATTGGTGGTGGTGGGATATTTTTTTTGTCGTTCAAATTTCTCCAGCAGTCTATTCAGTTGATGGAATGGTTATAAAATTATATCCGAAGTTACTTGGAAAATAAGGTTCGAAACATCGTGGTCCCTTATTACACCATATTTGTGTTAATCGATGTGTTTGTATTATGTAATTTTCAGTAATTGCGGTTTTGAAATTGGAATGTTGAATGTACTACGATTTTCATGTTGGTATATTTAAGAGATGGACAAAGGGGGAGGGTTTATTATGGCTTTTGGTTTAGAGCCTTTCCGATCCTTTCTTGATAACCTATTTTTTCCAGAAAGCATCGTGTGTCTTGGTTCCTGGAGGATTTGGAGATCGGGGTGTGAAAGGTATGATATTAGCTGCAAAGTATGCCAGAGAAAACAAAGTTCCATACTTTGGGATTTGCTTGGGCATGCAGATATCTGTAATTGAGTTTGCTAGAAATGTAAGTGATTTTTTTTTTTATTTCAATAGCCTAACTTCAATTCTTTTTAATTTTGTATATATGTTATTTCTGTTGTTGCTATCCCCATCCTCATATGTTTGCTTTCTTTTAGGTTTTGGGTTGGGAAAAGGCAAACAGTAAAGAGTTTGACGATGGGACGCCAAATCCTGTTGTTATTTTCATGCCTGAGGTGCTGATTTCTTTAAGACAATTTGTATGTTGCTTACTGTTAAGTTACTTCTAAATGTAATCTGTTAGGACTTGTTTCCCTCTGTGTTCATGTGTAGGGTTCAAAGACCCATATGGGAAGTACTATGAGATTAGGATCTCGAAGAACACTATTCCAGACTGCTGACTGTATTACTTCAAGGGTGTATGTTCTCTTATTCTTTTACCACGTTTAAATGCTTAATGATGAGTTCAGTTCACCCTGGTATTACTTGTTGGAGAAACTATATTTGAAGTACCTGAACCATATTGGTAGTTGAACTGAGTTCACCCTTGTAACTACTTTTGATGCTCGTGTACCCCTGCAATATATTTTGCCATTTAATTTTATATATTGCACATGGGTCTCTTTAAGCCAATAGCACCAAGAGGTTGGTTTAGTTATGGTCCCAATTCAATCCAAAGCGTCTATATCTTTTGCACTTTAGTATTTCGTTGTAGCATTTATCCTGCCCCTAACTCTCTCGGGATTGATAGGTATCATAACTCAGAATATGTGGATGAACGGCATCGGCATAGATATGAGGTAGGTTTTTAACGTTCATCTGGCTGCGAAGTTTGATACTTGGGAAGGTTTGACACGAGTAAAATCATTATTTTGCAGGTAAATCCAGAGTTCATCGGGACATTTGAAGAAGCTGGCATGAAATTTGTTGGGAAGGATGAGACTGGAAATCGAATGGAGGTAGGTTCCCATTTGTGGGATGTGCTAGTTTTCACTCATCGTCAGGTGTTAAAATTAAATTGTTAATTGCATCGGCAGCCTAAATGCATTCATGTCATTCCTGCACCGGCAATTTCAAGTCATTAGGTGCTAGGCCATTCCTGGTCTGAATCAAATACGTAAATTAATGAGATTTTATGCATCTTTTTTTCTCTCCAGATTTTAGAGCTTCCAAGCCATCCCTTCTATGTGGGTGTACAATTTCATCCAGAATTTAAATCTCGGCCCAGGAGGCCGTCGCCTGTCTTTCTAGGTAAAATCTGTTCTAAAATTCAGCTTACCCTGTTTTCTCTGTTTCCCATTAAAATGTAAAAGAGAACTCCCACTACAAGCAGCAGTGACATGCCTAATAACATTTTCAATGCTTCAAGTGCTATTTTAATGTAAGTGATTTAATTTGATGGCCAATGAATAAGAAGGGCAGGTGGTTCAGGGTAGTGAACTTGATGGAAAATAAATATTTTCCCTCTCTTTGCTATTGAAATCATGATATAATTAATTAACTTTTATAACTCTACTTTTGAAGGTTTTATACTGGCGGCAACGGGGCAGTTGGACTTATATCTTGAAAAGCAACAAAATGGAAGTTGATGCATAATGTATCACTAGTTATTCCTACTACATTCTTTCAAGGTAAACCAACTTCTTATGAGTACAAGTTTTTATCCATTTTTCTGTTATAGTCGAAATTTCCCCTTCTGATACACTTGTCTTTTGCAGAAAAGGAACTCGATTCTTTTTGCTGGGTTAAATGTGTACTATGAGGATGAACTCCAATATGAGGTGTTTTATGCAAGTAGCTGTCCGGTATAAAGTAGTCGTATCAAAGACTATACAAGTAATTGTAGTGGGATACAGAAGATTGTGTTCTTCGCAATTATAGCGTTTTGACATCCTCCGAGTTGGCACGAGCTTAATTTTCCGGTGAAGTGTTTTTTTTTTCTTTGCACCCCCAACACAATTTAGCTCTCTAGCATACAAGTATCTTGATTTAAGTGTAGTATGGACGAGACAAAAATGTGGAAAACTGATAAAGGATTGTATTTATACTATTTATCAAGTAGAACTCCGTTTAGGTTTAATCCTTTTTGTATCGTTCCCGTCTTGATCGATTGCATTCTTTTAATCTTTTTGTCTTTTCAAGTACAGTTTCGGTCATTGATCTTTGTTTAGCTTTAGCGTTCGTTTAATTTTGAGTAGGGCGAGGATTTGTGGAAGATTAGCTTTCATGTTAGGCTAACTTTTTCTTTATAAAATTGGTTTTAGATTTTGATCTGTATACATTTTTGGTATGCCTTGAATTGTTGACTTAAATTTCCTCTTTTTATTCAAGGAATGGTAAACTGGTGGACTCAGGTGGAAGCTTCCGGTATTTACAAAATGCCGCAATGCCTCATTTTTAAAAACAGAAAAAAAAAAAAAGAACACCCGAACTGTAACGAATGAATCTTATTGTATGCATATTTATAAAAACAACTTTCAAAATTCATAAGCAAAACTCTCGTTTCAATGATTTTTATCATATTGCGAAAATGAAATCTGTCTTTGCATTTTCATTTGCTCATAGAACTCAGCTATGAACTTCTCAGCTCTCAAATCAATCCCATTTTCTTCCTCTTCTTCGTCCTCTTGTTCCTCCCCCCCGTCATATCCCGAACTCCTCCGCTCACTATCTTGGCTATAAACTTCACTACCATCATCATCACTGTCACAGTCGTCTACAAACTCGTATTCAAAATCAACCGTCTCTGGAGTAATGCAGGGTAAGTGGAATCGCATGGAGGTAGGGCGATGCATCTTTATGTGGAAAACAGGCGTTTCGTCGAAGGAAAGCTCGTGATCACCGTAATGTAGGTGGCCACGGGGCGTTGAGTGGCCGAGGGTCTTGATGAACTTGGGGACAAGGCGGAGGTGATCCATGAGAAAGCTCCGCTTGAAAACGCCACCTTTTCTTGCCCATATGATTGCTAGACGAAGAAGGCTCCATGCTCTACGACCCACATTGCTGTTTTTCCTTGGCATTTTGAAGAAAGAAGAAGAAGAAGAGGATAAAAAACGAGAGAGGTTTCTGGTTTTGATCGATCTTTAGTTGGAGGAGTTTTAGATTTGTGTTCGGTGGAAAAAGAAGGCGAAAGGATTTATTTATACGAAGCATGGAATTTTGTACGCGTCGAACGGGGTTTTGTGGGCGGTGGCGTCTGGTGGGGGAACACGGCTGTACGCGCTATAAACCACCCTGGATACATATTATTTTTTATATTTTTTTTATTAATTGATATTTTAGGCTAAATTGCTATTTTACCTATGTTTTTTCTTCAAGTCTCTTAATTTTAAAGTTTGCATTATCGTCCTTCAATTTTTATCTAATAAATTTATGGAACCTTAAATCTTCAATTTTATGTATCGTAGACGATTGAATTTTAAAAAATTTAAAAATTAAATTAAAAATTAAAAAAATTCAATAAAAATTTCATGCATTTTCCTTCATCTTTTCTTCTCTCAATGGGTATAAACAGTGTAAATTGAATTAAATAAAATCATCAACCAATTAAATATTGTTTAGTTTATGAAATGTTTGAAAAGTATGAATTTGTATGAGATGTAGGTGTTGGGAGTTTATATAAGTTGTATATAGACAATCAATTCAAGAAATCTATATATTAATTTAATTTGTAAGTTTCTGATTTATGAAGTTAATTGGGATTTTTAAGCCTAGTTTAAGTTTGTTAATACTTTTATAATAATTGTTGTCAATTATGTTTTTTAATAAATAAAAGCTGTACTAAAAAGAAAATTAGGTTAAAGTGTTCATAAATTAATATAAACTTGTTTGTAAATATTTAAAAAAAAATCACCAAAAGTTAAAGTTAAGTTTTGTTTATTTGATTTTCCCCTTCTTTCTTGAAGAATGCTAAGATTAATCTTGAAAAAAAAAGAAAATCATCGTTTTCACCCTTAAATTAGAAGCATTTAAAGAGAGAAGTATTTACACCCAAATTTAATTTTTAATTTTTTTATCTATTCAAAAAATTTTAAAAAAATTAATTTTTTATATTTTAAATTTTCGGTTAATTTTTATATGGAGTTAAAAGATTATTAAATAAAACATAAAAAATTTGCCTGCCAATCACAAATTTAAAGTTGAGGATTAAATATATAATTTAATAATTAAAAAATGAATGAATAATAAAAGTTAATTAGACATTTATTAAATATAAAATATTTCAAAAGAAATAATCAGCGTGTTTTGAGTTAAATCCAATTCAAATCGAAATAGACCCGTTTGAACCTAAATCCAAATTCACATTTTACTCGAGTAAATGATAAATATATAATAGAATAATCTTAAAGATAAGAGGACTAATAAAGACTTAAAAGACTTAAAAATTATTATCTATACTAATAAGGTGCACATTTCTCTTTAGTGGTTCAGGAACTTCATAATTAAACATGTTTCAGGAACTTCATAATTAAACAGAAGAATTCGTGTTGATCTGTGCGAATAGTTTTCCTCTTTCAGTATATTCACATTTCTTATGTTAAATAAATTTAAAAAACAAAAACTATTATTCTTTAATTTTTATTTTAAAAAGAAAAAATAATAATTTCAAAATTATTTATATCAAATATTTATTTAATTAAACATCAAAACCGTGTTCTGGAAGCTCTTAAGATCTCTGTATTTTTCTATTTTAAATAAATTTCTCAATTTCCAATGATTACTCATTTTAAGCGGAAAATATTTGATTTTTCTAAAAATTATAAAAAATTGAAGAGTTGACCAACTAAGGTCAAACCAAAGAAAACAGCCGATTTGTTGTTCATTACGCGACTTGGCTGCCACTCAGATCCATAATTTTTGCCTCTCTTATTATTAATTAATCTAAATTTCATAAAATTAATGTTTTTTTTTTGTCTTTTATTTCTTTTAAAATATCTATATCTATATATATATATATATATATATATATATATTTTAGCTCATAAACTTAAAAAAAAAAAAAAAAAAACTTATAAATTGTCCATATTATAATTAAAATGGTAAATATATTATACCACAATTTTTTTATTTTTAACATTAATGTGCGGCTCGAAGGGAAAGATGTTAAATTTGTTATTAGGCATCTAACAGCTTTAGACGTCCCAAAAACCATTAGAACTATCAATAAACATTTTTTATCGATAGATACTACCGAGTATGAATATTCTGTCCATTTATTTATATATTTATTTAGGACGTCAATATTTAAAATAAATGATGTGGGGTCTACTAATATTAAAAAATATTTAAATGATAAAATTATAATGTGAACAAAAAGTATAGAAATTTCTAAGAAACTACTAAGAAACTTATCTAGAACTTACCCAATGTGTTTGGTAAGAAATTAATTTTGTAGTTTTGTTCTTTCTTTTTTTCATTAAGTGAAAATTTATTGAAAATTTGAGACTATATTTATTAAATATAAATATAATTCAAATTTCTAAATCTTTATTTAAACTTACTTAATTATAAATAAATTCAAGTTATATGAGCGGTGAGATTCCACATTAGTTGGAGAGAAGAACGAACTATTTTTGTAAGGGTGTTGAAAACTTTTTCTAGTAGATGCGCTTTAAAAACATGAGGAACGGTGTACTTGAGCTATTATATATGGTATCAGAGTTAGACACCGGGTGATGTGTCATCGAGAATGCTGGGCCCTTAAGGGGGTGAACTGTGAGATCGGCTGATCTGTTAGTGATGGGCTTGAGCTATTACATATGGTATCAGAGTCAGACACCGGTTAGTGTGCCAACGAGAATGTTGGGTTCCTATGAGGTGGATTGTGAGATCGCATATCGGTTAGAGAGGGGAATGGACCATTTCTTAGAAGGGTGTAGATACCTCTCCCTAGTAGACGCGTTTTAAAATCGTAAGACTGACAATGATACGTAACGAGCTAAAATGAACAATATTTGTTACTTGTAGGCTCGGACTACGCAAATTTCCAAAGAAAGGAACGCAAATTTCCAAAGAAAGGAAGTTTGTGGGAGTGAAATTGGGGATAATGGGCCATGTCTAAGGCTGTCATACACTTATGACCAAACTTTAAATGGGTTTGAAAGATTCAAAAGAAGCAATAGAAAACACTTCAAAATCCAGCTTTCGTTCTTATTTTGAGGACAAAACCAACCATAATACCATCATGAAATGCCACAACACTAACTTTTTAGGTTAACCAATCGATCAGCTTAGCCTAACATCCACTTCCATTCTCTATTCATACAATAACTTAGGTGAATTATATTAATATTTAATCACGAATGAAAGCTCGAGCTTACTTCTAATGAGTCGTTTATAGTACAATTTATTGTCTAGAATTCGTGTTTAAAGAGTTTTGAGCATGAACTATCACGAAAATCTCTACGTTCCCATTTTCAAGATTTAGAGCTATTCCTTTTATATTGCTGGAAAATTCCACCATTTCTCCGGTTGAATCTCGTTAGTATAAAAGGATTCCAAAAATGAAAGGAAACCCATTTGATTGGTATAAAAAATAATATGCGCTAAAAAACAACCTCCCGCACCTTTTCGCCAAGTATTGAGTGTAGTTAAGAAAAGGTAGTTGTACTCTGACCTTTTCCTTTTCTTCCACCCTACCTCTCCCTGTGGCCTAAGCGAGCTACCTTGTGGCACATGCGTGTGTCGGCGAGTGTATCGAGACGAGTGTCTCGTGCAACTTTATTTGAAATGGGTCTTTCAAGGACAGTACTGGGTGGCACAGGTGTGCCGGTATTGCGTCCCAACCCATGTGTCAGAGGTTGATATATGCACCCGTTATCCGGTACGGTATCCGTAAATAACATGACATAGGCATGAGAGATCCAATGTCTTGATAGAACCTGGATGGATAGGTGTTCAGGATGTTCATATGCGATGTTGTATTGAGAGACCTTGGCCTCCAGTAGAGGCAAAGTTGAGCCAAATGACTTAGCCTAGTGTAGAGGCAAGTCAGTTGTATCGCAGACGATTGAACATGCATGCATGTGTGGTCAAACAAGCTTAGATTCCGCACAAGTGATGTTCGGTTGACGAAAGCGAGGCCGAAGCTCAAATAGTGTATGTAAGGTTATGAGAACATCATATAGCAATAATTGCGAGCAATTCATGTTTTGGGAATTACAAAGCTTGTGAGCATTGCTTATCTATACATACTTTAATGGAAAAAGAAGCCTAAGTTTTGGTTGAATTTAGCCCAAATAATAAGGGCACAAACACCTACCCTCCATCAACCTGCCTCCCCTAAATATAAAGCCTTACCAAATTTAAACCATAAAATGGCCGTGCCCGCCCGCCACCTTTCTTTATAAAACTAACCATTCCCCCTCCTCCTCCTCCTCCTCCTCTAAGTTAACTTCCTCTTTGCCTTCCGTCCCGGAGCGCCCTCCGACAACCTTCTCGCTTCCTCGCTCGTTCCCAAACCTTATATGGACCTAAAACCCCAACCCATCTCCAACTCCGGCCAGACCAAGAAGAAGAGTAATCGAGCCATGCAAATTTTCAAGCTTTCCCTCTTCATGCTCCGCCGTCGGTCCAAGAAATCAAATGCATCGGTCGACATGTGTTCTGATAAAGGCTTGTGGCAGCGGCTGTTGGCCTCCATTCGCCCTCTCCACATCCAAGACAACGAATCGCCTCCGACCGTAGCCGACACATCGTTAGCTCCAAAACCGAAGGAAGTTTACGAGGAATCACCAATACCATTGCCGTCATCGCCATCCTCGTCTTTTTCATCGTCGACATTGTTTTCTTATACGTCGATGTCGTCTTCTTTTTGCACGAGAGAATATGCCTCTGAACCTAACCTTCAAGAACTCGACGATGATAGTGAAAACGACAATGATGAAAACATCATCGACGGAGGCGATGAAATGATCGACGCAAAGGCGGACGAGTTCATAGCGCAATTCTATGAACAAATGAGGCGTCAACAAAATGGGTTTGCATGAGAGATGGAGTGTGCATGGATCTTCAATTATTTTATCTTTTTGTTATTAATTTAGAAGATTTAATTCAAAATTCCTCAAAATTTATGAAATAACAAAATAAAATAATGGATTTGGAATTAAATTGGTGTAATTAAATAAGCTAATTCCCATTAAATTGTGATTAATGTTCATAAAGTTAATTTAAGATGAAGATCAACAGCACCCACATGATTTGGTAATCCCTTTTCACCATCCAATTTACACCCTGAAGATTCCATTTTCCCGAACATCCACCGCCCTGATGACGCTGATACGCCGCCGTACGCCGCCGTAAAGTAGCCGTTGCGGCTCCGAGGCAGAATTCTAGAACCACCAGTACTGCCAATGTTGGCTGGGTAAACGGTGGTGTAAAGCGGCGGCGGTCGGAGTGCGTGGAAATAAAGGGCGCGTTTGGCCCTTTGGCGCTCTCTCTTGTGGGCATTCTGGTGGCCGCCGAGGGCCTGCGAGTTGGCAAATACTCGGCGGCAGAATTGACAGCGGAACTTTCTGTCGTCGTCGGAGTTGATATCGCCGCCACCACGTTCGGGGGTTTCCGGTTGAACGCCGTCGTGTTGGACGAGTGGGAACCCGAATAGCTTAAGAATGGCGGAGGAAGGGTTTTGATTGGACATTTTATTGGACGGAGCAGTTTTGGTGTGTCCCCTTCGTCTCGCTCATGTAGGCTACATTTATAGCCAAACTTTTATTTATTTATTTTTATTTA
Source organism: Cucurbita ficifolia (assembly GCA_033971965.1). Lineage (NCBI taxonomy): Eukaryota > Viridiplantae > Streptophyta > Magnoliopsida > Cucurbitales > Cucurbitaceae > Cucurbita > Cucurbita ficifolia. The sequence continues at coordinate 9,207,564 of CM066978.1, forward strand.
TTCCCAAGATTAAAATAAGAATAAAATTATAATTCTTGTCCCTTTGTCCCATTTATTTAACGGACAAATCTCTTTTCACTCATTTTTCTATTCTTCATTTAAGAGAGATTCCTGTCTATTTGAGACAAAATTCACATGATATACATTATTTGCATGGTAGCTCCTTACGTATCGCCGTCGGCTTCACAGTTGTAAAACACGTATGTTAAGGAGAGATTTTCACACTCTTATAATGAATGCTTCATTTTCATCTTTAATCGACGTGGGATCTCACAATCCACCCCTTGAGGGTCCAGCGTCCTCGCTGACACATACTTGGTGTCTGATTCTAATACCATTTGTACTAGTCCTAGCCTACCACTAGCATATATTATCCTCTTTAGACTTTTTCACATCGATTGGAGAGAAAAACGAACTATTTTTTATAAAAATGTGGAAACCCGAATGACCAACCATATATTATTCCACAACCGTGAATCAAAATCTCAGTTTTATGATATGATTGTTTCATAGTTGATGAGACCTTTTGTGGACTATAAATTGTATAAGAATCTTTGCATACTCTTCTCTTCTAACCTCCGCTCTATAATTAATATTTTTATTTAATTTATTAATCTGAACCAAACTCAACGTTACGGTTTAATTATCACGTGGGTTTTTTTTATCACATTTTCAGTAAAAATTAATGGACATAGTCGATAAAATTCAACCATCGATATTTAAATAATATAATATTTAATTTTAAGAAGAAAATCTTCCGTGGAAGAAGAGCTGAATTTTTTCAACAATGTTCGTATCAACGAGAAGATCGACAAAGATCTAAATGAAGGATATCTTTAAGATATGTGCCCATCAAATTTTGAGGTCATAAAAGGAGGACGGATGGGATCGACTCTTATTATTTTTTGGAATTTCAACCTTTTATAGAAATTATTTACTAAAATAATTATTACGTGAATAAAATGTTAATCTATCTAATTCCAAATCATAATTGAAATGAAATATGATTAGATTAATGTTGTTAGATTTTGATTAGATTAAGGATAGGATTACATAAGATATAGAACAAGTGCATGGGACGACATGTGTTTATGTGTTGTTCTGTAATTGGCTGATTGAGTTGAGATGTCGACCATGTTTGATTTTTTCTTTTTCTTAAAAACTGTGATAAAAAAAAAGGAAAAGAAAATTGGTTCAGTTTTGTTTTGGATTAAAACTTTTCTCGTCAACCCGACTAACCCAAAAATAGAGAGTTGGGTTGTGAATCCTATTCGGGTTATTTGGGTCATTAACCTGAAATTTTGAATCGCTCAAAAAAAAAAAAAACTTTTGGTCCGACCCGTATAAACCTCTATAACGTTAATGCATTCACATAAGCTACACATTGATTGTGTAGCATATAGATATTAAGTAGAGCGACTATTAGATACTAAATACAACGTTGCTGAAAAAGGGTCTTAGCTATAACACCTAACAATAACGAAAAAAATATGTTAGAGATTACAAACAAACAAATGATAGTGTTCGTGTTTATCTTAAGAGTACTTAAAGTGTTCGTGACGTGCAATCTGTCTTTTAGCTATGTTTGTTGAATCAAGTCGATTTAACTATGTTTGTACCAACTTTTTTCTTACACCCGTAGTTATAATTGTCGTGTCATTTCACTTTCGTAATAGTCACCCCACTCGGAACGAGCAATACTTTATAAAACTTGGAAATCAAGCAAAAATAAATAAATAAATAAAAATAAAAAAATAAATAGTGTAACACTTACAAAATTATTGCACGAAATTAGGTCAGTTCAAAAAAAGAAAAGAAGAACTGTTCGTCCCTTGCCACCTGTCATGATGGCGTCAAATCCATCATTCCCTTCCACTGATTGGACTAAAATTATTTGAGTGGGCTGTGGTGGGCCTGGCCCATTATCACTAGGCCCACTAAACCCAAAAGAAAAAAAAAGGTTTGATAGATTGATGGATGGATGGATGGAATGAGAGATTGTGATCAAATTCAAGTACACCCAATAGGCCCCTCTTCTTTATTTCTCCACTTTGAGCTTTTACTATTTTGATGTATTTCACTTTCTTTTTGAAACCCGTATCGTTCGTTCGTTCGTCTCGGAAGTTATTTTGCATCGTCCGCTCTTGTTTTAGATACCTTAAAGTGTTAATACAGATGTAAGAATATTTCGACTTGTTTAGAAGTCTACTTAGGTCTAACGAGTGGTTTTGCTTGTCTCTCGTTCTTTTTTGGTTTTAAAGAATATGTCTCATAGTAACTTAGAATGGTAGGTAACAGCTCAACCCCACCATTAGCAGATATTGTTTACTTTGATCTATTACGTCAGCCTCACGATTTTAAAACGCGCCTGTTAGGGAGAGGTTTCCACACTTTTATAAGGAATGTTTTGTTCCCTTCTTCAACTGATGTGGGACCTCACACGGTACAGTGGTGTTACGATCCCAATTTCGTTCCAGATCACCACTCCATAACGTTCCAAGTCTCGGGTTTTTTTTTTTTTTTTGAATGGTGAGGAAATAAAAGCCAATGATTTTGCGACAAGTTATGTGGAGATACACAATATTGGTACCAAAGATTTGTCTGCCTCTCCTTACAAACGACAATCTAACAAAGTGAGTGTAGGTGGATGCCTTCACTTTTTTTCTATAGCCTTCCCTTTCACTAACCAATGATACCACTTGTGGGGGACACTCCCACCCCTCTCGTTCTTTTACATTGTAGCGCTCATAACGTATTATTAAACCTAAGAGAAATTGAATATCGATAATAAAACAACGAAACCCATAATAGAAGTTGGGTAGCAGTTGCATATACTTTTCACTATTGATGAGTCTGGAAGCACTCGAATTAGGAGGTTGGTTACCCATCTCTCCTATGGACCCCTTGATTTGCCATGTGACCCTCCTAGTCACACCTAAAACACACTTTTGTCTGTGTCAAGCATCAACCCTGATAGTATCGACGATAGGGACCTATCATGATTGTTGCTTCCTGAGTTTTAAAAACAAAAAACCCGACATTTTGAAAAAATAAATAAATAACATTATGATTTAAAAAAAGAGGAGGGCAAGAATTTGGAAGGTAGGGGATCTTTTGGTAGAGACAATTATGGGTTGAAAAGGATGGAAGTGATTAATTTAATTAAGCAAAGGGCATATGCCCCTAAGTTGGCCACAAATAAAATTTGCTTTATAAATGTTAAGGTCAACCATGCAAGGGATACCCCATTTGTCACTTTCAACTTCATTTCATTGCTTTATTTCAATCTTGTTGTTTGTTCCTTTTCTTTTTCTTCTTTTCCACAAAATTTTTGTAGGTTTTTCTTTGCTTTTGTCCTTCTTAGAGATATAATATATGTTTTTTTTAGTTGTATTCCAATAATATTTTAATTTATTATTTAATTCTAATTAATGAATAGTCACAATCAAATCAAATCAATTTCCTTTTTTAGTTTAGATTTCATACCCATTAATCTTATTCGATCTTTGACTAAACTTTTTATGCATTTCAATTTTTAAATATGATAAATGTATATATGATAAAAGAAATATTATTGGACTAGAGTATTTATTTAAATTATTTTTTTAACGTAAATACCATTCACACTAGCTGATTTTCAAACTAAATTATATATAAAACAAAATCATGAACTTTGTGAGTTGATAAAAAAATTCCATTAAAATAAAAGTTCGTTTAAAAGGGTTTTATGTATAACACAAAATCCATTAAAATAACACACTGCCACAATAGCACTTTTCTTGACAGCAGACTTTCGCGATTTAAACATTAACACTAAGTGAATCAAGCCCATTTGAATTCATATTGTGTATGCTAAAGCCTCTAACCTCGTTTTGAGAACAAAATTTTAGAAAACAGAGGCAGAGACATTTTTGGAAGAGATTTTGAAAGCAAGGTTGAAAAAATGTTTGAAAGTCATTATATGGCTATAAACAAATAAAGAAACACCATAACTTAATATCATATAACGAGTAGGAAGAATTGACGGTCACATTTCTTACCGTACATTTTGAGGCGATTCAAATCCAGCAGACATTTCGGTCATACAAAATTTAGGTGGAAAGAGTTGACGACTAATCACATCCTTCCGATACCTTTTGAGGCGAGTCAGATCTGGCAGACCTAGGCATCATTTCGCTGAATAATCATACAAATAAAAAATAGAGAATAATACAATACAACATGAAATGAAATAAAAGGTTAGTTAGTGTGCCTTGGCATGCAGCTACAAGCAACACTCGTGACATAGTTAAGGACAGATTTGTTTAAGAAAATTGAGCCCTACTTTCTAACACAAACTTGCTTCTGCAAGCTGTTCATATGAGAGGGTCTACCATGTCAAGCAGTTCATATTCAGATGCTATTGGGCTCTACTTATCCAAAAGCCCATTTGGTTTCCCAAGAATTGGGAAAACGAACTCTTCCCTGGACACATGCTTCCAAATTCCTGTGCTCCATCCATGTCTCTTTAGCTCAACAAATATTTGCCCAAAAAAGTTCGAACAGTAATAAAAGTTGAAACAAATTGGCATGTAATTTAACGTATCACTCTTAAAAACTTATCTCAAACTTCTCTATTTCATAGTAACCATCTCCTTGCTCACTAGAATCAGTGCATCTTCAGAAACTCAAAATTTGTCTCATTGAGTTTTTGTGCAGCAGATGTCAAAGTGGCATCACTTTTGCAGAAAGCAAACCTGATATATCTCTTTTGGTAGCTACGATCTTCCTCGACGTGCTTGTCACTCGACGAATTCGTTTGAAAAAATCCGCATCCTGGCACCGCCACCACTCCGGCTCGTTTTATTAGTTCCTCAACACAATCAACCTGAAAGTAATCGATGAAAAAGAATGTCATTTCACTTAAATACAATGGCCAACCAAACTTAAGATTAAGTAGAGATATGTACATCAGTAAGTGTGCAACTTTTGGGGAGTTCTGCAAATAGAAAAAAGGAGCCTTGAGGCTCAAACTGGACTTGAAAACCAATATCGACAAGCAACTTAACGATGAAGTCTCTTTTTGACTCGTTGTCCTGCACGTCAAACAACATATTCCATGAATGAAACATAGATAACAGAGGACGGAATGTGAGATTCAGTTCAATCGAATTGTACTCGTCTTAGTGACTCAAAATATTCCGGAGGACTTCGCAATGCAATCAAGGCAGCTTCCTGGAAAGGGGCTGGAGCAGAGTCGGCAATTCTAACATGAATGTTTCTCATTGCAGAGGCAATATAAGCAGGAGCAATTGCCCAACCAACCCTCCAACCTAATTTATAGGAAACAGTAAGGCGAAACAACATGAGCACTTGTAAATTCATTAAATGCAAAGGTTTAGGTATGGATCTAGATGTAACCTGTAACAGAAAACGTTTTAGACAGCGAAGATGTAATGATCGTTCTCGAGTGCATTCCCGGAAGCGTGGCAAGAGATACATGCTTTGCATTGCCAAATGTTATATACTCGTAAACCTGTCGAACGCGTAGTGGAAAAACAAGTCCTTCAAGATGCGTAAAGTTATTCCCTGGCAGAGTGATATGATATTCAATGAACATGATTAATCATACTTCATCTGTTATGGCTAGGCAATCATTGGCGCAGCATGCTCCCGCAATTGTGTCAAGTTCATCTTTGGAGAACACCTTTCCAGTTGGATTGTGAGGGCTGCAAAAACCACGAGTGCAAATTGTTGATCATCATATTATTTCAATCACCAAAAGTGCAGGAAAAATCACCAAAACAGAAGTTTCTTGCTTAGTATCTTATTGTTGTTCGGGCTTGACAAGATCGACATTCATCATTTATCTTATACAAGAAAAGTAAATGATATCCCAATAAGACCGTGCATCGACTCAGCAAATTAGCTAAAAAGTATTCTTCCGTGCTGAATTGAATAGCATCCTCTAGAAGAAATAAGTCATGATTTATAACTTGATTATCTAGACACGCATGTGAAATTCTTACCTGTTCAATACTAAAGCTTTTGTTCTATGCGTAAAGGACTTCAAAAGTTTATTTGGGTCCAGAGTCCACTGAGGTGGGTCAAGTGTTACATATACCTGTTCATTTTGAGTCCAAAATCAGCTGGGAAATCAGTTATAGAAATCAGAGGAATCAATTTTAGACGAGAAACACGGTAACTTACTGGCACACCCCCAGCAATGGATACAACATTTGCATATGTATCAAATGATGGATCGAAAATTATAACTTCATCACCAGGATTTATCACTATCAAATCAGAAGATATTGAGATTATAAAAACAAATTACATGAACTAACAGGAAAACAACACTTACAAAGCAATGGAACGAATCAATGAGATAAAAAAATGGAGACATGTACCGGAAAATACAGCAGCAGAAAATGCCTCAGTTTGACCACAACAAATAGCAATATCGGTAAGAGGGTTAACATTTAAGCCATGTGTTTTCTTTGCTATCCTGGCCAGTTCGTCACATATTCCCTGCACATGCCTTCACTTTCAACACTATGTTCAGTATATTTAAGAAGATGAATTGCATAAACATACTTTTTTTAGAAGAAACAATGAAAGAATTATCTCAAAAGGGAGGGGACGGAGGAACTCCTCAATAAGCATATGTAAATTGACAAACTGGATGTTGAAATTAGTGGATCCAAATTCCTGGTAACATCACCAAGCATTTCCAGACATCATTACATACTCGCATCACAATCTTTACGCAATAACGAAATCAAGGTATGATAATACCGACGCCAGATATTGAAATTACAAATTCGATTAGCATCATCGCCAAAAGTCACAAAACAATCCAAAAGCAGTGCAAGGCATCGTAATGGAATAAGAAGATAATACACGAGGCAAGGTATGGTATGAAGAAGTAAAGAGTAGAAGAATGAACCTGTACTGGTTGAAATCGGAGTTAATGGCGGAAATGGCGGCGTCTTTTAGGGTGAGCGGTGCCGGAAAATCAGGAAATCCTTCGGCGAGGTTGATGGCGTTGCATTGCTGAGCAATAAGAGAGAGTTGTTGAATTGGTGAAGCGGTGAATCTCTTGGCTACAGAGGAAAGCTTCTCCTCCTCCATGCCCAATTCTCAGCCAAGTTTCATCAGACGAACGGATTTTGCAATCTAATTTATTGACTCAATTTTCTATCTTCTTCTTCTTCTTTTTCTTTTTCTTGATTATAATTCTACTTTTTTTTTAAAAAATTATTTAACTGTTCACCTAGATAAGACACTCATTAAATTAAGAACCAAAAAATAATAAATTTTATATTTAGATAAAATTGTGAAGTTCAAACATTTATTAGGCTCCAGCTCAACTACTCTACTTGCTGGTTGGTTTTGGTTCGATCCTCTGCCCATCTCTAATGTCCATTTCGAGCCAGGGTCAGGTCAATATGGAGATGCGCAGAGACAGAGGGTCTGCGTCCACTGCGGCACCACTAGAACCCCCCCATCTGGAGAGTCGGTCCTAAGAGACCAAGTGGTAACAACATAATGCATTCTAAAATTAGTCGATTCATCCAGACTACTTACATGTTAAGAATTGTTAAGAGGAATAAGAATTGTTAAGAGGAACAGTTCGACGTTGGTTAATTAAGACGGAAATTATGAATTTAGAAGTAAAAAACACTATCTCCATTTTCATGAGGCCTTTTGGAGAAATAAAAAATAAAGTTACAAAGATTATGCTTAAAATAGACAAAATCGTGCCAATATAATCCTCAAACTTTAAATAAAAAAAGTTTGTGAGTCGCCTCAATTAAGGAGATGTTGTTCGAGAGCTCTAAATAAAGAGGCTCGAGAGAAATTCTGTTGTGTAGTTTGTTTAAGGAAAGGATTGCTGAGAATTATTAAGAGTAGTGTTAATTAGGAGGGATCATGATAGAAAAGGAGGGAACACTATTTCTATTGATAGATCATTAAGTTTTGAGTTAGAATTTAATTTTTTTAAAATTAAAAAAAAATCAATTCTATTTCTCAGGCTAACTTTTTTTTACTAACCAAATTTAAGAAACCCAGAAATGGATGTGGGATTCGATACAGGAAGATGAAGAATAACAATGGGGGAGTGAATCATGGCGAAAAGTGGAAGGAAAAATAGGAGCAGAATCGTTGAAGGTTCTAGGAACATCTACAACCACGCGACAAGACACAAAAATAATAATTTAAAAAATATGGAATAACCCAGAACTTACCACTCCAAGTACACGTGGATGCTGCGCTGTCCAAGCCACGTATCCCACCCGCCACGTGCCATTTCCTCTTCCCATCTCTAGAAACTCCGCCTCTTTCCTTTTTAACCTCGCCGCAAACCGGAATTCGGAAGTCATAAACCATGCCATCCAGATTGACGGCGATCGCATCGAAACGGAATTGGGCCTTCACTCTGGCCCAGTTCCAACGTCTCAGGCGATGTGGTTTGACGACATGTCGTACAGCTGACCCTTCCGTTCATGCCAACGACGCCAACCACCCCGCCGTTCCATCCGGTGAACCCGAAGTATTTCTTCTCTCTCTTATCGTATAATGATCTACAAGCGCTTTTCATGGAAGCAATATTTTAAACTTTTTTTTTTCTGTTTTTGTAGCAATCACAGGATAATTTAGAGCCAGACAGTGCGAAAGCCAATTACGAAAGAGACGATTCCAAACAGGGAGATTCAAATGGGCCGTTTGCGCCACCGAAGGCTCAATACGCCTCCTCCCCTCGCCTAGAAACCACGCCGGTCGCCCAGGCCTCGAAGCCTATCACTCAACAAAAAAGAGCTCACAGTACGGTACTAGCCGACGTCAGCTGCATCGGCTTCGACGGCGGGCCGTTTCCCGCTGAGGAAAAAAACAGAGAAAAAGACAGTAAAGAACAGGAAGAAGACGAAAGAGAATACTACAAGCACCACAAGGCATCGCCGTTGGCCGAGATCGAGTTCGCGGACACGCGGAAGCCGATCACTAGAGCGACGGACGGGACGGCGTACGACGGCGGCGGTAAGGATGTGATAGGGTGGTTGCCGGAGCAGGAGGATACAGTGGATGATTCTCTTCGAAGAGCGACGGAGATTTGGAAACAAAATGCAATGCGCGGGGATCCCGATGCTCCACAGTCTAGGGTTCTTAGGGCTCTGCGTGGTGAACAGTTTTAAATAAAGTGTTGTAATTTCAATAAAACTTGAAATCCGATGTGGGAGCCGGGAGGTCGGCTGCTTTATACCCTGCGACTTTCACCTGACTCGGATTCTAATCCGATGTGGGAGAACCAAGATGAATACCGCACGATTGTTGGCACGTGGGAATGGGGTTAAAATAATGGTCAACCTTTTGCACGTCTTTTGATGATGGATGGTTCCGTAGAAGCTAAATCAGTAGCCCAGTGGGTTGTGCACTCTCGCCCATACACATGCGAGAAGTCATAACTAATTAATGATGGCTCTACCAAATCGCCAAATTCTCTGGCTTTATATTTCCTTTCAATCGTCAAGCTTCCATTTCACATCAATGGCGGATCTCATCTCCATTTTTCTCTCTCTCTTCCTCTTTTCCCTCTCCAAATTCTCCCTCTCTTTGGCCACCGTCTTGGCCAGGGATCAGGTTGGCTGTTCCATGTGCTCCAGTTGTGACAACCCATGTCAACTCCCGCCGCCGCCTCCTCCTCCGTTGGTTGTTGACTGCCCACCCCCTCCCTCACCGCCGCCCCCTCCACCTCCATCTCCGCCACCGCCACTCCCCACTCCCGAATGCCCTCCGCCTCCCTCGCCCCCTTCGTGCGATGCATGCGTCTACCCTTCACCGCCGCCACCGTCCTCAATCCAGCCGTACACTCCACCCGACGGTGGGCAATATCCCGGCGTTGCTCCGCCGCCGCCGCCGAACCCAATTTTACCGTATTTTCCTTACTATTATTACACTCCGCCTTCTGGTTCTGGGAAACCCGTTCCATTTTCATGGAAGTTTTTGCCTCTGTTTTTCTTGATCATTCTTCGACTCTAGAAGAAGAAGGGTAGTATAATGGAGAAAATTATGTAATGTATTAATGATTCTTTATTCTACTTTGTTTACATTTTATATTCCAAATAACAGTGTAATGTAATTATATTAACCGCTTTATATGATAGAATTCAAATACATCAATCCTGGCCCCTTTTCTTCCTCCTCAATTTAAGTGACATGTTTTTGGAAATTATTATTATTATTAATGAAATTTAGATGATTTGACCTTTTGTTTTTCGTTTTTAATAAACAAAAATACAAAAAAAAAAATTAATTTTGAATCTCATCTGTTGTGTCACGTCCTTCGTTTGGTTTTTGAATATACTAATATAAAGCGTTATAAATATAAAGACGTTCGTTCATAAAATGTTCGTTTGACACGCACAATATATAAGTTACCCATAATACTATTTTTCTTATCAATCAAACGTGACGTATTAAAATTTTAGAACGATAGGCATTATTTAGGTGTTATGCTTTCCGTTTTGGTTGTTGCATAGAAAGGGGATGGGATTAGGATGGGTGGGGTTCCTTCGAGTAAAAGCGAAGTGTTTGTTAGAAATGCCATTACTTTGGCACCAAAACTTGAGCATTTTGGATCATTGCTTCCCATGTGCATGCCTTTGGTGGTTGGTAGCTTTCTTTTATCATTCAAACCCTGAACACATCGTACCGAAAGTATATTTGAAATGGACGGAATGAAATTTTAATTTTGTCTCCGTGTTTCAATTCCATCACATTATATTTGAAATTTAAGTATATATTGTAATTTTTACGTTGTTTATCATTTTCACTAAATTCGTTCATTGATTTTAGTAAAAAGAAAAAAGAAAGAATGGTGTCACAATCAGCAATGCGATTATGTCTTGAGTAAGTCATAGCGATGACAGTGACTTTAAATACTATAAAAAATAGTGGGTCATGACTCTCATGCAACAAGGTAGTGACTCTAGCCAAGTGAGAGTGAAGACAGACAAGTGTCAAGATGTTTATGGGTAGAGGAGAACGAAGCTGGGAAGCTGCCTCATATTTCAATTCTCAGCCCAACAAAATTCTCCATTTATTTTACATATTAGATTTAATATATATATATATTTAATATAATAATATTTTATAAGCGAAAATGTAACTGTTCCTAAGATTGATTGAGATTCAAATTGTTCATAATTTATAAAATATAAAAATGATGTAATTAAAAAAATATATGTAACATCAAAGGACAAAAGGCGTGCTTCATGCGATTGCCATGAAACTCGAGAGCGACATGAAAGTATATGATAAAATAGAGACCACAAAAAAAAGATATGTATTTAACTAGACCTGGTCTAAATGCAAGTTCATAATTTTTTTTTCCGTATTTTCCTTGCCCTTTTTTATTTTTATTTTATTTTTAAAAAATTAGGTTAAAAAAAAATTAATTTTAACAATCAAAGCTTTTAAATATTTTTGTTAACCATCAAAGCTTTTAAAAAAATTACCTAGTTTTTGTTATGTCACCAAAAAAATATTTTTAAAAGAATTATAAGTCGGTTCCTATACTTTTAAATAAGTCTTTGAACTATAAAATTACTGGACACAAAATCAAAATTTATTAGACCAAATTTGTAACAGCTAAAGTTCACTGCTAACCCGTATTGCCGTCATCTCCCAATTTCATGATTTTAAAAAATGTTTATAGGGAGAATATTTCGTTCATCTCTCCAACCGATATGAGATCTCACAATCCACTCTCCTTCGGACCCTTTCCACACCTTTATAAGGAATATTTAGTTCCTCTCTCCAACAAACGTGTAATCTCACAAACTTAACACTTTTATGAGAGTGTGTATGAACTAAAGACCAACCATTCTTTAGTACAACAAAAGCGAAGAAACCTCTAACCTTAAATTAAATTATTCTCGAGTTGACACCTAATTTTTGATTAAACCAAAGATAAATATAGGAATGCTATTAAATTAATCCAATTAATTTGTTGCCTCAATTATGATTGCTTCTTCGTGTTGTTTCCACGGCTCATTAATTTTGTACCATCTCCTAAACTTGCGTGAAAGAGGGTTCAATCTACAATAATAGTTTTAATTCAGTCTATAATTCCCAAAGTAAATGCAACCATAAAGTTATTCAAGAAATTATACATCATCCGACGGCTCAGAGTATTTCATATTAAATATAATTTTTTTAATTTAAAATGCACATGAATCCAATTAAAAGTAAGTAAATACGGATGAGCCATATATGTGACTTAGATAAAATTCAGACCAGGGGTTGGGGGGTTGGGTTAGGTCTCTGAAAGCATGGTTCTTGCCTCCCTCTTTAGAGTTCGTCCATTTTTTGGGTGATTCCTTGCTCTCACGTTCGAGTGTTTGCTCGTCGTTTGGGCTGGTGAGTAAGCTTTATGTTCATTGCAGTCACTCCGTGGTTAAACTCGTCGTGCTGCTCGTGATGTGAGTGATCGTTGACCCTGTCCCTAATTTTCTTATTTCTATTTGTGACGTTGAGGGCTTAAGTAAAAAAACAATATGACAAATCCTTGTAACGATTCTCTAACTGGGACATCCATCATTTTTACCTCTCTAATGTATGTGCTCGTGATGTAAAAGTGAGTGGACATAAACTAAAATTACTATCTATACTCACAAGTTGCATCTTGGTTTTGAACGAGTCGAGAATTAAATGCATTTAGTTTCATTTCATCATAAAAAGCACATAAAATCCAATGCGCGAGGATCTCACATCTTGCCATCATCATTCAATTTGGGTGGCGAGCAAGCAAGCGATACAGGTTAGAACAGAGTCGCCTCCTGCTGCCCATTTATGAGGATCACCACCCCATCTTCTTTCTCCTCCTCCCCAACAAAATTATTTAATTCCATTTCACAAACTTAGTTGAATTATTAATTATACTCTTTCTCTCTCTCTTTAAATCACTCCAATTTCTCACTCCATTCCCAAATTTCTGGATTACATTTCCATGGAAGGTGTTTCAGTCAGTGTTTATAATGGCTTGAGGCGCTATTGGAGGAGGAAGAGCTACCGGAAGCTGGCTGGATCGGTGGGTCGTGGCAGGCCGGAGACAGTGCAACTTGGCGCCGCTGGAGGGAGGCGACGGCGGCGCCGGCTGTGGCGGATCAAGATCTCGCCTAAACTCAGGCTGTTCCGGCGGCTGCCGTCACTGAAGAAGCTACTACTTTGGCTGAGGGATTCGTATGTGAAGGCGATGTTGGCGTTTGCTAACTCGAGGGTCATCGGCTCCGGCGGCGACGGGATCTGGGGCGTCGCCGGAAGGAGCACGTTGAAGGAGTATGATGAGAAAATGATCACTGAGATCTATAACTCGTTGGTGGTGGCGCAGGGACGGTTACCACCGCCGGAATCTGTCCGACTGGGTAGGGTCGGCGGCCGGTTGCCGACGGTGGTGGAATAATCCGGTGGAGATCATGGGGTTTGGAGGTGGACGGTAAGGATCTACCTAAAAAGGAGAAGAGAATCCTATCCGCTGATTTTGTACTCCGTTTTTTTCCCACTAAACTTTGTAATGTAATGTTAAAGTTAGGAATTAATTGAAATATTAAGTGGTTTATTATCATAGTTAAAAATATAATTAAATTAACAAAGAAAAATGACATTATCTTAAACATTAAGTTAATTATGCTCATAAATCCCATGATGATGAACTAAATCTACATTAGTGATTAAAAAAACTTGATAATCATTTAAAGCATCTTAAATAATATATATATTTTTTTAATACCAATATTTTATATTTACATTTTATTTGATACTAATGATATTATTTTTTAATTTGATGTTAATAATAATATTATGAATGAATTTGATTTTACCAATTTAAGTCTAAATTAATTTTTTAACAAACTCAAATAAATAAATAAAATGGGCTAGGCCCATTTGCTCACAAAACCCAAGCCCAATTAGCTACCACTGGATTTTACAACCCAGAAGAATTTTATATTTTTGAATAATTTTTTAATAAGGGGATTATTAGTGGTTTTAATGGTTAATTAGACTAAAATAACAATAATAATGGTTAATTGGTTTAAAGTTTTGAAGCACTAATAAGAATATATAAGAATATGTTGTAATTTTTATATTCGGTTTAATTATTCAATTTTTTTTCTTAATTATGCACAAATTACCAGTCTTTGTCAATACTCACCAATTATAATAAAATTTTTGTTTTTATTTTTTTTAATCTTATTAATTTTGTGTTATACATAAAAACCTTTGTAACGAATTTTCAAATTTTTTAAAATTTTGGAGTATAGTTTGATAGTTTTAATTTTTTTTTTAATTAAAAAAACTAATTTTTCATATATTTTCATAATAAATAAATGCTGCTTGACGTGTTCATTCAAGTGAACTCTATTCTCCTCAATAGACAAAACCCTACTCTCCCGAAGCCGCAATTCGTAGAACCCTATCATCTGGCGCCATCCGATCGCTTCGATCTCCTCCGGTATGAACTCTGAGTTCTTCTCTAGATCCACCGTTCTCTTTGATTTTCGATCTTTATCTCTACCTGTCTTTTTTTTGTTTTTTTTATTTATGGTATTTGATTTCGTGCTTTAATTTCGTCTGATTATACGTATGTTGAATGTGTTCGTTCTCTTTTGTCTCTTATTTGTTGGATTTTTTTGGATTTGAATATGATTTGGTGTAGGTGCAAGGGCTGGATTTGAATTTGAATTTGAATTTATGGTGTTTGATTTCGTGCCTTTCTTTTTGTTAATTTTTTTTTCGGCAAAACCTAGTTTCGATTTTCCTGGGGTATGGATTGTGTGGTGTTTAGTTTGATTGTATTTCATGGGTTTGGAGATGTTGAATGGAAATTTGGTGTTCTTTAGTAAATAAGCCAAAAGGCAGCAATCCATCAGAGCCGTTTTACTGGAATGGGGAACATACAGCAGAGGAGGGGAGGATGAGATTACTATATTACCAGAGATACATAACAATATCAATAAAAAGATAGCATAATAACCAAAATCAATGAGTTTCTGTGATTACTTTCAAAGATGAGGGAGGTGACTCGTGGATGATGGCCCCTTTTGGCTATTTTGTTGTAACGGCCCATGCCCATCGCTAGCAGATATTGTCTTCGTTGGGCTTTTCCTTTTGGGTTTCCCGCTTTAAAACGCGTCTGCTAGGGGAAGGTTTCCACACTCTTATAAAGGATATTTTGTTTTCCACCCCAACCAACGTGGGACATCACATTTGTAGTGCATTTGACTTGACGGAAACCGAACAACTTTTAGCGGATCAATATAACTTGGGAGGAGGTTTGATCTTTAGGATTTAGGGTTATTCCTTATTTTGAACCATTGGAGCCCTTTTTCTTTAGAGGCTTTTCCCTTTTGTACTGGCCTATGGCTTGGGCTGATTTCTTTTGTGTTGTGTGTTGCCCATTTGCATATTCTTTCATGTTTTGAGCTAAGCTAATCTGTTTGATTTACTAAATATTAAAGAGACTTCTCACAGAAGTTGTTTAGAATATTCTATAATGTGATGAAACTAATTTTTAGAATAATTATTGTTTATCATGGAATAAATGCTCTGGTTAATAAATGATTAGATTGTGTGCTGATTTATTTAATAAAACCCGACGCAGCTTCAAGAGACAGGATTTAGAATTTGGTATCAATCATCTTGTGCTAGAGCGCCGCTTACACATTGTGATACCAAATAGCTAACAGAGAGCAAGAGGAAGAAGGCGAAAGAGAAGAGTAGAAAGATGAGGCTACTTACCCACAACATGCTTTCCTCCAACATCAAGGGCGTTGTCAATGGCTTCCCTCTCCGAATCGAGGTTGAGAAAGTTGTCGAGAAGCAGGTCGACTTCAACCCAGACTTCCTCAAGAATATGTTCTCCAAGATCGAATGGAAGCCCCTCGTCGATGCCTCTCGCGCTATGGGCTATGCTGAGCTTCCCGAGGAGGCCGAGTCGTCGATGCTCGATTCCCATGACTTTCTGCAACGATTCCACCATGCGCTTCTGGAGCTACATCTCGAGGAAGGCGCTCTTATTTGCCCGGAGACCTCTCGTCGATTCCCTGTCAGTAAAGGTATCCCCAATTTACTTCTTCATGAAGATGAGGTCTGAGTTTGAGATTTTATGAATTCCTCTGTTTTCGATTGTTGTATTCGGTCCGAGAAAGCACGTTTTTAGAATTCATCTCTGGATGTTCTTGTGAATTGGAATATTAATGCCTTTGGCCAGGCCATGAATGCGACTGAAAATATCTTTGTTACTACAAATTTTTTACGATAAATTAGATGTGGACATTTACAAAGAACTTCAATTGCCGGCATTTCTTAGGCTCAATGAAACTCAATTGTTCGTGTTATAAATTTTGTTAGTCCAACTCTAGTACAAACATTTCTTATAAGAGTGGAAATCTCTTCATAGTAAACGTCTTTTAAAACTGTGAAGCTAGCACTTATATGTAACAAGTTAGTGGAAAATATCGACTAGCGGTGGGTTTGAATTGTTATATATTTACAAATTAAGTGAGACGGGATCATTTGAACATGTATAGTTAGCAAGTTATTATTTCATTTAAGTTTTAAATTAATTTATTTAAAAGAATTATGATTAAACTTTAAGAATATTATTCATCAAATGGTAATAAAATTCCCTAATTACGTCATAATAAAAAAAAATCAATTTTAATGATAAAAAGAAAATTTGCACGTGCTACTATGACATGGCAGGAATGGGAAAATGCAGAAGGAAACAGACTTAAAGAGATTGATGATGGTGGACGCCAGGCTGGCCTAGAAGACGCTTTACCGTACGATCAGCCTCCACGTGGGACCCATCCACCTATCCTATTAATAATACGCCGTGCTGTAGTGTACATCTGTAGTCCTCCACCGTATATATTTGACTGCCTCCGCCACGCGCCTTCTTCTAATTCGTTCCTTTATGTCACTTCTTAATTCTTTATTTTTTCACAAACTTCTAATTTTAAAAAATACAAGAGCTATTTATTTACTATGATTATTATTTTTCTTTAAAAAAGAAAACATTTAAACAGTTGCATTATTATGCACAAAGAAAGAGAAGGGAAATGACAAGGCGCCCTTCACTAGGACACAGGTGCCTTTAGATTCTGGGGGGCCCATCCGCGAGGATTAAATTGTCATTTCGCATGAAAGATATTTATATATTTTTAAGATCTATGTCCTGTCCGTCGATTTTTGGAGTTTTTGCTGTTAAGAACATTAATATGGGGAGGAAGTAAATTATTAATGGCTTTAAATTATATATTTTCGTATCTATTTTGTCAGATAATTTATGGATTTTATTTCATTGAATTGAAATAATGTTTTTTTATTAATATTCTAATTGTATGTGGAGAAATTTGATAAATACTTTGCACCTTGGAAATAATCATTTAGTCTTAGATTCTAGATAGGGTTTTAAAACTCGTGTCATACTTTTCTACACCTTTACAATTAATGCTTCCGGTGTCTTTTTAACCAATGAGAGATCTCACAATACACCCCTTTTAGGGCTCAACTATACTTTGTTTTCCACTCCAACTGAGGTGTGATCTCACAATCCACCTCTTTTAGGGCTCAACTATACTTTGTTTTCCACTCCAACTGAGGTGTGATCTCACAATCCACCCCTTTGGACCCTTAATGTTCTCGCTGGCACATTGCCCCGTGTGGTGGCCCTCAGTGTTCTCGTTGGCACACTGCCCTGTGTGGGGACTCGATGTCCTCGTTGGCACACTGATACCATTTGTAACCGTCCAAACATCCCCACAAGTAAATATTGTCCGCATAAGAACCAAATATTCTAATATAGTTATAAACATAAGATTGTTGCATAGTAACAAGTGTCTTAATTTTTGTAAATTTTAACTTTCTAAATAAATTCACAAAGTTTCAATTTAAATTTTATGAAGTCATTAATTTATACAATATTTTTTTAGATTTGACATGTGTACGAGACATAAAATTAAAAAATAAAATAATGTAAAAAAAGAAAAGAAAAAACAATGGAGTTACGTGGAAAAGGCCTACAAGTGCAGAACGGGTACACGAGTACATCTGGCGGAGTGGGTCCCACCAACTCATCCAGGTTACTGACAACGACAGCTGTTTCCTTTTCTCTTCCACATAATTTATAATATTTATTATTATTATTTCTTTTACATTTATCATTTCCGCAAAATAATTCTTAAATCCACCCCCTTTAATTTACCTACTCCATTAACGCACTAATTTTCCTATTTTACTCCTATTATTACTATTATAAAAAAATAATAAATAAATAAAAACAAAAGCCTCTCTCTCTCTCTCTCTCTCTCTCTCTCTCTCTCTCTCTCTCCCTCTCCCTCTCTCTCTCTCAATCTCTCTCTGTCGTACAGCTACTTATTGTCTGTGACTCTGGTTCTGTGTTCTTCCCGGGAATCGATAAACTCTGAATAATCGAGGAGGAGGAGGACGACGACGACGACGACGAAGAACGGAGGCACAACGGCAGGAAATAAGAAACCTAGGTCGTTCTGTTTCCACGGCACTCCGGCCACCCGTGAGTCTTCTGTTTGACTTATTTTCCTCCATGTCCACTGAATGTTGCTGCGGCTATTTCTTCTCTGAGGCCGCTTCGTTTCCACGGCATATTTCGTCTCTACTTCGGTTCACTCATGCAATGGCTTAATATTGGATCCTGTTTCTCTGTTTGATGCTTAAGAACATCGATCCGTCCAACCTATTTTGATTTCCAGCCCTGGCAGACCCTGGACGAGGAACCCTAGGTTTTCTCCCCTTTTCGATTTTGCCTGATCTGGATAACAATCCGTTTGATTTTAAGTCGAGGAGGAAGCGGAAAACAGCGATTCGAAGACTCAAGATGTTGTGGATTATGAGATTTTCCGGATTCTTCTCTGCCGCTATGTTGATGATTATTCTCTCTCCGTCTCTCCAGCCATTTCCTCCGGCGGAAGCTATTCGATCCTCTTATCTAGAGTTCAATCTTCGGCAATCGATTCGTCTCTCGGTCTCTGATTCACGGAGTCGGTTTCTGTTCCGTAGGTCGCCGACGTATCGCAATGCCGAGCAATGTAGTTTAAGCTACTCCAAATTTTCGGATAGATTTGGCGTTTGTGATCCGAGTTTGGTTCATGTTGCGATTACGCTCGATTTTGAATACCTTCGCGGCTCAATCGCCGCTGTAAATTCGATTCTGCAGCATTCGCTCTGTCCAGAGAGCGTGTTCTTTCATTTCCTTGTTACAGAGACGAATCTTGAAGCGGTTGTTAGATCCGCTTTTCCTCAGTTGAAATTCAAGGTTTATTACTTCAATCCGGCGATTGTGCAGAATCTGATTTCGACGTCGGTGCGGCAACCGCTTGAACAGCCGCTTAACTATGCGAGGAACTATTTGGCGGAGCTATTGGAGCCCTGTGTTCGCAGAGTGATTTATTTGGACTCCGATCTCGTTGTAGTTGACGATATCTTGAAGCTTTGGAGTACTAATTTGGATTCTCGAACAATCGGAGCGCCGGAATATTGTCACGCGAACTTCTCGAAGTACTTCACCTCGCGATTCTGGTTGGAGAAGCGGTTTTCCGGCACGTTTCTTGGCAGGAAGCCGTGTTACTTCAACACCGGCGTGATGGTGATAGATCTCGTTCAGTGGCGACGCGCAGGCTTCACGATGCGGATCGAACGGTGGATGGAGATTCAGAAAACCAATCGGATCTACGAGCTCGGTTCACTTCCGCCGTTTCTTCTTGTATTCGCTGGTGATGTAGCGCCAATTGAACACCGGTGGAACCAGCATGGACTCGGTGGCGACAATGTAAAAGGCAGCTGCCGGAACCTCCACGCCGGTCCGGTAAGCATTCTTCACTGGTCAGGAAGTGGAAAGCCATGGATGAGGCTGGACTCGAAGAAACCCTGCCCGCTGGATTCCCTCTGGTCTCCATACGACTTGTACGATCACTCTCACTGAACCACCGACAACCGTCCGCCGTCGCCGGTAAGTTAATTTAAGGCAAAAAGAAAAAAAAAGAGCCGTCCCTCATCCTTCCCCTTCTTCTTCTTCCTCTTCCTAATTAAGTCCTTCAAAATTTCCCATTCTTTCTTCCATTCTTTACAGATTTTTATTTATTCTGTTTCTTTTCTGGGTGGCCATTGACTCATCATCATCTGTATTTTACTCTACACCCCATGATTATTATCATCATTCCTTGTTCAGAAAATAAGAAATAGAATCCATACCCATTTTTTTTCAATTTTGTTTCTATATTTAGAATCGTCTGTTTTTCATGTTTAATCCTTGTATTGATCTTCGAAGTTATGGAATTAATTATTTGCATAGATTTTGTATGCCTCCATGCTTTCAGATATCAGTTTGTTCTCTTGATCAAACCGCCCCTGATTGGCCATTTCAGGAAATAGTGCTTCCTCTGTGATTCCTCCTCATCAAAAACTACATTTAGGAGAAATCTTGTATTAGTCAATGATCTGAAAGAACAGAACAAAACAAAACAAAATGATTTGAATTGTGAATACAATTCTGAATTCTCCCCCTAACTGAGTAGTTTCACATAGGCTCGTCGATTTAGAGTCTATTTGGAAAGAATGACGTGCCATCAACAAATCAATGATGCACAAGTCCAACTAATGTTTATCTAATCTACATTGCCATCAATGGTGATGATTTGGACCGTTGAGAATTATTGGGAGGGAGTCTCACATCGGCTCATTAAGGGAATGACCATGAGTTTATAAGTAAAGAATACATTATATCTATTAGCGGTGGGCTTGGACTGTTACATCAGAGTTAGGTTACCGGGCAACGTGTTAGCGAGGAGGTTGAGTCTCAAATGGGTGTGGACACAAGGCATTATGACAGCAAGGATGTTGGACCTCGAGTTGAGGAGGAGAACAAAATATTATTTATAAGGGTGTAGAAATCTCTCCTTAGTGGACACGTTTTAAAAACTTTAAGGGAAAACTCGAAAGAAAAAGCTCGAGTCATCTCGGAAGGGGGTAGGTTTGTTTTTGGGGGGAGAACCACGCCAGCCTTGTGAGTTACCCTCCACTTTATTTACTTCCCACACCCTTTCCCTTTTTTTTTTCTAATTTATTTTCCTTTTGTAAGTTAAATTAATGAAGGATTTAAGATAAAAAAAAAATAGAAACTTTATAAAACTTTTAAAGAATTTTAATAAAAATCCAGAGAAGAAAAGCAAAAAAAGGATTTGACAGATGGGCAACACACGTGGCCAGCTACGTGGTGGTAGAAGTGTGATGTAATCAAAGTGTTGGCTATGTGGAAGTCGGCACAATGATTGATTGGGATTATTCTTCTTTGTTAATTTTAATTTAGAATTTAATCATCTTTCTTAATTGATTGATTTTAATTCTAATCTAGAATTTAATAGTCAGGAAGCTGACGTGGTACTTTTGCTTTTATTTTAAATATATTTATAAATAATTATATAATATTATTGATGATATGATTAAGACATGGTAACTGATTTATTATATAGTTTAGAATTTAGGGTGTGTACAGCTGGAGCTATGCTTTCATAAATGTCGCTCTTATTTTCATATAATGTCAAAAATAAAATAAAAGGGATGTTTTTTAAATGTTCCAAAAACAAAAACCCATCGGATTAGTGGTCACACGTGAGAACCACGTGCTTTATTTAATTATCATATATTTTAAATTAATAAAATACATAATAATATTCTTTCTTTCTTATAAAATACATAATACATAATAAATACAAATACTCAAATGTACGCTCTATTCACAACAGAGATAAATACTTATAAGGTGTATGCTCTATTCACAACAACAAAGATATAAATACTCATCAGATGTATGCTTTATTCACTAGAACAGATAAATACTCCTAAGATGTATGCTCTATTCGCAACAACAAAGAGATAAATACTCATCAGATGTACGGCTTTATTCACTAGAACAGAGAGATAAATACTCCTGAGATGTATGTTCTATTCACAACAACAAAGAGATAAATACTCGTCAGATGTATGCTTTATTCACTAGAACAGAGAGATAAATACTCCTGAGATGTATGCTTTATTCACACTAACAAAAAGATAAATACTCATAAGATGTATGCTCTATTCACAACAACAAACAGAATCGAAAAGTATAAATGCTTAAAGTTGTTCAAATCGAAGGATTCTTCCCATCAAGTTGTTTGTTTCGGTATATTTCAATTGTGGCCCATATTCAACATCGACAACCATGACCGTCATAGATGGAAGGAGAGAGAAAAAAATATATAACATCTCATAAATATAATTATTTGTTCCATTATTCTAATAAACAAATAGACACAGCAAACAAGAGATAAAGAAGAAATTGTGCTACAAAGAATCATTCTAAACATATATAAATATATACATACTCTATTTGAACAAAGCTCAAGAACACTGCTCCAACCATCTACTCAATTGCATCCATTTTCATTCGTTTGATCAGGACGATTCTGAGGTGCAAAAGGTTCATTTATCCTTACGAGATTCGGTCGTGGTTCAACCCATGTATCTGCTCGATTCATATTAATCAGAGGAAAAAAAATGTTAGAACATAAACGATTTATCCAAATTTGAACAAAATAAATAAAACACACAATAGAAAGAGAGAGGATGGTGGGTACCACAAATATTTGACAATAAAAGTGGATGTGTATCAAAACTTTGTAGTAATATTGAATCACTCTCCACGTAGCTATCAAAACCTTGGTGTAATGTTGAATCATTGTCCATTTGATTATCAAAACCTTGGCCTTGCTCAAATATTGAACCATTCTCCATAGGATTATCAAAAGCTTGTTGTAATGTTGAATCATTGTCCATTTGATTATCAAAACCTTGCTGTAATGTTGAATCATTGTCCATTTGATTATCAAAACCTTGCCCTTGCTGTAAAATTGAACCATTCTCCATAGGATTATCAAAACCTTGTTGTAATGTAGAATCATTCTCCATATGCTTACCAAAACCTTGCCCTTGCTGTAATATTGAACCATTCTCCATAGGATTTTCAAAACCTTGTTGTAATGTAGAATCATTCTCCATATGATTACCAAAACCTTGCCCTTGCTGTAATATTGAACCATTCTCCATAGGATTATCAAAACCTTGTTGTAATGTAGAATCATTCTCCATATGATTACCAAAACTTTGATGTGATACAAAACCATTGTCCGTATGATTAAGAAATGGGTATTGCATGGATTGAAGAGCTTGTTCATAGTTCATCTGCAAAATGATTATACAATTTATGAATCAATCTCAGTATCATAGATATGATAGAAGATAATGATCATTTAACCAACCTGAAAATGGGGATTGAAGTTGAAAGGACAGTAAGAATCCAAAGGCTGAGACATGTTATTGCTGACAGCACCACCAACTTGAAGGTTGTCAGAATCGAAATTCATGTTGTAATCTTGAAAAAAGTTTGGGTTATTAAATGCTCCAAAAGGGTTATCCATGATAGGATGAATGAAGGAGGTTTGATTGGGTGAAATTGGAAGAGGGTAAGGGGTAATACCAAAATCAGTGTTTGTGGGTTGAACTAAATGTGGGTTTTCTTGGATTCCACAAACATTAATTATATTTGAATTGGAATTAGGGTTTATGGAATTGGAATTAGGGTTTATGGAATTGAAATGGGTTTGTGGAAGAGGGTGACAATTAGGGTTGATAGAACAGCTTTGAGGATGATAATTAGGGTTTAAATGGCTTCGAGGATGATAGTTAGGGTTTATGGAACTGGAATGGCTTTGTGGAAAAGGGCGAGGATTAGGGTTTTTTGAGCTGGAATGGACTCGTTGAGGAGGCTGAGGATTAGGGTTTTTCGAGCTGGAATGGATTCGTTGAGGAGGCTGAGGATTAGGGTTTTTTGAGCTGGAATGGACTTGTTGAGGAGGCTGAGGATTAGGATTTTTCGAGCTGGAATGGACTCGTTGAGGAGGCTGAGGATTAGGGTTTTTCGAGCTGGAATGGACTCGTTGAGGAGGCTGAGGATTAGGGTTTTTCGAGCTGGAATGGACTCGTTGAGGAGGCTGAGGATTAGGGTTTTTTGAGCTAGAATGGACTTGTTGAGGAGGCTGAGGATTAGGGTTTTTCGAGCTGGAATGGACTTGTTGAGGAGGCTGAGGATTAGGGTTTTTCGAACTAGAATGGATTTGTAGAGGAGGGTGAAGATTAGGGTTGTTGGAAGTGGAATGGGTATGTGGAGGAACATGAAAATTGGCGTTTTCGGAGCTGGAACAGGTCGGTGGAGGAACATGAAAATTGGGGTTTTCGGAGCTGAAACGGATCGGTGGAGGAACCTGAAAATTAGGGTTTATGGCCGTGGAAGGGTTTTGGAGAAGAAGCTGAGAATCAAAAGGTAGTGAGTTGGAAGAGGATTTAGCTGAATTATTCCAATTTTTGAGATGTAATCTATATTTCTGCATGTAACCAACAAATTCCTTGTTAAAATCAAAATGGAAAGAAAAACGAATATGAACAAGAACAAGAACGAGAAGAACAAGAACGAGAAGAAGAAATTCTTTTACTTGAAGGTGGCTGGCAACGTTTTCTCGAGTGATATCTGGATATCTTTTTCGCATCTCCTCCAAGATCTTCTTAGGAACAACTTCTACATTAATAGAACACAAACCACAGATTAGGTTTCATGATAACAAAGATTCATAAAACCAAACAAAAACATAAACTTACTCCCGTTTGACGAGCCATTTTGAGCTTCAAGAACTTTAAGAACTTCAAGAAACGATTGATGATGTTCTGGAGTCCAAATAAATCGTTGTCTTTTGACTCCATGTAGATGATGATACCCATTCTCCTTGTTCTTCATTGAAGCTTTAGGGTTTGAAGAACTGGCTCTTCCGGCCCCGTTGTCGTCGAATCCCGACGACGTTCCACCGGAGTTAAGACTCGCAGAGGTAGAGGAATTGAGGCTACTTTCTAGGTTTGAAGCTAAACGTAAGGATTCAATTGATGGGAACATATTATAAAAAGCATTCTGATCAACACTAATCCCAGCTTCCTTCTGTGAATCTTCATGGTTGGGATTAGAACCCATTAGAATCTGAGGAAGAGTTGTAAAGAGAGTGATTAAAGAAATTAATCACGATTAAGAAGAGGACCTAATACAAATTTCAAAGTTTTTGGTTACAGCACAATCAATTTAACTGATTGTTTATAAGTATCAAGTTTAATAAATGGGGTTTTATATATATATATTCCAATAATGAAAATTTTAAATGCCCTTGTTATTTATTATATCTAAATGCATATCTATAAAATTAAATTTAAATGATGAGATAAGAAAGAATGAAAATTAAATTTAAAAAATAATTTTGAGATAAAAAGTTTGAAAATTAAATTTAAAAAATAATATTGAGATAAGAAAGTTTGAAATTTAAATTTTAAAAAAAAATATTTAGATAAGAAAATTTGAAATTTAGATTTAAAAAATAATATTGAGATAAAAAAATTTGATACAACAATCATTTAAAATAGAGAGAGTGAAAAGATTATTATATATATATATAATTATAAACAGAGGGGAAAGAAAAAAAAAATATTATTTATATAATTTAAAAATTTTGATTATTGAATTATATCATTTATCTTTATTTTCATCCAGAAGTAAAATGGGAACAGTTAGAAATTATTTATTATTTATTTAATTTTAAAATTTAATGATAACTATACTTTATACTTGTTTTTCTATATTAATTCTATTAAAATTAAAATAATGTATATTTATGTCAAATATAAAATAAATCGATTAAATTATAAATATATATTTTTAAAAAATTTAATCTAAATTTCAATTAAAATAGTTTATTTAAAATCGTGAGAAAGCGGTCATTTTAAAATCTGGAGGGAAAAGCCTAAAAAGGAGAATGTGGCGGTGGACTTGGACTGACCTTGAAAGGAAAGCTGTAGACGCGTTTTAAAAGGAGAGCATAGCAGTGGGCTTGGGTGGGCTTGGGATTTTCTTTGCCTAAAAGGGGAGCATAGTAGTGGGCTTGGGCTTTCCTTTGCCTGAAAGGGGAGCATAGCAGTGGACTTGGGCTTTCCTTTGCATAGCAGTGGGCTTGGACTTGGGCTTTCTTGGGCCTAAAAAGGAACATAGCAGTGGGCTTGGGCTGACCTAGAAAGAAAAGCCCGTACTAAGAAGGCAACATAGCAGTGACCTTAGAAAATCCATAAGAGAGTAGACAAAACATCCAGAAGATAAAGTCTAAGAAGACAATAACTAAACTTAAATTTATTTTATCTATATCAAATTACAACTAATAATTTCAAACGTCTAAGTTTATTATACCCTCAAAATGTCTTTACATTACTACAAACAAAACGAGAATTATTAAACATAATAAACTAATAACTTCGAAGTAATCTTTGTCAAGTTTATTGAACCCTCAAAATATCTCTACCTGTATCAAATTTATAAACTAAAAATTTGAAAGTGATTGTTAGATTTATTTTATCTTGAGAATGTCTCTATATACATCAAATTTATAAACGAGGATTATTAAACACAATGAACTAACTTGTAGTCACCAGTTATGGGCGACAACAACGATTACCTACTGGGCGTGTGCCTGTGTTCATTGGTAGGCGAGGTTATGGAGAAGTGAAGGTAGTGAAGACATTTTTAGTAATTTACATATAAAAGTTGGAAAAGAATTCTCAACAAAGCACTCAACTAAGTGAGATATTTCAAAGAATATCATTTCAACAATGCCACATTCGAGACTCTCAGAATAATACACGAAAGGAACGGCACCTGCTTAGCTTACCAGCCGCATGCAGTTGTCAAAATCTTTATCAGCAACAAGCCAAAGGGCAACATTTGTTACATAATTATCTCCTTGAGTATCAACAGAACCAGCATTATGAAACACATAATAACAAGCACCGTTGCACACTTCACCATTCCTCCATTCTTCTGACTCTTCTCTGCCTGCAGATGGCAAAACATCCCACCATCATCCCTCATCTTTTCACCAAAATCATCATTCAAGCACCAATAATATGAAATTTTCGAATGATAATCATTTAGTTTTAAAAATATTAAGTTTACAAACATTACTTCTACCTAAGACCTTATCTACTTTATACTATGGGTTTTCAAAACCCATGCCTAGTTTTGAAAGAAAAAATTTAACTTGTTTTTTGGAATTTGGCTATGAATTCTAATAATTCTTTAAGACAGATCCAATTCGAACAAGTTTCAAATTCAAACTCACTTAAGCTATTTGATATCTCAGTTTTTGGATCACAATTGACAGTGATCTTTGAAAGAGAGAGAGAACCTTTTGAAGCTGCTTATAGCCCTCTTCAACTGAAGCAGCAACATTCTGAATATTGTGGTCAATTCTATCGACAATGGTACCCTGATAAAATCACAACGTTCATTAGTTGATTGTAAACCCAGATTGACAAAAAAATGAGCTTAATACACATTACAAGAATATGGTCTTTAACCTGGTCTATAACAAGGGTTGAGAGATCCTTCATGATTTGGGCGAGTTCATTCACTGATTTCACAACCTACACATAATAAAAAGACATATTTATCACATTGTGAATAGTTCGTCTCGCAACTCCGATACAATAACCTTCCATAACCTGTTTAATCTCTTTCTCCCTTCCCTGAATGTGCTGCGCATCCATTCCAAATGTCATCGTTTGGTGTTCATTGGTTCCCTGATCCCACACAGAAGTACCAATCAAGGAGAAGTGAGAGACAATGATATATTGTATCATAAAAACCACACCCAAAAGAATTATCAATGGCAATATGCTATCCTAGCATACAAAACAATAAGACATTTAACCCAGGCATATGATTAACAAAATCAACCATTATAAAATAGGGGGAGACTGAAGCAATATCCACTTATCAACATGGAACATCCAAAAAGATTTGACAGTCAAAAACATTTGGAGTTAAAAAAATAACATGTTAATTTGTGCTTTGAGTTCTCGAAAATGATCCCTTGCATAAGAAAAGTTCAGTCTTGAAATGCCCAGGTAACAAAAGAGATCAGCACATACAAATTCATCATATTGGTCATCCTCCTGTAGGGTTCTGTTTCCATTCAAATTTATCTCCAAATCAATTCCATCGTGCCCCTGCAATACAAAAGTAATCAAGCCTCACTTACTAAAAATAACACTGTTTCAATTGATGAGACTCCCGAAAGATTACTTACTATTGACCAAATTACAGATTTTACCAAGAAAAGTGTAATCCTAGAATGATAGACGAATGGACAAATGAAATGAGAGAATTTTCCTAACGGAAAAGAAGTTTCTTCATACCATATCTAACACATTTTTAATAGATTGGTGAAAAGTACAAGAAAATTGTGAGGTGGGAACAAAAGGATGAAACTCATTTTAAATACCCCCACTACCAAGCCAACTAATCAGATGCAATCTTTTCAAAAAAAAAAGTCAGAAAGTTTTCATAGGTCCGTTTGAACACAGGGCACAAACCTCCTTTTGCTGCTGCAGATGTTTCAGATACATTGACTGTCTTCTACGAAGATCCATTGAAAGATTCTGAAGCTCTGTAGCAAGAGAACGCTGTTAAGAAAAGGAGTCAATCCATCACAAAAAGGAACAAATTGTTAAAAGACCCTGAAAACCAGAATCAAGAAACACTCTCAGGGAGGTGAAAAGTCTATAGGAACTTCATACATTAGTTTCCCGGTGGCACAAAAAAGGTCCAACGACAAAGAACAACAGATAGAAAAAACGTAATAACAGAAAGCAATTACTGAAAGACCAACTATGACTCAGATACAAAGTTGGATCATTCATAGTATTAAGCAAAAAAATTAGTGAGAATCAAGCATACCTGTACATTTTTTCGGATGCTAATATCCTCTGAAGACCCAGTACTAGAAATTTTCTTCAACCTCTTCTCAGAGGCTTTCAAAAGGTTGGTAATTTCTTGCGTAAGTGCCTCAATAGTATTCTGATCTTCTTTGCCATCAGCAAAAGAAGGCATTAAAGCTTTAGAATGAGCTTTGACTAACTCTGCCATCTTCCTACGAATTTGGTGTATATTAACAGTTATTTCTTCAGAATTATCCACCCAAGCTGGAGGAAGACCCACCATCAATGCATCACTGCTGCACCTCAGATACAATATTACAGTCAGGAGAGTATGAGTTAATATTTTGCTAAACAAATGTCAAATACTCAGACAGAAGCCTTCGAATTCTAAGCAGATCCATTGTAAGTCAAAAGTTAAACCTCCCTATGATCATCAACCATTTGAAATGTGTGCCTTCAATACTTAGTACCGGACATTTTGGTAAATTTAATTCATTAACCTTCACTATCCGAGTCTTGACACCATTCACTCAGTGAGCATTTCCTTCCCAAATTCCCAGTCAATCAATGAAATATTGTCAAGAAACCTATATTGTCATTTCCTGCTGAGGTATGATTTTGTCAAGCAGTTCGAAGAATTACAATTCTTCAACTCCAAGTAGGTATGGGAGGCGGGGAGGCAAGAATGCGTTGATGATGTCTTCTTAACTGCTCTTCAAAATTTCACCAGAACTATTCTAGAAAAAGAAATCACAAATACGCGTTTGATGCAAGAAAACTTCACTGACGCAAATAAGAAAAATATTTTCAATTGAATGTCAGTAGAAGTTCAATTTTCCATCCAGATACTCCACATGGCTAAGAAAATAATTCAGCACAAGCAATTTATGCACTTACTAGACCAAATTTAATAAAAGAAAAATGCAAAAGAACTTTGGAAGAAAAGCTAGAACAAAAAAAAAGACTCTATACCTCGAAGGTCCTGGATCTTCTGTGCTAAGAGGAGCGTAAGCAGAAGAGCGCTTTGAACGAAGAAGAGACGAACTGACCATCTCAATAACCGGTCCGCTCGAACCAGCTGCCGAGGAAGATAAAGGCGCACGGACGCTCTTTACGGCGTCCCTGTGCCTTCTAAACTGTGCAGTTCGATTCCTCGTCGCCATAGAAAACAACAGCCGAAGAGAAAAAAAAACAAGAAATCAGTGAGTAGAGAGTTCAAGAATGATCAAAATCGAAAAACTCGAGCCAGTTCCAAAAATGAAATTAATTGAAGAATTCAATGTTCGAATCGAACATCGAACATCGAACAACTCCCCCCGGAATGAAGAAATTTCGTGGAGGTTTGACACGTTAACCTTCGCCGGAAGTAATCAGATCAGGATTCAGGCGGGCCTTGATTGGATCCTGAATGGGCTCTCATATTGGGCTTATGGCCCTTGGATCTTTTTTTACCCTGGTTTATTTTAATTTAAAAAAATATACTTTTAAATAAGGATATTTTAACACGTGGGAAATTTCTAGTAATTTTAAGAAAGTTCGAGGGTAAAACGGGAATAAAAGTCCTAATCCAGAACCGTCGGTCCCTGGTTGTTGAGAGAGTAGTTTTACGATAAAACGCGGGAGTTCTTTGTTGGTCATCTAAGAGTCAGAAATCGAAACTTTTAAATCGCGAGCTAATTTTTCTTCCCCATTTAATTTCTTCTTCATTTCTTCAAAACCGACCAACGTAGTGCCGCTTATAAGAGCTTTCGGCGAAGGGGCGCTGAATAATTCATCGAAGTTTCGAACGGATTCGCCCCCTGAATTGAATACGCGTTGGGTTTTGTTTTGTTTTGTTTTGTTTAATCTGAGAATGGAAAGTGAAGCTTATAGATATGGTCTCTCTGCTGCTGCTGTTTCTTCGAGGGGCTCTAAATCCCAGTCGCGTGAGTCATGTCTCGATCTTAATCTACTGATGATTCGTTGTTTTTTTTTTTTTTTGGGAGTTTTGCTTTGTGAGTTTTTGTTTAAACGATTTCTGTTTGGCTTTCTAGATTTTGATTTTGATTACGAGGAGGTGGATGAGGATGATGATGATTTGAATTCGGAATATTCTTGCCCGTTTTGTTCGGAGGAATTTGATTTGGTTGAGCTATGCTGCCATATTGATGATGAGCATCCTTTAGAAGCCAACTTTGGGGTAAGGAAATCGCTAATTTGTCTTTGGATAAAAGCTTTTTAAGTTTAAAACGGCTTTAATCGGCAGTTTCAGTAGGAGATTAGAGAATATTTCCATTGATATACGGTATTTTCTCTTTGATCACTCCATGGTTGAGGCAAAGCTTAGCGTGTCTGTCTATTTAGTGTCGTTCCAGTGGAGTAACCTTACTTGGTAACATCTCCCAAAACAGTAGACTGCAGTCAGTTCTTACGGAATGCTTGTTTGTCTTCCTTGAGTAACTATGAACTTCAAGTTCAAGGCATAATCATGTCGACTGTTAACGTTAAGTGTTTTGATCTTTTTATGCAAGTTTTTTTTTTTCCTTTCATTTTAAGCTTTTGTTGGAAGCTCGTTTCTTGAATGAGAAGTCCTTTTTTGATCGATCCTCATATTCACTGTTTATAGAATTTATCATATCTTTCAAGTATATTGTGACCCACCTACTAATATGAGAAGTGTTAGGATGAAATGATATTGTCCACTTTGAGCATAAGCTCTCATGATTTTGCTTCTAATTTCCAAAATGTCTCATTCCAATAGAGACAGTATTCCTTACTTATAAACTCACGATCTTCCTCTTAATTAGCCAATGTGGGACTATTCCTTTCAATAATCTTCAACAAGGCTGTTGCTTCAAGTATTATTCTACTGGACTTGACCTGGAAAATAATATTGCTATGGTTGCCTTTAGCTTGGATACTTGGTGGTATTTGCTTATTTTTTTCAAACCCGAGGTACACTCGGTTGAAAATCGTACTTGCGTGCTTGTCTTGCCTCCGGTCAAAATGTTTGTCTATGGTTATTATGTGTGAGATCCCACGTCGGTTGGAGAGGGGAACAAAGCATTCTTTATAAGGATGTGAAAACCTCTTCCTAGCCGATGTGTTTTAAAATTTTTTAGGGGAAGTCCGAAAGGGAAAGCTCAAAGAGGACAATATCTGCTAGCGGTGGGCTTGGGCCATTACATAATGTTAGCACCAGTGACGGAAGTGTATAAATCTTTTTGGGGACTAGATTTTCTGCTGGCTTTTGTTATCCCTTTTTTTTTTTTTTTTTTGTGCATTATGCTTTTGTTATCTTTCTGTATCCTCTTTTGGAAGTAAAGATTCTCTATTGGTATCTACTTGAAGTTAGTTTTTGTCTTGTTTTTGCTTTTTCAAGAGGTTGGTTTTCATTTCTTTTCAGATATGCCCTATTTGTTCTACAAGCGTGGGAGAGAATATGGTTGGACATATAATGATGCAGCATGGAGATATATTTAATATATCCTTTTCTTTCATTCTTTAAATATTGTTGTGTTTCCCCAATTTCGTAAAGATTTCAACTCCTTTTCCGGAGTTTTTTGTTCTGTTTCTTGCTTATATCCAAGGCATACTTGAATCTATGAACTCAATTCCTTAACATATGGTTACAGTCAACAAAGATTGAAATTCCATAAAGACGATTATCCTCAAAGTCTTTCTTTTGAGAGAAAAGAGTTACAAGATGATCGTGTAAGAATTCTTTCAGGGTTCTCGTCTCTGCATTTGACCTCCAAGATGGCACCTGATCCATTATTATCATTTTTATGCAATGCACCTGTCGCTAATGAGTCCAAAACTGTTCAGCCCGTGCCTTCAAGTAAAGAAAAATTGAAGGAAAGTGATGTAGACGATACATTATCTGAAAGGTAAGACAGATTATGACTCGAGAATTATGCACTTTTTGCATTGCATCTGTTTCACCATAGTTATGTTTTTTACTGATTCTTTGGCATGCATTCTGGTTTGGTATTTAAAATTTATTCTTGTAGACATCAGATATGTTTTGCTTCTTCCTATGAGCTTAGATAACCTTGAGTTTCTGTTGTGAGCGACTGCGCGTGACAATATGTTTACAGCTATTATGAACTTCTCTCAATGTCAATTTGCTTATATCTGTTCTACAATGCGCGGAAAATTGATGAGGCGCTGAATGGTACTTGCATCACTAGAATATAGTATAAATAAAATTCATTGATAATGTAGGATTTGAAGTCAATTGAAGTTCCTTCAAGAACAACGTGTTTTTGGACGATTATAGTGATAGTGACTAGGATTATATTTAGTTGGGTTATAATAGAATGTAGAAGTTTGATATTTGTAGCATAATAGTGTGAGATCCCATATCGGTGGGAGAGGGGAACAAAACATTCTTTATAAGGGTGAGGAAACCTCTCCCCAGCAGATTTGTTTTAAAAATCGTAAGACTGACGGCAATACGTAACAGACCGAAGTAGACAATATTTGCTACCGGTGGCCTTGGGCTGTTACAAATGGTATCAGAGCTAGACACTGAGCGGTGTGCGAGCGAGGACGCTGAGCCCCGAAGGGGGGTGGGTTGTAAGATCCCACATCGATTGGAGAGGGGAACGAGTGCCAACGAGAATGCAAGTTCCCGAAGGGGGTGGATTGTAAGATCCCACATCAGTTGGAGAGGGGAACGAAACATTTTTTATAAGGGTGTGGAAACCTCTCGCTAGCGTACGCGTTTTAAAAACCGTGAGGCTGACGGCGATATGTAACGGACTGAAACGGATAATGTTTGCTAGTGATGAGTTTGGACTGTTACAAATAGTATCTATGCGTTAATGTTTTTCATGTTGGGGGCGTTTTTTTTGGTCAAAAGTGTACTCTTTTATTCTGGGAGGTGAATGTCAGATGAGATCATTCTCTATCTAAATGCATAGCTAGGGGCTACTGTGCAGTTCTATTGCAGCATCCTTTGTATCAATTTCATGCATTTGCGTTTGGATCCATTTACCAAATGGCCTTAAAATTGCTCTGCACTTCTCATGTTGGTCGAGTTATTTTTGCTTTCCCCCACTGTCTTAGCAATCCTAGCAAGTCTATAACTTCTGTAATGGAGCTACTACCCATATCCCATAATTCAATACCTCCAACCTAATAAGATTATGTGCATGTGCAGGGACGTTCATTTATCTTCCTTACCCGACACGAACCAAGAAGAGAAGACTCGGAGATGCGACTTCGTACAAGGGTTAGTTCTCTCTGTCATCTTAGGCGACGATTTATAATATTGATCACGAATAGAGAAGAGGGAAGTTGTATCAAAATTGTAGTGTTTTTATTCCAATGATCATATTACCCTTTGTGAATTAGTAAAGATAGTTAGAAAGGGTAAGCATGATCCAAGTTGTTTTCCTGTTTATGGAAATATAGTTAGCTTCGTGGTGTTCTTCAATAAAAAGTTCGTAAATTGGCAGTCAAGATGAGTAAGCTTGCATAGAAAAGGTGGTATCAAAATTCAACCTAACAAGCATCTAATGCCAACCATCATTGAATTGTTCAAAAAAAAAAAAAAGAAAGAGAATCCCTTCGTTTCAAAATTGGTCAATTCTGTTATTAATGGTTAGATATGGATTAAGAAATCTACATGCTCCTTGTCGTTGATGCACGTGACCTACAAAATGTCTGATTTAATTGAAAAATATAAGATGCCACAATCGTTTTTAGCATTAGAATAGACTTACTCATTTTAGTCGTAACAATATGTTTTTAGGTCATAAGATGACCTAGGGTTTCTCCTCTTTGAAATTTAGTCGTAACAACATGTTTATAGGTCATAAGATGACCTAGGGTTTCTCCTCTTTGTTTCAAATTTGGATCAATTCGCATTTCTATTTTCCCTCAATTTAACATCAGGTGATGGGTAGCGTATTAAACACCCCTGAGCCAAGAAGGCCCACCTCGATCTCGACTGAGGTGGGCCCACATGTACTTTGGTTTGTGGCTCATCTTGCCCTAGTCCCATGGGTTTAATTTTGTCATTATGAGTCTCGTTTTTTTTGTCTAGTTTGGACCCAAGTAATACTAAATGTAGCATGTTCTCGCATGAATTCAAATTTATTCATGACATGACTAATAAGTAAATTGTGACGATCTTCTTGAATAATTTATTAAAAAAAACTGAATTATAAATTTAAAATCATGTTAAAAAATAAATTTTGGTGAAGCGCAACTTTTAATTTGACATATTTTTTAATTTAGAAACATATTAAATACAAAGGGAGATTACAACATCTAAACTAATAATTTAACCCTTAAATAAATTGTAATTTAAAAAGGAGTGGTTGCCGAGGGGGCGGCTTACGAAGCAAAAGCAAATGCAAATCAAAATGGAATTGAATTTGATAGCATCAGATTGATCCATTTGCGGCGAATCGTCTCGTCGGGCCGCAACCGGGCGAGGCTTTTTCGGCACTACGGTGATGACGACGACGAAGAAACCAAAGGGCCCATAAATTTTATTTTTCAGTTTTTCCTCGCAATTTCTGATCCACATATGAATATCCCTCAGTTTCGTGTACGATTCAACTTTCCCATGTCTCAACCGATTCCTATTTCTTCTCTGTTTCCGATTACTGCCCTCCTAAACGAATAGAATAGCATCGGCACCAATCGGCTTGACTTTCCTCTCTCCTTGTTCTGGCCATGCGACTCTGGTTTTCCAAGATCTGCCTCTCGAAAGAGGGTTCTTTTGGTGATTCTTGCGCTCAAATCACTATTTATTTTTCTGGCTATTTGATTGAACACTGCCATGGCTACCGATTCTCATGCCCCTACTCCGAGGGGTCTTCTCTGTAATGCGGGAGCTGGTGCTGCTGCTGGTAATTGCATCTCTTTATCTCCGTTTCCGGATTCATTTTGTTTTCGATTGGACGGTAATCAAAAGTATCGCACCGTGTTCCTTTGGGTGTAAATTTGTTGCATATGAAGCTGAAAGATTTAGTTGCTTGAGATTTGTATCTGTTTGTTGCGCTTGTTTGTATGATTCAAAAGGGAGGGGTGGGTTAGGCATTTGATTTGTCTCTCGATTGGCTTGAGAACTTGTCTCGATTGGCTTGAGAACTTGAACTGTATTCTGAAATTATATTGCAGGAGTTCTTGCTGCTACGTTTGTGTGCCCTTTGGATGTTATCAAGACCAGATTTCAGGTTCATGGACTGCCAAACATCGGTAAAGGTATGGCGTTTCTTTTTGTTTACTGATTGCAACAATTGGGTTACACCATGTTTTGCTTCTATTTGCCCATATCTATGAACATTGCAAATGTGAGTTGCATTATTATCTTAGCTATTGTGGGCTGGTTGGAGGGTTTGTATCACAATTGAAGTGCTATTTATCATTTTTCCTGATGATTTTGTTCTGTTTTATCTATTCAGGGAGTCTTATAGTTGGTAGTCTGCAACAAATTTTTCATAAGGAGGGGCTGCGTGGAATGTATAGAGGACTCGCACCGACCGTGCTTGCGTTGCTTCCTAACTGGGCTGTAAGTCGCGAGTCATGTTTATATCCCATAGAGTTTGTGTACTTGAATCTCATAAAGTTGGGGCTGTAAAACAATGTTAGCCACCTAATGTTATCTACTGTGCTTGCATAACTTCCTTAGTGTAGAACCTTGAAACAAGCACTACCTCAGTGTTTTGTTTGTAATAACATGGTTTTTTTGTATTTGCTTAAGAATAATGTAGCTATTTTTGTTTTGTATGACACAATATCTGCCTATGGCAGGTCTATTTCACAATCTATGGGCAGCTCAAAAGCTTTCTTCGTTCGGATGGTTAGTTTTATTGTCCTTTTCTTCTTCGTTTTCTTCTATTTTGTTTCCTTCCCATTAACAACTTCATTTTTCATTGATATTCTCATGGTATATGTGCAGTTGAAAATCATCAGCTTTCAATAGGTGCTAATATGATGGCTGCTTCTGGAGCTGGGGCTGCTACAACTATTGCAACAAATCCTCTATGGGTTGTTAAGACCAGGCTTCAGGTGAGGATTGCAAGCTCACATTCGTTTTTTCGTTTCTTTGAGGAAAGCTCACGTTCTTTATTAATTTTACATCTGGAACTTTAATCCAAACCCCTGGACACTGAGTTTCTTATTGTATATGTTGTTAATTAAATCTATTTAATAAGCGTTAGACCCTTAGCCCATAGAGAAACCTGAAAGCGAGCGTACTCGGATCTTGCTAATTTCCCGTATCCCAAGCCTGTCTTCTAGCAAGGGACGGTATCATGCTCAAAAAAATGAAACCCATCATGAGAGTTCAACCCTTGCTTCTTGAATATGTGGCCTGAGGGAGCATTTGTTGCATTTTGGAAGAACCAAAAGATATCCAAAGGCTTGAAAGGAGTCATTCCAAGCCAATCTAGGAAATGCTTAACGTCCGTTCCTTCGAATTGTTACCATGAATTTATCTTCATGGACCGAAAGACTTCGAGGGTGAAACACTAAGATCGAAGTGATGATTGAGTTCTCCTCTATTGTGGCATGGGATCCATCTTTGTGGATTGATAGCCATGGAACCTTCTTCAGTTTTATGCAATGATTTTTATTTTCCAGTTTGCACTTAGCCAAGAAAAGTTATTAAATCTCTCCAACTGCTATCTTGCCTTAAAATGTGACATGAACCTTATGACCATAGACATGGACTAATCGAAACGTTTTCTCTTTTATTCTTTAGACGCAGGGAATGAAATCTGGTGTGCTACCATATAGAAATACAGTGTCTGCCTTGGGAAGAATAGCCTCTGAAGAAGGCATTCGTGGATTGTACAGGTTTGCTCTTTCTTATCATGTTGCTAGTCTGGTCTATGTATTTTATATGGAGAAGTTCATGGATTATAAGGATTCTTGGCTCGATTCTAACACTCGATACCATGTTCTACAGTGGTCTTGTTCCTGCTTTGGCCGGTGTAAGTCACGTCGCCATACAGTTTCCAACATATGAAAAAATAAAAAGTTATTTGGCTAGAAGAGGTAACTGTTTAATAACCCATCTGATGCCTTCCCTATAAAAACATTACGAAAAAGCTCGTATTAACTTATTATAGTATCACAGACAATACGACAACGGACAAACTCAGCGCACGTGATGTCGCGGTAGCCTCATCCGTCTCCAAGATATTTGCTTCCACATTGACTTATCCACATGAGGTAGGATTTTTATAATTTTAATCGTGGAGTGCTTATAATTTTTACCGCTTTTTATTTCTTGACCGCGATAAGGTGTTAAAGAACTAAAAAGTTCTTGACCGCTTCTCTACACTCGTCGAGTGCATATAATTTTTACCTCCAAATGCACTTTGAATCATTTATATTGGAGTATATATTATAATCTCAACTTTCATGTATCTGAATTAAGCCCTGTCTTGAAGGAAAAAACAGCAGGAAGTAGAGATTTTTCAAATTTCTGTTTTAGTGTTCATTGTTCATATCAAAAACCTTGACCTTCTAAAAGAAGGTCGTAACTTAGGATTTTGGTAACTCAAAACATTTCAGTCTCATTGAGATAAACTCAACCGAGTTCGACTCACATCTTACATCCACGATTCGACTGTCTGTCCAGAAAAAAATCATGACATTGCACTCTCCTCTTGCAGGTTGTACGTTCCAGGCTTCAGGAACAAGGGTTTCACTCTGAGAAGCGTTATTCTGGTGTAACCGATTGCGTAAAGAAAGTATTTCAGCAAGATGGACTCCCTGGCTTCTATCGTGGCTGCGCAACCAACCTTCTCAGGACGACCCCGGCTGCTGCCATCACGTTTACCAGCTTTGAAATGATTCACCGCTTTCTTGTCAACTTATTTCCTCCCGATCCACATCCACACACGTTATGAAGACGAGTTACGTTCACTCAACATTGCACAAACTAATCAACACAATTCATTGGGTACACTAATTGCCCCCCCAGTAGTTTGTAGCAACAAAACACAGTCTTGCCTCAGTAAAGCTTCAATGTCATCTAGTGTCCTTTCGATTGCGAGGTAGTTAGGTCATTTTTTTTCCATTAAAATGTGATGTCGAGGACGATGAAAATGACGATAGTGATACATTTTTTGTTTCCTAGTTATTTTGATTGGATATACCATCTATGCCTTTGGAAATTGTTTGACTGAGGCATGCTGAAATGAGTTCTTGATAGTTTTAGTATCTTGTTAGATTCACATATCCTAAACAGATTTTTATGGCATCTTGTAAAGCTTGAATATGCAGCCAATTTAACTAGGAAAACTAGATTTGACTAATAAACCTTGGTTTTACATTCTTTAAAATGTTTTTAATGGCTAAAGCAATCTATAATTACTTATGTAAAAGATGTTCGTGTTATCGTGAAGACCGCTCCAAACAAGACGAGGAATTTAGGAGGGAGTAGAGAAGAGTAGGGAAGGTGTGTTATCGTGGGGACTGCTACAAACAAGACAAGATGATGAATTCGGGAGAGAAGCATAGAAGGGTGTTTTTTCATGACGCCTGCTCCAAATAATACAAGACGAGTAATTCGGGTGTGTTATCATGAGGACTGCTCCAAACAATACAAAACGAGTAATTCGGGAGGGAGCAGGGAAGGTGTGTTATCATGAGGAGTGCAAGACGAGGAATTCGGGAGAGAGTAAAGGTGTATTATTGTGAGGATTGCTCCAAACAAGACAAGATAGGAATTCGAGAGGAAGTAGAGAAGGTGTGTTATCGTGAGGACTGCTCCAAACATGACAATAAGAAGATTTCGGGAGGGAGTAGAAAAGGTGTGTTGTCGTGAGGATTGCTCCAGATAAGACAATACGAGGAATTCGAGAGAGAGTAAAGAAAGTGTGTTATTGTGAAGGCTACTCCAAACAAGACCAGACTAGAAAATCGGGAGGGAATAGAGTAGATGTGTTATTATGAGGACTACTCCAAACAAGACCAGACTAGAAAATCGGGAGGGAATAGAGTAGATGTGTTATTATGAGGACTACTCCAAACAAGACAAAGAATTCACGAAAAATTGGAGAGGAAGTTGAGAAGATTTCTCCTACCCCTAAAGTGAGATAAACATTATAGTTCTTGTGCAGATAATAAATATGCATTGGGAAATTTGACAATGTAAAAGTAAATGAATTATGGGGCCATAATCATACAACCAAACGACTTCAGCTTTTTTAACTTTTTTGTAGTCCAAACCCAATTTCCAACCACAATCAAATCATCTGGCTCACATTCACCAAGAATCCATCTCGAACCTTCTTCGCCTTCTTCCTTAATCTTTGTTTTAAACCACGTTACATCCATGCAAAGCCCCTTGTCCTGAACAGATATTCCACAATCCCCATCCCCATCTTCTTCTCCTTCATCTTCCAGTCGTTTTCTGTTGTTTGCCGGCGAAAATGTCCGGTGCCGGGGAAAATTCCGGTGGTGAGTGCTGTTACTATTCTGTACTTGGACTGTGTAAGCAAGCTTCTGCCGATGAAATCCGAGGAGCTTACCGTAAGCTAGCCATGGTACGTTTTACAGAGAGGGCTTTTCCATTTGGTAATAATCTCTGTTTTTCTTTTATCGGATTCTGTAATTTCCCTCTCTGTAGAAATGGCATCCCGATAGGTGGATGAAAGACCCAAAAATGGCCGCTGAATCTAAACGGCGGTTTCAGCAAATCCAAGAGGCTTATTCAGGTTAAAATCACACAAAAGCATTCAAATAAATAATACAGAACAAATCAAATTTCATACCTCAACTTTCCAGTTTTTTCAATTTAAGATCGATTTTAACAGAAAAAAAATCCCTGATTACACTGTTCTTCCAGTTCTATCAAACAAGGGGAAAAGAAGCATATACGACGCCGGATTGATTTCATTTCTGACAGACGACGATGACGAAGTAAGCCACTCTGTTTCCAGGCCGATCCATACGAAAACATTTTCGCGTCAAAAAATCTCGAAAACTGATGCGTTATTATTTCTTTTACGAACAGGGATTCTGCGATTTCATGAACGAAATGGTGTCGATGATGAAGAACGCCACACAGCAGGTAAAAGATCAATGAGTTTAAATTTGTTTGGATTCTTCGATTTCGGGATCGATTTTGCAACGAGTCATGTTGAATCGGCAATTTGGAAAATGGCAGGGGAAGAAGAAGAAGAACAGTTTGGAGGATCTAAGAGGATCGTTAATGGAGATGATGGTAGCCGATGAACAGCTCGGCTGGGAATTTCACTCTCGTCCTGTTAATGCTAGAAAAAGAAGCCGAGTTGCAGAGATTTGATGCGTTCGCGCTTTTTATTTGACCGGAAATTGGCATCCAAAAAGCCCTAATTTAATTTAGTCTAATTTCAACATTTAGTCTATGTTGTCATAATATATTAAAGTTTTTTTTTAGATTAATAAATTGATTAATGCTCGAGATATTTCACATATACGGTCCCGATTCTACGATAAAAGAGTTCTATTTTGCCCTCAAGCTTTTAATGGTCAGGAGTAGGTCGGATGAGTCTTTTTTCCTATTCTGTTCCCGCCACGAGAAAGACGCATAGAAGAGGTATGCCTAGCGCATAGAGGATCTGTTGAGACTTTCTCTTCTCTCAGTTAGGGGTTGTGCTTTAGCACCTGAAAATGCTCGGGGCTCGAGGTTGGAATTCACGCTAATCATTCATATCACTTTTTCTTAAATAACATCTTTAATCAAATAATCAAGTTTCAGTGATCCAAGAATTATAAATCTAAGTATATAAAAAATAAAGGTTAAAATAATTAAATGTCAAAAATACTTTTTAGATATCTAATAAACGTGAGTTTCTATCAAATAATGTGTTCGTCATGTTTCAAATTAGTTTGTTATAAATTTTATTTTTTATGAATATATAATTAAT
Source organism: Cucurbita ficifolia (assembly GCA_033971965.1). NCBI lineage: Eukaryota > Viridiplantae > Streptophyta > Magnoliopsida > Cucurbitales > Cucurbitaceae > Cucurbita > Cucurbita ficifolia. The sequence goes on from CM066978.1 coordinate 9,249,347, forward strand.
AAATAATTAAAGAAGCTAAAATTTAGTTCAAATAAATAATTAATCGACTATAATCTAATTAGTTATAATTATTAAAGATAAAACTTTTATAAGCTAATTAATCGTAAGTAACTGATTAATTGCAATTAGGAGTTAAATAATTTACTAATACTTTTAGTAAATAGAACTATTTTTGTCAAAATAATTTTAATATATATTAAAAAAATCACTGGTGATTTATTACAATTAAATAAATACTTATAAAAAAAATTGTAAATTAAGAACCATTAATTAATTAAATATATTAAAAAAAAAAAAATCAGGTGTTTGGAAGGGTTTACAAAATCCAGTGATGCCGCGGAAAGCTAGTTTTTCGTAATCCGCCGCCAACGGCTGCATTTGCAGGTTGAGTTGCCAAGGTTTCAACAGAGGATCACGAACATCAACCGCCAGAGCATTCGCATCGTCGACGAATTGAATCACCGAATTTAGGGCTCTGAACTGGTACGTCGTTTCAATTGCTTCAACTCTCAAAAGACTGTTCATCGATTCAATCTCTCGCTTACCCTCGCCGCACGCCGTAACCGCACGATAGACTGAAAGACGTGTATGATTGCACGATTGACCTATCTGAAGTTCCTTTCGGTCTCTCGCTTACCTCCAACTTCACTAAAAGACTTGTATAATTGCAGCTTTCAGGTGTGTGTGTGTGTCTCTCTTTCTCTCTGCACGTTTAAATTGCTCAACTTGGGTTTACTGCATGACATGGGGCTGGGGAAATCTCAAATACAGTTAAATAAACACCTTTGAAATTCATTTAATTGGTTCGAAGTATAGAATGAGATGCATGAGAAGATTTCTTGTTCCTATTTTGTTTAGAGTAAAAATTTGATTGGGTAGGTGGGAATTACAGGCCACATTTACTGTATTCTTCCAAGCATAGGGAATACTGCACAAACTTGCAGCAGACTTGCAGAAAATACATCTCTTTTGAATCCTTTCCTCCAGAAATAACTAGTGAAATTGCCGGTATGTACAGGAACCTTAACTTCCAATAATAGAACAGTCCAAACAAGTTTGAAACACAACCAAATTCCTAACAAATTGAGCTCAAATAATCCAATTTCTGGCCCGTCAGAAAGTTCCACCCTAACCAACGATCCCAAAACTGGACTTAGCATATTGAGAAGAGTTAAAAGGAACACAAACTAAGCGACAAGAACTTGAAGAAGTATAAATGAAAGTAGAATTAGCATACAAATATAAATTAAGGAAATATTGTTTTCTATGTTTGAGTGCTTGTATTATATTTGTATGCTAATGGAGAAACATTGAAATGAAGCAGGATGCTTTTCTATATTTTCCTCTTCATTTTTTTGAATCCGTAATTGAATAAAGATGAGTGCGTGTATTGAAAGATTTAGATTAATACATATATGGTTTGCATGATTTTTGGTCAGTATATAATTTGTGTTATGTTCAGTGTTGTCCAACTGGATGAATTGTGTTATTTTTTTGGGTTTGTATGGATTATTTGGAGTTGGAGATTGTTTTCTTTGTTTGAGTTTAGTTTCATTTTACTTGTTATGCAACTAAGCCACCATTGCCTATACAATTTGAATCTTGGAAGAAGAGACCTAATAAATCAACCTCTACAGTATGGATCATTTCACTAGATTAGAAAATAACAAGAAGAGGTGCAAGAGTAATTATTGTGATAAAGAGTATGCTTGTGATACTACTTCTGGGGGAACTAACACGTTAAAAACACTTAAAAAATTAGTGTAGAAAGTACCCATATAAGATGGAAGACAAAGGACAAACCACTTTAAGCTTTCAACCTTCACTAGATGGGAAGTGTGGTAGTAATTTTGTAACTTCATTATTTAGTCAAACAACATGTAGAGGAATATATGCTAAGATGATAATTATTGATGAGTTGCTATTCAAATTCGTAGAGAAGGAGAGTTTTAGATTGTTTTGCAGTACTACATGTCATAGATTTGACCCTTCATCAAGAGTAACCATTGCTAGAGACATATTTCAACTTTATTTTGAAGAGAAAAAGAAGTTAAAATATTTTTTAGTTAGTAATTCCAAGAGGGTTTGTCTTACAACTGACACCTAGGCTTCATTGCAAAACATCAACTACATAATAGTCACATGACACTTTATTGATTTAGATGGGAATTTGCATAAAAAAATTCTGAACTTTTGTCAAGTTGCTAACCACAAGGGAGAGACTATTGGCAAGATCATTGAGAGTTGTTTATTGGAATGGGGGATTGTTAAGGTTTTTTCAATCACAATTGATAATGCAAGTTCCAATGATGTGGCTGTATTGTATATTATGAAAAGACTTAAAAGTTGGAATTCACTTGTCTTAGATGGAGAATTACTACACATGATGTGGGCACAACATGATTGTGAATGAGAGGCTTAAGGAAATGCATGACTCCATTTTTAGAGAAACTCCCCCAACCTCAAGAGACCACAAATAGAAATTCTAGTTACTTTATTTTATATGCTTGTTCTCTTTACCTTATTTTTCACTGTTGTTATTGTGAATTCCAGTATCTACTTTTTATAAGGTTCTTATGTTAACATGATTTCTTTGGCCATGATCTTTCCTTTAACCTTATATTCATCATTTGAAGTTTGGTCATTTTTGTGCAGTGTACTAAATGGAAGACCTTGTCAATGATCAGCTAGATTGTGGGAAAGGTTCATGGAGGTATAAGAAATTTCTTTGTTACTAATTTTTATAGGAAGAAAAACTATTTTTTTTTAACATTATTTGAATTTTGATTATGGGTTCCTATATATAGTTTACTTAAAAGGCCTTTATTTTCATTATATTTGGTAGTTTGGATAGTGGTGGCAGCAATCAAGTCATCTTGTGTGGGAGTAAAAAGAGCGATAAGAAGAGAAAAAACATGAATAAGGTAATGTGACAATATTGCCATTTTCATATATTTTATTAAATTTTGAGATCAAAACTTTTCATGTACAGGGATGTAAAGGCACTCAGATAAATAAAAAACCAAAGTTGAGCAAGTCGCAGAAAAAAAAGATGATGAAATTGGAGGTAGGAGCATATGCAGGTTGAGCGGTGCCTTCTCTTTTCTTTTATCTGACTGAATTATTTTGGCTTTATCTGGGCAGGAGGAGAAGGAAAAATCACTTTTACTGTCGAAAAGCTTGGAGACATTAGAGTATTTCCCCACTAATTTCTTTGATAACATTTTTCAGTTTTTTTAATGGGTAAAATATAATAAAGTTTCTCACTGTTTCAATCACTCATAATACAGGAAATATAAGATTCCAGATGATGCATTTCTTCTTTTGCGATCTTCAGTTAATATTGGTCAGGTTGGTAACATCGAATCATTAACTGATTAGATAATTTATTCAGTTCCCTGAAGATTCTGTTTTGCTAAGTTATTCAGTGTGAATAATGGATATAGGATGAAACAAGATTGGAAAAACGTAGCAGAGATATACAATTTTCTAAAGTAGGAATAGAGTTTCCAAGGAATGAACAGCAGTTGGAGAAAACTCGCTCTGACACATCTCAACATGAAAGTCATCTTGGATCTCTTGAAATTTCTCCGAGGCATCAACTTTCTGCCGAGGCTGATGAGGATTGCCCTTGCATAGAAAAAAGAGAAGTGTCATGTGGTTTGGATTCCTTTCAAGATCTGGACAGTGGTAACGTAGTCCCTAATCAAGGAAAATCCCTTTCTTCCTTGCCAGATGAAGTTGAAAATATTTGTGCGGTTGTACTTGAAAGTGGAAGAGATTTATCTTGCACTACCTGCACGGATGGTGACTTTAAAGGACCTGAGATAATGGTATGTTATGTGTCATTTGTAGTTAGTTAGAACCTCACTTGTTCAATTATATGTATTGGATTATTATTGGCTAGGAGCTGATTATGGATCTAAATGATTTGAAGGATAAAAGGGACGAAATTTCAAAGGTAGAAATTTGTACAACATCTGACCCGCTTCCAGAATTGAGGCTTTTGTCTAGGCCAATTGTGGTGCCTGTATCAAGGCCATGTGAGGTTGAAGACAAACGAAAAGATCTCCCAATAGTCATGATGGAGCAAGAGATTATGGAAGCTATAAATGAGAACCCCATAGTTATTATATGTGGAGAGACTGGTTGTGGCAAAACAACTCAAGTTCCTCAGGTTTTTTGATATTTGTTATTCATGGTTGACTTTTACTGACTCTTCTTTTAGAGGTGTTTTAATTTATCATCTTTTCTTGCAAGCTTATATTTTCACAAATTTTCCTTTTCTTACAATCTACAGTTTCTGTATGAAGCTGGCTTTGGTTCATTACAATCTAGTCACCAGAGAGGTGCCATTGGGGTGACTCAACCTCGGCGTGTTGCTGTACTTGCCACTGCCAAGCGTGTTGCATATGAACTTGGTGTTCATCTAGGCAAAGAGGTTGGCTTTCAAGTAAGATATGACAAGAAAATTGGAGGTAGTAGCTCAATCAAGTTCATGACTGATGGAATTTTACTTCGCGAAGTTCAGGTATACCTTTTGAGATATGATTTTTCCCCCTAATGTATTTTTAGGTTAAATAACGTCTCATGCAATAATCTTATATGTTTCTCCATTTTGACTTTAGTGTTTAATGTGATTGAATATCGTATTGTCATGCTTACAGTTAATGTGGTTTTATCAATTTATTGACACGTTAGTTTCGATCCACCTCAAGCTTCTTTTTCCGTCACATTTGTGTAGACATAAAAAATACAACTTGCAGAAATTTCTCATTTTCTTATTATTTGGGGGAGATTTAAAAAGTAAAATGTCATTTTTGTAGCGTGATGAAGTGTTTAGTTTTTACCATTGTATGTGAATACTCTATGAGACAATACCATTTGTTCCAAATGTGAGTTGGTTTTCTCTGCAATCAACGTTATGGTTTGGAAGTAGAACTAATTTCTCGTCTTTGCTTAAGTTGCCCTCTCTCTCTCTCATGTCATATGTTGTCTCCACTTCTTTGATCTAGTTTGTGAATTAGCTATGATTTTCTGATGATTTATCTATGCAATAGTTGTTGAAGACAAGTTATATTTTATGGTGCAGCATGATTTTTTATTGAAGCGTTACTCTGTTCTAATTCTCGACGAGGCGCACGAGAGGAGTATGAACACTGATATATTAATTGGAATGCTGTCACGTGTTGTTAAGCTTCGTCAGGTAAAACCTAACCTTTATTGTTTGTAAGTATATGGGATTTTTTTTTCTTCTTTTAATTGTTTTTCCAACTTCATCTAACTTATCTTATTGCTCGATTCAGGATTTGCATATGAAACAACGACAGATAATGCTTTCAGGAGGAGAAATTAGTCCTGAGGATATGATTTTTCCATTGAAGTTGGTGCTTATGAGTGCTACCTTGCGAGTGGAAGATTTCATCTCTGGGGGAAGGTTGTTTCATGTTTCACCTCCCATTATAGAAGTTCCCACTAGACAATATCCAGTAACTGTACATTTCTCGAGGAGAACAGATACAGTTGATTATATCGGTCAAGCATATAAAAAAGTTCTGGCAATTCACAAAAAGCTTCCACCTGGAGGTATACTCGTCTTCGTTACTGGACAGAGAGAAGTTGAGAATATGTGCAAGAAGCTTCGGGAAGCCTCAAAGAAGCTGATTAAAAAAACATCTGAAAGAAATGTTGGAAATGACAATGGCGCTATCGAAATGAATTCAATTCAGAATTTGGATATGAAGGAGATTAATGAAGCATTTGAAGATCATGAATTTTCAGCTAGTGAGCAAACAGATCGATTTAGCTCTTGTGATAAGGACGATTTTGATATAAATGACGATGCGTCTGATGCTTCATACAATTCAGAAATAGATAGCGAGTTGGAATTTAATGAAGATGATGCATTGTTTGATGAGGATGATGGCAACCTTACTGATGTTTTAAGAGAAGATGCAAGTATGGCTTCTCTCAAGGCTGCATTTGATGCCTTAGATGGAAAAGTTGCCTTTGATAAAATACAGGTTGATCACTCTACAAAAGGTGAATTACCAGCCAAACGTGTTAGTGCAAGAATGAAAGAAAATGGTGAACTTGGTTTCTTGGTTGGTGCATTGCATGTTCTTCCTCTCTATGCCATGCTGCCGGCAGCGGCTCAACTGCGTGTGTTTGAAGAAGTCAAGGAAGGAGACCGGCTTGTTGTTATTGCTACTAATGTTGCTGAAACTTCGTTGACTATCCCAGGCATAAAATATGTTGTGGACACTGGTAGAGAAAAGGTTAAAACGTATAACTCCTCAAATGGGATTGAAAATTATGAAATACAATGGATTAGTAAGGCATCAGCCGCCCAACGTGCTGGAAGAGCTGGAAGGACAGGGCCTGGGCATTGTTATCGTCTCTATTCTTCTGCAGTTTTTAGTAATATATTACCAGATTTTTCTCTCGCTGAAATAGCTAAAATACCAGTTGATGGTGTTGTCCTTCTTATGAAATCAATGGGTATCAGTAAGGTATGTGTAATGTGTTCTGAATTACTATATTTTCATCTTCACTTGATATTTAGTATCTTATTTTATTAAGTATATGGGTTGGTTGATCCTCGCAAGATGATATGCTTGTTTCTTATAGGTGGTCAATTTTCCATTTCCTACTCCTCCTGAGACCTCAGCGGTACTTGAGGCTGAGAGTTGCTTGAAGGCTCTTGAAGCTCTTGATAATGATGGAAGATTGACACCCTTGGGGAAGGCAATGGCTCGCTATCCTTTGAGTCCGCGCCACTCCAGGATGCTACTTACGGTTATTCAGGTTATGAGAAACTTGAAAACTTATGATCGAGCAAATCTTGTTCTTGCATATTCTGTTGCGGCAGCTGCAGCTTTGAGCACGTCGAATCCTTTTGTCATGATGTTTGAAGGAAGTCAAATGAAGGATGATTTAGAACAATATGATAGATCTCTTGAACTTGCTGGCACAAAAGCTGAAGAAAAAGTGGAAAAGTCATTGAAAAAGAAGCTAAAAGAAGCTGGTAAACTCTCCCGTGAAAAGTTTTCAAATCCTACTAGTGATGCTTTGACGATAGCTTATGCTTTGCAATGTTTTGAACTTTCTGAAAGTCCTGTGGCATTCTGCAACAACTACACATTACATCTAAAAACTATGCAAGAAATGTCCAAGTTGAGAAAGCAGCTATTACAACTTGTTTTCAATCACAGTGGTTCTTCTATTGCTGATTCAGACTTTTCATGGACTAATGGGACTTTGGAGGATGTTGAAGATGTGTGGAGGATCCCGTCCAATAAGCACCCTCTTTCACTGAACGAGGAAGAGATAATTGGCCAAGCAATCTGTGCAGGTTGGCCAGATAGGGTTGCCAAACGTATTAGAGAGATTTCTAAGTCAACTGAAGATGATAGAAAAGAACGCACTGGAAAGTATCAAGCTTGCATGGTAAAAGAAAATGTGTTCCTCCACCGACGCTCGTCTGTTTCTCGTTCAGCCCCAGAATTTTTGGTGTACAACGAATTATTGCGTACAAAACGACCATACATGCATGGATTGACTAGTGTAAAACCAAATTGGCTCGTGAAATATGCTAGTTCCTTGTGTACTTTTTCAGCACCTTTAACAGATCCTAGACCCTATTACGATCCTCAAAATGACACAGTATTTTCATGGGTTGCTCCTACATTTGGCCCTCATCTTTGGAAGCTTCCTTTACACAATGCCCCGATAAAAGATAATGCTCATGGAGTTGCAGTGTTTGCATGTGCTTTGCTTGAAGGGAATGTGTTGCCATGCTTAAAGTCTGTGCGTAAGTTCATGGCAGCTCCTCCCAGTAGTATCTTAAGGCCAGAGGCATTAGGCCAAAAAAGAGTGGGCAATCTTCTATCTAGACTGAAGTCCAAGAAGATAAATAGTTGTGCCACATTGAGAGTGGTTTGGAAGGATAATCCTTATGAACTCCATTCAGAAATTTTGGATTGGTTTCAAGAGAGTTATCACAGTCACTTTGAAGACCTTTGGTCACAAATGCTGTGTGAAGTACAAGAGCCCCCACAACGTCTCTCCAGGAAGTTGAAAAGGGCCAGGAAGTTGAAAAGGGCCAAGAAAAAAATTTGATGACCGAGTGTCCTTTTGACAAAATGTTTAGAGAACTTGAAACCTGCTACTATTTATCTGTGTAGAAGATATGAGGACGAAGAAAAGATTCGACCATCTTTTGTAAATTAGATATTCTATTTATACAAAATTTTGGATCAAGGTTTGCCTTTTAGGTGAGGTGAGTTGTCTGTTCTGTTTTTCAGAGTTCAACAGGAGATGTTCTTATGTTTTTTAACCATAGTTGTTCACCCTCGTATAACAGGGTTCTAAAGTTTTGATTTGTATATATTTATTAGTGTTACTTGTGCCTCTCTCGTCTACCAGTTGAGGTTAATTTTTAGAATTCTTTCTGTTTTTAACTTCATATCACGCTTCATTCTTTCTTAAGAAAATTGTGACTCTTGCTTCATGTCATACACTCTTTTGAAAAAGAAGGGATCTACAGAACAGCGACTGATTTTTAGTTGGTTTCTTCTTCCATTTACATGTGAATTTCTTCCCTATGTGTGGTTTTGGTTTTGTTTTATTATCTTTTTGACATTTTCCTATCTCATTAGCTCGATCTGTTAGTATCTGAAGCTCTGATTGAGTTGGTCCTGCACAGGTATGTATTTCAGCATGTTCTAATTCTTTGTTCTTCATATCCTTTTCTTTTTCTAATTTTGTTCTCTGAAATTTTTGTTGGATTTAAGGTTGACAATTTTATTTTTGAATTTGCAGAAAAAATCTAGCTTGAAACTTCCTTGGTCCAAAACTTGTTATAATGAAGATGCCAAAAGCGTGTCAGAGGAATTCAGAGCACCGAAGGCTCCAGTCCTTTTGATTTCTCTCTAGGAAATGTGCTTTTAGTCCTAGGTGAAAAGTCGAGGCTTTTTTCTAAGGCTGATCCTGGCGGCCCCATGTAGGTTGGCGTAGGCTACTCCTTTGGTTGATAGGTTTTACAAGGTTGGGATGACTTGCATTGGCAGGTTAGGGAGGAGGTTGAGAAACTAGGACAAGAGCTTTACAAGAAGACATGTGAGCCTTTAATAATGACCGAGACTCCTCCATTAGGGAATTGCTGGCACCTCTTGAAACTGGATGAGTAAGATAAAGGAATGCTCTGATATGAAAAAAGTTCTTGCGTTTGTTCTTTCTGGGTCTTATTTGATCGGTTGAACATGTGATCTGATGTTTGAATTTCATACTGCAGCATCTGGAAAGTGAAGATCTACTCTCCATCTATTCTTTACAATGATCTTTTTGGGTTGTCATTCTTTTATTTGATATTGAAAAATGCGTTTGACATGATTGATTGGGATTTTCTTGATGATATTTTGAGGTTTTAGGGTCAACTGGAGAGAATGTATTTGTTAGTCCATTCAAGAAAAAACATCTCGTTTGCCTGTCAAGGAGATCAAAACTGAGTTCATTGACACATTCTATCAAACATTACTGTTATTTTTTCTTTTTCTTTTACAGGATGGGTCGATTTCTCGAGTCCTTATTAAATCCTTTGGAGTCTAACAAATGCAAAGATAGGAGATGGAAGCCTTCAACCTTAGAGAAGGTAACATGGTTATCAAGTACTGTTCTGAGTAGTAATCTTGAGGCCTATAGTAACATTGTTTATCAAGTATTGTTCTGATGGATGATCTCGAGGCCTAGTTATTAGTACATTGTTTTGATAGTTCCATTTCCAAGAAATATTCAGTATAGTTTTAAATTTTTTCCGCCTCAAAAGATGCATACTTGTGTATTTTATGTCATGGATAGTGTGCAACTTACGTTGTTTCTATGCTTTTTATTATATTTCTCGGTCACAATATTGAGTTTTCTCTAGTATTTATTTATTACAATCATTCCATGGTCCTAATTTATATTATACTTTTGGCAATCACTTTGTATCCTAAACCCCAGCCTATTTATTTTGTGGCTTATTAGTTTGAATCACATTAAAATTCTTTTTGGAATTGTGGGGTCAAATGTGTCCACAAGGTTAGATGACAACGTTGAGACGTTGCAGGGAACGTTGCAAAGGCGGAAGAGAAGGCACAACGTTGAGACACTAGTGCGACGTCTTATGCTACTGCACTACCCCAAGATAAAGCTTGTCTGCTCAATGCCATACAAAACGTTGCATCTGTAACCTCGCAACGTTGTATCGATTTCCCTGAAAAGGTATTTTTCAACTAGACTATATATGGTGAAAATTTAGAGTCGATGAGTGATTATTTTTGTGTATGTATTCTTCATTATTTTGGTGCTTTAAAATTAGAATAGTAATGACGCTTTTTTAGAGATATTTGTATTGTGAGAGAGTAGCTCAACGTAATCTTCATAGTGCGGAAGAGACTAAAGATAACTCAAAGCTCTATCCATATCTACTCTCAGTCTCGAGAAGAAGATTAGAGAAGAAGATTAGATGTAGTCAACTGAATCAATTAAAATTTTAAGAATGATTTGCTTCGGACTCCGAACGGAAAAATTATTTAGATCATATATTTTAATTTCCAACAGGTTAGAGGGTTGCCATGTGGTTTGGGGATAGAGAAAGCCTTTGGCTTTTTCTTTGGACCAGTTTTATGTATTATTCTTAACTTGGCTCGTACTTATTTGAAGCATCGATTGTCAATATCAATGGGAGAAATCTTTGCTTTCCTTTGAATCTCCATCTTAATTTTGTGCTGTTTTTCCTAAAAGAAAGCTTTACTATGAGACCATCTTTGTGGCTGATCATGAACCATCGACACTTCTAATAGACTTTTCGTTTGAAATATTGTTAAACTAACTATTTATGTCTACGCTTAATGGATTAAACAGGTATGAAATCGACGAAAATTGGCTGATTATGAACCCTCGAAACTTCTAATAGACTTTTCGTTTGAAATATTGTTAAACTAACTATTTATGTTTACGTTTAATGGATTGAACAGGTATGAAATTGACGAAAATTGATTATCCTAGAATACGTTACTAGTTATTCAATTTGCTTGACAATAATAAAGGTGCTACAAATCATAAGGAGACTGAAATATGTTTCCAAACAGCCCCACAAATGTCTTCCTTCATTCATTATCCAATATGCACTCTTTAATTGACTTGACACATATGTCATAGGTTCATTGCTTTAAGATCATATTCTATGATTTTATGGGTATCACTTATTTATAATAAATTCATTATTTATTTATTTATTAAATTACAAGTTTAGCCTTTAAAATTTGTGTTTATTTATTTCGTGGACTTTGAGAAGTATCCAAAAGAATTTCGATCTTTCAACATTTCTAACATGTTTTTTACACTTTCAAATTTTTAACATATTTGAAATTTTTAGGAATTAATTTATATCTTCTCGATATAACTTAAAATTTTGCGTCAGATAAAATCTTAAATTTTTAAATTTATATATAATAGGTTCATGTTTTTTTTAAAAAAATATTGAATAAATGCTTAGCCCATTCTTCACAAAATTAAAAATTCAAATATCTACTTAGACAAAATATTGGACATTTTTCAATACAAAATTGTAACAACTTAATTGTCTGTTTTTGCTCGTTACGTATCGTCGTTAGCTAAACAGGTTTAAAACATGTCTGTTAGGGTGATATTTTTGCACCAACCGATATAGGATCTCACAATCCACCCCTCTTGGGAGTAAGAGTCCTCGCTGGCACATCGCTCCCGGTGTCTGGCTTTGATACCATTTGTAATGGTCTAAGCCCACCGTTAGTAGATATTGTCTGCTTTGGCCTGCTACGTATCGTCGTCATGCTCATGATTTAAAAACTCGTCTACTAGGAAGAGGGTTCCACACTCTTATAAATAATGTTTCGTTTTCCTCTCAAACTGATATGGGATGTCACGCCGACAATTTTAAAAATGACTTCAAACAATGAAACGGACTTATGTTGACTAAAAACAAAAGGTCAAAGATGTCGTGGAATTGATAGAAAAAGAGTGGCCCACCATGTGTGCTCAACTTTGCAAGTTCAATGTATGAAGACCAACTTTTGTTATTTTCTTTTGAAGGATTATTGCATTAAATCACCAAACTTATAAAAACAAATTAATATATAATGTCTTCATTTTGTTATCTTAATCTTATTTTATTCCTTTGTGTTTGAATCTATGTCCTCATTAATCAAATTGCTAATTACATTTAAATCAAAATTAGTGCTTTTGATTTATTTAAATAATTCAAGATCTTGGTGGACACATGGCATAACTATTTTAAATCTAAATGATTAAATGAAAAGATTTTAATTGATTATTCTAATCAAACGGATTAAAATAATTTGTTTTAATATATTTTAAAATGGGATAAAAAAATACACACTTTTACCTTTAATTAAAATTGTTATTAGTTTTTTTCTACACGTGTGAAGCGCACCCATTTTTGTGCGCATAGAGAGGAAAAGGAACCAATATCATACGTTCTCGGTGAGGCGCCGCACGTGCGAATGTCCGTATCTTCTTTTCGTCCGTGAAGGCCACTCGCCTTCCTTTCCCTCTTTCTTTTTTTTTTTTGCCGTTCAGTTCCCTCTGAGCTTTGAGCATTTCTCCATTAACTCTCTGCTTCTTCTTCTTCTTCTTCTTCACATGGAAGCTTAGTCCTCCTCAACTTCATCCTTCTTAAACTTGGTATTCCAATTCATTTCCTACTCTTCTTCTTTCTCTACTTTTTGTTTTTGTTTTTCATGTATGTTCTTTTAATCCACGAGACTCTTCCAATCCATTTCCTTGTTCTTCGATTTATGCTTGATTTCATTGTTTTTTGTTCACTTTTGCAAATGGATCAGAAAATCAGTTGTTTCTGTTTTTGATATGTGAGAGATTTCCATTTAATTTGGGAGATAGAACTGGAACGATTTTAGTTCATTTGGTGACAGTAGCAGCAGAGGAAGGCCTCGATTCAATTAACTAGGGGCATTTCTCTGTTCATAATCGGAGATTTGAACGGACAGGAAATAGTATGCTGTGAAAGGTTTTTTTAAGCTCATTGTTTCTGATGGATCTATAGTGTAATATATCTATGAAATCAACTTCCTGGATTCTAGTTGGAATTTGCGGGGATTAGAGTGATTTCACTGAGTTTTGGCTGCTTTTAGATGCAAATTTTGGTGCAGTTTTCTGTAGTTGCCATATGAACATTCAAGGATTAATTGCATTAGAGTATGAACTTTGTTGATTTGGATGTTGAGATACTCTGATTTGATATGTTTCTATTGTTCTGTACTTTCAGATATGTACTGAGTGATGGAGTCCTGTGATTGCATTGATACCCAATGGCCTCCTGATGAACTTTTAGTGAAATATCAGTACATATCAGATGTACTAATTGCGCTTGCTTATTTCTCCATCCCATTGGAGCTTATATATTTTGTCCAGAAGTCAGCATTCTTTCCTTATAGATGGGTGCTTATGCAATTTGGTGCTTTTATTGTTCTGTGTGGGGCAACACATTTCATAAACCTTTGGACATTCTCCATGCACTCCAAGGCTGTTGCTGTGGTGATGACTCTTGCAAAAGTTGCCTGTGCTATTGTTTCATGTGCAACTGCATTAATGCTTGTTCATATTATTCCTGATCTTTTGAGTGTCAAAACTCGAGAGTTGATTCTTAAGAACAAGGCTGAAGAACTTGACAGGGAGATGGGTCTTATTCTCACTCAAGAAGAAACTGGAAGGCATGTTAGAATGTTAACTCATGAAATAAGAAGCACGCTCGACCGAGATACCATATTAAAAACGACACTCGTTGAGCTGGGGAAGACGTTAGGACTTGAGGAATGTGCTCTATGGATGCCATCACGGAATGGACTTAGTTTACAACTTTCACATGCTTTGAACTACCAGATACCAGTGGGAGCTAATATTCCTATAAATCTTCCTGTTGTCAATGATGTTTTCAATAGTAATCGAGCCATACGCGTTCCGTACACTTGTCAATTGGCTAAGATGAGACCTCCTGCTGGAGGAAGATATTTGGCACCAGAAGTTGTTGCTGTGCGAGTTCCTCTCTTGAACCTTTCAAATTTCCAAATGAACAATTGGCCTGATGGCTCTTCCAGAAGCTATGCAATTATGGTTCTAATCCTTCCTACCGATAGTGTTAGGAAATGGCGGGATCATGAGTTGGAACTTGTCGATGTTGTCGCAGACCAGGTTTTGTGTAATTTCTTGTTCTGCTGCACCTCTACACTGCTCCTTGACTGCCATATTTACACAACTAGTGTTAGTTAAGGTATACAAGTAATTGATTATCTGTAGTTCTAATAAATAGTACAAACTAGGTTGCATTTTAAGATAGGATCTTAATGCCTGAGGAAGACGAATACACATGCTACGCTTAGGGACACACTTTGTAAGTGATGCCATTGTTGGGTTTGCTGTCAAGTAAGAGCTCAGTGATTTGAGCCAAGAGCTTTCATATAAAAAAAGGTTGGCAATTGAGGAAACTTTAGAAGAGTTCCTTTGAGTTGATGGGTAGGGGAACGAAACATTTCATATAAGGATGTGGAAACCTCTCCCTAATAGACGCGTTTTAAAATCGTGAGGCTGATGGCAATATGTAACAAGACCAAAGCGGACAATATCTACTAGCAGTAGGGTTAGGTTGTTACAAATGGTATCAAAGCCAGACATCGAGTGGTGTGTCAGCAAGAACGTTGGACCCCCAAGGGAGTGGATTGTGAGATCCCACATCAGTTGGAGAGGGGAACGAACATTCCTTATAAGGATGTGGAAACTTCTCCCTAACAAACGTGTTTTAAAACTGTGAGGCTAACGGCGATATGTAACAGACCAAAGCGGACAATATCTACTAGCGGTGGGCTTGGGCGGTTACATGGGTTATCTAGTTTATCTAGTCTTTGATTGAAATTAAAGCATGAAGTTCTTATCTGTTCATAACGCAGAGAAGATTTCTTGTTTCTCTTAGTTATATGAAATGTCATGGAGAATTTCTAAGCTGTTTTCTGTCATTCCGAACTGGGGTATGAAGAATGTCATGTTTTCTGGCTATTCTTATCTGTTCATGTATATATGCCTTTTGTTACCTGTCTTCATGTTTCCTTGTATTAACAGCTATCAGGAACTGCTAAATCATGAAAATCTTGAAATCCATATAGGTAGCTGTTGCTCTTTCTCATGCTGCACTTCTTGAAGAATCTATGCTTGCGCGTGATCAGCTCGTGGACCAAAATGTGGCTTTGGATTTAGCTCGAAGAGAGGCGGAGACAGCGATTCACGCTCGTAACGACTTTCTGGCTGTCATGAATCATGAAATGAGGACGCCAATGCATGCAATAATTGCTCTATCATCCCTGCTCTTAGAGACCGAGCTGACTCCAGAGCAAAGAGTGATGATAGAGACAATACTCAAGAGTAGCAATCTTCTAGCCACTCTGATTAATGATGTCTTGGATCTTTCTAGACTTGAAGATGGCAGCTTGGTATTGGACTTGGGATCATTCAATCTCCATGCAGTTTTCAAAGAGGTGAATTCTAGAATCTATGCTTACTTTTCTCAGCTGACATTATCCTAACATCATCAAGCTTTTCATTGCAGGCAATGGATCTGATAAAGCCCATCGCTTCGGTTAAGAAGCTGTCCATGGCGTTGATTCTGGCATCAGATCTTCCCATCTGTGCCGTTGGCGACGAGAAGCGGCTTATGCAAATCATCTTGAACATCGTTGGAAATGGTGTGAAGTTTACTAAGGAAGGTCATGTTTCTATCATAGCATCTGTTGCAAAACTGGACTCTTTAAGAGATTGGCGCCCTCCTGAATTCTATCCAATGCAATCCGATGGCCACTTTTACCTGCGAGTTCAGGTTGGTATTATCCCATATCAAAATAAGAACAGGAGGCGGTGAATGAACATGTTCTCCTTGTGCAGGTTAAAGATTCAGGATGTGGTGTTCTTCCCCAAGACATTCCTCATCTGTTTACCAAATTCACTCAGTCACAAACACGATCTAACCGAACAAATAGTAGTGCGGGACTCGGGTTAGCCCTTTGTAAACGGTATTGCCTCGATATCACGAAAAGTTATTTAATGAGACCATTACAATGTAGCTAATAATTTGGCTCTGTTATGAGATAGACGGCTTCATCGAACAGTTTTTCGGGTATCACCTAACCCAATGCGTTATAACCCGAAAAATATCTGTTTATGTGATATGGGTCATGTTCCAAAATGAAATAATTGGTCTGAGCCAACTTCTTTCTGTTCATCCCCTTATCTTCTTTCTGTTGGATCAGGTTTGTAAATCTCATGGGAGGTCACATTTGGATGGAGAGCGAAGGCCCTGAAAAAGGGACAACGGCTGTGTTCATTCTGAAACTTGGGATCTGCAATGCTAACCCAAATGACTTATCAGTCAAGCAAGTTGCACCCGTTGTAAACCACAGAAGTGCAGATCTCCATGGACATAGGCCAATCTTCAGAGAAACTGATCAAGTTGCCTTCTCCGGTTCGCGGTACCAAAGAAGTCTTTAAACTCGATCCGTTCGGAGTTCCTAATCTCTTTCAGGATTTTTCGCAGGGAGACGATGAAGCTGAAAGAAATACATCTCGATCGTCGCTGCGCCTTTGCTTCTCGAGCAATGTTACCAGTTATTAATCAGAGAAAACACAAGGATGCCAAATGGGCAGCCATCATATAGTGTAAGATATCTATCCTGTAACTCTTGAAGATCAAAGATGAACATTTTGTGGTGTTATGGATTTTAGTATACAAATTTTAGTTCCTTTAATAAGATAATCTTGTTTATGATATCTTTTCCATATTCAAAAGAATCGATCATGTTTGTTCCATAGCTATACACTTAGGCTTTGGAATTATAAAAATTTTAGAAGGAAAATGAAGATCTTCCCCTGTTTTTCTACTCCGTGAGGCCGCTGGTGTAGGGAACGCCGGTCTGCGGCACCCAATCGTCCGCCATCAAAAAATTCCCCGCCGTGAAATTCCCAGCATCAGTATCATCAATCAAATGAAACCCCATCCAATTAACCCTCTCCGACGTGTTAGATCCCGGCCCAAAATTCCCAAATTCCGCATAATACGAAGTGTTCAAAGCAAAATCTCCATTCCAAGCCCTCCACCCCGCCGGATTAATCAAATCATCCATAAAGCTCTGCATATAAACCGTCCTCGAGTACTCCTTCCACGGCCGCCCGAGGAACGTGTTCACTCTGGCGCCGCTATTGTTTGCGAGGTCGTCGGCTGCCGTGATCCGGCAGTTGTGGATTGAGGTGCCGGTGTTCTGATTTGGGTCGGTCCGGCCTTGGGCAGTGATGGCGTTGAACTGGTTGGTCATCGGCAGACGCGGGTAGATGTTGCAGTTCTGTAAGACGACGGCGGCGTTGCCGAAGATGAAGTCGACGGTGCCGTAAATATCGCAGTCACGGTAGAATTGGCGGAGGGAGTGAGTGTATAAGGTGTCTTGGTAGCCTTCGAAGCTGCAGAGGTAGAACGTTGATAAGTCGGCGCTGTTCCGGACGGCCACGGCTTGGTGTTTTATTGCTCCGGCGGTGTTTCTGAATGTCATGTTTACTGCTACGAATCCGGGTCCGACCACCGCTGGTGATGAAACGAAAACGGGTAAATGAGACCCGGTTCGATAAAGCTTTTATTTTACTTTAATTGTTAATAATTTTTATATTTGCTTATTTCCAATTTTTTATTAATTTAAAAAAAAAATTATATGAACTCTAAATTTTATAATAAATGGGTTAGAAAAAAAATGTTTGTTTAATAAACTCTTCCCTATTTAATTTTTCTGTTAAATTAGTTATTAATTTATTATTTAACGAATTTTAAATTGTGGAAACACTTACCAAATGTGGCGGAATTAAAAGTGGTCCAGCCGTCGATGACACTCCGATTACCAGTGACGACGGTCTGATTAATCCCATCTCCGATCATCATCAAGTACCTCTTATTCTTCGCAATCGTCACGTATTCTTCATAAACTCCAGCATCCACGAAGATCAAGAAATAGCCGTCGGTCGGAGCAGAGTTGTTCGGCGCCGCCGCAATCGCCTCATTAATGGTTGTGAAATTTCCGCTGCCGTCTTGACTGACGACGACGATGTCTCTCACAGAAATCTGGTCGTCGCCACCGTCGTCGGTCTGCAGCAGATTCCGGCGAGTTGCCGTCTCGTAGATCGCTTTGGTTCTGCTGGACATTTTGAGTGACATTCGTCCGTTGCTGAACCCGCCCTGTCTCCCGGCGGAAGTCCATGTCGGTTTTTTCTTCTTCTTTGGAACCCAACCTGTCGAGAATAAAAAATTAAATAATAATAATAATAATAATAATGGTTAAGAATCTCCGGAAGCCTATGAAGCTCTAGAACGGCCTTCTCTATTAAATAATAATAATAATAATAATAATAATAATAATAATAATAATTTATAATAATTACGACTCTCCACAATGGTATAATATTGTACACTATAAAGTCTCCTCTCAAGCCTATGAAGCTTTCGAACAAAGGATTTTATTGATATGACTAAGTAAAGGACATGACTCTGATACCATGTTAGGAATCACGAATCTCTGCAATTGTATGATATTGTTGACTCTGAGAATAAGCTCTAGTGGCTTTGTTTAGGCTGACCCAAAAGGTCTTATGTCAATGAAGATATATTATTTACCCAAAAGGTTTCATGCCAATGAAGATATATTATTTACTTATAAACTCGATCATTCTCTAAATTACCGAACAATTTTCAACGATAATAATAATAAAAGATATTAATAAAATAAACACAAACCTTTGGTGAAAAAGGCCAAGGACATAGAGTACAGCTTGGTGTCAGCGGCAAGTGGGAGGGAAAGGCCATTTTTGAGAGACCAAGACCCCGCCGTCGCCTTAAGCCCATCCAAACATGTCTGTTGGTTCGTCAATATCGCACTCAACAGGCTCTGCACGTCGTCCGCCTTCATCTCCGGCAGCGTCCGGCTCGTCGAGTTCACCGTCCGGAACGACGTCGTCAGGTAATCTATGTTCAGTCCCGCCAGCAGCTGGCAGTCCTCCAGCGCCCTCACTGCCGCCACAGTCAACGACGACCGGGACCGGAGATACTTCTGCACTAGCCGGAGGAACTTCTGCGACGACGACAACGACTTTCTGACGGACGACCGCCCGTACGAGTACACATTGCCGGTTTGGTTTGGGAGGGCGGATTTGCAGTAGGAGGGGTCTGGGGCTGAGCTGCAAACCGAACCGGGGGGAGCGGCGGAAGTGGAGATTCCGGCGGTGGTGATGTAGAGGGAGATGAGGAGGAGAGAGTAGAACGCGGCGGTGGTTGGGGCAGCCGCCATTGGTGAAAGAAGAGAGCTTTGGGATTTGTGTTGGAAATGGGGTAATGGGGTTTGTATGCATTTATAGGAAGAGGAAGCATTGGATGGAATTTTGAATGTGTTCGGTCTTAACGTAAACATTTTGAAGTCTACAATTAATTTAATTTAAGCAATCATTCCTCACAAATCTCATTCTATCTGACTACCATACAAAAGATTCCTTCCCAATTTCCAAAAGGATGAATATTTAGTCTCGAGACGGTGGTACTATACATCCTCTGATTCCCAATTGAATTGTCTTTCCAGATCTCGTCGGTCTTACTTGTAGGTCATATTGTGTCTTGAGATGGTCGTCCTATTCACATTAGTGAAGCGGTTGGATGCATAAAGGAAGTGCACGTTTGTGAGACCTTAGTTAGGATATTAGGGAAGTCCACCTACGAGCACGAAAGAGTGTGGTACTATGGATCTTCAGACTCCCAATCGAGTTGCCTTTCCAGGTCTCACCGATCTTGTCTATAGGTCGTGCAGTATCTTGTTTGAATACATAAGGGAAGAGCACGTTTGTGAGACGTTGGTAAGGATGCATGGAGAAATCAACCTACGAGCACGAAAGAGTATAATACTACAACCAATTTCATAAGAAGATTTTTTTCTAAACTCATTCATAACTTACCATAAAAGAAGCATTAAAAAATTATGCGAGATCTATAGAACAAAATAATATATCATTTAATGACGGTGTCAAAAACTTAAAACCGGAGAAAAGTGGGAGAAAAGTGAAAATGGCGGAATGGAAGAATAGCAAAGCGCGTTGATAAAATGGACAAAAGAGGAAGGGAGGGTGTTTGGTTACGTTGAAAAGTGACAAGATTTGCAAGCTGGCATGCAGATGTTTTGTTTTTTGTTTTCTTTTAATAATTCTTTTAAGAAAACCAATTTAGGTTATTTCACAAATTATAATCCCCTCAATTCTTTTTAATTAAAAATAAAAATAAAATATATATTTTAAGTGGTTTTTAAAAAAATAAAAAATTTCGTTTTAAAAATAAATATAAACTTTTAAAAGCAACGATAAAAAGTTTGAAGATAATTTATAAAATATTGATAGACAATTTTCATCCGTATAGTAAAATAATTTTTTTTTTAAATTATAAAAGTAAATTGTGTTAATGCAATTTTTACAATTTTATGAATATTTTTTAAATATAGTATCCCAGTAAAAATATTTTTTGGCCGTAAAAAATTTAAGGTTATTTTTATTAATTTAGCTGTGACCATAACCCACTCACTCAAATATCTCAATTTGTTGCCACAAAAAACCACTAACAACAATATTCTATATTTTTTAATTAATAAAATCAAATGTGACATTATTCTTACTTTAGACCCATATAATTAAATTAATTATTAAACATTTCCACCTCTTAAATTAGTCAAACTAGTTATTATTTATATTATATTATATTTATTTGCAATTTTTTAATTTATCAATATTTATTATATAATGAAAATGTCGATTCTTTTTTTATAAAAAAAAAAAAATGTCACATCTAGAATCTTCTCATATAAAACAGAGTCATTGTAGATATTAAATAAAATATACGTAACTTCATTCACGTGGGACCAACCACGTGCAGTTACACAATTCATAACTAAATTTAAATTATCCTTAACAAATTATTGGTTTAGGTTAAGAGGTTGAATTTGCTACTTAATTTTATTTAAAATATATTAATTAAGTCTTAATCTTTATTATTAGTTTATAAAAATAAGAATAATAAAAAAGATAGGGATATAAAAATAAATAAAATAGTACGAAATTATTTTGGAAAAATAACACAGGGTTGACTTGGAATAGTCAAAACCGCGTCTATTTATTATTATTTGCATTTTTTCAAAAAAAAATTATATTTTGAGAAAGTCAGAGTGCATGGAAACAGTACTAATAAATAAAGGGTGAGTGGCAATAGTTACGTAATTAATGCAGTCCAAAAAATTGGTTAATATTACAAAATATTAATAAATATTAATAAATAACTTATTACAAAATAACAACAATTGGTTAATATTAATTAATAACATAATTATAATTATGAAGTTTAAGATATTTTGAGTAAATATTATATTAAAATCACCAGGAATTAAGATATTTCAAAATCTTATGCATGGTCAATTTAGGAGGCTTAAGTTTATTATAAATTTCTATAATTTGATTGTATCGAGTCGAGGAGGCGGGATCATAGGAGGACTCCACCGAGTTACGTTGAGCTGTCATCATGTACGACACAATGTGAAAAGAATATAGAGGGAACTCATATCACATATAATATCAATCTCATCTCGACCCCACTTCAATCTAAAATAGTTATTAATAGTATAAAAACTAATAAATATCTCAAGACAAGAACACTTATATATAAATGCAAATAAACTTAGTCATAGGCTAAAGTAGAGCAAAAAAAATGTTATTTTTACTACATTTTTCAAGTCTCCGTTTATAAATATAACAAACAATACATAAATGTAACTTTAACATCGTTTTCATTACATTTTCAATGATACTAAACAAAAGGTTTGGCTATAAATCTCTCGATCTGTATGCGTCTCTTTCTATCTATCTCTCTCAAGTTGAATTATGAAGGAGAAAAGTTAGAGAATTAAGTGTTTGGAAATATACGATATAAGCCAAACAAAGTCAAAAAAAATCTAACTTGTTAATTGGGTTTTGATTTGAAATTGAAGTGTTTTGGTTTTAGAATCACACCCTGTCTGCGGTCTTCTCTTTCAGTGTTGACTGTACACTCCTGTACATAAACCACCGACGGCCCCACCGCCACCGCCGCCCACGGCCCAAGGATTTCTTTCTTTTATATTTACATTTTTATTTTTTATTTTAATCTTTCAACTTTTGATTTTAGTTTATGCTATATTTTAAACTTATTTGAATTATTGATATGAATCAAACAACTGATCATTTGCATTGACTCGAACGAGTAATTAGAAGAAGCAATATAAAGAGATTTAAGTATCAAATCAAGAAAAGAATGAAGTTGTAGTAAATATCACTTACATTAGAGACTGATTTGTAGTTGAATTACCATTTATAAAACTATTTATATTTCTTTATTTTCTTCCATGTCTATTTAATAGCTTTTATGGTAGTTTGTAGTTGGTAGTTGAACTACATCAAGTTTAGATTATTTTTTTAATTTATTTAAACATATGTAATATTCATTTCTGACACTATGTTGGAATACAAAAACGTTGTGTTTGAAACTCTTGAGGTGTTATGTTTGTTTCAAACCTTACTCTAGGTTTGATGTTTAAAATCGATTCATTGGATTAGTCATGATCAAATTAATTCTAGAGTGAGTCGTCTTGGTATCTAAGAGTGACCATCCTAGATTCCAAGTTCGATCTAAGAGTTATTCATCTTCTAACCTGATCTTGATTTGAATCATTCGTTAAGTTAGCTTTCTTTGTGAAAGTTTGCAAGAATACTAGAACGACCTCTAGCTTTACAAAATTGAGCATTGTTGGTGCTTATCAATTATAAATTAAAAAATTTAGTCCCTCTATTTTAATAGATCGGTAATAAATAATGTTTATAATCTAAATTCTAATTTTCGAAACATCTTTATATAATTAAATTACACAGACTATTTAACCAATAAATTTTTAATTAATTCATGTTAATGCTTATTTTATCCTTAACTTTATTCTCTTGTGACAATTTGGGTCAAAATTATCACTTATTAATTTAATAAATGTGACATTTCAAAGACATTAATACAATGAATCATAGGCCCATATGAGAATTTAGGGCCCAAAGGAAGGGCTTTCTTTTCTTTCTCATCTTACAGCTATTTGTTATTATATATATATATATATATATATATATATATATATATATATATATATATATATATAAACAATTTTATTGAAAGAATATAAAACATGGCAAAAAATAAAAAAAATTATAATTATAATATTTCGACATCAACCCATAATACCATACAAAAATATTTTTAATGTCTGAGAGTCTACGTTGAACATAGGCATAAGATTGTATTAGTCTGCTCAAATTAACAAAGTCGGTAAATCAAGAACATAGTAAATAATTGAAGATTAATTTGTAAAAAAATTTAGTGATATAAATGCATGATGAATGTCAGACTCCGATCTCTAAGATAAAGGGAGGACATGACATGTGATTCTATTTAGGAGCGTATGGGCCAAAAATGGTTGAAGACTCATTAAATTTGTTTCTTTACTTTCCACAATAATGAAGAAATTATAGTATATATATATATATATATATAAATTAAAAAAATAATAATTACTTTATTAGGTTAAACAAATTGATAGTACCATTTTATTTAATGTAAGTTTATTGTGGCGTACTATGATATAGAAAAATACTACTTTACTAAAAATGAAATATTAATAATTTCATGTGAATTATATAGTTTCCTAAATTATGATCGAAACGTTACAAAATTACATAATTATATGATTAGAAAATGAATGTATTTGTGGTGGTTAAGATTGATTATATTGCTTGTAAATGAAGCTAAATTGACATGTCATGTGATTCCCCACCCACGTGGCAATGAACCCAAAAAGGCCACAATAATTTAAACTAACCCTAATTATTTACTTTTTTTTTTTTTAATTATTATTATTTTTTCTTCTCAGTCCCTAAGATTTCTGCTAATTTGTCGGTGCTCCCTACCTTGTTTCCAATTTTGTATTTGCCTGAGAGTCAGAATTTCCCTCAAAGATTCCTTTTTAAAACAAAAATTTCTCTTACTTTTTTAAAATATTAAAAAAATAATTATAATTATTTTAAAAAATGTAAACTAATATTAAAATTATAGAGATGAATTGGGTAATTTAAAAACCAACAAATTAGAACTTCAAAACTATTTAAAAATAATATAAAAATTAAAATGAGAAATTAATCGGAAGGGCAAAAAAAAAAAAAAAAAATCAAAATCAAAAGATAAATTTGATAGCAACAAATCAAGAAAAGTGACCCAAAAAGAACCATAGATGCAAAAGAAAGAAAGAAAAAGGGTTAATTTTAATAATTTGTTGATGCTTTTTTCTTCCTTTCTCCACTTTGGTCCCAATTCCAAACATTGGATGGGATCCAACCCAAAATTATGAAGTCTTCCTATGCTCCTTAATGAGTTCACAAATTATCCTTTAGATGGTATATAATTTTTGGGCAGTTGTCCGAGATCTCGCGATGAGATAACCACTAGCGCCCCTACAAAAACTCCATCGCCCCACATTTCCTCCAACACAGATTTGGATGAGTTGATAGAAAAAGGTAACGAAAAAAAGTGGGGAGAGAGAGATCGCATACTGAGTGCATCTTTAGATTGGGTACATCAATGAAGCGAGACTATATCCGAATAAACCCTGAGATAAGACAAGGCAGCTAGGCTGAAGATAGAAAAGTCTTGTCCAACACCTACGGATGTGTGTCAATGAGGAGGAGTTAAGTATCAATTTAGTTAAAAAAATATATGACACAAATTTTAAATGGTACATATGAGTCAATAACTTATAAAAGTTTAGATTTAATTAATAAAATTATAAATCTTGTGTGAATGGTTCCAAAAGTTTTGGAAGTATAAATTCTTATTTTTATAAATATGAAATATTATAAATCTACTCTTCATCTCCCCTCGTGAGAGCCACATAAATCTCCCCTTCATCTTCTTCCCCTCATCTCTGTTTCAGACATGTACGGCCTCAGAAACAGAGCTCAAAGCTCTTCAAATCCCACCGCCTCCATTTCCGCCATTTTCACCTTCTTTTCCATTCTTTTCCTCTTCTCCTTCAAACCCATTTCTTCAAATCCCCAAACCCACCAAACCGCTCGATCCCTTTGCAATGGCACTCTCTTTCCAAATCTCTGTTTCTCAAAGCTCTCCTCTTTTCCCCAACTCGCCTCCCTCTCGCCGGAAAAGCTCGCCGGCTCCGCCCTCAACTTCACCAACGAAGAGGTTCACGGCGCCTACGCCAATTGCTCCAAGCTCAAGACTCTCTTCTACGGAGGCCTGAATCCCACCGACCGCCGCGCTCTCGACGACTGCCTTGAGCTTCTCGATGGCAGCATTGCCGAGCTCCAAACTTCGATTTACGATCTATCGCCGTCGCAGTCCGCCGCTCGCCACTCCCACGATCTGTTGACGTTGGTCAGCGCCGCCATGACCAACCACCGGACTTGTCGTGATGGGTTTTATAATAGTTCCGGGACTGTCAGGAAACGGGTGGAGCTGTATTTGGGGAAAATCGAACAGCATTTGAGTATTGATTTGGCGATGCTGAAGAAAATCCCTGGAGTTAATCGGGCTGCCACGGCGGAAGAGGTGTTGCCGGAGTATGGGGCGGTGAGAGGTGGGTTTCCGATGTGGGTTTCGGTTAAGGATCGGAGATTGTTGCAGGCGGCGGTGAATGAAACGAAGTTTGATTTGGTGGTGGCAAAGGATGGCTCCGGGAATTTCACCACTGTCGGCGAGGCTGTCGCCGCCGCTCCAAATTCGAGCACGACCAGGTTTTGCTGAACTGAACACTGAATTTTTTATTAAAAAATTATCAATTATGAACTGAATTTTTTATTTATTTTAGAAAAAACATTAATAACTAAATAAAGTTATAAATATTAAATTAATAATCATAAGATTTAAGAAATTGTGATGTTTATTGGGCACAGGTTTGTAATATACATAAAAGCAGGGGCCTATTTTGAGAATGTGGAAATAGAACGGAAAAAGACAAACTTGATGTTCGTCGGCGACGGGATCGGCAAGACGCTGATAAAGGCCAACCGGAACGTCGTCGACGGCTGGACTACATTCCGATCAGCCACCGTCGGTCAGTTCTCTGTTTTACTCTTTTTTTTAAAATTAATTAATTACTATCATTAAAATGATGAAACCACCTGACAATCATCAGATCTTGCCTCTGAAATGATTTATTTATTATTATTTATTTATCATAATTTTGGATCTGTTCTAATATTTTAAAATTAGAAAACGTTTCTTAATTTAATGTTTTTTTTTTAATTTTAGAAAATAAATAGGTATAGAATTGAGACTTAAAAAAGAAAATAAAAATTCAAAATTGAAAAGGGAAATGAGTAGATAATAGTTGAATATGAAATAGACTAAATTAATAAAAAAATTATTTTTAAATTAAAATTTTAATCTTTAAATTTTTACAAAATTTTTAAAAAAATTGTGAAATAGTTAATATTTTATTTAAAAAATATATTTTAATTTTAAAAAATACCTATCAACTTTCAAAAATTTCATTAATATAATTAATTTTTTTAAAAAAATTTAAAAAAATGCCTTTAAATATTTTTTAAAAATTCAAAAAAAATAATACTATCACTTTTAAAAATACTAATAAACTTTCCAAAGTAACACTAGAGAGTGAGATAATAGACGGTTTTCGTCCATATATTGATGGTAAGAACTTTTTTAAATATTTTTATTTATAAAAATTAAAGGTGTAAAGTTACTTTTTTTATAGGTGTTTTCAAATAAAAATTTAAATTAGAAGGTATTAATAAAAAAATTTAAATTCAAAAATATTTTTGAAATATTAT
Source organism: Cucurbita ficifolia (assembly GCA_033971965.1). Classification (NCBI taxonomy): domain Eukaryota; kingdom Viridiplantae; phylum Streptophyta; class Magnoliopsida; order Cucurbitales; family Cucurbitaceae; genus Cucurbita; species Cucurbita ficifolia. The sequence continues at coordinate 9,276,380 of CM066978.1, forward strand.
TGAAAGTTTAAAACATTTAAAATTATTATTGAATTTTTTGAAAATTTAGGGATGTTTTTTTTATTAATTATTTTCAAAGGTGGCAAAAGGGTAGGGCAAGACGAGTATAGTGGGCCCAGTGTGGCCCAAAAGCCGCTAATATGGTCGAACCGCATGTGGGTTGGATAAGATTGCCGATCTCCGGAAAAAAGGGCCGTTGCCTTTATCAATAAATCTTTAAATTTATTCTATAAATTTATTAATGTTTTTTAAATCTACTCTTTATTTGATCTTATAATTTGTCGTTGACATTTAAGTTTTAATTTTAATATTTTACTACTAATACTTTTGGTATTTGATGTAAAAAAAATTCAAATTTTTATCTCGTTTGAGAATAACATATAAATTTTTATCTCGTTTGAGAATAACATATGTTAGTTACTGTGTTCAGCTGCGGTCGGCAATGGGTTCATAGCGAAAGGCATAACATTCGAAAACTTTGCTGGTCCGAGCAAGCACCAAGCTGTAGCCTTCCGAAGCAACTCCGACTTCTCGGCATTTTACCAATGCAGCTTCATCGGCTATCAAGACACCCTCTATGTCCATTCTCTCCGTCAATTCTACCGCGAATGCGACGTCTATGGCACCATCGACTTCATCTTTGGTAACGCTGCAGTCGTCTTCCAAAACTGCAATCTCTATGCTCGAAAACCCAACTCGAACCAACGCAACATATTCACTGCCCAGGGTCGTGAGGATCCTAACCAGAATACCGGAATCTCAATCCTCAATTGCAAGGTTGAAGCCGCCTCCGATTTGATCCCGGTTCTTTCCTCCTTCAGAACTTACTTGGGTCGGCCCTGGAAGCTCTACTCGAGGACAGTTTTTCTCCAGTCATTTATTGGGCAGTTGGTCGACCCAGCTGGGTGGCTTGAGTGGAGTGGGACATTTGCATTAGATACTTTATATTATGGGGAGTATTTGAATCGCGGGCCTGGTTCTAACACGACTGGACGAGTTACTTGGCCAGGTTATCGGGTCATTACTAACTCAACGGAAGCAAGTCAATTTACAGTGGAGGCGTTTATACAGGGTAGTGAGTGGCTGAACTCGACTAAGATTCCTTTCTTCTCCGGTTTGGCTTGACCGTTATCCCTCGGAGGTTCAATGTTTCGATGCGTTTTGTTTTTGTAAGGACTAAAATGCTTTGATGTTGTCGGAAGAAGTTAAAAGTTGCCTAATCTAAGATTATATATCTAATGAGTTACTTTTTACAAAAAAATCAACCAATTAATGATATTAATTGGATGATTTAATGAAAATTAGACCCTTAATTTGAGGAAGGGGTATGAATTAGTCAAACAAGAATGAATGCATTTTCATGGGAATGAGCAGTGAATTATTATATTAATAATAAATAAAAAGGAAGGCTTAAAAATAGGGTGAAAATAAATAAATAAATAAATAAAGAAAAAAAAGAAAGAATAGTCCAATGATTAAAGTTAAAAAATAAAAAAGAAAAGAAAATAATAATTATTTTTCCACTGCTTTTTATGATTCTTTGTTGACTGCTGCTCTCCCATGCCAGGTTGCTATCAACAGCTTTTTCAGACCTAAATTAATTAAACACTTCTTCCTAACAAATGGGTCTATTCTATTTTCATTTTATTATTTATTTATTTTCAATTCTTAAATTTTATTATATTAAAATATTTGTTAATGCCCTGCCTTCCCGTAACATAGTCACAGTATTTACTTATTATTTATAAAAGTGAAGACTATCTCCACATACCAATACAAGTTCTTCCAGCAAATTTTGTCCTTACTCATATAAAAGTGAAGACTATCTCCACATACCAATACAACTTTTAGGGTTTCTATGATCGAGCTACTGAAAAAGAAAGTGCACCTTGTTTCAGAGGATGTAGGAGAATGTTGGGGCACCAGGTGCTGTGTGAGATTCCACATTAGATACTGAAAAAGAAGGTGCACCTTGTTTCAGGGGATGTAGGGGAATGTTGGAGCACCAGTGCTGTGTGAGATTCCACATTGGACACTGAAAAAAAAGGTGCACCTTGTTTCAGGGGATGTACGGGAATGTTGGGGCACCAGTGCTGTGTGAGATTCCACATTGGACACTGAAAAAGAAAGTGCACCTTGTTTCAGGGGATGTAGGGGAATGTTGGGGCACCAGTGCTGTGTGAGATTCCACATTGGATAGAGAGGGGAACAAAACATTATTTAAACGCGTTTTAAAACTGTAAAGCTGACGATGATACGTAACGGGTATGGGTGAAGAAGAAGAAATCAAATATTTTAAAAGAAAAAGAAAAAGAAAATGTAAGAATGTCACAAGTCTTGGTTGGGTGGTCAGAGACTCATAAATGCCCCTTGTGATTCCAATTTTTGGGGCAAAGGGAACTTCCCATCTCCACAAGAACAAACTCCCCCTCTAAAACATACCCACTTCAACACTGAAAAATCATATATTTTTTTTAATTTTTTTTAAAATAATATGAATTAATTGTCTTCCCCTTTTCCTTTATAAATATACTCATCATCTTCACACAAAGCTCTGCTCAACAGCCTTTCCCTCAGACCTCCCATCAATGGCCGCTCTCAAACCTCTGTTTTTCCTCACCCTCCTCTGTTTCTTCCCCTGCAACAATGCCCACCCTTTCCACCGCCATCCCCGTACTGCCCATCATAACTACAGAGACGCCCTTACCAAATCCATCCTCTTCTTTGAAGGCCAAAGGTCCGGCAGGCTCCCCTCCAACCAGAGAATGACGTGGCGCCGGAACTCTGGCCTCTCTGACGGCGCCGCCATGAAGGTACTTAACACAAAGACACACCCATTTAACTCTGTTTCGATTCGAAATGTTTATTTATGAAGTGGGGTTGTGGTAATGTAGGTTGATTTGGTCGGCGGCTACTACGACGCCGGCGACAATGTGAAGTTTGGGTTTCCCATGGCTTTCACTACCACCATGCTTTCGTGGAGTGTTCTTGAATTTGGTGGGTTGATGAAGGGGGAGCTTCAGAATGCTAAACAAGCTGTTCGTTGGGCTACTGATTATCTCCTCAAGGCCACTGTTCATCCCGACACTATTTATGTTCAGGTTGGGGATGCTAACAAGGATCATGCCTGTTGGGAGAGGCCAGAGGACATGGACACTCCCCGGAGTGTTTTCAAGGTGGATAAAAACAACCCTGGAACAGAGGTCGCCGCCGAGACCGCCGCTGCACTCGCCGCCGCATCACTGGTTTTCCGTCGAAGTGATCCTATTTACTCAAAGATTCTTGTCAGAAGAGCCATGAGGGTATGTAAAAAAACCTACATTGGAGAAACAGATTTAAACAGAGCAAACCAGAGTAAAACAGAGCATTTTGACGAAGCTCCATTATTTTGTTTTGGGTTTTCTGCAGGTCTTTGAGTTTGCTGATAAGTATAGAGGGTCTTACAGCACTGGCTTGAAGAAATATGTATGCCCATTTTACTGCTCTTACTCTGGATATCAGGTAAAGCTCAAGAACACTAAAGCTTCCATTTTTATAAGAAAAAACAGAGGTTTTAAGAGAAATTGTTGCAGGATGAGCTTCTGTGGGGTGCTGCTTGGCTTCAGAGAGCCACCAAAAACCCCAAATACCTCAACTACATTCAAGTCAATGGACAGACCCTCGGCGCCGGTGAGTTCGACAACACGTTCGGTTGGGATAACAAGCACGTCGGCGCCAGAATCCTTCTCTCCAAGGTTTGATAATAGTATGATATTGTTCACTTCTACTCACTTTCCCAACTTATTTTCCTTCAAAAAGCATTTGGTTTGATGAATTCACAGGCGTTTTTGGTGCAAAAGATGAAGTCTCTTCATGATTACAAGGGCCATGCTGATAATTTCATATGCTCCCTGATTCCTGGAGCTTCATTCTCCTCGACCAAATACACTCCAGGTTCGTACTGTCCTATAAAGCCAAGCCATGAGAATTTATGATCAAAGTGCGTCGTGATTACTAACAAAACTATCGTTTTTTTGGATTGTGCAGGAGGGTTGCTGTTCAAAATGAGCGACAGTAACATGCAATATGTAACATCCACTTCATTCCTGCTATTAACATACGCCAAATACTTGACCTCCGCCCACATGGTGGCGAACTGCGGCGGCGCCACCATAACCCCCAAAACCCTCCGCTCCATCGCCAAAAAACAGGTACATTTCGGAATCCAGAGCAGGGGACTAGTTTTGATTTTGTGGGTACTGATAAAAAAAATCCATTTTTGGTGGCGTAGGTGGACTATCTTCTTGGGGACAACCCTCTAAAGATGTCCTACATGGTGGGTTATGGGGGAAGGTACCCTAAAAGGATCCATCACCGGGGATCATCGCTGCCGTCCATTGGAGCTCATCCAGCGAAGATCCAATGCTCAGCAGGGTTCAGTGTGATGAACTCGGCAGCACCCAATCCAAACCTGCTGATTGGTGCAGTGGTGGGTGGGCCCGATCAGAACGACAGGTTCCCAGATCAAAGGTCGGATTATGAGCAGTCCGAGCCTGCCACGTATACCAACGCACCCCTTGTAGGGTCACTTGCTTACCTGGCTCACTCTTTTGGCCAGCTCTAGGGAGGAGGGAGGGGGAGAGGACACTTTAGCCCTCTAAATGGAGGGTTACCCCGTTGGCCCTTTTTTTAAAAAAAGGTTTTAATTTTTAAAGAAAAACGTGAGGGCACATGGCCAAAAGGGAAAGGCTCGAGCCCCTACATTATTGACTTGGATTGGTAGATTTCAATGCTTTTTCTCTGTTTTTTGCCTTTTTTTGAGTCAAATTATGTAAGTTTTTAAGGAAATGTTTTGTGGGTAAAGCTTCTTAGGTGTCTCCCAAGGTGGGTATGTTTGGTTTTTATTAGGCGAAAAACATTGGATTAAGCGTAACGATGATGAATATAACTTAATCGACCCATCTTTTATTTGGTTTTTATTAAATTGGATATGTTCGATTTTTTTAATACCCGAAAGAAATTCATAAAGAGAACATAAAAGCAAAGAAAAAAAAAGGAACATAAGATTCTCCTAACTTTTAATTTTATATATAGTCACTTTATATTAATAACATATTATAGTCATATGCCACCATTGAGTGTAGTCATATTTCATTCAAGATTGGATCTTTATATCGAAAGATTTAACGTTTACTTTAAAAGTTTAATCATGATATGTAAATTGGGTTGCAACGAGAATTTGTTTCATGAATAAATTTAAATATTTTTAAATAGTATATCAATTTTAAATGATGCTGACCTATCAGATGATGCACGAGAATAATATATATATATATTTTTTGGTTGTTTGATAAACATGATATTGGATTACATTTGATGTTAGGCAAAGTAAAGTACAAACATAGGCAGACAAAAAATGATATCAATTTTAGGTATGAAGTTACAAATTGGTGCTTTTAGTTGGTTTTATTATTATTTTGTGGGTACCCAAATTGAATAGCTCCCAAATCTTGAGTAGCCATAGGCTGGTGAGTGTGTGTGGGGACACAGCTAATTCTCTCCTACAAGCTTGTTCTGTGTCATGTTGTGCATGGACTTTCATGTCTGTCTCTTAAAGTAAAGTTTCGAAGACAAAACTTCCTATGTTACACATTAATGTCACAAATTCAAAGCTTACTGAAAATAGATAGCGGTGGGGAAAGATTATAGGCAAATATTGGGGTGAGGGGTTTGAATTCATGGCTTTGCAGACCAATATAAATTTTGCAGCGCTCAGAGATATTTTTCATATAGAACATTAAAGAAAAGAGCTGCTTCGCCACGACACAATCTGGGAGGGTCTAGAAGTCACCCTCCACCATGGCCATTGCAGGGAGATTTCACATTGCCGTTGCTGCCTCCGCTGTCCGCGGGCTTGTTTTAGGCTTGGCATGGCTCTCTTGTGTGGCCCGGTGCAGCTTCGCCCCTGCACCATATTCTTCTGGTGACTTCTTAGCCTTACGAGGCCGCTTCCTTGCCGACGCCGCCCCAACCACTCCCACAGCCCCAAGCCAAGACACCTCCAGCACCCCCACAGCCCCAAGCCAAGCAGCCCCAAGCCCAGGCACCCCCAGCACCCCAAGCACCCCCAGCGCCCCAAGCCCAAGCACCCCCAGTGCCCCAAGCCCAGGCACTCCCGCCACCCCAAGCACCCCCACCTCCCCAACCTCAGGCACCCCCACCACCCCAGGCACGAAGGTTTTTGATATTACAACCTATGGTGCCAAGCCTGATGGCAAGAAAATCAGCACAGAGGTGAGAGGTGTTGAGAATTGTTGGAAGTGAGTCGCACATTGACTAATTTAAGAAATGATTTATGGATTTATAAGGATCATGAATTTATAAGTGATCCTATGACAAGGAACACATCTCCATTGGTATGAGGCATTTTGAGGAAGTTCAGGGTTCTCTTTCTCCAAAACAAAGACACGAGAGCTTATACTCAAAGTGGACAATATCATATAATTATGGACAGATTCTTAACCAGAGTTTCATACCATTTAAATTTAACTCAGTATTTAATGATATTTATAACGGATGACATGGAAACATGCAGGCATTCATGAAGGCGTGGGTGGCAGCATGCCATTCGGGCGGTCCGGCGAAGGTGGTCTTCCCACCAGGGAAGTTTCTAACGGGGCCGTTGGTGTATGCCGGGCCATGCGATGGCTCACCAATGACCGTTGAAATTCAAGGCACTGTATTGGCAACCACGGATATTACTGAATATTCTTCTCCAGTATGGATTCTATTTGAATCCATCACTGGTTTGAATCTCATTGGAAATGGAACCTTTGATGGTCAAGGTCAAGAAACATGGATGTATAATGATTGCAGCACCAACCCTGGTTGCGTCGTTCCCCCAACTGTAAGCGTTCAATTTTGTGTTTAACAGATTAACTCGTTTTAAAATATTTAATTATTATGGATTTGATGCAGTCATTAAAGTTCAACAAGGTGACCAATGGATTGATCGAAGGGATTTCTTCACTGAACAGCAAAGCCTTCCACATATTCTTGGTTTTAAGCCACCATCTTAGAGTCAATAATTTGAACATAATAGCTCCAGACGAAAGTCCCAACACGGATGGAATTCACATAAGCCAAACCGATAATGTTATCATTACAAATTCTATCATAGGCACTGGAGACGACTGTGTTTCAATTGGCCATGGCTCTATCAATATCACCGTTTCCAACATCACGTGTGGGCCAGGACATGGCATCAGGTATATAATATATGAGGGTTTTGGCTTGTGCGGTAGGTTTAGAGTTTTAGAAGTTTAATATCATTGTTGCCAACATCGTGTGGCCCAGGACATTAGGTATATAATATATGAGCGTTTTGACTCGTTCAAGTTTAAGGGTATGTTTGAAATGACGTTTTAAAAGTGTAAGGGTATGTTTGAAATGACTTTTCGAGTTTCCAAAAAAAACCCTAAAGTGATAACAATATCAATATCACTGTTGCCAACATCACGTGTGGCCCAGGACGCCTAGGACATGATATCAAGTGTATAATATATGAGCGTTTTGGCTCGTGCTGTCAAAGTTTTGGAAATTCAAGGGTCTGTTTGAAATGACTTTTTGAATCTTTAAAAAAACCTTAAACCCTAAATTTCGTTTACAAGTTTGTGATAACGATATTGATTTGAATTCGATTTTGCAGCGTGGGAAGTCTAGGAAAATATAAAGATGAGAAGAATGTAAGTGGAATTTTTGTATCAAATTGCACACTGAAGAACACCACATTTGGAGTAAGGATCAAGACATGGGCTGCTTCTCCTCCAAGCCAAGCTACCGGAATCCATTTCCAAGACATTGTCTTAGATTCAGTAAAAAATCCAATCATTATAGATCAATTTTACGGTTCGAAGAAGAAGAAAAAGGTAAGTAACTAAGACTACGTTCGATAACGATAACGATAACGATCATGACCGTGTTAATGGTCGTTGTTTATGCTTTTGATGCAGCCATCGAAGGTGAAGGTCAGCGACGTTTCTTACAAGAACATTCGGGGCACAACTATATCCGTCGTCCCCGTTTCATTACAGTGCAGCTCGGCCGTCCCGTGCGATGGCATCACATTGGAAGAGATCGATTTGGCCTTCAATGGGTCAGATAGGAAAAGGCCATTGTTCGGTAATTCATGTTTGAATGCCAAATTTAAGGCCATAGGAAAACAGAACCCACCAGCTTGTGCATAGTCTTGTAAGATGTAGCTCAATTCTTCATTTCTACTTCTTGATGCAATTTCATAATGCAATCGAGAGTGAAGGTTTCGTTTCCACAAAGATCGTTATTTATATCAAACGCCCATAATTATTGCCATACTTATTCGTCTCAAAACAACTCAAAACTAACCAACCCATCAATTTTGGGAACGGTGTTGTTAGGTACCAATAAGTGGGCTTTTGATCATCCAAAAATTGTTTGCTACTAACCCTCATTTGCGAAACGAGCTTGTGTGCTGCAATTTAAAGATAATCATGACAATGACGAGAGGTTTTAAGCTCTTTCACATCCTGTTCTTAGTGTTTGCTTGGTGGGTGCCACTTTTGACTATGTCACAGGCACATTCGATCATGGCTTCAATCATCGATTATGTGACATTCGAGTAAAAAAAGAGGTACATGAATGAACCGAAACCAAAACTATATTATAAGAGACCTTGAGAATAAGATGACTAAGAAAAACTTAAAAGAAAGTCAGTACTTAGTGTTTTCTTAGCATTGTTGTGTCAAGGTGAATGCTACTTTCAAAGATGTCACTGGCATGTTCCATTTTGGATTTGGTAAATTGTTTTCTTTTCGTTCATTTGGATCATGTGGTATCGGAGTTCAAGTGAGCCAAGACGTGTCGCCTTGTCAAGTGTAGACATGAAGGAATTAGCATCGGGGATTGCCCCTTCTAGGCTTCAAACTCCAATGACCATGGATGCCATCGGTAACTCTCGTGATCATGAAATGAATAAGAACAATGACTGGAGATCTTTTGAGAAAATCGAGATGAAGAAGTGCTACTCATTTTTATTTTTATATTTTATTTTTTAAACAATTTAAAAGATGATGAAAATTCAAATATAAGTAAAATTAAACCAATAATCTTAGGAGAGTTTTTATAAATTGATTAAATTTAATCAATTTTACAATGGATACCATAGCAAAAAGCTTGGCCGTCAACACAATAACCAAACACGACATTAAAGTTCAAGGATCCAACGTAAAAAAAACACTAATGTTGTACAACACAAGCCGGCGGCTTCTGCACGCCAAAGGTTTTAATCTTTGCATTCAAACATGAAGAAACAATGGTCGTATTCTTCAAGCTGGTGCCGCCGTAAGACAAGTTTATGTCCCTCAGCTCCACCCCCTCGCATGGAAACAACTCGCTGCACTCCAACAACACTGCCACGTTCGTCGCTGATGTCCCGCGAATGTTCTTGAAGTGAACGTCGCTGATCTTCCATTTCTAAGCCTACATAGATTAGTTAGAGAACGATCATGAGTTTATAAGTAAGAGAATACATCTCCATGAGAACTTATGCTCAAAGTGGACAATATCATACGATTATGGAGAGAGCATTTTTGTTGTGGTTACCTTTTTCTTCTTGGTGCCGTAGGTTTGATCAATGATAATGGGGTTTTTAACTTTGTGCATCACAATGTTGTCGAAGATTATTCCCACAGCCGACCCCGACACGGTGCCAGCCCATGTCTTGATTCTGGCACCATTGGTAGCGTTGAAAATGGTGCAATTTTGCACCAAAACGTCCGACACACTCTTCTCTGTTTTATACTTGCCCAAGCTACCGATACTGATGCCATGTCCAGGGCCACAAGTGACATTGGTGACGGTGATTTTTTCACAACTATGGCCAATGGAGACACAATCGTCACCGGTGCCGATGATGCTACTAGAAATGGTGACCAATTTTGAGGTGCTAAGGTGCATTCCATCGGTGTTGGGGCTGTTGCCGGGAGCTATAATGTTCATGTTGGTTGCGGTGAAATTGTAGCATTTGAACACCGACGTGTGAAAGCCCTTGCTGTTAATTGAAGTGAGCCCATCAACAATTGAATGGTTCAATCTTGAGAATTTAATAGACTACAAAAAAAAAAAAACAAAAAAAAACAAATAGTTAATTATGATTATAATTAAATTAAATGCAAGTTTCTAATTATCTTGTAATTGATTATTAAATACGAAGTGATTGAATTATGCATAATTATAGTTACGTTTGGAAGAGTCTGGCAGTTGTTGTTGTTCTTGCAGTTATTGAAGGGCCAAGCGGAGGCGCCTTGGCCGTCAAAGACGCCGGAGCCGGTGAGTATGAAGCCGGTTATTTCTTCGATGGAGATCCATTCAGGTGAAGAATATTCACTAATATCGGTTGTGGCCTTCACAGTTCCCTGAATTTCGATGGTGATCGGCCTGCTTTTGCACGGACCGGCGAAAGTCACCGGACCCACCAGAAATGTGCCTTTTGGGATCAAAAACTTCGCCGGACCGGCCGTATTCCGGCATGCTGCAATCCACGTCTTCATAAATGCCTGCCACGTGGAAAATCAAAGTTTAAATTTTTGTCGGACAAGTTTATATATAATTTCTCAAATTAAAAGATTGAAATTTGTGATTCACCTGTGCATCATCAGTTTTTCCATTAGCTTTAGCTCCAAATTTTTTAACATTAAAAACTGCATTACCATTCCTATTCAGATCAACAGCCGCCTTCATGCCATTTATTGCGACACTGCCGCCGCTGTTTGCCAGAGTTCCGATACCGAGAGGCAGCGGTGCTGCTGCAGGACGATGCTGCTGATTGGCGGTTGACACGATCCCGTTGATGAGATTCGCAGCGCCTGTAACGTCGTCGAAAACGGCAGCCACCTCTACACAGCATTGGCAAGCTAATACTAAGAGAAGGGTTTGAAAGAGGCTAAGATTTCTTGTCGTTGTCATGGTGAATTGTCTTAAATTTGGAGGCACAAATGGTAAACGAAAATGTTTTGTTTGATATTTTGCCAATGATTGGAAGCTCTATTTATGAATGTTTTATGGGAAACTAAATTTAGGACATTGGAGCATAATTGGATATGTTATAGCTTGTATTAGCTGTGGCGGCTGTTTTTGCAACAATTCTGTTCCTTTGACAGGTCAATCATTTGGACAAGTTATTTAAAAGCATAGAGTTTTGTTAATTTTCCATTCATAACGTGAAAGATTGTTGTTAAGATCCCTCTAATTACATTTAATGTATTATGTTGTTCTTACAACAAAAAAAATTGTGATTTAAAATATGAAGAGAAAAAGCTCATAAAATTTCAATTAAACTGCACGTATAACATCTCTAAATTTGAAACGTAACATAAAATCTGTATGTTTTATCCTCACTCACATGCATCCTAAGAAAATTCTTAAAAGTCACCTAACATAGAATTACTCTAAGTAAAACACGTTTTAACCATATAGTTTTTGTGAGATCTCACATCAGTTGGAGAGGAGAACGAAACATTCTTTATAAGAATGTAGAAACCTCTCATTAGTAGACGTGTTTTAGAATCGTGAGGTTGACAGTGATACGTGATAGGTCAAAGCGGACTATATCTGTTAGCGATGGGTTTGGGTTGTTATAGTTCTATATATGATTGAATCACTTAACCTTGTTAGTACAGATAATAACTTTCATTTCTTTTAAGTTTTTCTTAGGCTTCCTATCTTCAGGATCATTCTCATTCAGATGTGGTCTCGGTTCATTCATATACTCTTCCTTTACTCGGTGTTACAAATGGGCTCATTACGAAAGCGATCATGAGGATAAGATAACTAAGAAAAGTTTAAAGGAAATGAAAGCTATTATTGATACCAATAAGGTGTACCTTCCTTTTCATTGGCTCAATCATAGAAACTCCGTGGTTAAGCGGTATGTTTTACTTAAAGCAATTCTATGTAGAAAAATCTCTTAAAAAAATTTCTGAGGTGCATGTGAGTGAGATAAAAAAATGTTGAAATGACTCGTGTTGGTCTATGTCGATGTTTTTATAATTAGAAACAATGTTGAACCATCCGGTATTGAATTCAGATTCTAAATCTTAGGCTTGAGGTGTTACACCGTTTAGAACATATATCTTATTTTATGTTATTTTTCAAATTCCGTTCCAATTTTCTAAATTTAATTTTCCCCTTAAAACATTCATAAATAGAGCTTCCAATCATTGGCAAAATATCAAACAAAACATTCTCGTTTACCATTTGTGCCTCCAAATTTAAGACACTTCACCATGACAACGACAAGAAATCTTAACCTCTTTCAAACCCTTCTCTTAGTATTAGCATGCCAATGCTGTGCAGAGGTGGCTGTCGTTTTTGACGACGTTACCGGCGCTGCGAATCTCATCGACGGGATCGTGTCAACCGCCAATCAGCAGCATCGTCCTGCAGCAGCACCGCTGCCTCTCGGTATCGGAACTCTGGCAAACAGCGGCGGCAGTGTCGCAATAAATGGCATGAAGGCGGCTGTTGATCTGAATAGGAATGGTAATGCAGTTTTTAATGTTAAAAAATTTGGAGCTAAAGCTAATGGAAAAACTGATGATGCACAGGTGAATCACAAATTTCAATCTTTTAATTTGAGAAATTATATATAAACTTGTCCGACAAAAAAATTTAAACTTTGATTTTCCACGTGGCAGGCATTTATGAAGACGTGGATTGCAGCATGCCGGAATACGGCCGGTCCGGCGAAGTTTTTGATCCCAAAAGGCACATTTCTGGTGGGTCCGGTGACTTTCGCCGGTCCGTGCAAAAGCAGGCCGATCACCATCGAAATTCAGGGAACTGTGAAGGCCACAACCGATATTAGTGAATATTCTTCACCTGAATGGATCTCCATCGAAGAAATAACCGGCTTCATACTCACCGGCTCCGGCGTCTTTGACGGCCAAGGCGCCTCCGCTTGGCCCTTCAATAACTGCAAGAACAACAACAACTGCCAGACTCTTCCAAACGTAACTATAATTATGCATAATTCAATCACTTCGTATTTAATAATCAATTACAAGATAATTAGAAACTTGCATTTAATTTAATTATAATCATAATTAACTATTTGTTTTTTTTTGTTTTTTTTTTTTTGTAGTCTATTAAATTCTCAAGATTGAACCATTCAATTGTTGATGGGCTCACTTCAATTAACAGCAAGGGCTTTCACACGTCGGTGTTCAAATGCTACAATTTCACCGCAACCAACATGAACATTATAGCTCCCGGCAACAGCCCCAACACCGATGGAATGCACCTTAGCACCTCAAAATTGGTCACCATTTCTAGTAGCATCATCGGCACCGGTGACGATTGTGTCTCCATTGGCCATAGTTGTGAAAAAATCACCGTCACCAATGTCACTTGTGGCCCTGGACATGGCATCAGTATCGGTAGCTTGGGCAAGTATAAAACAGAGAAGAGTGTGTCGGACGTTTTGGTGCAAAATTGCACCATTTTCAACGCTACCAATGGTGCCAGAATCAAGACATGGGCTGGCACCGTGTCGGGGTCGGCTGTGGGAATAATCTTCGACAACATTGTGATGCACAAAGTTAAAAACCCCATTATCATTGATCAAACCTACGGCACCAAGAAGAAAAAGGTAACCACAACAAAAATGCTATCTCCATAATCGTATGATATTGTCCACTTTGAGCATAAGTTCTCATGGAGATGTATTCTCTTACTTATAAACTCGTGATCGTTCTCTAACTAATCTATGTAGGCTTCGAAATGGAAGATCAGCGACGTTCACTTCAAGAACATTCGCGGGTCATCAGCGACGAACGTGGCAGTGTTGTTGGAGTGCAGCGAGTTGTTTCCATGCGAGGGGGTGGAGCTGAGGGACATAAACTTGTCTTACAGCGGCAACAACTCGAAGAATACGACCCTTTTTTCGTCATGTTCGAATGCAAAAATTAAAACTTTTGGGGTACAAAACCCACCAGCTTGTGTTGAACAACATTAATACGACCAAGCTTCCTTCATATTGTACCTATTAATATTGATTGAATTCTATAAAATTCCCCTAAAGTTATTGCTTTAGTTTTATTTATATTTAAACTTTTTTAAAAATAAGAAAAATTCAACAAATTTTTTTATTAAAATATAAACCCAAAACAAAATTTAAACCAGAGCCTCTTCGACTTCTTCAATCTTATCATCGTTAATATATATAACTATATCGTTTTCGTCAACTCTCTCGATCTTCTCCAAAAAAACTCCATGAGATAAAGCTTCTTCTAATGATGACGACGACGTTAATGAATATGATGATGATTTATCTGTCCACCCAATTAGCCAGGTGGCTTCATCAAATTCTTCGGATGAAAAACTCTCTGCAACTTCATTTTCTACGGATTTTTCTGAATCTGTATACTCTTCTTCTTCTTCATAATTATTAACCACAACGTTTTTATCGTCATTCTTTTCTGAGATGGACTTCGTCGTTAGGGTTCGAGTTTCGTCAAAGACGGAGTCTTCTAGTGGAGAATATTTTACCAACATTTTCGACGTTGTGTGGCTACAACATAATATCACAAATAAGCAACAATAAAAATGAATCATTATTATAATATCGATACTGTTTTTTAGTCCTTACCACGAATGGCTGATGAGATCAGTTGATGAACACTGACGAAAAAGTTGCAGTTCATCCTCTTGTCGAGTTTCTTCGTCGATGCAGCGAGTACGTTCTCCAAAACCATCAACATCGAGATTTGAATCATCGTCTCGACCTCTTTTAGGAGGGGTTAGGATCTTCTTGCTCATCTTGAACGTAGAAGCTACGAGTAAACAAGCAAAAACGAAAGCTCCACCACCCCACGTGACCCATCGGGATAGGCTGTTCGATCTCAAGCTTAGTTTTTCCCGATCGAACGGCATTGATATGATCGGTTAGGGAAAGAGGGAGACGTGGAAGGCAGTTGATCTGTTTGGGAGCTTAAATTTGAAAGGTTTTAAAGTTCTAAAAGTATATCAAAGTTCTTTGCTTGTAAAATGATAATGCCCATTTCCAAAGCAAGGTTTCTAGTACACCTTAAGAATTTTAAAAAGGTATTATTTTAAATAAATTAGCTTTAATTAATTATAGTAATATTAATAATTTATTAAAATTTAATTTATTAAGTATTGTTGAGGATTATTGGAATGGAGATCGAACCGGTCTAATATAATCCCAAATAAGAATAAATCTCTGACCCAACAGAACCGGGTTGAACCGGCGTGATAATCGAATCATTAATCCTCTGTTTGAATGGCCGAGTTTCATTTTCTGATAAAGGGATAGCATTTTCGTTCTTCCTCCACCGGAGCTCCTCTGCGAAATCCATGGCCGCCACTGCCTGCTCGTCTCTCAGCGCCATTCGAGTAATAGGTTCTTCTTTCTTTTTCCTTTTTCAATTTTTCTCTTCTTAAATTACGATTCTCAATTTTTTTTAGTTTTACTGAATCCTTGAAATTTAGGTGTAGGATCGTCCCCTTGGATTCCTAAACATGGAAATTCAAGCTTCTGTGTATGTATTCACCTTGTATACCTCTCTGTTGCCTCGGCTGCTCTCGATTTTTTTGTTTCTGATCCTTTCTTAGGTTCTGATTTGTTCAGTAGGGCTAGCATCATTAGGAGTTTTTGACAATGTTGGTGAAAATATGACTGAAATTACTCTTATGAACTTTTCCTGTATTCCTGTTTGTGGCAGATTGATTATAGAGTTTAAAGAAATTTAGATTATGTTCTTACTTTTTGTCATTAAGATCATTACTTAATGTGGATATGTTTATGGTTAGCTTCTAAGAATTTGACGTTATTATTGATTAGCTTTTAAGGTATGTTTGGAATGATTTTTAACACTTTAAACTCTGTTTCTAAACACTTGAGAAGTCATTCTAAACACGTTCTTGATCTTATTGCATTTAGTTTTTGGTCTCATTGATGTTTCCTTTGACAGAGAGGGTTCAATTACCATCCTCAAAGTAATCCAAATTGCAGATTCCAAGCATTCAAATGTAGTTCATCTTTGTTGGGTTCTTTTACCTCTTCCAAGATTCATCTGCCATTGGTCTATGCCACCCCTCCGTTGAAGCCAGCTGCAAGGACTATCACCTTTGCCTTGCAAGATGCATCAATGGCTGCCTCTGACTTCATGAACAATGTAGCCTTGGCTGACCTCGACCCAGGAACCGCAAAGCTTGCGATCGGCTTTTTGGGGCCATTTCTCTCGGCGTTTTCGTTTTTGTTTATTGCGAGAATAGTAATGTCTTGGTATCCCAAGTTGCCTGTGGGGAAGTTTCCATATGTTATAGCTTATGCCCCCACTGAACCACTTCTGATTGCAACAAGGAAGGTGATTCCCCCTCTCGGCGGAGTTGATGTAACACCAGTCGTCTGGTTCGGATTGGTTAGCTTTCTCAACGAGATATTGCTTGGTCCTCAAGGGCTGCTCGTCCTCCTTTCTCAACAGGTCAGCTAAATCTTGAGAATGCTTCATAGAAATATTTTTGTTCTTTTGTTGTTGTGTGTATGTAGTTGATCTTCTTAGCTGAGTCTTTTGAATGTAAGTACTTGGAATTCTTAATCAAAGAAAAATTTTCCCTCATCCTATGGTTCAGCTCGGCTTAGGATCAGTTTCGAGCTAAGACCGACATGAACTAACATGTCGTTGGGTAGAAAATTGAAATCATCTGAAAATTTAATCTTTCTGATATCAAGCTTATGAAACTTCTAGCTAGAAAAGGTGATTTAGATTACATTCCATACAAAGCTTGTTTTGTTACTCTGGAATGTAATTGATAGCAGATTATAGTTTGAGACTCTACAATGATACTAACAGTGAATGGGACTTGCAAGAAAACTTCTCCATGGCACATGCTAGCGTTTTACCTATCTTTTAGTCTTTATTTTTCTAAAAGGTTACAAATGGTATCAGAGCCTCGGACAGTGTGTCAGCGAGGACGTTGGGCCCCCAAGGGGTGGATTGTGAGATCCCACATCTGTTGGAGAGGAGAACGAAACATTCTTTATAAGAGTGTGGAAACCTCTCCCTAGAAAACGCTTTTTAATAACCTTGAGAGGAAGCTCAAAGAAGACAATATCTGCTAGCAGTGGGCTTGGGCCATTACAATATCTCTCCAAACCTAATTCATATTACAAATTTAGCCACTTCTGCTTTAAGAAACTGAGACCATTCCATCACAAAATGAGTAAACTTTCAACACGAAGTATTTAAACATATGGGATCATTAACTATCATGCCTTCCATTTTCTCTTTAACTTTGGCAAGTGAAAAGGAAAGGCCCAACAGAGAAGAGTTTCATCTTGTTTTGGACCAAAAATTTATAAAAATGGAGAAGAGCACCAGAGACTCCATTGTTGAGGTCAGAAGGAGCTTGACAGTTCTCTAATGGTGAGAGCTCAAGAAAAGCCTTGCATTCCTTTAATTCCCTCTTGTCTTCTACCTCTGAAGGAGATAGTGTTGCCAAAAAGTAGCCATTTGCATCACTTGAATCACTTAAAAATGTGTAAGAAGCCGCCTCATAGCCATACTCATCCACTGCTTTACATGTGATCCTTGCCAAACCTCCTATATAAGAAATAAACCCTGAATTAAGACGGTAACCGCCCAAGCCTACCGCTAGCAGATATTATCCTATTTGGGTTTTTCCTTTCGGCTTTCCCCTCAAGATTTTAAAACGTGTCTGGTAGGGTGAGGTTTCCATACCCATGTGGGATCTCACAATCCACACCCCTTGGGGGCCCAACAATCTCGCTAGCACACCGCCCGGTGTCTAGCTCTGATACCATTGGTAACAGCCCAAGTCCACCGCTAGCAAATATTGTCCTATTTGAGTTTTCCCTTCCGAATTTCCCCTCAAAGTTTTAAAACGCATCTAGTAGGGAGAGGTTTCCACACCCTTACAAGCAATGCTTCGTTTTCCTCTCCAACCGATGTGGGATCTCACAAAGAGCGCATACTCTAATTCTAAAATGGTTAGAACTTAAGTTACTTTAGTTATATTCGTTCAAACCAAACAATGAATCAGTTACCTTCAAGAGGGGAAATTGTCGAGCCAAATTTGTAAAGGATAATCCCTTGGATACCAATCATGGTAGAGAGAAGCCTTTGTTCCTTAGCCAATTTGGGTGTCATAAGATCATAATACCCACCACCATTATTGTCAACGCCACCAGCTGAAGCAACAATGACCAAAAGTGACAAGAAAACTGCACGCAGAGACGCCATTATCAAGAACTTGAGACCAGCTGCGGCCAGAAGAATTTATTTGGGTTTAAGCCTTAGAACGAAGGAGGCTTTTATAAATCAAATTTGCATCTTATAATATGAAATATATAATAATTTGCTGCATGCTTTATTTTATTTTGATATTTTTATATTATGCAAAAGTCATTGGATGCACGATGGGGCCAAACATTATGGGACTTTAGTGGCACAAAGTTGAGGGGACATGCAAATAATTTGGAGTATTATAAAACTTTGACCCAATTGTATAATTTCATGTTTTTTTTTTAATTATATGGGCTTTGTTTAGTGCATGAATTTTCACTTAAAGTGGTACTAATTATATCTTACTATTTTAATTATAATTAATTTTGTAGTTTATGTTAGAGAGAAAATTTGATTAAGACCCTTGTTGTTACTTAATTGTAAAGAAAATGTGTTTGATTTCTAGCTCGGACATGTCAAGGTGAAAAGCCAACCAGGGTTAAGTTCGGCAACATAGTTGCCCCTATAGGCTATAAGAGGCGGGGCTTTCCCTTTATACATGTATACAACGTACTCTTAACTCGCCTCACCACAAGTTGGAATTAAGCTATGTTTTAGAGTGTACAGGGTCAAGCAACATATTGTTGCGAGATTCCCTTATGCATGTCATCACTTCGACTCACGGTAGCTCATCTTGCACCCCATGTCAACAAGTTTACCTCGTCTAGAATCACACATCACAGTTTAGATTATCAATCTACCTGCAAAAGAAAATTCCACTAAACCTTAACAATATTTTTCATTATAGAAATTAAATCGTTACAAATTTTAAAATTTATTGTCTAAATCATTACAAACTAAATTTCACGGACTAAGTTTGTAACAGCACAAGCCCACCACTAATAGATATTGTCTGCTTTGACTCGTTACGTATCGCCGTCAGCCTCAAGGTTTTAAAACGCGTCTGATGTGGGATCTCACAATCCACCTCCTTATGGTCCCAACGTCCTCGTTGGTACACTGCTCGGTGTCAGGCTTGTGAGATTCCACATCAGACGCGTTTTAAAACCGTGAGGCTGACGACGATACGTAACGGGCCAAAGCGGACAATATTTGAGGGAGTAAAACCGTTCTTTGACCATTTATTTATGATAGTTAACAAGATTCGTTCACCCTCAAACAAATGAAAGAAATAGAGAAATTAAAAGAACGCATATAAATTTCTTGACGACAATATTACAACGATAAGAATATGAGAACAAAAGCTTACATCAAACCATTTCTTTGTTCGAAACGAAACGAAACAACAAATAATAAGAGCTTCAAGGAGAAGAAATTAAGGGATTAAGCTGTGAGGAATATAAGAAAGGTCCGACAGAGTACAACTTCATGTTCCTGTGAGTGAGAATGTGAAAAGAACGAAAGAGAGCTCCAAGAACGCCATTGTTAACGTTGGTAAGGTATTTGCAGGCCTCACATGACGAAGAAGGTGGAAGGAAGGCTTTGCACTGTCTCACTTTGGCCTTCCCCTTCAGCTTGGATGCTGACAATGTGGCTAAGAAGTACCCATGCTCGTCGGTTGGGAAGCTCGAAAACGAAAAAGGAGCCATTTCGTTGCCCTTTTCGTTCAACCCCATGCATGTGATTCTCGCTACCACACCTGCAACGGTTTAAACCGATCAAATAATCGGGTTAATTCAGACTACTAAATTCAAACAGGGATTATGTTAATTTTTTTTTCTGATCAGGGTTAGGGTTGAATTTTTGGAAAACTAAAAATATGGGTCAATTCGTCGGTTAACATTTTTTGGACCTGACCAACCCGAAAATACGGCTACAATCCAACCCTATTTTAAAAATTATTGTGAATATTAAAAATATTTGACGTTAGTGATGTTTTCTGACTTGTAAATGTTTGATATTTGAACTGAGATTTTAATTATTAAAGCAAGATATATAGTGGATAAAATATAATTTTTTTATATAATTAAAAAATAATAATCTAACAATGTAATGTAATTTGATTAGACTGTAAACTCTATTTCAATTGTTTAAGTCATCAACCTAGCTAACTTAAAAATTTAGGTTGAGAGGCAGGTAGTTTAACCATTTAAAAATTAAGGTTTTGTTGGATAATAATTTTATTTAATTTTAAAATTTTTAAAATTATATTTCTTTTATTTCAATTTTTTTTTTACTATTTTCTAAGTAGAGCTTAGTTTTTTTCAGAACTAAAATTCAAAAAATAAATGGTTATTAAACGGAATTAAATTTTTTATTTTAAAAAAAACTAAGTAGGTAATTAATTCATTTTTTACCTTAAAAATTATTTAAAAAATGCTTTTACATAAAAACAAAAACAATTATTATACTAAAAAACATACCAATAAAATAAAAAACTAAATAGTTAGTTCACCTTTAAGAGGATGATACTGTGTGTTATTTTTACAAGAAACAACTCCTTCAACGGCGATAATGAGCGGCGCCGCCACTTCACGGCTGTACGACGGGAGAGGTTTCTCGTAGATAGGGATTCCGTTATCCCCCCCTCCCCCATAATTTTGGTCGTCGGGAAACTCATAATAATCTGCGGCAGAAGAAACGGAAGCGGCGGCCAAAAGCCAGAGCAGCACCACCGGAGTCGCAGAGATCAGCTGCCTTGCGAGAGCCATGTTTTTAGCGCTCTGTGTACAATTGTATTGCTTCGAGGCTTTTATAGAGAGAAGGGTTCAGGTTTATGAGTTGATCAGAATAATTGCGCGCACGACGCCGGAGGCGCAGCCCATGACTTAGTGCTTCTAATGTCATTGGATCAACATTAATTATCATATTCATTATTATTTTTAGTAGGATTTTTAATTTTCAATATTTGAGTGAATTTTGAAAACTTTGTAACCGCCCAAACCCACCACTAGTAGATATTGTTCGTTTTGGCATGTTACGTATCATGGTCAGCCTCACGGTTTTAAAATGAGTCTACTAAGGAGAGGTTTCCACACTCTTATAAAGAATGTTTCGTGCCTCTCTCCAACCGATGTGGGATCCTAACGTCCTGCTGGCACACCACTTGGTGTCTAGCTCTCATACCATTTGTTGCGGCCCAACCCCATCACTAGTAAATATGTCCGCTTTGACCCGTTATGTATCGTCTTCAGTCTCACAGTTTTAAAATGCATCTACTATGGAGAAGGTCTAGCCCTACTCTGACCAATGTCTAGCACCGTCTGGTGACTGGCTTGGAGACCATTTCTCGATTTGTGCGTGTCATCCTTGCGTAGGGGTCATGCTAATTTTCTTTGTATCGTTCCAATTTTATCGAATGTCCCCTAAATAATGTTGAGGATTGTTGAGAGAGGAGTCCCATATTGGATAATTAAGGGGAAGATTATGTGTTTATAAATAAAGAATAATATCTTCATTTGTACGAGGTCTTTTGAGAAATAAAAAGCAAAAGAGCTTGGGTTCAAAGTAAAATTAAACTAAATTATTATTATTATTATTATTATTGGTTAATTTTAAAATAAAATGACTTTTTATGATTTTCGGAATTTTGAAGGGGTATGGTATGGTATTATTGCGTTAAAGGGCCAACAGGCCCACAGTAAAATGGGGATTTCTAAAACCCTAGAAGGTCACTCCCTTTCTCCTTCATAAGCTTATCTTCTCTGTAATTAGCGGCCGAGAAGGGCGAACAGAGAAAAATGGTTTCGCTGAAGCTCCAGAAGAGGCTCGCCTCCAGCGTCCTCAAATGCGGGAGAGGCAAGGTCTGGCTTGATCCCAATGAGGTCAACGAAATCTCCATGGCGAATTCTCGTACGCTTTCTTTATCTCTGTCTCTTCTCTTAGATTCAATTGTTTCTCTCTGTTTATTGTTCAGTGAGTCTCCATGTTGTTGCTTGAAGTTCTATTGTTTCGGTTCCTGTTTCTCTTAGATTTTCTAGATGAAATGTTTGCTTTGGGATCTGAAAATTTTCCCCTAGGTTATGTCTGGAATCGTTGTTGTTTTGAATGCTATTTTTCTTGGTTATGATGATATTACTATTTTGGTCCCATCGTCCTTACTAGTTAAAACTCGATTTGATCACTTGTCCTTTTCTCAACTCCTGATTCTCATTAGCGCCTTGAAACTAGTAACTATATTATACTGAAGTTATGCGGAATCATTTGTAGCAGATTGCTAGGAGATGATTTTGTGTTGTATAGAAAATTGCTGTTATTATTAAACGTACTTTTTTTATTGGTCAATGAAGTTATAAAATCTGTTCTTAGATTCTTCACACTGCTAGAAATGTACTTCCATGGAATTTGTTTCACTTTTTCCCCTTTGTTATTCTTCCAAATTCCACAGGCCCTGGTTTTTTGTTCTAGCGAAATTATTTGATAATCTGATTTGTAGTTGTGATATTTCGTAGTGATGTAAATCATGTTAATTAATGTTGAATTGTTGAGGACAGGCCAAAATATAAGGAAGCTGGTGAAGGATGGTTTCATCATCAGGAAGCCAACCAAGATCCACTCCCGTTCTCGAGCACGCCGCATGAAGGAGGCCAAGAGAAAGGGTCGCCACTCTGGATATGGTACATTTCTTCCGAACTCTCGATTTACATATACGCATCCTGTTTCAGAGAATCTCTTATGTTGTATAATCTTATTTCACTGATTTTCTTCCGTTTGTGATACAAAGTTCTTTATTTAACAACGCATGATTCCTTTTATTGTGTTCAAATTCTCATTTTCTAATCGTGTTCAGGTAAGCGTAAGGGTACCAGGGAGGCAAGATTGCCAACCAAGATCCTCTGGATGAGGAGAATGCGAGTCCTCAGGAGATTGCTCCGCAAATATAGAGAATCTAAGAAGATCGACAAGCATATGTATCACGACATGTACATGAAAGTGAAGGGTAATGTATTTAAGAACAAGCGTGTGCTGATGGAGAGCATCCACAAGTCGAAGGCCGAGAAAGCGAGAGAGAAGACATTGTCCGATCAATTCGAGGCTAAGAGGGCTAAGAACAAAGCCAGCAGGGAAAGGAAATTTGCTAGGAGGGAAGAACGATTGGCACAGGTTTATTAGCCATCTCACTCTCGATCATTACCGACCCAATGTTTATACCTTCCCAATTCCCCTGTAATTTATCTCTTCTAACGATGCAGGGACCTGGAGAGAAACAGCCCGCCCAACCTGCTGCTGTGTCTCAATCATCTCAGTAAGTATCAATCATCAAATTATATGTAAATCTACCATCATTTTGTGTTATACTAAGATTCTTTTCATCTCGTGCAGGGCGTCGAAGAAATCAAAGAAGTGAGAATGAGAATTTTACTTCCGATGGTTCTTGCATCCCCATTATTCTAGAATAGTTTTGAGGAGGCTTGCAGCCTATTTTTTCACATTTGGACTTTGTTAGTTTATGTTCATCATGTTTTTTTGTCAACCGTGTTTGCTTGATGGAATTTATTTGAGAGATTAAATCCCATATCGATTGATTTAGGGTGAGTTTTGATTCTTAACTCATCGGTTTATTGTGATAATATCAAATTCATTGACGAGAAAAAAAAAAAGTGAAAAAAAAAAACAATTTATTAGGTGAAAATTCAGTCTTCCCGCCATTATATTAACCGCTGTGGAGATATCACTCCAGACCAGATCTTCCTCACAGTAACAGCCGAGAAAGAAACAAATTCAAATCGCCATCAATGAACAACATCGAGCACAGAACCATCTTCACCAATGGCATAAATATGCACGTCGCTTCCATCGGCGCTGCAACTGCAGGCTCCGCCATTCTCTTCCTCCATGGCTTCCCCGAGTTCTGGTACTCATGGCGCCACCAGCTCCCCTTCTTCTCCAACCTTGGCTACCGCGTCTTCGCTCCCGACCTCCGTGGCTATGGCGACTCCGATTCCCCCATATTTTTTGCCTCCTACACCATCTTCCACATTGTCGGTGACCTCCTCGGCCTTCTTGACTATTTCGCCATTGATCGTGTTTTCTTGGTCGGCCACGATTGGGGGGCGGCTATCGCTTGGGCATTCGCTCTGTTCCGCCCTGAACGAATCAAGGCTCTTGTTGCTTTGAGCGTCCCTTTCACTCCAAGAGATCCGGCTAGAAATTCCGTTGAGTTCTTGAGGGATCAGTTTGGTAATGATTTCTATGTTTGCAGATTCCAGGTAAGATTTCTCCATTTTGGTTCTTGAATTGTGGATTTGTTGCTTTGATTGGAATCTTTATTGAATCTGAATGGAATCTTTAATTTATTGTTGAATAATATGTTCTAAAAAATGTGGCGCAGGAACCCGATATGGTAGAAGAATTTAAGTCCATGGATCCTGAAGATATATTCAAGATTATCTTTTCAATTCATGACCCGAGGCCTCCAATGATACCAAAAGACACAGGACTTGTAGGGTTTCCTGTTCCAGACACCCTTCCCACCTGGTTGACTGAAGAAGATTTATCTCACTATGCTCACAAGTTCGCCGACAAAGGCTTTTATGGCGGATTGAACTACTATCGTGTTCTCAAGCGGTATGTTCTCAACTTCATTTCGCACTCACTCGGTAACAGTTTAAGCCCACTACTAGTAGATATTGTCCGTCCTCACGATTTTAAAATGTCTCTATTAGGGAAAGGTTTCCACATTGTTGTAAGAAATGTTTTGTTCCTTCGTTTCTCTCTCCAACCGATGTGGGATCTCACAATCCACCCCCCTCTTGGGGACCCAGCGTTCTCATTGGCACACCGCTCGTGTCTGACTCTGATACCATTTGTAACAGCCCAAACCTACTGTTAGCAAATATTGTCTGCTTTAGCCCGTTACGTATCGTCGTCTATCTCACGGTTTTAAAATGCTTTTACTAGGGAGAGGTTTTCATATCCTAATAAGAAATGTTTGGTTCCCCTATCCAATCTCCAATTGACTGGAATCTCACACACTAATGAAAATATGCAGGCTACTTTCTCTTGCTTTTCTCATTCCTTTTCACAGTTTTGCATCGTCTTTATCGGTTCACTTTGATCTTGTTTGATAACCATTTGATTTTGGGTTTAGTTTGCTCTTGGTTTCTCTCACGGGAACTTTTTTACTCTTTGATCGATCTGTAAAAGGGTGTTGAAACATTTAAGATGATGATTGATGCAGAAACTGGGAGCTGACAGCGCCGTGGACAAGGTCGATGGTGAGAGTACCGGCGAAGTTTATGATAGGGAAAATGGATCCAACGTACCACATCCCAGGGGTGATCGAGTACATACAGAAGGGTGGATTCAAAAGAGACGTGCCGCTGCTGGATACGGTGGTGGAGATTGAAGGAGCTGCTCATTTTTTGAACCAAGAAAGGCCTGACGAAGTCAACCAACACATTCATGATTTTATCAAGAGGTTTTGTTGACCATCACCAATGCCTCCCCTTTTACCTTTGCCTTTGTTAACCATCTTGTTCTTCTACTGCAAAGCTCAATGCTGCTGCTGCCATTTTTTTGGTGTAAAGTTCACTGATATATTTTTTGAAAACTTTTTCTGAACCCTCTTCACCTTCTTCAGTTTCATGTAAGATTATATGTAACACCTCAGTTCACCGCTACAGCTAGCCAAGTCACCCAAGTCCACCGCTAACAGATATTGTTCTAGGCTTTCAAAACGAGATTTCCATAATGTTTCATTACCCTCTTCAATCAATATGGGATCTCACAATTTACTTCTTCGAGGGCCAGCATTTTCGCTGGAGTCCGATGTTTGGCTCTGTGGGATCTCACAATCTACCCCCTCGAGAGCTCAGCATCCTTGCAAGCACACCGTGGCTTTGTAGGATCTCACAATCCACCCCCTTGAGGGCCTAATGTCTTTGTTGACACATTGCCCGTTGTCTAACTCTGATATCATTTGTAACAACTCTTTGGGTTTCTTTTGGACTTTCTCTCACGGTTTTAAAACGCGTCCAATAACACAAAGTTTTCATACTTTTTAAGAAATGTTTCGTTCTCCCCTCCAACTAGTGATATCTCACATTATATTTAACATATCGGTTAGTTTTTAAATTTTTTTTAAAAAAATTAAAGTTTTATTAAACACATAATTAAAAGTTTGAGAATTTAATTTTTTTTTTAAAAAAAACAAACATTTTTAACTTAAATTTTATAAATTAGTAGATATTGGCTGTTATAAACCATGAAAAAAAAAATACTGTCCAAATGATCTTTTTACCCCTTTTTACTCAGGCGGACAAACTTTCACTGCCAGTAAAAATTATACTTCGAATACAATCCGGTACCGCCGCAGCCGAATGACCCGCGTCAAAATTCCCGTCGCCTCTTTCCCCTCCGGTTGACATGATTTTCCTGAATCTCCAAAATACCCTTATCCAATTCCCAAATTTCCCCTCGTCAACGCCAGATCAACGTGCATTACATAGTGTCATTTTCGTCAATAAATTATATTGCCTTTCCGCCCCCAATGTTCCTTCCATTTCCTCATGAATAACCAAATCCACCACCACCCAACCCCGAAATCCCCTCCGTTCACAACGCCAATAACGGCCACCCTGTCGCAGGAATTCCTCCGACCATGAGCTCCACCAAAAATCGACGGAAGGTGACTCCGGCAGCCGCTGATTCCGGTGACTCCGCTGATAAACTCGACCAGATTGTTCTTTCTTCGACAATCTGCAACGGTGAGGATCTAGCTCCGTTTGTACGCAAAGCCTTTGCCTCCGGGAAGCCGGAGACTCTGCTCCATCACCTACGCGCCTTTTCCAAGTCCAAGGAATCGGAGATCGAAGAGGTCTGCAAGGCTCACTATCAGGACTTCATCCTTGCAGTTGATGATCTCCGATCTCTTCTATCTGATGTTGATTCTCTTAAATCTGCTCTCTACGAATCCAACTCTAAGCTTCAATCTGTCGGACTTCCGCTGCTTTCTTCTTTGGATGCCTTCGTTGAAGCACGGACGGTGTCGCGGAACCTCAATCTCGCGCTCGACTCGGTCCGCGCATGTGTTCATACCATAGAGCTTTGTTCGAGAGCGAACAAACACTTGGAGGATGGCAATTTCTATATGGCTTTGAAATGCTTGGACTCGATTGAGAACGAGTGTTTGGAGAAAACGCCATCGTCGACGCTGAAGAGGATGCTTGAGAAGAATATCCCTGGTATCCGTTCGTATATAGAGAGGAAAGTGAGTAAAGAGTTTGGGGATTGGCTGGTAGATATCCGAGCCGTCAGTCGAACTTTGGGACAATTAGCAATCAGTCAAGCGTCGTCGGCTCGTCA
Organism: Cucurbita ficifolia; assembly: GCA_033971965.1. Taxonomy (NCBI): domain Eukaryota; kingdom Viridiplantae; phylum Streptophyta; class Magnoliopsida; order Cucurbitales; family Cucurbitaceae; genus Cucurbita; species Cucurbita ficifolia. The sequence goes on from CM066978.1 coordinate 9,303,928, forward strand.
ACGTGAAGAGGATCTGCGAATTAAGCAGCGCCAAGCGGAGGAACAGAGTCGGCTTAGCTTAAGAGATTGTGTGTACGTTTTGGAGGAAGAGGATGAAGACGGCCTTGGTGCAGTTGGGGACGACGGGAAGGATTTATATTCCAACGGCGGAGGTGGACTTCTAGGGTTTGATTTGACTCCGTTGTATAGAGCCTACCACATACACCAGACTCTAGGACTTGAAGATCGATTCAAACATTATTACTTCGAGAACCGGAAGCTTCAGTTGACATCCGACTTTCAGGTTTCATCAATGACTCCTTTCCTTGAATCGCATCAAACGTTTTTCGCGCAAATTGCTGGATTTTTCATTGTAGAGGATAGGATTTTTAGGACCAGTGGGGGTCTGATATCAAAAATGGAGGTTGAGAATCTATGGGAAACTGCTATGAGCAAAATGTGTTCTGTTCTGGAAGATCAATTTTCTAGGATGCAAACTGCTAATCATCTTTTGTTAATCAAGGATTATGTGAGTTTGTTAGGGGTAACTTTGCGTAGATATTGGTATCCAGTTGAACCTTTGCTAGATGTTTTGAGCAAGCACCGGGATAAGTATCACGAGCTGTTGATATCAGATTGCCGTAAACAGATTACTGAGGCGTTATCAGCTGACAAATTTGAGCAAATGTTGATGAAGAAAGAGTACGAATATTCAATGAATGTTCTATCCTTTCAGCTACAAGTTTCAGATATTATACCTGCGTTTCCCTTTGTTGCACCATTTTCCTCCACAGTGCCCGACTGCTGTCGAATTGTGAGGTCGTTTATTGAGGATTCTGTGAGCTTTATGTCGTACGGTGGGCAGCTTGATTTTTATGATGTGGTTAAGAAATATTTGGATAGGCTATTGAGTGAAGTCCTGGATGGAGCCTTGTTGAAGCTAATAAGTACATCCGTCCATGGAGTCTCTCAGGCAATGCAAGTGGCAGCAAATATGGCTGTTTTCGAGCGCGCATGCGATTTCTTTTTTCGTCATGCTGCTCAGCTCTCTGGTATTCCATTGAGAATGGCTGAGAGGGGTAGGAGACAGTTTCCATTGACCAAAGCTCGTGAGTCAGCCGAAGAGACTCTTTCGGGGTTGCTTAAAACAAAGGTTGATGGTTTCATGATGTTGATTGAGAATGTTAACTGGATACCTGATGAGCCTCTACAAAATGGCAACGAATATGTTAATGAGGTTATTATATATTTGGAAACTCTGGTTTCCACAGCTCAACAGATATTGCCTGTTCAAGTCCTTAAAAGGGTATTACAAGATGTTCTTTCTCATATATCCGTGACGATCGTGGGAGCTTTACAAGCTGATTCAGTAAAGAGATTTAATGTTAATGCTGTAATGGGGATTGATGTGGATATTAAATTGTTGGAAGCTTTTGTGGATAGTCAAGCTCCCATTTTTGCGGAGGAGGATCTAAATCAATTGAAGGCAGCTCTTTCTGAAGCAAGACAAATGATCAATTTGCTTCTGAGCAGTCATCCAGAGAATTTCCTGAATGCAGTTATTCGGGAGCGAAGTTACTACAGTCTCGACCACAAGAAAGTTGTCACGATATCTGAGAAGCTAAAAGATTCTTCGGATCGGTTATTCGGAACCTTCGGAAGTCGCACGATGAAGCAGAATCCAAAAAAGAAGTCACTGGATACTTTGATAAAAAGACTCAGGGATGTGAGCTAGTCGAGATTAGCGTTTTATGCATGGCGTCGCCTATTTGTTTCTGCTGCTGATTGAGATGGCAGCTATCTCTTATTGGTTCATTCCTAACTTTATTCCTTATAGTCTCCCTATTGTTGTGTTCTGTTTGATTAGAAATGTGCACATTTTTGTATATTATCATCACATTTATGTAGCTGTTTCATCCTTGATTATCTTTGGAAAGTGTCAGCAGAAAACATCCATGGAGGAAATGTGGTGCTGGTGATAGTGTCTTCTAAGCTGAAAATTGGCCGCATCAGAGACTGCTTTGTGGATTACTCATACATAAAGGTTTGCATGAGCTTCCCCCATAAGATCTTACAAATGGTAATTTATCATTTGCCATTCTTTAATGATAATCTTCCCATTCATACAGGATAGAGTAGTAAATTCTGGGGTTTAGCCCTTGAAGTGCAATGAATGATCTCTGGTTCATAGTTTAAACTGCTGTGTTTGTTCAATCTTTGTAATTTGTTGAATCGCATGATTTATAATGTAGAAGAAGAGCAAGGAATTGGAGATGTTTGTGTGGTAGTTACAATAAATTAATAAAGTTTAAATGATATGTTTGGTATTGTTGTAGGGTACCTAATCCGTGTCGAAACTTCTAGATTTGTACATCTAGTTCTCGTAAATTTTTTTATTTTGTGTCTAATAATTGTTTTACGGTTAAGTTTATGACATCCTGATAAGGTAATTTAAGACATTGTTAGACATTTGGTATCATAAATGTTATGACAATAACCTATTAGATAGAACTTCAAAAGTTCACGAACCTATTGACATTTATCAAAAGCTTACAAGTCTACTAGCTATCTTTTCGAAGTAGACTGAAAGTTTAGAAATTTGTTAAAATTACCGGGTCTATTTGGAAATGACATTTTTCTTTGCTCCGTTTGTATTTGAACGGGTATGAAATAACTTTTCAAGTGTTTAAAATAGTATTTTGCTTGTACATACTTAAAAGATCGTTCTAAAAGAACCTTTTACTAGTCGTCATGTCTACCCATTAGCATTGCGTTATCCTTTGGCAGTTGATAATTTTATTCTAAGTCGTTAAAGTAACTTTTAAAAATTCTATTCTTCCCGTCACATTTTAGAGAAGAAAATGAGAAATTAAAAAAGAAAGAAAAAAAATGAAAAATTGTTAGTAGGGTGAGAAAGTAAATAAAAATGTGTCGATAAACTATTTATGTTTTATGTTTATATACAAACAATAAAAAAAAATGTTATTTTTAAATTTTTTAATGTAGTGTATTTTTTTAATTTTAAAAAATATTATAGCAACTTTTTTTAATTTAAAGATATTATTGAAATTTTAAAAAAAAATTGAAAATGTTTTTTTAGATAAATATTTTTATTAATTTAGAATGTAATTATATAAATTTTAAATAAATTTAAATAAAAATAGGTGGGGGGTATTTTGGAAAATTTGACTAAAAAGATTTCCCTTTTGCAAAAGTCATTGAAGAATTAAATCCTCCATCTTCGTTCTCAATCCAAATCAAAGACAGCACAGTGAGGCGAAGAAGAAGGAGGAGGAGGAGAAACCTCAGAAATCGAAGGAGATGAGTTTCTCTAAACTTATGGCTTCTCTTCTTTTCCTTGCTTTCGTTTCATTCTCGAGCTCTCTCGTCTCTGCTCAAAAAGCTCTTACCGCTTACGATATTATCCAACAGTACGGCTTCCCTGTCGGCATTCTTCCCCTCGGAGTTACCGGCTACAAATTGGACAGAGACACCGGATCATTCAGCCTCTTTTTGGATCAAAAGTGTAAATTCGCGATCGATTCCTACGAACTGGAGTACAAATCTACCATCACGGGCGTGATTTCCCAAGGCAAACTCACCAAACTAAAAGGCGTTTCTGTTAAGATCTTGATCCTGTGGTTCAGCATCGTGGAAGTCGTTAGCGATGGTGACGAACTCGGATTCTCCGTCGGGATTGCGTCTGCTAATTTTCCGATTGATAGTTTCTATGAGTCGCCTCAGTGTGGATGTGGATTTGACTGCAATAAGGTTGGGAGCTTGGTTTCGGCTTCTTGAAAGTAGGTGAAATTTGTGTTTAATAACTTACGGATATTAAGTGTCGAATCGCTTTGATTTCTTCGAACTAGCGATGTCCTGTTGCTTTGAACTGAATTTATGTGCGATTTCGGAGATCGGATTAGCTCAATTGTTCCATTCTATTTATGGTGAAATAATCCTTTTTCCGATGGAACTTAGAATTGTATTGTTCTGTCATTGGAATCTGCTTCTGCCTGTCTCTGATACACCCGATTTCATATTTATGATATGAACATTAGGTCAATGGTTTACGCATTTTGTATCATCTATGACATCAATCATCTAATCAGTTCGTCTGAAACCCTAAATCCTTATCTTCTGCAGCTTTCATTTACTGCCATCATTTTCTTTCTTGGCCTACTTTTCAATTAGTCAATTCTGAGTCAATTAGATCAATTCCAGTGATATCCTCTCCCTCAAGTTTCATTTTCACACTCTTCTGCCCATTTTCCAAATTAGACAATTAGATCATATCCTCTTGCTTTGCAAATTGGCATCGGCTTGCTGTCTGTTAGCTAATTACTAGATTTGAAGAATGTGCCTTCTAGTTGGTCATAGTATGCATTTGGACTTTTTTATTGTACTCTCTGGATTCTTTCCTAACCCATAAGGTGCTGGTTCTAGAATCAATTCCCATCCTTCTGGATTGTTTATTTTAGATTCTTTTAGCCTATTGTTTTTAGTTCCTTTTCTTAAACAAACATTATCAGGACTACCCAAAGTGAACTTGTGATTCTTGGAATCTTGTTTGATGATGTAAAATTCTAAGATAATCCCATCAGCCTGATGGACCTCCCCTGATGATGTCATCTTCAGCCAACTATATTTTTCTTCATATTATGCAAGATTTCAAGCCATGTTCCTTAAATCCAGGTGAATGGGGCACCAAAGATTTTGGTTGTGTCAAGGTCTCATGTGGTTTCAACCCTATTTTTCGGTTTCCAATCAGAAATGTAATCAAGAAGAGAAACCCATTTTGGAGTTCAATCTTCAGCCACAGTTTGCATAACCAAATTGTTGTGGGTGAGTTGATCCAATTTCTCTTCAAATTACCACCGCTAATCCTTCCTCGTAGAATGGGAATTTGGGAATTCATTGTTTGTCTCATCTGCTCTTGGAAATGGCCCCTCTATGGAATGACAGATTCATTGTTCATATTCGAGTTGCACGTGTTTCATTTAGAATGTCCATAGCTGTCATGCCCACACGTAGTTTTTTCGTTTTTGTTCTTAAAATTTAGAATTTTAGGTGTCAGCCTCAGCATTTCCACATCAATTTCCCCTGCAAATGGTGGGGAAAAAACCACGCCGAGAGAGTCGGCGAGATGGGAGGATGCCATTTTTAGAACCAACTAAGAAGAAGAAAGAACTATATCTCCCCCATCAATGGTCTCGTAGACACAGCCATTAGCCATTAGCCATTAGCCATAGCCCCACAGCCCGACAGCCCCACCCTTGCCACATTCTCCAACACCTCCATGTCGTCCACCGCTGCATTGCCCGCCACCAGCAATTGCAAGGCAGCAACGGTGTACGACATTCTCCGGGAATTCAACCTCCCTATAGGCCTCCTTCCAGATTGTGCTGTGGATTGCAAGCTGGATCGAAGCAAGGGAAAATTGGAGGTTCATTTGAAAGGATCATGCCATTTCTCACTGCAGGAGCCGTATGAATTGAAATACAAATCCACCGTTAGTGGGCGCATCTCAGGGAATAAACTGACGAATCTGAAGGGGGTTAGTGTGAAGTTCATGTTCTTCTGGGTCAACATTGTGGAGGTGGTGAGAAACGGCGACGATCTGCAGTTCTCGGTCGGGATGACGACAGCGTCATTTCCGGTGGATAACTTCACCGTGTGCCCGCGGGGTGGGTGTGGAGTCGATTGTAAGGATGGGAAAATGAGAAAAATTAAAGCCAAATCCCTTGTTTCGTCAGCTTGAATTGATTGTTTTCGTTTCAGTGTTGATTAGAATGAAAAAAAGGGGGTTTGGATCTCAGGTAGAAATCTCTTTGATTATTTGAACTTTGAACTTGGCTGTGGTTTAAAATGGATGTTAATTGATGAATAGACGTTTGAAATTATTTTCTGAAACCAAAAATAAAAAACTAAACAGTCTTCAAATCTTACTTAGATTCCTTCACATCAAATGAAATGCCTGGCGTTATCTTAAGATTTTGGTGGGTATGAGAAGCAATAAACACCAAGAAAATGCGTCCATTATTTTGTTGGATTAATGATGAAAGTTACTTGGTTTATATTTGTTTTTTGCAGAATCTTCAGACTTTGAAAGTTAGGTGTTACGTAATTCTCAAAGTTTAGGGAACATATTTGATGTTGATAGGGTGATAATTATGTGATTAGATTAATTTTTTAGATCATACTTTGCTAATTATATGAATATTAATACTCTCTCTCTCTCTCTCTCTCTCTCTCTCTCTCTCTCTCTCTTCGATTATTCGAAAATGGAAAAGGTAGTTTTGAGTTAGGTAATTGGAGATGCCAACTTAAAAGCAAGCCCACCCCTTTCTATGTGGTCGCCAAGAAGGAGAACCGAGTTCATGGAATGTTCACCACTGCGATCTTGCCACGTGTTACGTCCGTCCACTGATGGTAGCCAATAATGGATGGACGGACACCCACCACATACACATAATATCACCTTCCATTTCATATTTTGCTTTCTTTATGTTAATATTTATTTCTTCCGAACAACCAATTCATGTGATCTTGTTTTCTCTCTCTACTTTAAAATGAGTGAGTGGTGGTAGTTTGCGTGTATATTTATTTTTTATGATTCCATCGTAGATACTCTCATTTATGTGTAATATTTATTTTTTATAATTTAATCATAGAAACGTAGAAACTTAGAAACGTAGGAACTTACTACTCTATCAGTGCTCTCTCATAACATCTATCCACCCTACGTCCCATCAACTAGGATGGATCAAAATCTAAGAACAAATTACTAAATTATTTAAGTTTTGGGCGTGTGTCAAAGAAAAGGGTCTACCAATAACTCTCTCACATGCATGAGAAGCAAAAGGAAACTTCTCTTCTGATCATACCCAACCAATTGATGAAAAGCCACATCAGTACACACACAGTTGGAAGGGGTCAAATCATACAAAAGAAATCAAAACGCCCTTCTAAAACTGGCCTTACAGAATCTGTTCTTTCACAACCTCAGAGAATATGCAAGTTTCCACTCTTCTCCAAGAAGGTTCCGCGTGAATATAGTTTTTTCTTATCACTGCGTTTCCATATTGAATTTCTTGTCCCCGAAATTTCCGCCATTAAAGAGGTGTTTTCAGAGCTTAAACCGCTCGATTCAGTTCCACCTTTTCATCTGTCTTTTGTTTCATCACATAAAAAGAATTTAAGGATTTGAAGATCAAAACAACAGAAACGAAAGGCGAGTGCCTATTTATTCATCATGTATTCATACTACTACAGTGACGGAAAACATTTAAAATCCTAGAACACAGAGTACTGTAGAGTGATATTGATAAAAGAAAACTGAACATCTGAACGGTAGTCGGAAACGCCGCCGATCGAAGCCCTAGAGCCTGTTTCCAATCCCTGAACTGCTTCATAAATTCCACACTCACGCCCGATCAAATCCTCTTTCGATTTCGATCCGAAGCCAGAAGGCCTCTGTTCGCTTCAGAGAATCCGATCATCTTCTTAGGTTTTTTTTAATATAACTTACTTTCAATTCATTTCGAGAAAAACGCCTTCAATTCCTGTTATTAAGGAGAACCGAACGAAGTTCGGCAACATCTATCTCATCGGCGCGATTCTCCGGCCGGTAATACCCCGTGACAGGATCCGGCACCCAAGAAACCTTCTCAGACGATCCAACAACCTTCTCCTCCCCCGATTTCTTCAACAGATTACTGTTCCTCGCCCCCACAACACTTCCTCCCTTGACCGCACTCGACGCAACTCCTTGCGAAGCCGTCGCCGCCGCGTAGCCACGCCTAACCATACAAACAACAATCATACAAATATTAACATCAACAAAAATATTAACATAAAAAACACTCCAATCGAGACAAAGATCCAAGAAAAACGGAGAAGAAGAAGAAGAAGAAGAAACACCTGCTGAGAGCGGAAGAGAATCCATCGGCAACGAGAGCGGATAGGACCTTAACGTTGGAGAAAGAGCGAGCCATTGGAAGATGAATATAAAAGCAAGAAATGAATCAAAACTCAAAGCGCTGTTGGTGGAGAGATCTTCTTCGGAACAAGATTCTTCAACGTTGTTTGTTTCTCGAGAAAATCCTCCACAACAGCGGAAGAGAAACCTGTAAGAGTAATTGTAAAAATGGAGCAGTTTCTTTTCGTAAATGGAGACGAGTGAAGAAGAAGGGGAAGAGAGGGGGTTTATATAGAGGCGTTTTGGCAGGGTTAGAGACGAAGTAGGCGGGAAGGCGAGGCATCGTGGTCGCACACGTGGTTGTACACGTGGCGAGTGGACATACGATGATGGGAGGCGGCGGGTTGGGGTTTTGCTTCTTTGAAGTTTCTTTGTGAAAGAAAGGTTCCGTCAAGAAGCCAGCTGGGTCAACCGGTCAAGTGGTCACGGTCCCTCTCACGCGATTTTAACCTCCGGCCTGTTTCTTTTTTATATTATTATTTCTTTTAATAAATTTATGTTTTTTTAAATTATTAAAAAAAACATTTTACCCCTAAATTTTTATGATTTTGTTTTTGTAATTTTAAATTTATAATAATTTAATTTGGCTCGTATTAATTTAATCAAAAAAATCATAAAAATTTGTCAATTATGTTAATCCAGTCTTATATATTTCTATATTTAATTATGTTAAAGTGAAAATTTAGTCCATAAATTCAACACACTACACATTTCGTTTATGAGCCCTCTTATAATTTGGGAATCTACTAAACATAATGGGTTATATCTGACGTAAAATTCAAAGTTAGTTATATAACATTTTAATTTTCTATCTCAAGTAATACATCTTCAACCAGCCCATGACTTTTGCAATTTCAACTCAGAAACAAATTCATTGTTGTAGCATGTGGGTCCGCCCGAACCTTGACCGATATAAAAATATTGACTTTTGATGATACCTTTTAACATAGACACTTTATTAAAAGTATGCATAATTAATATATATAGCCCACGTGTTCAACAACAAAAAGGTAAAAAGAAAATATATAGGGAGAGATATAAAGAGTGTATATGATAAGTGGGTTGAAAATGGAAATTAGGGTGTTAAATTATAATTTGTTCTATAGATTCTTGATATATTAAAAAAAATAATTGATATATATAATTAATTAACTAATTGATAACACTTCAATTAAAAAGAAAAAATTAATGTTAAAATCAACCTTTTATTTTATAAATATTACTAATATTTAAGAAATTAAACTATAGAAATATTGTTGTAAAAGGTCAAAATGGTAACTTCCTCCATTTGAACGTGTTTTCATCGTCATAAAGGAGAACAAAATCGTGTCCCGCACTCTTTGAAAATTGAAATGCCAATATCATCCTCACCTTCCCCACGAAGAATAATTATTCTCAGCTTCTCAAGGACACTTCCTCCCAAATTCTGGAAAAATACACCTCCATTCTTAAAATTAGGAAAATAACCACCTCAAATTCTACAGAGACAAAAATACCCCTACCTTACGAAATAAATTCACTCTCAAATTTCTCTAAAAAAAAGGTTTCCCAAACTTTTATTTTCCTCTCTATACATATTTTTTTTCGAAAATTGTGTTACATAGCTACGACAAATAACGGTCTATGAAAGAAGAATTTTTTTTTTTTCCTATTTTACCATCGACTCGTACTAATAAAAAAATTTATATATTTTTGTTATTTCACATAGGGGCAAATTTGTCTTTTCGCAACAGTCTCAGTGTTATATTTCTCATTTCAAGACAAATTCAACTAGCTTTCTCTCAGTGTCCATGAATTTTCTGCAAATGTCCTTGCGTGGGCGTTTACTATAAAAACTCCTCTCCGGAACTGCCACAGCTCATACCTGGGAAAATGGCGAACAAGCTCAGAGTGGACGAACTCCGGACTCAACTGGCTCAACGTGGTCTCGATACCTCTGGAACTAAGCCTACTCTGGTTTTCAATCTGAATCCTTACTCTCATTTTGTTGGAATCGTATTCTTCTCTAGCTTCTGTTGACCACGATTTTCGTGTTTGTTTTTGTTTATACAGGTTCTTCGCCTAGAGTCCGCCATTCGCGATGAGGAGAAGTCGTTGAAAGGTAAGGATGCTGCTGCGACCGATAGGAAAAAGAGGGGGAGGGACTCAAAAGATGCTGGAAATTCGGACGGAAGTGACTTAATCAGAGATGTGGAGAAGTTACGGGAAATGAATGCACAGAAACTTCGAGATGAGGCGGTTCTTCGTGGCATTGCTTCCACTGGTTCAAAGAAGGAGTTGCTGAAAAGGATTTGTGATGATTGTGAGAAAGAGAAAGAGGAAGAAGCGGAAGATAAAACTGACGGTACATGGAATTATATCTTGATTGGAGTGAATTTTTTTATCTTGTCAAGAATCGATTGTGTTTGGTTCATTGTTAATTTCTATTGGCGTTTCTAGATTAGATAGCGAAGAAAATGGCGCGAAACTTGTGGTTAGAAGCTAATTTAGTAAGTTGAATTTGGAAGGAGATTTCAATCACGAAGACATAGAAATTGTAAATGTATCGGAAGTGTCGAAAATAGAGGGTTGAAAGTGGATAATCTTTTAGAAACACCGGTCATTATCAGTATATATCATTCAATTAGGGAATATTTGTTTTTCGTGGTTTGTTCACAGCATGCAAGGATGGAAATGTCGTCACCAAGGAGAAGATTGTTACAGCGACCAAAAAGGGTTCAGCAGTGCTGGATGAGTGGCTTCCAGATCATATCAAGGCACAGTATCATGTTCTGCAAGTGGTAAGTCCAAATAGATTCAGTAGAAATGCATAGCTCTGACTAATTGGTAAGTAAGTCGATGTCGGAACACACATCATGCCTTTCAACACATTTTTTAGTTTTCTAAGCATGAACAGCAATTATTGATTTGCAGGGTGATGAAATCTACGATGCCATGTTGAATCAGACTAATGTTGGATTCAACAATAACAAGTTTTATGTGATTCAAGCACTTGGTAAACTTCTATCCCTTTGATGAACATCGTTTACTTGAGTCGATTTTGATTTAACAGTAAATGTGGTGTGTCTGGAGTCTGAGGAGGGATGACACTGACAGTCTCCCGGTATATTTGACCTGGGTTGAACAAAAACATTTGAAAATTAGAAATGGAAATGCTGGACCACTTGGATGAACAACTGATAGTGATTGTAAATTTTTTGGGGTTATGAGTGGATAAATAGTTCAAACAAAATTCATGCAGCTGATCACAAACAAAGGAGAGTTTTACTTCTTTGGTGTAGATTTTGAAAAACTTTCCAATACAGAGAGTGTAGCCTGCATTTTATTTCCTGGAGGGAAAATAGATAAGGCTTTAAGCTTAAATGGTTCTATTGTTGAAAAAGATATGACATATTCGATGAAGGCTTTTTTTATTTAGTCTTGGAATTTCATCTTTTTGAATATGATACACTAAATGCTGGAATTTCCATCCTTTGCAGAATCTGATGGTGGTGGTTCTTACATGGTTTACTCCAGGTGGGGAAGAGTAGGTGTGAAGGGACAAGACGATATTCTAGGTCCTTACACATCACAAGAAAGGACAATACGAGAATTTGGACAAAAATTCTTTTCTAAAACCAAGAATCATTGGTCGAAAAGAAAAGAGTTTATTTGTCGCCCAAAGAGTTATACCTGGTTGGAGATGGACTACAGCAAAAATGAAAAAGAATTATCAGTAAGTTCTATATGAAAAAATGACCTCTGTACCCAAATGGAAATAACGTCCATATTTTGCTTCTTATGACTCCATTGTCGACTTTAGGTCAACAAGAAACGTGGATCTACTTCAGAGGTTCAACCTCATGAAACACAACTTGAGCCACGCATTGCAAAGTTTATCTCTCTCATTAGCAACATGAATATGATGAAGCAACAGATGATGGAAATAGGTCAGTGAATTTTTTCCCTCCTATGTATCAGGTTAATATTAAATATGAAAAAATTTAATGTTTCATTAAGTGATCTGTTTTAAGGATTCTTTTGAATGGATTCATTTGTGTGCAACCACGTGAAGAGAAAAAAATCAATTTTAAAAGAAATGGAACTTGTATTTTATAGGGTACAATGCTGAAAAGTTGCCACTTGGAAAGCTGAGTAAATCTACAATTTTAAAGGCAAGTACTTGATCTGTTGAAATTTCTCATTTGCATATGTTTCAACAGGGTTCCTGAGTTCGTTAGATATGTTGGAACTGGAATTCTGCTTGAAAATGAATGTTAAGCTTATTCATATTAAGTTACGAACACTGAGAGAAAGCTCTTATTCATATAACCTATATGAGATATGGCCACCTGTCTTTTCTATTTCTGAATGTTGAACTTGGAACTTTTGAATTTATATGCTGTCCCTATTTATTTAGGGTTATGAGGTCTTGAAAAGGATTGCTGATGTGATTAGCCAGTCAAACAGGAGTCAACTTGAGCAACTAAGTGGGTAAGTTTGCACCTGATGCTCTGTGGTTTCTCATCTACTCATGTTCAATATTCTCAAAACCTCAAAGAGAAACAATTCTTCAAATTATACACCCTGATTTTTTTAATTAAGTTTTGAGTTCTGGATTAAAAGGTGTTGCACATGTTTCTGGCAGGGAATTTTACACCGTAATTCCACACGACTTTGGATTTAAGAATATGCGTGAGTCCTCTCCGTCCTTCTCATAATCACATATTGCCTTGATCTGAATTAACAACTGAACCAATGTGAAATTTATGATGACAGGGGAATTTGTAATTGATACCCCTCAAAAATTGAAAAGCAAGTTGGAAATGGTAGTGTTCACTTTTCCTTTGAAGTATCTGCCGTTACTCTTGGCTTTCCTCTATCTAGATATTCCCAAAATGATATAACTAAATAATGAGCTAAATGAAAACTATGTTGAAAGGAGCATTTAAATATTTAGCTGCTAATCGATCATCTTTTTGCTTCATGATCTTGAATTATAACAAAAATTTCATGTCGATTTTTACCTCGTTCATGTATCTAAATGACTTTGTTACTTATTGACTTGAAGGTTGAGGCGTTGGGTGAAATTGAGCTAGCCACAAAATTGTTGGAGGATCTTGATAGTATCCAGGTATTACTGTTGGGTATTTGTTTTCTTTCAACATAGCAATGCATGTTAAAACTTTTGTGAAATATCACATTTGAAGAATCAAGCATATTCCGATTCCTTTCCTTCTCCTGCCTTGGTTAATATCCAAGTCAACTGAGCTACAAGAATAACCGCATCCAAGTCAACTGATTACATTGCTAGGTTGTGTTTACGGTCTTATTCTGTCGTTATTACAGGAGGACCCCTTGTCTTTTCATTACCAACGCCTTCATTGTGAACTGTCACCAGTTGAAGTTGGTTCTGAGGAATTCTCTATGGTAATGATTGTATTTCAATTTGTTTGTTTAGTCTTTTAATTTTGGATGAATTAATAGGGTGTTAGGAATCATGAACCTCCACAATGGTATGATTTTGTCAACTTTGAGCATAAGCTCTCGTGGTTTTACTTTTGGTTTCCCCAAAAGACCTCATACCAATGGAAATGTATTCCTTACTTATAAACCCATGATCAACTCCTTAATTAGTCGATGTGGGACTCCTCTCCCAACAATCCTCAACATAGGGTTCCTCTTGGATTCATCTCTATTTGCGCTGACAGAAAAACAAGCCTTTGGTTTCTTTACTAGTTTTATTTTGTTTTCAGGTTTCAAAGTATGCACAGAATACACATGCAAAAACACATTCAAAGTATACTGTTGATATTGTTCAAATATTTAAGTTATCAAGAGAGGGAGAAAATGAACGTTTCAAGAAGGTGCTTGGCATTTACTTTCCTCTGTTAGTAAAAGACTTAATCCTATTTATTAATTATTATCTTGTACACTGTGAATAGTTTTCGAATACAAAGAACAGGAAGCTCTTGTGGCATGGTTCTCGGCTTACAAATTGGACTGGCATTCTGTCCCAAGGTCTTCATTTTTTTAGTTTGATTACTTGACTTTCATTTGTGGTTGCTCATCTAACCACAGAATGATCAATGCAAATTGAACATCTTACCAGGTTTACGCATAGCTCCACCTGAAGCACCTGTAACAGGTTATATGTTTGGGAAGGGGGTCTACTTTGCTGATATGTTCTCAAAAAGTGCAAACTATTGTTATGCATCTAATGGCGCCACAACAGGCGTTCTGCTTTTATGTGAGGTTGTTCTTCATCTTACTACTGAAACATATTAGGAATCACGAATCTCCACAATGGTATGATATTGTCCACTTTGAACATAAGCTCTCATGGCTTTGCTTTTGGTTTCTCCAAAAGGCCTCAATACCAATGAAGATGTATTCCTTATAAACCCATTATCATCCCCTTAATTAGCCGATGTAGGACTCTCTCCCAACAATTCTCAACAAAACATATGGAAGGTCGAGTTTATGCATCATATTAACCTGTAATCTGTTTGAGCTCCTGGCTTTTGGATGTCATGTTTTCCTTTTATGGCTATTTGGAAGTTGGTAACAGCTCCAAAGAGGCTCAGATCATATGCTTATTGAAATGTTGGCTCTGGAAATGTGATTTGAGTTCCAGTAATTATGCTTACCCCATTCTTAGTGGTCATGTTAACTTTATTTATCATTTATCCTTACTATGAAGATTGCGTTTGCCTTTCATTGTCATGATTAAATGTACTAAAATTGTTTAGCTTCGAAATCTCTAGGTTGCGCTCGGCGACATGGTTGAACTTCTAGACGCAAACTACGATGCTGACAAGTTGCCCGAGGGGAAGCTGAGGTTTGTTGCCTGTCTGAAATCTCTACGTTGTTTCTTGTTCTCTGTAATTTTAAAGTAAAAACAAGAAATGGGTAACAACAAAGGCCCTTAGTTCTCTCATTTATAAGTTTCATGTTTTCACTTGCCTCCTAGTTATGAGACTGACGTCTTAGATAAAACTAAACCCATGGTCACATTTGCTTAATTTAAAGATAGCAAGTCATAACATAATGCCTAATATTACAGCACAAAAGGAGTTGGACAAACCGAACCGAACCCCTCCGAAGCTGTTACGCTTGATGATGGCATTGTCGTTCCCTTGGGAAAACCAAAACAGGATCAACATTGTAAGGTATAGTTTTTTGTAACAGCTCAAGCCCACCGCTAGCAATTATTATCAACATCGTAAGGACGTTGGGCCTCCAAGGGGGAGTGGATTGTGAGATCTCACCTTGGTTGGAGAGGGGAACGAAGCATTCCTTATAAGGGTGTGGAACATCTCTTTAGCAGACACGTTTTAAAACCGTTTGGCTGACGACGATACATAACGGGTCAAAGTGGATAATATCTGCTAGCGTTGGACTTGGACCGTTACATTTTCTCTTTTCAGTAATTCACATATTAGTTTACCATGTTTCGTACGAAAATCAGTTTCGTTTATATTAGCCTAAATAGTGGTCTCTGATTCTTCTCTCAGGGGGCCTTATTGTATAATGAGTATATAGTGTACAATGTGGATCAAATTAGGATGCGCTATGTTCTTCAAGTGACTTTCAATTTTAAACGCTGACTGGCAGCACGGGCATTGCCCATTTCCATCTGCCAGTGTCCCATCCTTTGGTCAGTGAGGCTATCTTATGGTGAGTGATTAGGGGAGCAAAAAGTAATCTATGTGATGTAATATTGTTAAAAGAAGAAATAAAGATCTCGTCTCTCTATCTCCTCCCACCAAGTTTTCAAATTTTAGTTCATACGATTTCCTTTAACCCTAATCGACTCGTTTTTTTAGTACTACAAATATGAGTGAGGATTGAACCTTTTGGTCTCAAGAAAAACAAATATTTCATAGTTGTTGTAACAACTTTAGCCCATCGCTAATAAATATTGTCTGCGTTAGTCCGTTACATATTGTCATTAGCCTCACGGTTTTAAAACATATCTAGTAGTGAAAGGTTTTCACACCAAGAAATGTTTTGTTCCCCTCTCCAATTGATGTGAGATCTCACAATCCGCCCTCCTTGGGGGCCAGCCTCCTCGTTGGCACACTATCCGGTGTCTGGCTCCGACACTATTGTAATAGCCCAAGTCCACAGCTAACAAATATTATTCACTTTGACTCGTTACGTATCGCTGTAGTCTTATAGTTTTAAAATGCATCTATTAGGAAACAAATTTCACACTAAAGAATGTTTTGTTTTCCTATCCAATCGATGTGGGATCTCATAGTTGCTAACGAGTGTAAATAACATGTTTCATGCTCAACCAATGGAAGGGAATTTACGGACCATAATGCCAAAAATTAGAACTTTATTGGGAGGCAAGACATTCTTACCTCTTCGAAGAGTGTATCAATTCGAATTTTTCTACTTCACACATAACCTAATAAGCTTACTCAAAATTTGAACCTCGAATCATACGAACATAACTAGGTAAGCAAAATCGAACACTTCCCTATTCCTTTTGCGAAACAGGAGAAAAAGGAAAATGCAGAGGGAGGAATGATGTATGAATGGGCAACAAGCAACCCATTATTCTTGTAGAATGCAATGAATCGCAGGGACCAAGATTTCAAACCCAACACAACACAACAAGTACGGCCCTTTTTTAGTTCTGTCGCTGTTCTTCTTCTCTATAAAAAGTGAAACATCTTCATGAAACTTTGCTTGTAAAAAACAATAAACAACGTTGTTTGTTCCTTCGCAACAAAGCATTTATTTCTCTTACAACCAAAACATGTCCCTTTGTAAAACCCAACACGCTTGTCCTTCAAAAGTCTCCCTCTACATTCCACCCTTACCTCACTCTCAATCTATCCTATTCTTCCTATATTACAAAAATACACTTAAATTTTACCTTTTATTATTTCAAAAATTACAATGTTACCCTTAACTTTTCGTAAACGTTTCCGTACTACTCGTAAATTTCTCTTTAGGCTTCCCTGTTAGGAATCAGTGATCTCTTTGAGCATAAGCTTTCATGGTTTTACTTTGAGCTTCCCAAAAGGCCTCGTACAAATGGAGATACACTTATAAACCCATGATCTTCCACTAAATTAATCAACACGTACTCTGGTTCTCTCATAATAATAATATTTGGCAAAAACTTTCTCGTACTCAAAATCTATGATAAATCATACACGCAAACCCTAAAAGAAGTACGATCTCTCCTCATCAGAAAATTCATTATGTAATTTTGATGGGTAGAGAGAGAGAGAGAGAGAGGGTGTGGGGACTCTTAGCCATGGCTGGAAGTGTCCTAAAATTCATTATCCATATTCATTTTTATACAAAATTGAAAGAAAAAAGAAATGATAATTATGTTATTAATCTGAGGTTTTAATTGATACACTTCCAAAGTTTAACGGTATAAATTGATTTTTTCATATTCGGTATGTTAATCAATGTGAATACTTAATTATTACCTACTTTTCTTAAAGCTTGTACTTCAAATTCCTATTTTTGTTGGCATGTCACTCGAGTAAAGAAAGAATACATGAATGAACTGAGATTATATCTGAATTAAAGCGATCTCGAGGATATGACGACTAAAAAAAACTTAAAAGAAATGAAAGTTAATACATCCTAAGAACTCAATAGTTAAACGTGTGGAAGCAATTCTATGTTGGGTGATTTCTTAGAAATTTTCCTGTGATCCATGTGAGTGAAGACAGAATATACTTGTGAGATCCCACAATCTCACGGGAGGAGAACGAAATACCCTTCATAAGGGTGTGGAAATCTATCCCTAGACGCGTTTTAAAGCCTTGAGGGGAAGCCCAAAGAAACAATATCGGCTAGTGGTGGTGGGCTTGGGTCCCGAAAAAACGAGAAGAAATAGAGTTGGTACGGTTTTTTTTTAAGGAAGGAAATGAATTGAATTTCTTGCATTGCTTATAAACATCATAATAATGAGGGGTATGGCATGCCATGCCAAACATTTTCTCTCTCTTCAAACCCTAAAATCTTAACTTTGACATGTATTTATAAATACCCAATCCTTTCTTCTTCCTTAGTCTTCATAGCTTCGTTCTGCACCAAGTGGGTGAGAAAGTTCTTGCTGGAGAAGCAGGGCACGTGCAAGCTCAGCCATTTCTAACCCATTTGCACGTGCTCCCCTTCTCCAACATGCCTTCCTCACCTTTTTCTCACCTTCCATGGCTTCCGCCCAACTTTGCTTCTTCATGCAGGTAATTTAACATTTTTTTGGTTTATTATTTATTATTAATTAGTTTATTTGTTATAATATAACTTTTATAAAAAATTTAAATTGGTTGGAGAGAGAAACGAAACATTATTTACACGAGTGGAAACTTCTTCCTAATAGAGACATTTTAAAACATTGAGGCTGACGACGACAATATATGTAATGGGCAAAAGCGGACAATATCTGCTAACGGTAAACTTTGGCTATTACAAATGGCATCAGAGCCAGATATCGGACGATGTGCCAGCGAGGAGGCTGAGTTTCGAAGGGGGTGGACACGAGGCGGTGTGCCAGCAAGGACGCTGTCTTCGAAGGGAGTGGATTGGGGAGTCCCACATCGATTGAAAAAGGGAACGAGTGCCAACGAGAACGTTGGGCCCCAAAAGGGGTGGATTGTGAGATCCCGTTGGCAAAGACAACGAAACATTCTTTATAAGAGTGCGTAAACCTCTCTCTAGCATACATGTTTTAAATACGTTTAGAGCAAGTTCGAAAAGGAAAACACAATGAAGATAATATCTACTAGCAATGAGCTTAGACGGTTACACCTAAAATCCAAACCCTCTACAAGTTAGTAGTAGATTCTTAAATGCTCTTATTTTACTTATTATATAAATAAATTGAATAACCTAAATTAAAAATTTTGGAACATAAATTAAATATCAACGCGACGGCGAACGTTCACCAGCGACAGGCGCAGCCGTATATAGTTTAGACCAAATTACATTTTTAAGGCATTCAAATTAAGAATGCTCACTCCACCAACTCCCTTCAAATTCCCTCACACGCAGCGAGCGATGCAAAATTGTTGAAGCTCATCAAAATCAAGCTACAATCATGGATCGCAGATCCAACGTAATCGAAAATTCTGAACCCAACTCATCGGAGGATCGAACGCCGGCCGTTCCAGTTCACTCGCCGCGGCTCGCCGTCGCTTCTCTCGCTCTGTCTCAGTCAACGGCCGCTCTCTCCAATTTTCTCGACCAAACCAAATTTTCTGGGTTGTTTTCTCGGCGGCCTAAGAGGGATGAAGTTCCCACTCAAGCTTTTTCTCATTCTCGCTTACCCATTTTCTGTTCTTCTCTCTGCCCCCCCAAAATCTCTCTCAAATCCACCATTTCTGCGAGCCCACTTCAAATCCCTTTTTCTTTAGGCCCTCGCCGCCCCTCACAGCCCTCCAATGGCGCCGGATTTCGTCGAGCTACCATCGTTTGGTTCCGTAACGATCTACGGCTCCACGATAACGAATGCCTAAACTCCGCTAATAACGATTCCATGTCCGTCTTGCCTGTTTACTGTTTCGATCCGAGAGATTACGGTAAATCGTCGTCAGCCACGTTTGTGATTGAATCGGTCACGGATTTGCGGAAGAATCTCCAGGCCAGGGGCTCTAATCTTGTTGTTCGAATTGGGAAACCTGAAACTGTTCTTGTTGAATTGGCTAAGGAAATTGGGGCCGATGCAGTGTATGCTCATTACGAGGTTTCGCAGGACGAAATGGAGACGGAGGAGAGGATTGAGTGTGCGATGAAGGAAGAGAATGTTGAGGTGAAGTACTTTTGGGGAAGCACTTTGTATCATATTGATGATATTCCGTTTAAAATAGAGGATATGCCGTCGAGTCATGGTGAATTTAAAGAGAAAATTCAAGGATTAAGTGTGAGGAAGACGATTGAAGGTTTGGATAAGATGAAGGGGTTGCCTTCTCGTGGTGATGTTGAGCCAGGGGACATTCCTTCTTTGTCTGATTTGAGCCTCAATCAACCTGTGGCTATGTCTAAGGTTTGTTCTTGTTCTTGTTGTTCTTGTTCTTGTTGTTCATAGCTGCTTGAATTTCGTTTTGTTTTGATTCTTTGGCTGAAGAGGAGGATTGTTGTGCTGCTGTGTTTAATTGTTTATCTAATTGCTAATTTCAACCCGGAAGTTTATGGTTGGTAGAATGAGAAGAACATTTAGATAAACTCATTTAATATCTTACTTATTTACTCAAAATGTTGCATTGTGATTGTCTTTCTGGGGTTTGGCTGGCATTTAGTTGCATGATGATTGACCTTCCACTGTGCTGTTTGGGCTATGGTTTCTTGGTTGGGAGTAGGTTACAACTTTTTGAATTGTGTAAGAGGCATTGGATAATGAGTGTGTGATCCCACATTGGTTAAAGAGGGAACAAAATATTTTTCATAAGGGTATGGAAACCTCTCCCTAGTAAATGTGTTTTAAAACGGTGAGGCTGATGGCGATACGTAACGGGCCAAAGTGGACTATATTTGCTAGTGGTGGGCTTGAGTTGTTACAAATGATATTAGAGTCAGACACTAGACGGTGTGCCAGCGAGGACGCTGGGTCTCCATGGAGGGTGGATTGTGAGATCCCACATCGGTTGGAGAGGGGAATGAGACATTCTTTAAACACGTAGGCATGCTGGTTGGAGTGAAGGGAAACTTCTCCCTAGTAAACGCGTTTTAAACTGTGAGGCTGACGACGATATGTAACGGGCCAAAGCGGGCAGTATCTGCTAATGGTGAGTTTGGGCTGTTACAAATGGTATAAGAGCCAGACATTAGGCGGCGTGCCAGCGAGGATGTTGGGCCCCAGGGAGGGTGAATTGTGAGATCCCACATCAGTTGGAGAGGGGAACAAAGCATTCCTTGTAAGGGTGTAGAAATCTCTCCCTAGTAGACGCGTTTTAAAACCGTGAGGCTGACGGCTATACGTAGCAGGCCAAAACAGACAATATCTGCTAGCGGTGGGCTTGAGCTGTTACAAATGGTATCAAAGTCAGACATCGAGCGGTGTGTCAGCAAGGAGTTGGGCTCCTGAGGGTGGATTGTTAGATCCCACATCGGTTGGAGAGGGGAGCGAAGCATTCCTTATAAAAGTGTGAAAATTTCTCCCTAGCAAACGCATTTTAAACCGTGAGGCTGACGGCAATACGTAACGGGTCAAAGCAGACAGTATCTGCTAACGGTGAGTTTGAGCTGTTACAAACGGTATAAGAGCCAAACACCAGGCGGTGTGCCAGCAAGGACGTTGGGCCCTCAAAGAGGGTGGATTGTGAGATCCCACATCGATTGGGGAGAGGAACGAAACATTTCTTATAAGAATGTGGAAACCTTTTCCTAGTAAAACTAACTCAAAACTGCTGGTTGAATCAAGTGGATATATGACACTCTTTTGAAAACGTAATGAATTTTGGTATGCCTTTGCATATTATAGCCTTTTGTAGGACTAAGTTGTTTGGGATTTTCGTGCTGCAAATTGATGTTCTAGATTGAAATT
This sequence comes from Cucurbita ficifolia, assembly GCA_033971965.1. Classification (NCBI taxonomy): domain Eukaryota; kingdom Viridiplantae; phylum Streptophyta; class Magnoliopsida; order Cucurbitales; family Cucurbitaceae; genus Cucurbita; species Cucurbita ficifolia. Next base: position 9,325,386 of record CM066978.1, read on the forward strand.
CTTGAAACCCTTCTCAAGTTTTCACAAGTTGAACAGATTTCTAGAGGTTGAACAGCTATAGATGCATGGTTATGAGTTCATGATTGGGAATAAACCATGAGCGTATTCTCTACTTTTCTTGAAATATCTCAACATTTTTAGGAAGGATGGCTAGCTCCTAATACATCTCAAGTGGGAGGGGAGACTGAAGCACTTCATAGGCTTAAAACATATGCAGCTGAGTGCCGAGCCCAACGACCGAAGACGACGAACAACGGTGCTCAAGGTAGCATATATGGTGCTACCTTTTCAAACAAAATCTCTCCATGGCTAACCACGGGTTGCATTTCACCTCGCTCGGTGTTCGACGAGTTAAACAAAACTGTTTCCAGGTGCACATCCCCCACCTCTTTCATCTTCCTTTTGAGGCACATTAGTTGTTGAGAAGATCTTCTTATGTGTGCTAACAGGAAGAATGATGGTGGCTATGACACTGGAACAAACTGGGTGATGTTTGAGTTGTTATGGAGGGACTTCTTCAGGTAATGCCCAAATCTATGCATCTAAATTTGTACGTATCTGTATTGAAAGCTGATCAGTTGATGTGAGCTAAGCAATCCTTGTGGGTTTATTGGTGAAGCCTAAACACCCTTATTCTTGAAACACTATATTAATGCACACCCAATTGTTGATCTATTGCAGATTCATTACCAAGAAATGCAATTCAACAAAGAAACAACACCCTAATCCTTCTCCAGCCGCGGCTTCCACGGCCGCCCTTGCTTAGGGAGAGTTGAAAAGCAGGCATATCCTCTTAATCTTTCGAATTACCCCTACATTTGGCCTTTGTAAATGTTGTTTTCTATACCAGCTGCACGGCCGCCTCGACCCTTGTCCCGTACCTAGTGTCACAGTCATTCTTGTCCAAGGTGTGTTGTCTATGACCGCATGATGGATGCCCCGGTCATGCTTGTCCATGACGTGTTGTCCATGATTGCATGCCTGTTCCAAACCCCTTTTACATACTTTCATCTTGGGTAGACTTTTACTATTTTATGTTGTGTCAATATGGAGGTGTATGCCGTTCACTAAAATAATGTCTACACCCGTCAGGGCTAAAATGCCCAAAATGTACTATTAGGGGATATGCCTACTATAACATTATTTTCTTTCAAATTGTTTTCAATGTATTTTATCGTTCAAGTTTCTCAAAACATTTCTCTCAGATGTGACTCGAGCATATGCTGACGTTATCTGCGAAGTTCGAATTTCTCGCGATTGACTGAATCGTTATGTTAGAATAAGTGTTGTATAATCGTTGTCTGCTGCAAGAGTGCGTTTGTGACACCTAGCTCTTCAAATAAACAGATTGAACATCTTAAATTTGTATAGATCACATTACGTTTAAAAAGTTGAATACTCATATTTTTTTTTTTTTACAAACTCAGATAATCAATTTTGTAAACCACGGTTGAATAAATTTTCAGAGGACTTTGTCCCACATCGATTAGTTCAAGAAAATGGAGAGAGGAGGAGGCTATAAAAACGCTGGTGGAAAACTGGACAATTCATACCTTTCTCGGCCTTTTGGCTAAGATCAAGTGTAGTATCTGTTCTTATCAGTTTAATATCTGATACGTGGGCCATCGGCCCACATGATATTAAATTAATTTTTTAAGGGGGAGGGTCCACTACAGTAGCTTGCTACTGGGGCCCTTAAGCGTCGCCCATGCGTTGCACTACAGCTTGGGCCTGGCGCACCCCTCCAATTTTATAGTCCAAAATATGCTTTTTTCTGTATGGGTCGATTGATGCCGACTTTTGTTAAGTCCCCTTAGCATCCCCTGGGTTAAACTGATCGAATCGCCCCAAGTCTCTTCCTTTCTGCACAATTCAAGCAAGTAGTGATGAATACTGTCTATTATTATTTCGTGTTTCTTTCCGTGTTTTAATGTATATGTTTCTCTATGATTAAAATGATAATTTCAGAAAATGTATTTTCGTTCTAAACCCAACATAAGCCTCAAAACAGGAAAAAAAAAAAAAAAAAATTATAATTATATTATCCTTCCATAAATGATCAAAAGAACCCAATCCACTTCGAACCCTTCCATTCCAAAATTGTGAAAGTAATATTTTTTAAAAAGTGAGTCAATTTGTCTTCCATTTGAGGGGTCTCTCTAGGTCGAATCTACTTGTTATTAAAAATTAAAAATATTAAAATTAACTTTTGAAAAAGAACTCTCTCCCCCACCCTTCCCTTCCTCTTCTTCACCCTTGGTCCCTTGCCACACCGCCGCTGCCTCCTTCAATCCATCCTCCGGCGAAACAGTGGCCATGTTCTTTCTTCTTATTCTTCTTCCTCTTTCTTCAAAACAAACTCCCTCACTCCCACTACTTCCATCTTCTTCTTTCCCAACCTCCCTCCTATTCTTCTGCAATGTCAATAAATAAATAAAACAAGCAGAACAACGTGGAAGCTCCCCGCCATTTCAAGACGATCGGCGGGCGTTGTGCATAGTTAGCAGATTTTGTTAATAAGCGGACTAAAATCTAACATTCTCTAGGGTGCATGTGCGGTTTTATCCCACATCGACTAATGTGATGAAAATGGAGGAGCGTGGTGACTATAAATAAGCTGCCGAAACTCTAAGCAAAGCATACCTTTCTCGGCCTTTTGGCTAAGATCAAGTGTAGTATCTGTTCTTATCAGTTTAATATCTGATACGTGGGCCATCGGCCCACATGATATTAAATTAATTTTTCAAGGGGGAGGGCCCATCACAGTAGCTTGCTACTGGGCCCTCGAGCGTCGCCCATGAGTTGCACTATAGCTTGGGCCTGGCGCACCCCTCCATGCTTTAAGCCCAAAAGTTTTTAATCAGATTAAAACTAAAAAACTTTTGCCGTCTTCATTTAATTTTATTATATGATAAATTTTGAATCAGGCATTTCCACCATTTAATTTAGGACAAGCTAGTTTAGTTAGAGATTATTACAATGACCAATTGAAATGAACATTTCATTGATAAGATTTCTAAATTGTATTTAGTTTAAGGTTAAATGACCTGACCAGTTAAAGTTAGGCCTTCAACTTTATAAGTTAAAAAAAAAAAAAAAAAAAAACTATAATTCCACCATTTTTTAAGTTTCTGTCTAATTTTGTCTAATTTCGTCCCAAACTGAATGATCTTTTTTAAGTGTAATTGAATGATGTTTATGTGATGCAACGAAACACCTTTTTAAGGGTGAAAATCTTTCTCTAGTAATACATTTTAAAGAAGGGAAGTCAAGGGAAAGGCTAAAGAGGACTTTCATTTTAAAAGAGAAAACCGGAAAGAAAAAGTTCGAAAATGACTATCTGTTAGCAGTGGAGTTGGACCGTTACAATTTATGTGTAGAGTTTTATCTCCAAATATCTATTATATATTATATTCTTAGTGTTTGAAGGGTTAAAATGCTTTTTATTAATTGATCGTTAATAATGGGAAAATTTTAAGAAATACATTTTTAAACAGATAATTAAAAGTGGCAAAAAAGATAGAAATAGAAGCAAAGAAAGGAACTACGTGATCAAAATTTATAGATAATAAGACTTCAGAATTAAACAAGAGTTGCATCATATCTCATAATAACTCAATTCAAGGCGAGGTATGGAAATAAAATTTCAACAACCTTCAAAATGAGAAAGTCCGCTACAACTAATCCTACTGCAAGCAATGCTTCCAATTTGTAAGACTTTAGCCTCAGTCTTCTTCCTCGCCCTCGTTCTCGGCAATGTTGAAGTACCTCAATTCATAGACGTTGCGGTCCTTGTTCGAAGCAATAACCCGAAGCCAATCTCGAACGTTGTGTTTCTTCAAATACTTCTTAGTTAAGTATTTAAGATACCTGGGATTCAAAAGAGAACAATCAGTTAAGTGAATTAGGAGTTTACATGCCTTGCTTTTATTCCAACAAAACAATCATAAACTTGCTCCTACGGAACTAAGGTCGGAACTAAGGTCGAAAAGATGGATAAAAAATAAGAGTGACGAACACCTCCTTTCATTCAAAACTAGTACATGAAATTCTAAGGTCAATCCTAAAAAGGAATGGGAATAAACAGATAAGAACGGATACACACAGTGTTACAACTACAATAGGTGACTAATTAGATAACGCATTCCCCATACAATTAGATCAGAGGTGTATTCCAAAGAAAATTCCACATCCCCGTAACAAAGAGAAACCATACCTTAAGTCTACAGATTTAGGAACTTCACAAACGAGAAAATAAAAATGACCCAAAAATCAGCATGCACTTGAAATCTCAATTTCAATATCAACAGCACGAATAGGAAGAACTGGTATGAGATAACGAGTACTTCTTAAAGAAGTAGCTTTCCCGTGTACACTAGATAATGGCTGAAATTTCAAGATTAATTCGTACAATAAACCCCAATAATTTTCATCAATTCCACAATTCAATACTATATTCGACAAATTTCCAACAAAATCACAGCAGACAACGATCAATCCGCAAAACGTTTGTAGTCTGATACTGCCGCTGCAGCTAACGGAGCAATCCGACGCTTATTCCCAAACATTCAACAAATGCACCGACAATAATCATCCAGTAACCGTACACATCGTCACAAATCCAGAATAATACAAGAATTAATAAATACAAAATACTTGGTACCTCTTAGAGAAGTTGCTATCGGAGTTGACGGTGATCTTGTTTTTGTCCCGTGTGACGGTGACAGCGTCACCAAGTGCCCCAGCTTTGCCGCCGACCTTGATCCTCTCGAGAAGAAACTTCTCCAAGGAGGCGATGTCCATAATCTTGTCCTCGACTGGCTTCGCACAATCGACAACGAAGGTCACGCCCTTCTTCTTCCCCTTCGGGCCACCGGATGCGGCTGCTCCACGGCTCATTTTTTGCTTCTGCGCTGCAGCTTGGCGCCCGAACTTCCTCAAGATGTATAGAACAAACGGCGCTCAATTTAGGGTTTTGAGTAGCTTAAAAGCACGAAGGACTAAGAAGAAAGGTTTTATTTAAGCATAAATAGCCCATTTTAATTGAATTTGTAAAAATAGCCTCTTTTTTCAATAATCCAAATTGGTTTCATATTGTAAAACTAACCCATTTAGAAAAGTGGATTTATTTTTATTTTCATTATTATAAACAAAAAAAAAAAAAAACTAAATTTCAATTATATCAAATTTTGATTACTCTGCATACGACTCCCGAAGGAACTTGAGAATTGAAAGATGGAAGACGAACTGAACGGCGTCGTTCCATGTTCTTCCCTCGCCGTCGAATCCACCATTCGCGTCGGAACGGTGAACTTCACGAACAATTTCTTGAACTATGATTCGTTTTCTGTAACTTCTCCATCTGAATCGCTTTTCCCTGCTCATGTTCAGGCCGGCGCTCTATGGGGCTTGTGTATGGGTCCGTACAATTCTCGTAAAAATGGTAATATCTGAAGCACAAGTTTCGAAAATATATTTTATCCTTTGATTCTCTTCTTTACTTCATTCGTTTTCTCTCTTACAGGCCTCAGTGGCGTCGACCATGCTGCTTTCGTGGTACCATATACTTGCTATTTTGCTTAGATTCCCGATTATTTGGATGAGATGGTAGCATTGTGGCGTTTGTCCGATTTGAAAGTGTCTTTGTGGTCTATTTTTCAGGCAAAGTCTGTTGGAAAATACGGCTTTCAATGTGGTAATGGTTGATTGTCTTAGCGTTTTGGCCTGTATAGATTGTTTATAGCTGTGTTTGTGGCTGATTTTTTTGCTTGGTTTTATTCTGGTCGAAGAAGTAGCTAAAGATATTGGGTTATAGGACTTGTTGCTGGAACTTTTACTCTGACTCACTGTGGGATTCAAAGATATAGAAGAAAGAATGATTGGGTTAGTTACACTCATGAAATGATTCATTTTCACCATTTTTTTTGTTTGAATGTGATCCACTGTGAAGGTTGCCATGTAACGGGCATGTGGCCATGGGCAACACGCCTAGGACAAATATGACCGTGACACCTTGCTACATTCCCAGAACTTGACTCGATTTCTATTGAATGCTTTGTGTATCTAGAAACTACGGGTTATCTAATATATATACACACACACACAACTTATGATAACATCTATGGATTTGTATTATACCTGCATCCTAGTTAGGGCATCAGCCACATTCAAAATATTTTTTTGGGGGGAAAAATGGGTGAGTGGATATAGACAGGCATCCAGAAGTATAAACGACACTAGCAAGGATTTGGATGATATCATTTAACCGTAGAGGAGCAATCTCCCCTTTTTAGAGTTTATCATGTTAAATGTGTCTTAAAGCTTTTTTTAGTAGTTTTATTGTTATTCGTCCTTATTTTTGGTAACATAAAAGTTAAGGTCGATGAAATACACATTTAAAAACTTATGTAGAAATCCCGGTTCATTTATGTGACGAGCTTTCTCCAATTCTGTGCAATTGTGGCTGGAGAAAGAAATACCTTTTAACTTGGAATTATTAGTGTTGTCTCTTGGTAGATGAAACCTCATAAGTCATAATTGTCTCTGGAATTCGACAACCATTCATGTAGACTTATATTTACATTGAGAATTTATTGTGCCTTAATGTATCTTGTTTAAAAGAAAAATATAGTTGCTGCTTAATATGTTGAGACTTGCCGTATCATACTAGAACTGTTTCGATACTTGCGGGGTTTTATGTCTGGTCGTGGGCGTTCGTGTCTTTAGAGTTTTTGAGATTATCCGTTAGGCCTGTACTCTTTTGGATTGGAGCTTTTCTTGTAGGTTAGGTTCTGGTTGGCATCCTTTTTTGGGCAGCCGTTTTTATAGGCCTGTCTTTTGCTGGTACATGTATTTGTTTGCCATTTTTTTGCCTCATTTTCTCTGGATGAAAGTTCGGGTTTCTTGATTAAAAAAGTTTTGGCCCTTTTTCAACACCTAGAATTGTTGCATATCTTATGTTCAACACCTATTGCTTGGCTTACAACTATTGGGATATGAGATATGGAGTATCTTTTTAGGAATGTATGTTTGCTAAACAGGTGATTCTTTTGCTTTCATCTTGACTACTTTCATATTTCGAACGATTATGATGCCAGAAATACTGACTATTTAGACACTATGTTAAGAGCAACTTTTAGAAATGAATCTTTAAATCTCTTTTTTGTTTTGTTTTCCCCCCATTTGGCAGCTAAATGGACTGATTGCGGGTGGGGTCGCAGGAGCTGCAATTGCTACAAGGACTAGAAGTTGGTCGCAGGTTGTTGGGATGGCTGCCCTTGTGTCTGCCTTCAGTGCTGCAGCTGAATATTCAAGATCACTTTAGAATACCTCTTGTGGGAAGAACAAAACCATGAGGTATTCACCATTCAATCCATTTCCATTACTTGTGAATGATATGAGTTGTGCAACTCTCTGTGGGAAACACTCTCACTCTTTATTAAGACCAATCAAGAAGAGAATACATGACAATTTGTAAATACTACTACTTTATATTGCTTGGAATTTTTTAGAATGAAAACCTAGATAGGGTGGAGGGATATTTATACTAGAACCTACGCAATCTATTCGTAACAAATCTAAATTTTTTTCCTAAAATATCTAACATACAATGAGCTTAGGCTCGTACAAATGTTGGGCTTGACTCTATTGGGCTAGTGATGATATTTTAACATATGCTGCATACCCAAAATTCAGCATTTCAGCAAATGTTGGTCCTGTGTCTGTTCAAGGAGGGACAGGAACCTCATTATGTGGATTCCACTCAATTCTTCACAATTGCAGCTAACTTCTGGTGAGCTAAAAGCCGTAAATGATGGAAAACCCGTGTACCAGCTTTCTAGTGGCCTACAATTTCAGTGACTGCTATAGCGAAACATGAAAAAACATCCTCTATTATATTATAGTCAAATATCTTGTATGATTCAGGATATTTTACCTTCCATTACAGTTTATTATATGCGTCATATTTGACTCTTTATCATAGATAAATAATTTTTTACCACAGGCGTCATGACTTTCTTATTATTAAAAAGGCAGATGGAGGAACCAAATTGCAACCATATGCAAACCTCGAGAGTAAGCTGTGTAAGAAAATTCAAATACCCAAATGCAACCTAACTCGATCGAAAGTGAGTTTTTTTTCAAAGAAATCAATTTAGACTACCTAAATAACATTACTTTCCTTACGACATCTTACTAAAATACCGGTGAAGAAAATGTTAATATTGATTTAAAAAAATGATTCATACCCACTTACACATATGAGAATTAAACATTAACGATGTTAAAATGAAATTTTAACAGCATTTATAAATCGATTCACTCTATTTCAATTGATTTATCATCACAAAATTAATAATAATGGTTGGAAACTATGCAAATTTTCTATACTTACGACGAAAAGACGAGGTGAAAATGCGCCTTTGTCCCACATCGATTAGTTCCAGAAAATGGAGATAGAAGGAGACTATAAAAACGCTGGTGGAACACTGAGCAATTCATACCTTTCTCGGCCTTTTGGCTAAGATCAAGTGTAGTATCTGTTCTTATCAGTTTAATATCTGATACGTGGGCCATCGGCCCACATGATATTAAATTAATTTTTCAAGGGGGAGGGTCCACTACAGTAGCTTGCTACTGGGGCCCTCGAGCGTCGCCCATGCGTTGCACTATAGCTTGGGCCTGGCGCACCCCTCCAATATGCAAGCCCAATATATTTATTCGTATATAGTTATATAATATTAATTTTATTTATTTCTTTGAAGGACGGTATTACATATTTTATTTATATTTGATCTTTAAGGGTACTCTTCATCTCTTACTGATTTTGGGGCAGTTTGGAAACCGGAGGCAGCCAGTTTGGAAATCAAGGCGAGTGCATTACTCGTAATATAGTCAGCCTTCACCACGTGATTCCTTATCAAATTCGCTACTTTTCCACTCTCCCCTCTAAATCCATCCACGCAAGTATCTTCATTGGTCAGCGTAGCGCTAACCCACGTATTGAGATCTCCCATATGGGCGTCAAAATTCCTCTTACTCAGTCTTCTAAGAACCCCGAGCGACCTGTGGATCTCATCAATGGCGGCTTCGAAGACCTCCACACAGTCGGAAACTGCGGCCCTGTTTCTCCCCATGAGCCGCTTGTTGTTCTTCACCCTACCCAGGAATCGCGCCACGGTTTTGGCCTCTGATATTGTCACCGACACGCCCGCTTGCGCCCATTTCGTGGGGCTTCGCTTGGCGCTGCTTGAAAATGGCGACAGCGATTGGATACAGAGATCTTGGTGTTGTGTTACGCTGCAGGCTTCTTGGACATAGCTCGTTTTGGCGGAGTGTGTCGGCCATGGGAGAATGGAGATGAGGGCAAAAATGATTGCGATTGATGCTCTCGAACTGGGTGCACGCAACATGTTCGATGAAATGTCCGAGAGAAGTAGAGAGGTGAAAAAGGGGTGTGGAAATGGAAAGTATGTTTCTACAATATCAGCATACTTTTGTGATTTGTGAATAAGATTTAAATTAATGGGAGAATTAATGAGTTTTGGGGGTGGATTATATAGTGGAGAAAAGGGTCTTGTTCATGTTCTCATGAGCTTTGGAATAAAGGAATTCTAGGACAATTTGGTATCTGTGTTACCAGAATTTACCATACATCTTTGACTTATAGATCATGAGACTTCTGTACATGGATTGGACTTCTAACCAAAAACAAGTTCAGAAGGGGGAAAATTATTCACTTTACTATCGGAAAACAAAAATTTACCCTATCATATTACCCGACTTATTTGGTTTTAGCAGTAAAAACATGTCTTTTTGGTTGAAATTTCAAAGCTTAAAAGGTTTGGTTCAAGCTCGAGTTGAAGCTAGAAAGAGAAGCTCAATTAATGCAAAGTAAAGAGGCACTTGAAATCACGTGGCACGAACGTTGTGGAGGAAATTTCTAGTAAGAGAATATGAATGTTACTCTCATTCCTTTTAATTAGATTCTAATAATGGGATATACTACTAAACACATATTTGAAAATATTATATTGGGTAAACATTAAAAGTCACTCTCAAATTTTATTTAATATTTAAAAATTAGGGTCCAAAATATAATATTTTAAAGTTAGGGGTCTGATGTGGAATATGTACACAATCGAGGGGGGTTCGGTGCAAAAAGGGATAAATATGCGTATTTTATTTTAAAAAAAGATTGCCACATATTATGTGTAGTTAGTAACATCCAGCAAATTACTGTGCAACGCGATGCAGATTATCATAACCGTACTATATATTTTCTCGCGCTACCAAACTTCGATTTCGAAGCCCTAATATTCAGTTCTCTCGCCTCTGCGCTTTGTCACCTACAGATCGGATTTGAGGTAACCTTCAATCAAACGTCGAAACTTGATTAATTAATTTGAGTACTAAACGTTCTACGAGTTTAATATTGTACGGTGATTAGATTTCATAGTTTCTGTTTCTATGTTCTCCGTTTCTCGTTAGTTATAATTGGAAATGTTATCCATATCTACGATTCATCTGTTTAGGGAAGATGAGTAGCCGTGCCAGCAGAACAGTCTATGTTGGCAATCTCCCGGGTGATATTCGTGAAAAAGAAGTGGAAGATTTATTTTACAAGGTATTTTTTTTCTTAATTTTGTTTGCGCATGACGTTTTGGCGCCTGTGTGGAGCGCTTAAACCATGTAATTGTCTGTCATTTTGGTGCAGCATGTTATGCATGATGAATTTTCTTTATTGAGTCGACTGTAAATTGTTCTTATTTAAGTAGGAGTGCAAGCGTAGAATGCTAAATATTTTTCTTTCGATAATTGTGATGACCTTATAACTAATGCAGTCCTTACAAATGTAGGAGTAATTCCCACTTTTAAATTATAGACGTATGTTTAAATGCTAGACATCCTTCGAGAGTTAATTTGGGACTTACTCGTACAATTTGAAAGTTCTGGGAGTTAATTATGTCTTTACCGTTAATGATCTTTTATAAATAATTTAACAAGCACCTAAATACGCGTGGAAATTTAGGGTCTGTTTGGAAGGTTAAAATTCCCAAGTGTAATGCTGTAAGTGACAAGTTTTGCACCGGAGGGTGGATACTAAGGACCATCTCTAGAGACTCTTTTTTGGTGTTGCCGACACGTAATAGAGGATCTTGTTCCATGATTTAGGAGGTGCACCTGAACCCTTCTTTTATGACAGAGCAATGATTCCATAGCGAACTTGTTTTTTCGCCATCATGTTATCATTTAGCTTGAGAGGAATAGCAAAATCTTTCGACAGGTAGAAAGGTGGGAGGCGATTATATTTAATTCCTTTTAGTGGTTTGTTGATTGAGCCTTTTGTTATTATCAACTGGCATCACTCTCATGGATTGGGATCACTCTCTTGGAGTTCTTTTTGTTCGTGGATTTGTTTTTTGTTTTTTTTTTGTATACCCTTGTATATTCTATCATTTATCACAATGAAAACTCAGTTTCTTATAAAAAATAAAATATAGATGTATACCCTTGGAGTTTTATTTGGTCAAAGTATTTAATTTAAGTCTGTTCTCTCTTGGCATTTAATTGTAGTATGGTCGCATAGCCCACATTGATCTCAAGGTTCCACCAAGGCCTCCTGGTTATGCATTTGTTGAGGTGAGTTTTTTTCACATGTGGTGGTACTATATATTCTCTTTCTTTTCTAACACTCATTACTTATGTTATCAATATGGATTGAGTGAATGTAGTTCGAAGATGCGGAAGATGCTCAAGATGCAATTCGTGGTCGCGATGGCTATGATTTTGATGGCCATAGGTTACGAGTGAGTCACAAAGTCTTTTTCAATTGTTGCAAAAATTGATTTTTTTGTACTTGATTGCTTTATAGTTGTAGTTTATGCATTGTTTGTTTGTATTTTTAGGTGGAACTTGCTCATGGTGGTCGTGGTCATTCATCATCTAGTGATCGTTATAGTAGTCATGGAAGCAGCCGAGGTGGGCGTGGAGTATCTCGACGCTCTGATTTTCGTGGTATATGACCATTTCTGTGATGCACCGTACAATGTTTTGACATTGTAAATACTGGATGTTGTAATATATGTTTTTCTGTCCATGTAGTATTAGTCTCAGGATTACCTTCTTCTGCTTCGTGGCAAGACTTAAAGGTAAGCATCATTCTATTTGGCATGAAATTTATGTGCATTTATGTGCCTGTCACTCAAATTTTTTTAATCAACACTGATCTCATATTATTTAATGTCGCAGGATCACATGCGGCGAGCTGGGGATGTTTGTTTCTCTCAAGTGTTCCGTGATGGTAGTGGTAAGTTACCTACTGATGAAGCTGACTTCGAATTCTCTCTAGCGTGACATTGAAAACTAAATAGCTATTCATTTCAATGTCCTGTAGGAACCACGGGGATTGTGGATTACACCAACTATGATGACATGAAGTATGCAGTAAGTCATTTTTATCTCTGTTCTAAGAATTTTGGAATATTGAGCCTTAATGATCACCTGGCATACTGGATTGCCCCTATGACTTCAAGAGCTTAAGCTTTGGTTTTGTGATATGCTAAGATGTGTGTACTTGTCACTGCAGATTAAAAAACTGGATGACTCTGAGTTCCGTAATGCATTTTCCCGGTCTTATGTTCGTGTATGAACAATGCCTTCTTGTTCTATAATTTTATTTTTTTATTTTTTTTATGATTGCCTTCTTGTCTCTCACCTATTTTAATTTTAATTTTGTAGGTAAGGGAATATGATTCAAAGAGGGATTCATCCAAGAGTCCTAGTCGTGGGCGGTCATACTCTAGAGGGCGGAGTTATAGTCGCAGTCGTAGTAGAGGTCGAAGTAGGAGCAAGAGTCGCAGTAGGAGGTAGGTATATGTTTTAGTATTAAATTAGTCTTAGCACAATCCTGTCTTTAATTAAATATTTTATCAACTTTTTGAGCAGCAAGTCTCCTAAGGGTAAATCTTCCCAGCGGTCACCTGTAAAATCCCGATCAAGGTCTGCTTCCCCTGCTCGTTCACGATCAAAGTCATCATCTCTTTCTGGGTATGTTTTCTCATTTTATTAACTATAATCATTCATTCTTATGTTCTTTAATTTGATTTTATTCACTTTTATTATTATTATTATCTTTGAATAAAATCTAACTGGGCCTGCTCATTGTTTATCTATATTTATATATTTGAGTTTGTTGTCACTCGAGCAGGATTTGTTTTTTGCACCCGTCTATCATTGGGCCGAATGTTAGATTGGGTCAAATAGACAACATTAATGTACTGAAAGTGAACTAATTCTTTTGTATTGCTCAAGCACGGGCCAGCAAGTGGTTTTAAGTTTAGCAATGGATTTGATATTACCTTTCTGGATGCTATGTGTTTGCATGCGGTATTGTGGCTTGTACAATTCTCTTGAATGTGAAACCCACCCTTCCCAAGTCTTGGATGCATTCTTGGAATGGTGGAGATGAATACTGGACAGACTTCAAATTAGTCTGGGCAATGTGTCGGCCCTCTATTGGAATGTTGGGTAAACTTTATCTATTTGACTCAATTTAGTTATTACTATTTTTCATCTGATTCTGCTTTCTTTTTAATAACTCTTCGTCCTGGTCCTTCCCCTTTATCAATTGTGAATGTTGTTCAACAGCTGGGATAGTTGAGACATGAGTCGATTTCTTTCATTGTTGTTGTCCTCTTTGTGTGTGAAAATCACTTGTTTGTTTTTTAGATACGGAAATATGCGGCATACTGGGGATTGGATATTAGGATCTTGATGGAATATGATTCAATTGTCTTCAATGCTTTTGGTTGAGAAGGTATGCTGTTTTTTAGATGGGCAGCTTTGAAAACCTTCTGGTACCTCTATTCTAATGCTTTTAGCAATGCAATGTCCATGGGTGCTAGATTGGGATCCAAGAAGATCATGGATTGCAATAATAGAGCTGGATATCTTGAACTAAGTGCTATTTGGACTTGGAAGTCATCATCACTTTCATTTACATTTTCTGCTGCAAGATTTGCCAAGCTATAGGACGCACTATCTGGATTCATAATGGACCTTTTGAGGCACAGTAGGGAAGAATGCTCCTCTCCCGCCCATTGATGTCCATAATATTTAGTTTCCTGGAGAATAAAGTTTTTTAATTTTAGGTCTTCGCAGTTGGATCTTTAAGTTTTGAATTGCCATATCTTCTTCATAGTTGAACTACTAAAATACTATTTTCCTTTATCTCCTTATACAATGTGGATGAGGCGTCAGGCTTTTGGCTCAATTTGGTAAAAGAGACATGGATTTTAAATTTGGGTTGTTTCTGAACCTTTTGCAGATCTCGATCAAGATCCAGGTCTCCGGCACCCAATGTAAGTGGATCCCTGTTATGAACTTGTCATTGCTGGACGTGGTATTAAAAGTTTAAACTAAACTTGCATCTCCTTTGCCCCTTGATTTAATTGATATGTCTTTCGTGTCTGTCTGTGTATGAATACGGTTTGCGTGGCAGCGTGAGAAACGTACTAGTAAAAGTCCAAAAAGGCGTGAAGCAAGCAAAAGCCCTAGCAGGAGCAGGAGCAGGAGCCGGAGCAGGAGCAAAAGCAAGAGCAAGAGTCCTTCCCGGTAGAGCATTCTCTTATTTTGTTTTTAAATTTCTGCTGGACACTCTAAATGCCCATCCATCTGCATACGTCCTATTAAGAATAATGGTGTAATTTAGCTGGAACATTTTGCGGCGGAATTGTTCTGACATTGAGTCATCTGTTTGAACAGATGAAGAAGATGGAGGCAGCTGTTGATTTCCGTAGCCATGGAGTGAAGCTGGAATAAGAGTATTAATCTGTGAACTTATCTGGAATAGACTTTCATTAAACTTGATAGTATCTATGTTTTGTTTGGACTCTTCATGTGTGCTATTCTTTTTAGGATAATATATTCTCAGGTTGGAGACGCTTCTAATGTTCCCCAAATTCACATTTTTCATATTGCTACTTCAAATTTAAAACATTTAGTACTCTTCATCAGCACCTTTAAAAACAAATATTAAACTCTTAATTAACTGTTCATCTGCACTTTTTTACATATATGTTGTATATACACACATATAATTAATGGTCGTAAAAAAATAATTAATTTTGGGTTACTTTTGTTTGCTTCTGCGTCTTTCGAGTGATATCGTCATATCGATATTTAAAGTGTCATTTTGTACTCAGTTTTTCGAGCATTGAATATCGACGTTTGAATTTAGCAAATTGTTCTGTATTGAATTTTAAATGTAATGAAAGAAGTTTAGATAAAATTCAAATCAAAGACAGAAAGTTGATGTGATTATAAAAACTTAATCATCTTCTCACGAGATATATTGTTTACATTTTCAGATTAATGAGAAATTAATTCATTTTAAATGGATCAACGGAAACTTGGAGTCGTACCCAATAAAGTAATTTACTTTTTACCCCTACTTTTTCAGTTTGTTGTAGTAATATACCTATTGATATTGTGGTAATATACTGGGCATCAATATGAACAATTAATTAATATTCTCAAATAGTGCGAGAGTATCAATAAAATATATAAAAGAAACTAATAACGAATTCATGATCAGCTGCTTCATTATTATTATTATTATTATTATTATTATTATTAATTTCTATTCATTATTATTATTATTATTATTATTATTATTATTAATTTCTATGGATATAGTTTAAATAATTTACAAAGAAATATTTATTAAAGAAAAAGGAAAATAAAATGCATTTATTTTATTTACAGTGGAAAACAAGAAGCAGGTTACCTGGAGTTTTTGATTGTTTCAGGTGCCAGTTTTAGGCTTCACAATTGTGACAGTGCATGGAGCATTATGGGCGCAATAATCACTTACACTCCCTAACAACGCCCTGCACATTATCCCCTCTTCACATTATCCCCTCCACATTCCTACTACTTTCATTCTTATTACTTTTTACTTCAAATTAAAAAATATTAAGGTTTCAATTTTTACCGTATCCTAACTTTTAAATTAACTAATTTATTAAATACAAAATTAAAATTTTTATTTCATAAAATACTAAACTTCCAATTTTATATAAAAATAGTGAAATAAGTAAGGTGGGAAGTTCCTAGATATAGATGTATACTTGTAATTTAATTAAAAAAATAAAATTATTTTTACTAAATTTCCCCCCCTTTTAATATTCAAATGAAAAGCTTTGCCGCTACCCTAATTTAAACATATAATTAAAAAAAGAACAAATCATTTTTTAAAATGACAGCGATGAAATTGATAACACACAAAAATTAAAAACTATAAACACAATTTTAGGTTATTTTTTAAAAGGAAAAAATTAAAAACCATTTGAATAATATTCCAAATATTAATTTGTTTTATAATGCGTAATTAATAAAGTAAGTACCTCTTAATGGCTCCATAGCCATGGCTTCCCACCACCAGCATTGAAGCATTGTGCTTACTAACCGCCTGGCACAGTACATACCTAGCATCTCCTTCTTCCACCTCAAACTTCACTTCACTCACCTGTAATTTCAATTCAATTCAATTCAATTCACTCAAATTTCCGTTCATATTCATTGATTTGACAGATCCACGATTACCGATTTAGCGGCGCAGATCTCTCTTGCTTTCTCGATGATTCTGGCGGCCTTCCTTTTCAAATTCTGGTCCAAAACTTGGTACAAACCAGGATCCGATCCAAAAACCACTGATTACATATAATTTCTCATTATTTACTTTTAAACTTGAAATTAAGGAATTAGCAGACCAGATGAGGAGGAGGATGATCGATCTTACTTCCCGGTCCGGCGACTCCGACGAAGGTTTCGGGAACCGGCTTGGCGTGGACGACGATGAGCTTGAAAGGAGGAGGATATATAGTTGAAGTGAAGTGGTCTAATGTCCACTCCAGGGCGGCGATTGCGTATTCGCTGTCGTCGATGCCGATCACCATCACTGGCTTCTCCGTCGCCGCCATTGGAGCGATTCCTCTGTGAAGCGGTTTGAATTGGGGAGGAAGAAGAAGAAAATGAGCTATTTTATTTTTATTTTTGTGTTTTAAAGGTGAAAACGGAAGAGCCTCTTACATGTCACCCAAATGCTGTGACACCTCTTCCCACGTGGCTACCAGCAATACAATTTAGTGAATATGTACTACAAGACTTTTCTATTTTTTTCTTTTTTCTTTTTATTTATTTTTGAAATTTTTATATTTATTTTTATTTTGTTAAATTTTATCTAATTTAGTGAATAAGACATTTTTCTATGTTAAAATTTTATTAATTTAAGACATTTTTCTATGTATGAAAATATTGATCTCAATAAAAAAAAATTAAAAAATTGTGAAAAATATTGATCTCAATTAAAAAAAAATAAAAATTAACACTTGATAGTCTCCACATTTATTTTAGGTCGGAATTCTTTTTAGCATAATTTTATCATTACTCACCTATTTTTTAACATAGTTTATGGGATTATTCAATGTTTCTAGTAGGAACGAGAGTCATGCTTAAATCATATTCAATCAAGACTTCAGCTTAATTAAGGTCATATTTCTAAAATATAAGCAATATTTTTATGAAAATGTTGTAAACGAAAATGATTAAAACATGCTAAAAATGTGAAAATGGAGGGAAATTGTTGAACTAATTAAATGGAACTTTCAATTATGAAGTAACGATGACATATATAATTATTGTATGGTTCGCTAATTAAGCGAGATTTCCATTTAAAAAACTTAACCCAATGCTTTGTATGTCAATTACGAGAACAATGATTCTAAAAACTAGAATTTTATTGGAAGGTAGATCGTACAAGTTTTGTTATGATTGTCACAGTTTACAACATTGGGCAAATATACATACATAATACATAATATAATATAACAGCATTACTTGATTTAAAGACTCGAAGAGCAGCAGGAGGAGAAGGGGAATTGGGAAAGTTGAGCTATTTTTGTTCTTTTGATTCAACCTTGGGGTTCAGCTTCTTGACGATCATGACGGTGCATGAAGCTTGATGAGCACAATAGTCGCTCACACTCCCCAAGAACGCCCTGCATTCATCCATTGAAACTAATCATGATTTCAACGAGTTTTTTTTTTTTTTTTTTTTAATCATTTGTTCTCTTTCCCCCTCTAAAATGCGTCTTAAACCACGTACCTCTTCACAGCTCCATAGCCATGGCTTCCCACCACAAGCATTGAAGCCCTATGCTTATCCACCGCCTGACACAGCACATACCTAGCATCTCCTTCATCCACCTCGAATTTTGCATCATTCACCTGCATTTTTCATTTCGAAATTCCAATTCCATCAACTGGAACTGATGAACACAAGAGAGAATGCGAGATCAACAAATCCATTTCTATTCTCATCATTCTATACATTCTCCGTATAGCGGGAGTTCAAGATCAAAAATCCATTTCTATTCTCATCCTTCTATACATTCTCCGTATAGCGGGAGTTCAAGATCAAAAATCGATTTCTATTCTCATCCTTCTATACATTCTCCGTATAGCGGGAGTTCAAGATCAAAAATCGATTTCTATTCTCATCCTTCTATACATTCTCCGTATAGCGGGAGTTCAAGATCAAAAATCGATTTCTATTCTCATCCTTCTCTCCAGTCTCCATACAGAGAGAAATCGAGATAAAAAAATCGATCTTTGTCCTCATCTCTCTCTTCATCATCCGTACAGATTCCCGAAAGTCTAAATCGGTTTCAACCTTCTTCAGATGAACAAAGTGATTTACAATCAAATTCATCCATTCCAGACTCCAACAATTTATATCATAATCAAGCAATTTTACTCGATTTTGTTACCGATTTGGATTCACAGATCTCCGTACAGAGAGAATTCGAGATCAAAAAATCGATCTCTGTTCTCATCCTTCTCTTCACTCTCCGTACAGATTCCCAAAAGTCTAAATCGGTTTCAACTTTCTTCAGATGAACAAAATGATTTACAATTAAATTCAACCATTCCAGACTCCAACAATTTACATCATAATCAAGCAATTTTACTCGATTCTGTTACCGATTTGGATTCACAGATTCCTCTCGCGGTTGCGATGATCAACGCAGCTTTCTGCTTCAAATCATCGTTCAGAAACTGGTAAGTTCCAGCAGATCCTACAATCACTGGTTACAATTTCTGGTTTCACTACCACATCGCTTAAGCAAAAATACAACATCGATCAACGATTGAAATTAGTTTTACCAGAGAGAAGCAATATTGATCTTACTTCCAGGTCCGCCGACTCCGATGAAGACATCGGGAAACGGTTTGGCGTAGACGACGACAAGCTTGAACGGAGGATTTACTGTTGAAGAGAAGAAGTGGTCGAGTGTCCATTCTAGAGCGTAGGTTGCGTATTCGCTGTCGTCGACTCCAATCACCATCACTGGCTTCTCCGCTGTCGCCATTGGAACGATTCCACAGCCGCCGTTGGTTTTTTCTTGGATGTATGAAGCGGTTTAAATCGTGAATGAAGACGGCTTCGTTTTTATAGGCGATCTATTGTCCACGTGGCCACTCTTGCGTCACCGGGAAAATGAAGCAGAGTTTTACATGTCATCCAAATATTGTGACACGTCGGTACACGTGGCTTCGAGTAGATTCCCTGTCCTTTAGTCTATAATCTATTCAGTTAAATCAATAAAAATAACTTTTCATTTTATCTATAAAAAAAAATATATCTATAAAATTTCAAAAAGACTTTTACAAACATATTTATTAATTGTTGCCTAAACCTATTTTAAAAAAAATGTTGAATATTAAAAAATACTCGATAAATAATTATATTGTCCATTTTGAACATAAGTTCTCATAGCTTTCTTTTGAGCTTCTCTAAAAGGTCTCATACCAATAGAGATAGTATTCCTTATAAACTCATGATCTTCCACTAAATTAACCAATGTGGGACTCACTCCCAATAATCCTCAACACAGCATACTCGATGAGACTTGATTTTGAACGATATAAATACATTATTTATTTTCATGTGGCTGAGTGAATAGTTAACCAATAGTTTGATTTGCCAGAAAGAGAGTGACATTTGTACTCAATTTAACGAGTCTTAACCAAATAGAAAGTTGAGAACATAAGCATTAGCCTAACTTAGTTTATGTTCTATCATAAATAAAATGTTAATGAGAGAATCAATGGTATTAAAGATGTAAGGTGTAGTTACAAGGTTAAAACAGACTTTTGATCTAACTAAAATTAGAAACCACGGGTGAAAGATCGATATATATATAATAATTATATTAATGGATACAACTTGTTATATAATGTATAAGAGTACATGCTTAGATCAGAGTTAATGAATGAAATTAATTAATTTTGTTATCAATTTAGTTTTTTTAAAATGTTTAAATAAATATTGAAAATATATTTGATATATTAAATCTAAAAAGGAAAAAATATAATTTAATGGAAGCGTCGAAATTAATATTTAATATATTATATGATGTATAAAATATTTAAAAGATTAATATATGATTTATAATTTAATTTTGGTAAAAAATATAATTAAGTTTTACTTGGAGTAAAAACTCCTTCAACGAAAGATTTTCCTTGGGAATATCTTGTAACTGAGATAATATTTATATCATGCAATAAATATAAGGAAAAAAATATATATATCATGCAATAAAATAATTATTTGTTTTATAAATATGGAATTTATTGTAAGAGAAAAGAGGAAAAAAATATATATGATGTAATAAAATAAAATATAGTAATTATTTGTTCTATAAATATGAGTTTATTGTAAGAGAAAAGGGGAAGAGAATAACAATGGCAGGCGACTGGACGATGATAAAGAGATTGGAAGACGCAGATATGAATGGGCTATTGCAGCTGAGAGAGGATGATGAAGACGCTGACATCAAGGCACATTTATTCAATTGGTGGCCTCGGACCAAAGTCGGGGATTTGAAGAGAGTCGTTGGGAATGAAGTGAGAATCAGTCTGTTCGACCAGAACATGGACCAAGTCATACAAACAACTATGAGATGGTTCGGGATGGCTCGATATCATATTGAATGAGACATCCAAAACAAACCTTATTCGTCTGGAGATGATATGTTAATGTGTTGGGATCTCAGGTATAATTGACTGGCTTACAAAATTATTCAAACACGTTTTCCGGAAATTAGTGACGCATGTTCGGGCACATATTAAAAGAACGTCAATTTACATAAGCTATTAGTATTATTATTATTATTATGCATTTTTCATTTATTTATTTATTATTGTTTAGTTGTTGTTTTTTTAATTTTAAAAGAATTGATCTAAGGTTACCTTCTTGAATTCTTTTTGGCATGATTTTTCGAGATGAAGAACTAATCACTAAAACGTCGCATTATTATAATATACTTATTAATAAATGAAAATTAAATCAAGATTTAATCATTTAAAATTAGTTTAATAATTTGACTTAAAAAAATAAATTAACTAACAACAATTAATTATCTAATAATAAATTAACAACAATTAATTATCTAATAATAAATTAACAACAATTAATTATCTAATAATAAAGGGTTAAAAGTGATCGTTAGAACTAAAAAAATTATTTATACAACATTTCATGTCTTAATTTTAATTTATTTATTAATTTAATTCATGAATTATTTTACAAATTATTATATTAATTATTTAACTGTAATAAATTGGTATGAAGCGATTTAAATCGGGGAAGACGGCGTCGTTTTATTGGATATCTACTGCCCGCTAGCCAACAGAAGTAATGTCTTACATGTCACCCAGACATTGTGCCACGTTTGTAAACGTGGCTTCCATTAGTCTCGTTTTAAAACTATAATTTATTTATAAATATATATAAATACTAAATAGAGTAGGAAATTCTCGATGGTACATAATTTTAGATTTATTAAGACGTAGTTTAATCTGCATCATTTTACTTCTGGAAGTTATGTTTGAAGGACTCTGTAAACCAATCGATTATATTCGAGATCTCAGCGCATTAACATATCATTTCCAGATGCATAAGGTTTGTTTTGGAGGTTCCATTGGATATGGTAAAAGACGGTCCCAAGCCACTTTATAGTTGTTTGCATGACTTGGTTCGTGTTCTCGTCGAACAGAGTGATTGTCGCTTCATGTCCGACCTTTTTTTTTTAGATCCCTAACTTCCCTTCGAAACCACCACTTGAATAAATTTGTTTTAATGTCAGCATCTTCATCGTCTTCTCTTAGGTGCAATAGTCCATTCATATCTGCGTCTTCCAGTTTCTTTATCATCGTCCATTGGCCTGCCATTTTTATTTTCTTTATCTTTTCTCTTACCGTAAATTCAATATTTATAGAACAAAAAATTACTATATTTAATTTTACTGCATGATATATATTTGTTATTCCATTTATTATTATTAACAAATGTGATTTACCATGTTAACATGCCTCAGTTCCAAGATACTCCCAAGTAAATCTAATGAAAATTTGCACCAAACAAACAATTTAATGAAATTTTTTTAGAAAATTAAATAATATATTTATATTCATATATTACTTACTTAAATCTCATCTTATATTCAACCTATTTAAATCTCATTTATATTTATATTTAATATATCCTACGTACATTGTCCACGAGACGGGAGAAGACGGAGAAGCCATACCTATCCCGTCACCTATTTCATTTTCTAACCTCATAAAATTCGGATCGGATTCCCCATAATTTTTATCCACTAATATCCTATAAAAAATATAGTTATTTTAAAATTTTCTTTTTCAATATATATATATATATAAGTTATAATTCAACAAACATAGTATTCCATGATGAGTTAATTTTTTTTATATATTTAATATGTGGTAAAAATATATTTATATTAAGTTAGATAGAAACAGATCTCATTGATCTGTCTTAAGATCCAATTTGAATCTTAAGGAGGAGAGTAGAAATAAGCAATCGAAATGGTAGATAGAAGTCTGTGTGTGACTTTCATATTTGTGTTTAATAGATTCTTAAACTTAAAAAATTATATAATATTTACGAGTTAACCGGGATGACACAAGCCGTTAGATACCCCAAGCCCAAGGATGAGAATACATACAATATAAAAACGTTCACGAGCCGAGACTAGAAAGCTAGGGATCACGAGCCGAGACTAGAAACCCCAAGCCCAAGGATGAGAATACATACAATATAAAAACGTTCACGAGCCGAGACTAGAAAGCTAGGGATCACGAGCCGAGACTAGAAAGCCTTCCCTAGCGTCATTAAATTTCTCATTTCTATTGTTATTTATATAAGTTTGATTAACTTTTTTAATAAATTAATAATAAAATAAATTTATCATAAAAGTAGACCTTTTTAATATATTGATTGATTTAAATTAACTAAAAAGTTAAATTAGAAAATACAAAGAAAACAAGGAATTGAGGATATTTTTTTAATTATTATTATTTTCGAACCCTGACCTCCATTATTCACTAAAGTGGGCAATAATGAGAATAAAATATTAGAATAATTGATAATATAGTGACTCACTTTATAAACCAAAAAGATTATATATATATAAATTTAAAGTCAGAAATGCCTTAAAAAGAAAATTAAAAAGATTAAATAATTTTTAAGTATCCCATCTTAAAAATACAATAACATTCAGAAATACAAACAGGAATACAGATTTTGATTTATTTAGGCACTGTTCTTGTTGCTACGCTCCTTCATCTTCACAATCATGACACTGCAAGGTGCTTGATGTGCGCAATAGTCGCTCACACTTCCCATCAAAGCCCTGCATTACTATGAACTCCCATTACAATTTTGGACTAAAAATTAAAGAAGGAAACACAATGATTTACGTAGTTCGAGAGTAAGTACCGTTTAATGCCTCCATGGCCACGGCTCCCTACTACGAGCACTGACGCGCGGTGCTTATTAGCCGCCTCGCACAGTACATACCTTGCATCTCCTTCTTCAACCTCGAATTCAGCATCAAAAACCTGCAATTCAACTCCATTGCTATTGCTCTTTACAGATTCTTAAATCGATCTACACGATTTATGATTTACAATTGGATCGCATTTGAGAATCATCGCAAGTTCGTATCCATTTAATCCGAGATTCAAAAGACTGATATACGGTAAATCGAGAAATCTAAACTCCACTGTTACCGATTTCGCAGCGCAAATTTCTCTGGCAAGTTCGACAGTTCTCGCAGCTTTTCTCTTCAAATCATCATCCAGAGCTTGGTAGGTTTCAACCGATCCTGCAATTCCTGATTGTAGATTCTGAGTTCATTAGTCGTCTCTTTAAAAACTCGATTATAGATTTGGAACGATTTCTGTTTGAAAGTATATAGCAGAGAGAAGGAGGATCGATCTTACTTCCTGGTCCGGAGACGCCGACGAAGACGTCGGGAGATGGTTTGGCATGAACAACGACGAGCTTAAACAGTTGTAATCGTACTGTTTGAGAAAAGAATCTGTCCAATGTCCACTCCAGAGCGGCAACTGCGTGTTCGCTGTCGTCGATTCCGATCACCATCACTGGCTTCGCCGCCTCTACCGCCATCGCCGCCAAACGATTCCAGAACGCCGCCTGTTTTTGGGATTGGTGAACTGGTTTAAAACAGGGGAGGAGAAGGAGAACGCAGCGTTTTTATTGTTCGAGGGAAGAGTTTGTCCACGTGGCAGCCGTGTCAGCAAGTTCGGCCATAAATGTAATGGACTCTTACATGTCACTGAGATACTTCGACACCTTTGTACACGTGGCAGCCAAAGAATTTCCTATTTTTCGTTTCTATTTTTTTTAGAAATAGAAATATTTTCATAATTGATTTGTAAAACAACATTATCAAATTTATTGTTTATTATTTTTGTTATCTAACTTCTAAAAGGAAATAATAAATATTTAAAGATAAATATAAAACAAAATTTTGAATTAGTTTTTCATCTAAAATTACAAGAAATTATTAACCACACACTTTTCTATTTTATCTAATAAAAAATAATAAATAAGAAATAGCATAATTCAACTTAAGCATATGATATTAATTTAAAATGTCATAAATTTAAATATTTTATTATGTGAGCTAATATTTCTTAAGACGTGCTTGATCCTGCGTCACTAATCTCTGAAAACTGTATTTGAAGGACTTTATAAGCCAATCGATTATACTTCAGATCCCAACCCATTAACATATCTTGTCCACACGCATAAGGTTTGTTTTTGACGTCCCATTCAATATGGTAACGAAGCATCCCGAGCCACCTGATGGTTGTTTGCATGACTTCATTCGTGTTCTCGTCGAACAGAGTGATTTTCGCTTCATTTCCGATCTTTTTCTTTAGATCCCGAACTTTGCTCCGAGGCCACCACTTGAATAAATTCGTGTTGATGTCAGTATCTACGTCATCTTCTCTAAGTTGCAATAGTCCATTCATATCTGCTTCTTCCAATTTCTTTATCATCGTC
The DNA here is from genome assembly GCA_033971965.1 of Cucurbita ficifolia. Lineage (NCBI taxonomy): Eukaryota > Viridiplantae > Streptophyta > Magnoliopsida > Cucurbitales > Cucurbitaceae > Cucurbita > Cucurbita ficifolia. The sequence continues at coordinate 9,350,851 of CM066978.1, forward strand.
CATCTCTCCGTCATTGTTTTTTCCTCACCTTTTCTCCGATGGTAAATCCAATATTTATAGAACAAGTAATTACTGTATTTAATTTTACTGCATGATATATATTTTTCATTCCATTATTATTATTATTATTATTATTATTATGTGATTTACCATATGTAACATGCGTTGGTTTCAAGATACTCTTTTTCGTTGTAGTATTTACACCAAACAAACAATTTAATGGAAATTTTTGTGAAAATTAAATAATATATTTATATTATTATGTATATTACTTATTTAAACCTCATTCAAATATCACCGATCCTCATCCTATATCCAACCTATTTAAATTTCATTTATATTTATATTTAATATATCTTATATACATTTAAAGATGTCTACGTGGCGGGGCAGAGATGGAGAAGCCTTCCCGTCCCCATCCCGCCACCTATTTCATTTTCAACTCTATAAAATTCCTCATTTAGTTTTGCAGGAATCGAATTCACCACGATAATTTTTCTATGTTTAATATCCTTAAAAAAATAGTATTTAAAATTTTTATGTTTCAATATAATTTTTATTAAAAATTATAATGTTTTACCGATATAATTTTTTTTAATAATTAAAAAAATTACAATATAATATAGTCCTTAATTTAAATATTACTATTAGACGTCTTAAAATTAGTAAAAAAAATTGTGAAATCTATTTTTTATATTAATTTTGTATAACTTAAAAATGGAATGTATTACTCAAAATATAAAATTCTAAATAAAATTAAATTTATTAAAATGGTGAGCCAAGACTTTTTAAATAATGATAAATATTGAATTTCAACTTAGGTTTTTGTAATATATTAAAATAGTTATTGCTTCTTTTCTGTTGAATGAATGGATGGTCCTCCCACGCATGCATGCTATAGAACATCATAATGTTGACATACATATCTTTCTTGATAAACTCAATGAATGTTTGGTTTACCATTTTAATTATTTATTAATTTAGGTTTTAATTATTTATTAATTTAAATTTTTGAATATCTCGTTTTGAATAAATGAAACGTGAGATTCACAACTTTTATATATATATATATATATATATAAATCTTTTGAACCCATTCAAACAGAGTTCACAATTTAACCAAACCCAACATTTTATTTTCAAATTAGTTTGGATTGTCAAGTTATGTTTTTTTAATTACTTTAAAAAAAAACTTATTTATTCACCCTTCATATTAAATTAATAATTAAAATTTCATGAAACTAAAATATTAAATTTTTACGAGTTACAACACATCACTAACAACGCCCACAGACGTCAAATATTATTAATATTCATAATAATCTTGAAAGTAGGTATGACCGAGTTGGGTTCTACCCCTCTTTTTGAATTGGTCAGGTTGACTCAACAAAAAAATGTCAACTTGCACCTAAATTTTCGATTTTTCAAAACTCAACTGAACCCAAACAGAAAAAAATCTAACTTAACCTAACCTTTATAATTTGTATTGAATACTCTAAATTGATTGTATTCTCGAGTCACGTAAAAACTCCGTAGAAGAAAGAAATTCTCAGATTTAAGATTTTTAATTTTGAATATTAGTTTTTTTTGTCGGTTAGCCGGCGGTATTGCTTGCCTCCGACGAAAGTCTCGTGATAAACACGGGGTTTTCTTTTACGGTTTCTTTTCCGTGTAAAACGGATATGAAAATTTATTTAAAAATAATTTGTTTGGGCGCCAGCTGTCTGGCTCTGGTCTTCCGTAAATAGCCGTATTTAAATATTTTTTTTAAAAAATGAAGACATTATTTCGGAAAAAAACAACTCATCATAATAATATATCAATTTACAAATTTGATTCAATTTCACAAATAATCCTTCAACTATTTTCATTTGCTCAAAAGTCAACAAATTACCTTTATCCAAACAGCGTAAATTAATATAATTAATTAAATAGAAATATTAATTGGTTGAAATATTCGGATATGAAATTTATATTTGAAATGTATATAGTCTTTCAAAATTCAAAAACAAAAATTTAGCCCTTAATATTTTTAATTAATAATATTTAATATTTTTCTTAAGAAAAATTAAATTATCAATTTTTTTCTTTTTGGTAATTAGTATATTTACTACGTACAAATTCGTCATTATTTTATATCGATTTTAATATTTTAATTTTGTGTCTAACAGATTTTTAACCGGTAAATATATATATAATTTATAATAGGGAGGCTGAGGTCAGGCGGTGATACTTCCGAAAGCCTCCTGCCATTTGACTTTTTTTAATTTTATTTTATTTTATTGTCAATTAATTTATTACCCAATAAAAATTCAAAATATATTTTAAAATCTTATAATTTTTTAATACGTATTTTTTTATTAAAAATATATTTTTAATTCATATTCTGCGACACCATAAAGTTAAGCGGGAACACCATAAAACGTAACCTCTTTGACGATCAGATATTTTCTTTCTTATTAGAATCCTGAATTTTCCTTTCAATTTAGTTATAGCCTCTTAGTTTGCGATTTTTTTTTTCACTTCATTCTCGCAGTGATATCTGATTCTTTTGTTGTGTTGAATTCTGATCGATTTAAGGCGCTAAGATTGCAGAGAAAGCATAGCTTTCAGGCGGTGGATTATTTGCATTTGTTCGGAGAAATAAGTTGATTGTTTAGGGAGATTTGAACGACGCGGCCGAGAGATCGAGTGGATTATCTGGAAGAAGATGAAGTTCTGCAAAAAGTATGAGGAGTATTTGCGAGGTCAGGAGAAGAAATTGAAACTGCCTGGATTTCAGTTCAAACGGCTCAAGAAGATTCTGAAGAATTGTAGCAGAGATTTTCAGTCTCAACACCGCCATGGCGATGGCGATTGCTCCTCCGTTGCCGTTCAGAGCTGTCCGGATCACTGTTCAGGTATGGAAACTCGATTATGTTCTGATTCCTTCGTCGTTTCTTCTTCCTATTTAAGGATTTCTTGAATTTTGTTGATCTCTCTGTGATTGTCCTTTTGGTGTTTGATTTTTTGCTAGGTTATTTTAAACTTTGTATTGGTTGTATATTGCATTGTGATTTTAAGTCGTTGTTTCGTTTAAATTGATTTGTGTGGGCGTAGTGTGCGATGGGACTTTCTTCCCCTTCCTTCTCAAGGAAATGTCTGGAATAGTAGGCTGCTTTAATCAGCGAGCACAGGAATTGCTTGAGCTGCACCTCGCTTCTGGCTTTAGAAAGTATCTTTTATGGTTCAAAGGCAAACTGGAAAGCGACCATTCTGTCTTAATTCAAGAAGGGAATGAACTGGTTAATTATGCAATGATGAACGCCATTGCAGTTCGGAAAATCTTGAAGAAATATGATAAGGTATTTGCCTAATATGTCTTACCATTTCCAATTATGTCTTTTTCTCGCTTTCAGATTTACTAATTCAACTCCTAAAATCGAATGGTTTGCATTCTCAAACTTGTGGTTCTATTTGTTCATGTCTACCATTTCATACGTTGGTTGATTTGGTCAATTGGACAAAATAAAGTTACTTAAAAAGATTGTGCTTCTATCATTTCATTTATTTGTTATTTTGTATCAAATCCATCAATTCTTGTCCAATGTGCACAACTATGAAAGTTAATACTAAACTTGTAATTTAACTTTTTTTTTTCTTTTACTTAGTTCTTGTTTGGGTTGCTGAGTACAGATTCATTACTCCAAGCAAGGGCAAACATTCAAGTCGCAAGCTCAAAGTAATCACGTTGAGATCCTTCAGTCACCATGGCTATCAGAGCTTATAGCATTCCACATTAACCTGAAGGAGACAAAGCATAAATCTGAGAGGATCTCTTCAGCATTTGAGAAATGTTCCCTTGCAATTACTGATGGAAGCCCATCGCTTACTTGTGAGCTCTTCGATTCAGTCAAACTTGACATTGACTTGACGTGTTCCATATGCTTGGTAAGTTTTCGGGTCTTCAAGTTTGGGCATTTTTATGAAACTGTCCCATGTTTAATGTTCATTACTCTTGCAGACAAATGTTTGTATCACTGTTATGATATTATTAGTTTATTTTGGATTTAATGTTGGATGAAGATTTAGTTTTTCCGTTACGTCAAACCACCAGATTTACTCAATTTAGACGTTCAAGTTGGGATGAACGTTGATGTGATGTCATTTTGCTTGCTTTCAACTCTCCAGGTGCAAGCAGGGAGGTTTTAGTTTGCTCAAATGAACTAACCCATTAGAGTAAATCATCTCTGCAATTAGGACTCTTCTTTTTAATGATTTTTCTTTTTTATGTTAGATCACAAAGAACCTAATGTTTCTAAAATGAGAACTTCCTTTATTCATCAGAGCTTTTCACTCTTTCTAACTGCAGGATACAGTATTTGATCCCGTTTCTCTTGCTTGCGGCCATATATTTTGCTACATGTGTGCTTGTTCAGCAGCCTCAGTAACCATAGTCAATGGGCTAAAGTCTGCAAATCCAAAAGCAAAGTGCCCACTCTGCCGCGAGGTAAGTTAGATTCAGCTCTGACAGTTTTAACTTCGTTCAGCTATCATTTGGTTCAAAAAGAAAAGGATCGTATAAACAAGATGATACTGAAGTAGGTTAATACCAACCGCTGTAATACCATACAAAGGGCTAGTTTTGTTTCGGTGATGAAGTCTTAACTTCGAAAGGATCTGAGCTCTGCTACTGCATTCTGATCTAATTTTTTGTATTGATACACAGGCAGGAGTTTATGAAGGTGCTATACATTTGGAAGAGCTTAGTATTCTGTTACATCGAAGGTCAGTACATCTCTTGTTTCTCAGGCATAGTCTATAGCATCCTTAGATCTAATAATTTTTCAAACTTAATAATTTATTTTGTGTCTAATAAGTGACCTTTAATACTTTTATCGATGAATTTTTTAACAAGTGTCTAATAAATTCTTAAATTTTAATTTTGTATTTGATAAGTGTTCGAATTCACAAAATTAAAAGTTTAAGATGAATTTTTGAACATGTGTAATAAATTCTTAAATTTTAATTTTGTATTTGATAAGTCTTTGATTTGAATACACAAAATTCAAAGTTTAATTAATATTTAATAAATGTGTAATATTTTAAAATGAGTAGTCGTGTTAGACACTAATTAAAATTTAAGGGACTAATTGCATTCTTTTATAAATTTTATTAGATACAAAATAAAAAATTTCAAATCTACTAAACATTTTACACCATCTTAAAAACCTTAATTTAATTTTTTTTAATGGATAATACTTACCAATGGACTTGTTAATCACCACTAAAAATCTTCATGGTTTATTTATTTTCCAAAAAAAAAAACTAAAATATCCATTTTCACTTTTTGCATTTTTCTCTCCACGCCAAAACCTTGAAGCTGCCATAAGTTAGTATTGACCCTTTTTATATGCCAACCGTTTCTTTCTATACCAAGTTCAAACAGTTTCTACATTCTTTCATGCTTATTTTCTACACAGATTTGTAACTCTGAATCATTTGTATGTTTGAATAGCTGCCCTGAATACTGGGAGAAACGTCTTCAGACAGAAAGAGCAGAAAGAGTTCAGCAAGCAAAGGAGCACTGGGAATCCATGTCTCGAGCATTCATGGGAGTGTAGATATTATTACTCCTTACAATGGCTAAATATTCAAATCTTACTATTGCTGCTAAATTGGTGTCTTATTTTTTTTCTTCAATTTGTATGAACACTGTAAATAATATTCTTTCTAGAATTTTACAGCTGATGTTCAAGTCACTTGACAAGCGTTCCAGGAGGCTGATTCCTTGGTTAGAGCTGTTTATAGTTTGTAGGGTGGAAGAGATTCGAACCTCGAACCTTGAACCTCGAAGAGTATATGCTTAAACATCAGGTTTGCAATTAAGTTTGGTTAAAGCTTGTTGTGAATCTAACCCACTTGGTTTGCTTATATCATTTTGTTTTATGATGCAAATTAGCTCAAGTCTCCAATTCATCTATGAGAACTTCTATATCAATAACCATTTGTGATTGTGATCAGTTTCTTAATAAATTTTTAAACAAACACTTCAAGTAGATATCTATAGTGAATTTCTATGGAGTGGTAGCACTCACTTGTTTACAAAGTTATTCCAACCAAACCATCCTAGATGCCACCAAGAATAAGAATTATGGGCTGGCCATTTCCTTGAAAGGAAGAAAACTACACCAAGCAAGAGAATGAGCCATCTTTCAAGCCTCAGATTAGGGTTCAAAACAATATTGGTCAATAAGATTTCATGATCATACCTTATCTGATTTCACCTCTGTAACAGAACAATTTGAAAGATCTTTAACGAGACAATATCAATGGATTCTTATCTAAACAACTGTGGTATCTTTTGCATAGTTTCTCCAGAGTGGCAACAGAATGCTGCATTGAGTTCAGCTTTGTGTCCATGAACATCCTCTGCAGAACAACAACTTTCAGTGAGAAAAAATAAGCCAATTTTGGTCAGATCTAAAAGCCAGTAAAACTGAAGCCTACCTCATGATCATCTCCATATTTCTCGATTAGCCTACCGACATGAACACGCTGAATGGTCGTCAAAGGTTTTAGAGGTGCAGATTTCCCATCTTTGCGCTTCTTTCCCAGGGCTGTTTTCAAATCTAATGTACACAAAAGAAAGAACACAGAATCAGCACAAGATCAAATCAGAAACACAACTCAGAAGTTTGCATAGGCATCGTCAGGGTGGATTCGTGACAAATAAGACATTACAATCAAGTCAGTCACATTCTATTTCATTTCAATACCCATCGAGTAAGAGTGTGAGATCCCAAACGAAACATTCCTTACAAGGGTGTGTAAACCTCTCCCTAGAAGAGGCATAATGGAGAAGCCCAGAAGGGAAAACCCAACAACCTTGAGGGCAAGCCCGAAAGGGAAAGTTCAAAAAGGACAATATTTGGATGAGCAGCAGTTCTATTGCGTAACTCTGAAAGACACATTTAAAAAATCGCAAGGCTGATGACGATACGTAACGGGCAAAAGTGGACAATATTAGGAGTTTAAAAGTGGCCAAAACATGATCAATCACCTTCGCATGATCAATCTCTGGGGTGTTGGTCGGATAGGTTGGGTAGGGCCACCCAGTTTGGATGAACTTTTGGTTCAATGGAAAGCCATTTCTTAAAGCTATTCAGAAATTGCAGACATTAGCAAGGCTGCGAATCCTTCCAGGTCAAGAACCCCAAACAATTAACAGTGTAGCAGACACTACACCGAGAAATCGTTCACTTAAGCTCGAGCAGAAGGTTTAATATTCCATAAACCAACTAATAAACATTATCTACCCTCGAACCATCCCGCTCCTTCCAAATCCAGAAATTTCACAAAACACAAGGATATCCATGCGGGAATACCAGAAGAAATAAAACTCACCGTCCTCTTCCACATCGCTACCGGAAGAATCAAGCACCGAATCAGGGTCATCGGAAGGCGGCAATGAGGGCGGGACCTGGAGAGAGTCGCTCTCAACGATGTGATCCGTTCGGGAACGAACACTGAGCAAATTAGGATTAGAAAGAACACCGAAGGACTTGTAGTTGTGAATGACACTGGCTTTCTCGTCCCATGTGGGATCTTCTTCAAATTGTTCGGCAAGCAAGGAGCGGAGCTTCGGCGGCATACAGAAAGATGGCTTGAAGACATTGGGGTTTCTTTTGGGCAAGCCGACCTTCACTTTTGCCCGAGATTTCTTGTACTTCCTTCGAGACCTTCCCATCTCTCTCTGTCGCTCTGTGAATTCAAAGAAGAACTGGTGGCTAGGGTTTTAGACGTAGAAGATGAAGAACACGTTCCGGATTTCGTAGGGTTTATTTCCTGAGTGGGTGTGGAAAAAATTAGGAACCGGTTTTTTTCGGTTCGGTAGTTTAAAAAACCTAACTAAACCAAACCAAACCGCCTCAATTTTTACTCTAAAACTTCTAATTTCATTAGAAAAAGAAAAAAAAAACCTTTTCCCGATTTTTTGTCCCGATCCTCACAAAGAACAAAGACAAGGTAGTATTTTTTGTCTCCGTCTTAGAAATTAAAAAGAAAAATATATCTTTTAACCATTGGTTCTTTCAACCAACCATTCTGTCTCTGCGATGAAATAATGATGAACTTATATATAAAATGTCAACCGTTCAAACTTTTAGGATGAAAATCAAGATGTATTGAAATGAGCAAAATCTCAAATATTAGCATACGATACGATCACATGTGGAGTGGAAGGATTCAAAACTATAATGATTTTTGGCAATGAAGGATGAATCTGTTCCAAAAGGCTAATTTGTGGAAGTTTTGCCTGTGGCTGAGATGCACAACGGTCAGTTACAAGTCAGTGGAGCGGCTAGCATACTCTTGAACCAATCCCCCGAATAGCGACGGCCTCTCGAGCAACTTAGATGGCTTGTCAAACTCTTTAGCAAGTCCTGTTGCATGGTACACAAAGTGTTTAGAGAGAAAGAAGACGTTTTGAAGCTCTCAGTTAAACACATCGATAATGATATTGGATATGTAGAGTGTTAGAAATCACGGATCTCCACAATGGTATGATATTGTCCACTTTGAGTAATAGCTCTTGTGGCTTTGCTTTGGACTTCCCCAAAAGGGTTCATACCAACAGAGATGTATTCCTTACTTATAAACCCATGATCATTCCCTAAATTAGCCAATGTGGGACTCCCTCCCGACAATCCTCAACACAAAGATCCCGAAATCAGAAAATGACTAGAACCTCGTATCGAATATTCAAGACGTAATTTTAACTAGAAAATAATCAACGAACAAACGCTTCGAGACAGAGAGCACTGACCTGCATCCACAACCAAAACTCTATCACAGTCCATAACTGTTGGAATTCTGTGAGCAATGCTGATAATCGTACACGTTGCGAAGTCCTCTCGGATGATCTTTTGAATCACAGCGTCGGTTTGTGAATCAACTGAAGCTGTCGCCTCGTCCATGAACAAAAGCTGGCTACGCTTTAACATAACCCTTCCTAAACAGAGAAGCTGTCTCTGCCCCACACTCCAATTGTCTCCATTAGCAACCACTGGCATAGTATAGATGATTGGTTAAAATAACTCATCTTTGAACAGATCGAAAAAAAATTTATAAGTTCAAGCATGATTTGGCTTGAGACGTCGACAGGGAGAAGGCATGCACCTGATGCATCGAGTTTGTCGGGTTTTGCAGCTACAACGTCTTTAAGTTGGCATCTCTCAAGACTCTACAAATAGAGAAAGGCTTAGAAAAGATAGTAGTAAATTTAATATTTGTATCAATATGTTAATCTATTGCGCTATCATAGTCGTTTACGTGTTAATGCACTTCCCAATGATATGTAAGACGCGAAAGGTTAGCATGTGAATATGGAAGATATATATGTATATGCATGATCACCTGCCATATTTCTTCATCGGTATACTGGCCGATTGGATCGACGTTGCTTCTCACAGTTCCTTCAAAAAGAACCGGTTCTTGGGGAATGATCCCGAACCGTGAGCGAAGATCGTGAAGCCCAAGCGTGCCTATGTCGATGCCATCGACGATTATTTTCCCTCCTGAAGGTTCAACAAGCCTAAAGAAGACTTGGACTAGAGTTGATTTTCCACTTCCTGTTCTGCCAACAACTCCAATTTTTTCTCCCCCATGAATGCTTAGAGTGATACCCTTGAGAACCAATGGAGTGTTCGGGCGATAACGCACCTGCAGGCAAAAAATTTAAATCATATTCGAGTTTCTAACGTTTCAAAAGTTTAAACATCAAAGTCATTTGATCTTACTTTAGTTTAGAGCACAGAAAATACAGGCAGAACCACACAAATCCTCCTAATTCACTTCATAAATTCCCAACAAGACAACATAAATCTCACTACTTCGGAATCATGCTTTTCAAAAGTTGGATATCAAATAAATGTTAGGAACCACGACCCTCCACAATGATATGATATTGTCCACTTTGAGCATAAGTTTTCATGGTTTTACTTTTGGTTTCTCCAAAAGACCTCATACCAATAGAGATAGTATTTCTTACTTATAAACCCATGATCTTTCCCTTAATTAGCCAATGTGGGACTCCTCTCCTGACAATCCTCAATAATAAACCCCTTGCTTTGACAGTTCTATTCTAGAGTTAGTTTAACACTAACGGTTGGAGGTGACCTCCAAAAGGACTTGTTTTGTGATGTCCGTGTAAAGAAAGGTATATGAATGAACCGAGATCACATCTAAATGATCCTGGGGATATGAAGTTATGGTTAAGAAAAACTTAAAAAAAAATTGATAGTTATTACCTATACTAATAAGGTACACCTTTCCTTTTTATGGCTCAATCGTCCAAAATTAGGCGTACTTGGCTCGGACCAATTCTATGTTGGGTGACTTCCTAGGAAACATGTGAGTAAAAACAAAACATGCTAAAAAAAACCTATGTTAGTTTGTGGGGATAGTTTTCACTCTTAGAAGTAGTTTAAATTAAGTAGGCAGCGTGGTCGTGTCAGAGAGGAATATTGGGGCCATCAAGTATCAAATCAGGATCCCAAGTACTGGTATGAATCTTGGGCATAGGGCGTTACATGTTTGGAATGACTTTCGAAAAATTTTAAAAAGTATTTTTAAGCACTAAGAAAGTCATTCTAAATACGGTCTCGAGAAGATGATATGAACTCCATTTCTTCCAAAATGAGGTAGGTGAATTCTCTTTAATAATCGGAGGAGGTGGCTATAAGCATCATAAGGGAATTACAATTACAGTAAAATTTGAGAAGAGACAGAATTCATAGATAATTACCAGCAGGTCTTGCAGATGAACATCACCACGGGTAGGCCAGTTTGGAGGAGGAAGTCTGTCTTCAACCTTCCATGCTGCTTCAGAGGGTATTCTGGTGAATTGCTTTATTCTCTCAACAGAAACCATTTTGTTCTCAATGAAGCAACTCACATAAATGGCCCAGAACAACGCACTATTCAAGGATAATCCATATGAAAGTGATAACCCAACAGTTGCTGCATCAAATACAAGAACTGATTTAGAAGCCTAATGAACACGGCTAGTTTTCATTACAAATATAAAGATCCAAATATGAGTACCTGGATTTATAATACTGCTTGGTAATAAGATCATGAACAAAGTAGATATACAGAGGAAGATACTTCCAAGCAGCTCCAAACGGAAACCCAACCACTCATTAGATCCATTATTGTGGAAATCCATGCATATATTGGCATTGACCCGTTTGATATTCTCTTTGCAAAATAGCTCTTGTTTTCTAAAAGAACGTATCGTCGTTACTCCGGTTATGCTTTCTGAAAAGTGATGAATAATAGGTGCTTTTGTGATAGCGTCCAGGCGAGTTATCTCACGAGATGATGAAAGGAAATAGCCCTGTATATGATACACATTCAAGAGAAATTGGGATGTTGCTAAATATATGACTATATGGTTGTAAAGCAACAAGTCATGAGTTATTAGAACGCACACACCCTGTTAGGTGTTAGGAATTAGGGCTCTCTACAATGGTATGATATTGTCCACTTTGAGCATAAGCTCTCATAGCTTTGCTTTGGGCTTTCCCAAAAGGTCTCATACCAATGAAGATGTATTCCTTACTTATAAATCCATGATCGTTCCCTAAATTAGTCAATGTGGGATTCCCTCCCAACAATCCTCCCCTCGAACAAAGTCACTATAGAGCCTCCCCTGAGACCTATGGAGCCCTCGAACAACCTCCCCTTAATCAAGGCTTGACTCCTTCTCTGGAGTCCTCGAACAAAGTACACCTTTTGTTCGACGCTTGAGTCACTTTTGACTACACCTTTGAGGCTCACCACTTCTTTGTTCGACATTTGAGGATTCTATTGACATGACTAAGATAAGGTCATGGCTCTGATACCATGTTAGGAATCACGACTCTCCATAATGCTATGATATTGTCCACTTTGAGCATAAGCTCTCATGACTTTACTTTGGGTTTCCCCAAAAGGCCTCATGGTTCATGATCATTCCCTAAATTAGCAAATGTGGGACTCCCTCTCAACAATCCTCAACACACCTGACCAAATTAAATGAAAAAACGTACCCGGTACCACACGTTAAGCCAGCCAAGTGGAATAAGGAAGAAAGCTGTAGGCCAGGAATATTGACATATAATGATGATTATACCGAACACAGAAAAGTACAGGACCAGACTATTTTCCAAGAAAATGGGGATGGACACATCGATGTTGGTCTGATCATTTGATGCCTGATTAAAGCAAAGTAATCTTCAGTGAATGGCTTGAATATAGCTCATTTCTCATAAATAACTACATGAATATATCTGAATAATCTAATGTGCAAAAAAGATCGATTTCTTACCCGACTTAGTATCCTTCCTGAAGGTGTAGTGTCGAAAAACGACATGGGAGCATGTAGAATGCAATTGAGAATTTGTGAGAAGAAAACAGTGGCTGTCTTAAGCCCCAACAATATAATGCCAAAGGATCTGAAAGCCACCAACACCAGTGTAACGCAAGCAAGTATAGCATAGACGGTAATGAAAAGCGAGGGATCAAATGATTTGGCATTTTCGTCCGAAGTTTCGTATGCGAGCCAGTAATCACTAGACATGGACGACAATTGCCCTGCGAAAGATAGTCCAACCACGATGGCCACACCCCACCATCCAAAGGCCTCTGTGCAGTAAACTTTGTAGACTTCCCAACCAACTCTTCCTGTTTCCCTCTCTTCATCTTGGATGAGCTTAGAAGAGCCCTTATCTGGGCTTGGCTTATCAACAGCATTGTTTTCACCATTGGCCTTGCCATGCTTGGATGAAGATTTTCGTAGTAGGGGACGGTTTTCAACTGTTTCAGCCGTGCTGTTTTCTACACTTTCCATGGAGGTTTCATGTGCAGCAACCAAGGCCTCAAAATCTGTTCCGGAGCTTAATAAATCATTATACTTGCCCGATTGCACAATCATCCCGTCGCGCATTACCTATAGAAAGTGGCACCAAAATTCAGTCCTCTAACTGGAAGGGATAGTTTGCTTCAGAAACTTCAACCAAAAAGAATTTCTTTATAAATAATGTACTTACTAAGATAAGGTCCACATTGTGCAAGAAATCAACTTGGTGAGTAACAAGTATGACAGTCTTGTCTCTGAGAATTCCCCTCACACACTCCTGTGAACATATCATATAGAAATTAGATGAACATCACTTCCTACAACTCATATTTTATGTCTAAGAACATGATTGGTTCTCCTTTAAAGCAAGTGATACACAAAAGACAACCATATAGGTGAAAAATATGGAGAAGGATGCACCAAATAGATGAGGGTTCAACATTATCCCAAACTATAAAAAACATAAAAGTTGTAACAACCCAGACCCACCGCTAGCAGATATTGTCTACTAGCCTCATGATTTTAAACGCATCTGGGGAGAGGTTCCCACACTGTTATAAGGAATGTTTCGTTCTCCTCTCAAACTGATATGAGATCTCACAATCCACCCCCTTGGAGGCTCAGTGTCGTCGCTGACATGGGATCTCACAAAAGTATATTTGGGAGAATTTCAAAATAAATGCATGATAAAACGTGTTTCAGAAACCCTTGTGCTTGATTCTACACAATTAGAAGTGTTTTTAAGTAAATGTTTTCGAGTCAAGTATGTTAGGAATCACAACTCTCTACAATGGTATGATATTGCCCACTTTGAGCAAAGTTCTCATGGCTTTGCTTTGGACTTCTCCAAAAGAACTCACACCAATGGAGATGTATTCTTTACTTATAAATCCATGATCATTCCCTAAATTAGCCAATGTGGACTCCCTCCCAATAATCCTCAACGGGCCAAAACCAAAGCACTTTAAATGCTTTAAAACTGTGTAAAGAACACTTTTAGTCACTCTTAAACAAGATGAAAAGTATTTTGTGCATGTGTTGTAGTCACTTGTTACCTTGAATATTTCCGACCCCGTGTGAGCATCGACAGCACTAAACACATCATCAAGGAGATAAACGTCGCAATCTTGATATACAGCTCTTGCAAGTTGTATCCTTTGTTTCTGACCGCCACTTAGATTAATACCACGTTCACCAATCTCCGTTTGATCTCCGAATTCCATCATTTCTAAGTCCTTTTCCAGGCAACAAAGTCGGACTACTTCCCTATATCTGTTCCTGTCCATTGGCAAACCAAACAATATGTTCTCTTCAATAGTCCCATTTTGTATCCATGAAGTTTGGGCGACATAAGCCGTTGTCCCACATACCCGAACCTGTTAGAAAGAGATTTGGCAGGACAAAGTTATCATAAATCCTGCAAGTTAAAAATGGAATAACAAGTCCTAATGCATATGTTTTTTTCAGTTTCAGTCATGGATTGAAAAAGAATCATACCCTTCCAGATAGTTTATGCATCTCGCCTAGAACTGAAGCCAGAAGAGAAGATTTTCCAGATCCCACAATGCCAACAACAGCTGTGATCTCTCCTTTCCTAACATTAAAATTTATATTTTTCAAAACTACTCCATCCTCATCCTCCCAGCTAAACGACCCATCTCGAACCTCCACGGCTATGCCATTGTCACATACTTCTTCCCTCTCCACTGAATCCTCCTTCAACTCCCCACTCATCATGAAACGATCTAACCTTCCAAGTGATATTACTGCTTGTGACAATGAAATCAAAGACTGAGGGAAGGTTCTAATAGGCTCCTGCACAAGCCTGAAGAGACTCATAGCTGTAAACACTGTCCCGGCATCGAGTCGAATGCCTAAGAGGATTGCAAAGCCAAAGGTAACAGTTGATATCACCGCTGGAGAGCTCCCCATCACCAAGATAGCGGCAGATACTGAATACATGAACTTGGTAAGCCATTTAAACTCTATACCACGAAAAGTTAGGACTCGGTTTTGAAAATGTTTCTCCCATGCTTGGAACTTAATCACACGCATATTGTTAAGCATCTCGTTTGTTGCCTTCATCCTTGAATCACGGCCCATCATCAATTGCATCATGAACCTATTGTTATTCTTGGTAGTAAGAAAAACAAACAAAAAGACAGCCAAAAGTCCGACCGTTGCAGCAGCCACCGCAGCACCAAGATAGGCATACAAGAGCCCAAAGGCTATAGCTACTTGAAATGGTGTTAACCATATAGCATGTAATCGCAGCATCATATCTGAAAGTTGCTGGGCATCTACAGCCATATAGTTTACAATCTGTCCAATCCCATGAGCCTGCCTGGCAGATGAGGATAACTTTAGGCCTTTCTTGTATATTGAAGTAATAAGGGTACACCGAATAAGCATTCCAAGCTTCTGGGAGTTGAAGTTGAAGTGATGAGTAGTTAACACTTCAAAAAACTTAGCAAACATGAGGGATAATATGAGGTAGTACCCTTCATAAGGGGAGCTTCTTTTTCCAGAAGTATAATCAATAAAACTTTGGATAAGGGCAGGTCCCATAAACATGACACTAATACGGATAACTGCAAGAAAGCCAGTGAAGAGAATGTCCTTCCAGAAGCAACGAATCAATGTGGCTCGCACAGGATGCTCGATTCTCTCGTGTGGTTTAGGCCATTTTGATTCAAATATTGCTAGCCTGGCTGCAGCCCTATGTTCTGGAGAAAGGGATGGTACTTGGTCAACAACTAAAGGGGCCACATACCCTTTTTTAAGCAAAGGGTTCATCCAAAGCCAGAATAGTTTGGACAGGGCGGAAGCCGAAGCATAGGCAGTCACATTGGATTCGTTTGAGGGCTCAATTTCTTGCACCGTTCTGGTCATCGTAATGCCGGTCGATCCATCAATGGAAATATAAAGAAGAACCATTGACAATGGCAAGAAAACTATGAAAACAATGTCATTGAACCTCAAGTTGGGTTCCCCAGTTTCTTTGGCAGACACCAGACGAATAATCCCAGATGCAGTAAAGAGACAAACAATAACGAAATTTGCAGCCCAATAAAGCCGGAGTGTTAATGGATGCTTAGCAACTTCAAATCTCTTTTCATGAACGATCAAGATAGCAATCACTGAATGAGTTACAGCATGAACTAACCAAAATAATCCATTGGTTAATTTCCATTGCGATTGTTTACTTGTAGTAAAAGCTAGAACACAAAAAACAATGCAAATCAAGGCAAATAGAACACTCAAAATCAATGAGAGTTTGAACCGGATTGTAGTTTCGAGACGAGCTCCATTCTTCTCGATGAGAAGTTTGTTCAAATGAGAGCCGGGCGGTTCTTGGGCAGTAAACTTAGAATAAAGCTTTTGAGCTGCAAATAATATGACAAGGAGTAGAAATAGAAGGTCAATAGAGGATAAAAGTGCTCTTTGAGGACATGGAGATAGAAAAATGAATTGCAGCCATTGGGAAATAGTTGAAGGATAAGCCCCTTTTGAAGATTGAACCACAGTGCAAGAGAACGATGTTAACCACGAAGCAGAAGCCATATTCCCTAATTTCTACAAAGATTATGTTACGAATCACGACACAATGGTATGATATCTGTTAGCAGTGGGCTTGGGGCGTTATAGATTATGGGTTTAGCTTCATAAGTACGCTTGAGGAAACAACATTCCCTTCTCGCAGTTCCCTGAAAATGAACAACATTCATCATAAACTCACGAGAAATCATAAGAAGCATCTGAAAATACACTGAAACTAAGAGATTCAAACGAAAATATAAAGCCAGGAGGCATGGAAGAAGGCTAAAACTGAAGATTCAATAAGAGAAATCACAGAAGCAAAACAGAAGATCACAACCCAGAAGATAAAGTATACATAAAAATGACAATAAACAAACACTAAAAGGGCAACCTCAGCAAACTACAAAAGAATCGTAAAGTTAAAAACCCCAAAGAAAAACTGTTCCATTCTCAAAGACTGAGAAATGAAGCTCACTAAGCTTAACAAAGATGATCGATAAACTAATACATAAAGCAAATAAACCATCGTCGAGCTTCTTACAGTGTCGCTTTCTCTCAATCTAAACGATACAAAAACAGAGGTCCATTAATGGCGGCAGATGGGGTCGTGGGTATATTACTGAATAAGCTCTGTATCTTCCATGGAAATGGAAACAGAGGCCCAGTAGACTAATGAATGAAGAGATTCATACTGAAAAACCAAACAAATGAAGAACAACTAAAGAAATTGGAAGGGGATGATTTCAATGCAAACTTACAGCCGATTGAGAAGAAAACTTGGAATTATTTTCGAGGAACAAATTATATGAACGAAAGAAACAGATTCAGAATGCCGACTGAGTCCATATCGTGTTGATTTATTGTTTCTTGAGGCTTGTGCGTAATTGATTATTTTTGTTCGTTTTTAGTTGTTTATACGTTTGATATAACCACTTGGACTCAATAATTTTGCATGCCTTTCAACAACCAAAATGAAGAAAAATAATCTGCGACCTCATTCAATAAAAAAATCAAGAAATGTTATTTATTTATTCATTTTCTACTTCCAATTATTTTAATTTAATAGTTATAAATAGGCATTTTCAGGTTATTTTTATAAAATAAATAACCCAAATATATGCACTACAAAAAAAATATACCACCACGCGAGAAATGAGGTAAATATAATAATGCACACATAAGTCCGAGGTGGAGCCTCGCGTTCACGTGTTTCACGTGGTTTTTTTTTCTTTCTATTTTTCTTTTTAGAATATATTATTTTATCTTATTTCCCTTCCTTCTCTATTGTCCCGATGTTCGAGTGTTCTAAATGGAGAAAGGCTTCATTATTATCAAAGAATATAGCCCAATAGGAATACCGGCCCATGATAAAAGAATAGAAGCCCAAGAAAGGGCACGCTAAAGCCCAATAAGAATACCGGCCCATGATAAAAGAATAGAAGCCCAATAAAGGGCAAGGGAAAGCCCAATGAGAATATCGGCCCATGATAAAAGAACAGAAGCCCAAGATAGGGCAAGCGAAAGCCCAATAAGAATATCGGCCCATGACAAAAGAATAGAAGCCCAGCTAGGGCAAGAGAAAGCCCAATAAGAATACCGGCCCATGATAAAATAGAAGCCCAATAAAGGGCCAGGGAAAGCCCAATAAGAATATCGGCCCATGACAATGAAATAGAAGCCCAATTCGTCACAAAATTGAAAAGTTTGCGAGGGATTGTAGCCAGAAAGTACTAGAAGCCTCGTTCACCCCTCTTTTATTTCGACAACTCATACCCCCACTTGGCTTATCTTCTGAGTTAGGGTTTCTGTTTCCTCTTTCTTACATTTCTCTAGGGTTTTGCCATTCTTTTTCATCATCTTTCTATAATCCGAAGCAATGAGGTAAATTACTACTCTCTTTCTAACTCTGTTAACCTAGATCTTTCCAAAGATTGCGTACTGTTGGGTGTTCTTTTTGATCTTGTGATTTTCTGATCCTCATTTTCGCCATTTTTACTTCTTGAACCGTGCTTGGTCGCGCGATATATATGAAATCATCTTAGCTTCGTTGTTGATTTTATCTCTTTTACTTTGGTATTGGGTGTTAGGGTCTATCTTGAGAGTTCTTGGGTAAAAATGTCTTACGAAGTGATGATGGTCGTGTTAATTTTTTTGTGTTGCTTTCTAATTGATGTGTTTTTGGACTTTGTAAAAGTGGGTTCGTTTTGGGCTCGAGTATTGTGGCAAAATCATGATGGGTTATTTAGGGTTCTCAATAGTTCCTTTTTTTTTTTACTTCGGACGGTTGAAAATTTTGACTCTGGTACGACCCGTGTGTGTGTGTATATATATATATATACGTTGAGGATTATCTGTCAAATCATTTATATTCGGGTTGCAGAAACTGGTTTTCTGTTGACATCGTATACTGTACATTTGGTGGGGATGCACTATTGTTTTTTTGACTTGTAGGACTTGAAAGAATTCTTTAGTTTGTTGGATCAACATAAAGCTGAGACTCGTTGCTTAGGTGTTATTATGGTGCAAGTCAACATAGTCAACTAAGGCTAAGGGCTCATCTTATTGGCTTTTTTGCTGAATTTTATTTCATAACATCGTCTTGGGTGGTTGTTTCAACTTTTGATTAGGTGGCTGACTCTTTGAGTGCATTCTGGTTCTTGATATATGGACTCAGAAACGGAATTTAGTTTAATTCATTCTTCTGATGATTTTCTATATGGACATATCTTTAGAGACTTACAAATTATTTATACATGGATTGTTACTGATAACATTTGTTAAATGAAATGTAGTCGTCATCCTGAGGTGAAATGGGCCCAGAGACTGGACAAGGTCTTTATCACCGTGCAGCTACCAGACTCAAAGGATTCGAAGGTTAATCTTGAGCCAGATGGAGTATTCACTTTCTCTGGTAGTGCTGGTTCAGAGAATCACCATTATGAACTGAAGTTGGAGCTTTTTGATAAAGTTAATGTTGAAGTATGTAGACATATTACTCAAAGTTTTTGCTATTGCGTTTCCGTTTTGAGTATGCTATCATATAATGAATGGACCTTGTAGTTCGCATCTAATTTCTAAGTTGACAGGAAAATTTGAAGAAATATATGATACACCGTTTGACACAAATATTTCGTTCTAACAGGAGAGTAAAGTGAACATTGGAGTTCGGAGCATATTCTGTATCTTAGAGAAGGCAGAGAAGGGATGGTGGAAAAAGCTATTGCGTGGAGATGGAAAGCCACCCCATTATGTCAAAGTAGATTGGGACAAATGGGTGGATGAGGATGAAGATAATGGTAGTCTAGTCGTGCCTTAACCTTGAATTAAACTTGTCATCCTATCTTGTGTAGCTAATGTGTACTGATTAACTCTTTTGTTGCTCAGGAACTGCTGGTCTAGGTGACATGGATTTGGGAGGCATGGACTTTTCGGTAAGGATGTGTTAGTTGAACTGATTGCTGTATTTTGCATCTCTTTATCTTGTTCTAATCAATGTTTTTATCTTGCAGAAATTTGGTGACATGGGTGGCATGGGTGGCATGGGCGGCTTGGGCGGAATGGCTGGTATGGGCGGCTTGGGTGGAATGGGTGGCATGGGCGGTATGGGCGGCTTGGGCGACATGGACATGGGAGACATGGGAGATGATAATGAATTCGACGGGAGTGATGATGATGGTAAGTTCCCATTTTGCTTAAGCTGTGCAGAATGATTTTACCATGCCTTGGGTCTGTGAATTGTTTCTGCAGTGGTTGAATGTGTAATTAAGAGATTAGCATATAAGTTGACTGTTTAACTTGTTTGCTGCATTTGGCTGATCGGGACCGATTTAGGTGTTTTGTGTTGTTGATGCTGTTATGTTATTTTGTCTTCGTAGAACAAGAGGTCACAAAGCCAGAAAAAAGCGGTGATAAGGCTGAATCTGCCAAGGCAGAGGCGGAAATCAAAGGTGGATCCTCAGAAGAGAAAAAGGAAGCTGCAGCAGCTAGCACATGATTTTGCGGGGTTCAGAAATAACCAAGCATTTGATAAAAATGTTTTCATAGTTGTGGCTTGAATTGAATTTTTGAGATTTTATGATGTGGCCTATTTTACTGTGTATCCCTCTGGAACTGCTGCTATTTTTGAACTGCTTAAAATCTTTCTTTCTTTCTTTGCAATCCAGGAGAAGAATTATTTTCACTAGTTTTATAGGTGGTAATGAATGCATTAACAATGAGTTGGAACTGAGCTGTATGTGGCTTTTCCTCAGTTTATGATACGCTCTGCTTTTTTCTTCTTTATTTTGAATACTAAGCTTCTATAGTTCGTTTATCAACTTCACCATGTTATCTGTATATAGTTTTCACCTTAATATAATTTTAAATTTATCTATTTAATTTATATTTTTATATAATTATATAATTAGTACGAATATATTTTCCAAATTTATGAAGAAAGTGCCTATGCAACCTATTTTTATTCACAAAAGTCAGCAGTAAAGTAACGGAATTACAATTAAGATTTACTGTTAATTTACCTTTCTGGTAAATTATAGTTTTTAGACGTTTAGCATAAGCTTAACCAAGATCATGGCATCAAAACAGTGGAAGAAGAAAGAGCAAATAGAGACGAGAAGAAGCCTATGCCAATAGAATAGAAGGGTCCACACGACACCTTCTCACTAATATACTTGTTAAATATTTACAAATAAACGCTAGATAAATTAAAGTGACCCTGTACTTAGGATTCCATATTCTAAACAAGAGAGGGGCGAGGAGGAGGAGGAGGAGAAGAAGAAGAAAAAGTGTTCAACAGTCGGCGTCATTTTCATCTGACCTTTTAATTGTTGTAAGATCCACCAAGTGTCTCATGGTTGGCCTTCCATGAGGGCAGTTCCAAGGAGATTTCAACTCTGCCAAATGCTCCACTATCTGTAAACAAACAACCATATCAGGAGTTGCAGCTATGCTATTTACGTGCAAAGTATTTCCGAGGCTCACAAGCAATGCAAGGAACTTATTTTTTAGTTCAGAGATTCCATAAAAGAGAGAGATATAGCAAGACTGTAACCTTCTGCATTTCATTTCTGCCTAGTGGATCCCCAATCATAACAGAGGATCTACATGCCCGTGATGCCAGCATTGCTCTTACTCGGGAAGGGCAGACTGAATTGGCAGTGTCCATCCGATACGAGCCGATTATAGAACATTCACCTTCACTATCAGCAAGTGTAGAAATCAGGTCCTTAACATCTGTTCAGTCACACCACCATTGTCAGTATAGTAATCGAAAACAGCAAGAAGCATCCTATAAAATAGAACTATTCCCCTGTTCAATTTGATGTGAATAACCATGCTTCGCAACTACCATATCTAAAATGATGAAGTCAAATATGAACTCTTAACTGACGCCTATGTTACTAAATTACTGGCTATAAAGTAATCATCAACGAAGCAAACGAGAGCCACCTTCAACTCCGAATGTTATATTTTTACTGAAAGGGACAGCTTTTAATCTGAATCGATTTCCAGGTAGAGCATGTGGATCCTCCTCTAGAGCAAATCCATTCTTCCTGTCATAAGGGTACAGAATTTGATTTTTACAGATGACCATGATAAGGTTTAGCCAAAGCATTAGCAAAATTTTAATGATGGAAAGAAAAAGATGGGAATTATATGCAGCACAGTGGCACCTCAAAATAAATTAAAACTAATTAGTATGAGTCATACAAAATATGCTGAACTATTTATTCTCCGTGGAACTCTTCGATCAGAGACAGAAATATTTACTTCCTTTTTCATAACTAGTTTCCTTTGTTGAAATTTCTCTGGTATAAAATCTATCAATTATGGGGTATTTTCTTGAATAAGAAAACAATTTCTCCAAAAACTATAATCACCTGATTACGTCCATGTGAATTGAAACGACTTCTTCTTCTTCAGCAGACAATTCCAACCTCAACGGCCTGCAAAAATGATTAACCTTAGAAAAGCAGAGAAGGATTTCACATCAAACTTTCTTTTTTCTCTCTTCTGAGTCTGCTAACCAGTGTATTTAGCCATAGTTTCTCATTCTCATTCTAACAGAAACTAACACAAAGAGCAAGAGCAGAAAAGCCCCTCACCTTAGTAAAGGCTGTTGGTTTAAAATTGTCGATTGTGACAGTCGCTCAAAATTGTACTTCTCATCAGCAGCATGCTAAAATTTGAATATTTCCATTGATGCAGTTATATTTTGGTACAACATGAAGATAATTTAGCAAAAAAGTCCAAGATGATGCAAGGAAAATCACCTGATCAACAATAAATAAATCTTGATCTAACTTCCCAATGATAAATCCGAGGTTGAATTGTCCAATAACCTATATAAAATATAGATTTAACCAATAGTCTTCTTATCTTCAATTGGAAAAAGAATCGATGGACAACAATTTATTCATTGATGCAACGGGATTGGACCAGCTAAGTAGGACAAAGATGCTCTGCTTCATCCTTTCTGCCTAAGGGAAGCCAAGATTGACGTAGATTGTATGAACATTAGTAAATACTCAACAGTGTCAATCTTGGCTTAAGCTTCCCAAAATAAAAAAACCCATTTCTTGAGAATGCCCCAAAGAAACTACGGCCAAGCATGGGTATAGACTAATGAGGTCTTGAGAGAAGTCAATATTAATGGAAGCAATCAAATGTCACCAGTGGCATATCCTACTAGTCTAAGTTTTCAAAGCTTGTAATAAAGGGGTATTGTATGTAAAAGCACATATTGAAATTTATGGTCAACATCAAATAACTGCACGTAATAGTTTCAACTGCAACAAACATTACAAAAGTACAAAAAGTGGGACGAGATTAGAGACCTTCATTCTACTAAAATCTTCCTTTCTGAAGAGCCGGTCCAGCTCCTTGGCAGCCGCTTCTAAAGCTCTTGCTTTCCGGTCTTCATTATCAGGTTGAGAAAGCTTCAGAGTAGCAGCAGCATAGTGGCTGCAAGCGATGATGAAAAGTTAATCATTATTCACATGCATGATAAGAGTGGATAGAATATTATTGAATAATGTTAGCATTTCAGAGACCATTTCAACTTCTTCCTTTCGCATATATAGCCATTCAGTTTGTATCTCAACTGCCTCTGCATCCTCCTTTTCTTCAGCTCATGAAAATCAAAATGAAACGTTGAACATAACTTCAATTGAGGACTGGAGCTTTCTTTCATAAAACCAGAAGGAAGTACTGAAGAGTCGGATAGTGGAAGATCCTCAGACATCTCAAGATCCTTGATGGGTGTACCAGTTGATTCTATAACAGAATGAGGCACCTTAGCTATGGCTTCCTCTGTACATTCCTACAAGAGAAACGGTCACATGAAGGGCCAGAAATCTTAGTGACGTCAATATTTTGACAGAGTATAATTACACCTACAATGTTGTTATATCAAGAGGTACCAAGCTAGTCACTTGCCACCAAGCATGCACTTATTCCCATTTGCTCTCATTAAAAATACGAATGAAGTTGGACTGAATTACACCTAAATGCTCAATAGTCTTGAAGGAATAACTTGACGCTTATATTAAACTATGGATTATCTTTTTTTATTGCCTCACTGAATTTACTTGTCTTGGCTTCCATGCCAATAGTTTGGATTTCTAGAACAATTGAGCCACTATAAGTTATCAATTATTTGAAGAAAAATCTCTAACGTCAACAATTTTGAGTCGTATTCCAAAAGGGGGGAAAAGAGGTATCACTTATAATGTGAAGTGATGCTTAGAGTTCTCAAAAAGGGAGAATTAATTTGTTTCTAATCAAGAAAGGAAACTATATACAAAGTTAATGGTCTATATGGTTCACGGTACTCCCAGTTGTTTCAAACCTCCCCCCACAAATGTAAAAGATTGTATACCTCCTCTGTTGTTTCTCCATCATCACTATGGTCCGCAGAAGATAGTGGAAGACCAAGTTTACTGAAGACTCTGTCTGTATTAGTTTGTATGGAGCAGTCTTCATCATTCCCTTCTGAAAAGTCATCAAACACCTGGCAATCTCCGTGTGTGCATTTCACATCCTTGGAAGGATTATCGGCACTGATTTTCTTCCATTGATTATTAAGAAACTGGTTTCTTAAGATGGGCACTTCAGACAGTGGTGCAGATAAAGTTTCATATTTTCTCTTATTTTTAGTTACAAACTTGTCAAGTGATGATTGAACACGGCTTGTATCGGTTCCAGTAACAGTCACACATGGAGAGGAAGGAGTAAATTGTTCATCTTTCTTGATACTGAAACAAGTTTTCTTATGCTGATCATAATCCTTTAAAAGAGCATCAGCCTTCTTCATGCCATGCACTCTAAGAGCGAAGTCCTTTCGGGTTATATTTTCCTCATCATCACTATTTTCTACCTCAATAGTATGTGAGGATTGTTCCACATTTTCAATCATCTTGAGAGAATCATCATTATCAGCCAAAGTCAGATGAGAAGAAGCATCTCTGAGCTTACCTTCATCAGGTGAGAAATGTTCCAATAACATGCTCAATTTCCTTTTATCAGAACACAGCTCAACGCTATCTACTTGTTTAGTAGGTTCTTCAACTTTATTCACAGAATAGCAGGCATTAATTGGAGAATAGATCTTCAGTAGTTCCTCCCTCAATCTTTGCAAAATGTGAGTTTCATCAGAGAAGAATATTTTTCTCTTATCAGGAGTTACATTGACATCACAAGCTTTACTTGGGAGAGTAAAATTCATGATTACAATTGGATATTGCCGGGAGTTTGCACTTTTATATAACTCATTTACAAGCTTGCTCACTTTAGGCATATCCACAGGTCGATTATTTACAAAAAAGAATTGCCGATCTCCCAAATTCCTCCCACTTCCCTGTCCACTCTTCGACACAAATCCTTCAACTTTGCAATCATCTGATAATAATATAGATACAGACTCCAAACAGTTGAAGGTAGTCATACCAAACACTGTTATGATGTTATCCTTAATGGAACCACTTCCTTGAGTTTTGAATACTACAGACTTTGCATTTTTTCCTGCAGAATTAGTGCATACAAATCTAACTCCTCTTGCTATGACAGCATAAGCCTGCAACCAGAAACAGCACAATTGAAGACATTCAAGTAACCAGAAAGTTCATAAAAGAGAGAATTTTTCACATATAGAAAATACATTATTTATTATTTTTTTTTTTTTTGAAATAAGAACAAACTTTGCATTGGATGAAACTAAATATAAAAGGGAAAAGAGGCAGCTCCAAAGGAGTTTCAATTTATGAACATATTTGTACATATTATAAAAATATAAATATATAAGATAGCAACCAAATAGAGGCCTATCCTATTCATCTATGATCACACCATTTTTCTTTCAGCCATGAACTTGAAATCCTACCTTATCAAATAAATACTTCTTACAGCCCATGTTTGGCATCTCCTGATGACATACTTAACATCCTACTGAACCCACTAATGATAGAATGTATATGCAAGAATGAAAACTTACATTCAATAATGAAATGAGCTTGCCATATTCCTTTCGAATGTTACGACTGAACTCTTTACTGCGCACAGGTAAATTTGAGAATAACTTCTTAACCATGACAGTGGTTCCAACTTGGCGTGCAGTTTTCTTTTCAGCAACTAGTAGTCCAGAATGATCAAAAGTTAAGTGCGTTGCAACAGACTCCTTCTTTGTCCTAGTTTCAACAGTCAAATTCCCAAGAGAACAAAGAGAACTTAGTGCCTCTCCTCTGAAACCATACGTGGTTAAAGACTGGAGATCAGGAAAATCAGACAATTTTGACGTATGATGCCTAAGAGCAAGAACCTGCGACGTTTAGAAAACAAACGTATCAAACATAGTGGAAAGAATATTCGTGTAAATAATGCAATAGTATCGAACAACGAAAAAATTCCAGATTAATAATGCGTAAATATCAACTGGGTAACAATGAGTTCTTCCCAAGGTATCAATGATTGAAGGTCAATAGGAGTTAAACCACAGATTTATCATCCCTCTGTTCATAATCACACAGATATTGGTCATTTCCACAAAGAAAGCCATGAAAGAAAAATCTGGAAGAACTGTCATACAATGAAATACCATCGTTAACAGTAAAAATAAAATAAAATAAAAATAAAAATAAAAAAATCAGCTGCATACGGACGTAATGAGAAATCGAAAAATACCCTGAAATTGGTGGGAGAAATGCCGGACCCATTATCAATGACCTGGAACCACTCTTCTCCGTAATCTTTCAAGGAAATCTCGATGCTGGTGGCTCCAGCGTCCAAGCTGTTCTCGACTAACTCCTTGACGGCGGAAGAAAGGTCAAGAATCACTTGCCCTGAGCAAATTCTGTGGACAATGCCTTTGTTAATGGGCTTAATGGTCGGGGAATCGACAGCAATTCCTACATCCATCGTAATTTCAGAAATAATCTCCTCGCGTCAATAGCATAAAAACCCTAACTCAATGTTGAAGATGACAGACTTTGGCGCCAAAAAAAAAACTGCGAGGGAACTAAGCTTCAACATTCGTGACTGAAATCTTCTCGTTTGAGCGGCTTCCTCCACGTCACCTCTTTTTTTTTCACTACAAATTTAAAATTTTGATATTTGTCTTCTTTTTTTTTTTTTTTTAGTTCTTAAATATTTTTTAATTAAAGATTCTACCCATATATATCTACCCAGTCAATTAATTTTTAAATTTGTTAAATACAAAATTAAAAATTGAAAGAAGGGAATAAATTTGTAGTTCAATATTATTTATTTAATTTTTATTATATTTAAGTTATAATTAACTATTTAATAGATTTTTTTAATAATTATTCTTAAGGCAAAAAACAGTGTTACAAATATGAGATATTAATGCCTTGACCAATTTAAGTGGTATTTTTATTTTTTTGTTGTATGTGATCAAGTTTAATTTTGTACCAAATTTGACACTTAAATTAAAAATGAATGAATTGTTGAAATTTTATACCTTGCTTTTCATTACTTTTACTGGACCAAAACTGAACATAAAATAAAAATTGTATCACATATTTAAATTTGATAACTTTTGGATAATATTGAAAGTTTACAAAGTTTACAGTAAAATTCACACCACATTAAGATTAGGGTAAATTAATTGTAGTATTTCTTAAATTAGTACAAATAAGAGTATGGTATAAGAGTCAACGGTAACAACCAAACCATAATTATGAAGTTTAAACTGGTAAAGCTACGTCGTTTTTTCTTATTCAATAGTTCTAATAGACGATATGTTTAGTTGTCCCGAAAACAACATATGAAAATTGACATAACAAAGAAAAACATATGATATCAATTATGACGTCGTTCATATAAATTTAAAATGATGCCAAAAATACACCAACAATATCCTACAAAATACACTTTTAACTTCTTTTATATATATATATATATATATATATAATGGCACTGATCTCCAAATCAGAAAGATAAAAAAACAATACAACTTCCTAACCACATAAAAAAAAAAAAAAAAAAAAAAAAAAAATTTAACAGAATCGAAAGCTAAAAGACCTGGCAGATGGAGGGGTAGATCTTTAAAATTGTTCTTATTTTGAAGGGAGAAAGAAGATTCCATTACCTAATGCAGAGAATGACTCGTCTCATTGCTTTTTTAATGAGATCGTCCAGAGAAGATCGGTGTCAGATTGCACTCTTACTTTCTCTCCTTTGACTTTATTTGATGAGCTAATTAGACCTCCAAACTTCATCTCTGTGTCAGCTGGAATGAATCCAACATTAATAAGGCCAAAAACTTAGCAGCGGCCATTAGAATTCCAAGGTATTATCACATAGGGAGAGAATTATGTAATGGATATCTATAAGGAAAGTAAGTAAACATCATGAGATCAGACTCGAATTCTTTCCCCAATACCCATGTATGTAGCTCAACGATGTTGGCATCTTCTCATTTTCTTGAATACATATGCATTGATATGAGGCCTTTTGGAGAAACCAAAAACAAATTCATGAGAGTTTATGCTCAAAGTGGACAATATCATACCATTGTAGAGAGTCGTGATTCCTAACACTTAAAACATGACACAACCCGCCATTCATTGAGAAGGCGGGAGGGGAACAATTTGAAAGTAGGATATCGATAGTACTTACTCAAATCCCATTGGAGACCATTGGTTGTAGTGCTTCCAGAAGGCATCCCAATTGGAATGAGACCACAATGCGGACCCTCAACAGATGAGTCAACATGGATTTCATGGTGATGAGTCCTTGGCAGAAGATGAACAAGACAGTCATCAGACAGAAGGATTATGCGCGTAGTTGAAAAATTGCATAGTACATTGATGTTTCCCATCTCATGATCGAAGCGCCCACCTAGAGCTCCGGCAACAAGTATACACAGCTGAAAATGAACAGCTCAACATTATAATTCCAATCTGAAAAGTCAGAGCACAGAACAAAGTGAAGTAATTGAATCATGGAACGTAAACAGCCAAACGAAGTCCAACCTACATTAGACTCCTCCAGATTTGGCATGGACTGAAGAATATATGCAACACATTTATGTAGGTCTGTGGTATACTCATCTTCAGATTCATCAAATATCTTGGTTCCCTGTACCATGTGAATATGGATATCTTGAGCCAGCAATGGATACATGATAACAAGTAATGCCAGAATTTCAGCAACACAGGGAAATAGAAAAATTACACCCAAGATGCGGAAAGAGCCATCAGTGGGCTAGTCCAGTACGAACAGAATAAGAACTATCTGTGGTCTCAAAATAGATGGCAAAATCCTGGAAAAATCCAAGGACTCGTTTGATAACCTTTTAGTTATTGAAGATTAAACATATAAATACTACTTCAACCTATAGGTTTCTTTGTTTTATCATCTATCTTTACAAAAGGCTTTCAAAATCTAAGTCAATTTTAGAAAGCAAAAGAAACTAGTTATTAAAAACTAGTTTTTATTTTTAGAATTTGGTTAAGAATCTAAATGTTTCCTCAAGAACGATAAAAACTATTGTAAAGAAACTGAGAGAAAACAAGATGAAAGAAAAACTATTTACAAATGAGTCCTAAACTCTTTCAAGGGAGAAAGGGGAAAAATGACATACTTGCTTAGCATAAAAATCTAGTACTTCTGTCCGAATTGAATCCATGTCTCCACTAATAACATCTGGCTTGTAGCTGCCAAATAAATAAATAAAATCAATAGATATATAATCCTAGAATAGTTTATTCGTTTGGTAACAATAATATCAACTATCATGAAATGCTCGAGAATGGAATGTACACATCAAAACCCAATAAAATAGCTTTAAATGTCTTCTTCAGCCAGCCACTGGTATTTGTTTCGTTTAGTATCAATAGCAGAATGTACACATCAAGAATGATGTGATGGTGTGACTCGTAAAAATTAAGATTACTTTACACATAATCATGAACTACAAGTCCATTATTAACAGTAAAGAACCGACTGGAATAAGAAAAAAAGAACTATAAAACATATAACTTACGCCCGATTTGATGATTTGATAACCATTTGGTTTTTTAAAAATTAAGCTTATAAACATTATTTCCATCCATACATTTTAGGGGTGTTTTAAAAACCAAGCTAAGTTTTAAAAACTGAGAAAATTAGTTTTTAAAATTGTTTTTGCATTTTGCAATTTGGTTAAGAAATCAAATGTTTAGTTAGGAAAGATGAACAAAAACCTAATAGTTATCAAATTTTGAAAATTTTCAAAAACTTAATAAGAAACAGTTAACATTTGAAATGAAAGGAACCTTTTGGGAAATTCATCCAAACCACGAGTTAAATTGAAACAAAAAACTAAAATGGAAATATAACACAAAAAAAAAATAATAATAAACCCTAAAAGCTTGTCATAACATAGCAGAGAGAAATATCCAGGCAAGGTCCCTAACATCAATAATCTCTCTAGGAAGGTTTCTACGCATTAGCCATCTAAATTTTCAAAACAAACAGAGAACAAAACCCCAGGCACGAAACTTGATAACTAAAGAGAGAAACTAAATCACATTTTAAAAAGAAAGTAATAATGGGAGAAATGCATGGTACTAAGAAAATGGAAGAGAAAGACATTTAGCAAACCTATTACGAACATCCAAAGCGTCTAGATGAGGAAACAGCAGAGGCAATTCATCAAATACGCGATTGGCGCCTCCATCGGCACACAGACGAAGTTGTGCTGCTCTACAACAACAATACACAAATACATATCAACACAAAAAATATATTCATCAAAATCCTCAAAAATCAAAACCCAGGGAATTTGTAGACTAACAGTGCTTCCAGAGCAGGGGAGTGAATTTGGGGAGACGTTGGTTGAGCAGAACAAGAGCGTAGGTTGAACAACGCCGGTGCTCGGCCGGAAAAGAAAAAGAAGAAGAAGAAGAAGAAGAAGAAGAAGGGAGGAGGAATTCTGAAGAGTGGAACAAGACGCTCATGGCGGAAATGCGAGGGATCGGAAAATTTTCTGAATGAAAATTGAAAATTTGGATTCGATTGGAAACCGAATTATCTCTCAAGTAAAAGAACTTCCAGAAACTGATTGAATATTAAAACCAAATTACGCGGAGGAGACAAACAATGTAAATCTTGCACACAGCTGGGCTTTTCCAGCTCTCTGTGATTGGCACGTGCGACTTCTTAGCTAATGGCCAATACCTTTTACTAAATGGGTAATTTTGTTTACTACGTAGCTCTATTTTGGTCATTTTGTCTTCAAATTTTTTTATAAAATATCCAATAGATTTTCTAATTTTTTTTATTTTGTATTTAATAAGCTCTATCTCTAATACATGAAATTTTTAAAAATTCTAATAATTATTTATTTATTAAATTTAAATTTAAATTTTATGTTTAATTATTTGCTATTCAAAATTGAATAATTTGATAAAATTGAAATTTTAATTAAAAGCGTTATAAATTTCTTATTTAAACTTGCTCGAAAAAAGCGTTTTAAACAGCTACTCGACACTCAGTTATTTGCAGTGCTCGCCCAAACACTCACATGTACATATGGTTCAACCTCAATATGCAACATTTATATTGCACCTAAGACATTGATCTATAACCTAGGCTTACAATGAGAATCTACGAGGTCGTACCCGACCAAATGTGCATACACATCAACACGAGGTCGTCGGAAAATAATCTCTTGAAGCAACATTAAACTTAGGTCAGTATATAATAATATATAAGCAAGAAAGAAAGCATGTTGTTACAAAAATGGCAATTATTACTTTCATTGATTAGTAAAACATATGATAATGATGATGATGATGATGTATATACCCAAGTTAACCAGAAGAGCTACACAAAAACAGGTTTTGGTCAAATTACCTAAACAAATTGTTAAATTCCTTCCTACAAAAGCATAGAGAATTAAATAAATGAGATGGTAAGGGGGAAAAAAACTATATATGATACAATAGCGGCAATGGCAGGTAGACGACGGGACGAGGGCGAGCGGGTCGTCGTCATCGACATGGATTTCCAAACTTGTAATCGATCCCCGATCTTGCACTCTTTCAAGGGGCGGAGACGATTTTGGAAATCAAAGAAATGCAAAAGGGTAAGGGCAAGAAAGAAACTCTATACAAACATACAATCACCACCTCTACATGAAGTAGCTCAGAGACATCTTCTTCCTTGACCCGCCTTCTCCGTAGAGGTCGTTCCATTGGAGGAGCTCGTTCATGTTCGTCGACTCCGATGAGACGCTTGCACACACCTAGCAAACAACTCATTCACTAAGGTCATGGAACAAAGAACACTAACAAGTCATAAAGAAAAACAAACCAACCTGCTCATGTGCAAATCTGAAATCCTCCATTTTTAACGGCCGAACGTCGGTGCTGCTATATAGCGCCGGTATCGGTTTGTTGTCGGTCAACGCAGAGATTCTCTCCTGTAATTCATGAACAGATTATTTACAAGAGGAGACCAAAGAGAACAGAAAGAATGATAAGCTAACCTTCTTCTCCTTGTCCAAAATTTCTCTGATGGGACAGTGTGCAGCGGTTACACACAGATTCTGCAACCAAATAATAAGAACAATGAGCATTTTTTAAAGCTTTTCAATACAACATGAACAAGAAATATGACCTTTAAATCACTTCCAGAGTATCCATCAGTCATATTGGCAAGTGCCGGTAAATCAACATCAGCGGCCAATTCTTCTTTGGCGAGTATAACTCTCAAGATCTTCTCTCTATTTGGGGCATCTGGCAAGTTAACCATCAATCTACAAACAACAGTCACATATATTCAAGATGAGAAAGATATTGATTAACAACATGGCCCCGAAGCTGGTTTAAAGATATTGATCACCTTCGAGGAAGTCTCCTAATCACGGCCTCATCAAGATCAAATGGT
Source organism: Cucurbita ficifolia (assembly GCA_033971965.1). NCBI lineage: Eukaryota > Viridiplantae > Streptophyta > Magnoliopsida > Cucurbitales > Cucurbitaceae > Cucurbita > Cucurbita ficifolia. Next base: position 9,383,663 of record CM066978.1, read on the forward strand.
CTATTGGTTGCAGCAAGTACGAGTACACGTTCTTTATCCTTTGTTCGCAACCCGTCCCAATTCACCATAAATTCATTTTTCATTTTACGCATAGCCTCGTGTTCTCCTGGATTTTCACGTCTTCCTAACATGCTATCAACCTCGTCGACAAACACAACACTTGGAGCAATTTTACTTGCTAGCGAAAACACAGCCTTTACGTATTTTTCACCCTCACCAAACCACTGCAAAAAAAACACACACAAAGACAGTGCATAATGTTTACAGAGAGTATCCATGATTACAGAACTAGAGCCATTACAGAAAGAAGGGGTTTGTTTTTTTCGTTATTTTTTACGACACACGAATAGCACATTTGTACCTTAGAAGTAATGCTTGACATGGAGATGTTGATAAAGTTCGCACCCGCCTCGGTTGCAACAGCTTTAGCAAGCATTGTTTTTCCAGTACCGGGTGGACCGAAAAGTAAAATACCCTTGCATGGCTGTGATGAAAGACCAATATAAAAGTTGCATAACCACAGGTCAGCAATCCGTACAATGGTCCATATTTGTGAAAACAGGAAAAAAAAGTGCAAACCTTCGTTAACTGCCCTTTGCAAAACAATTCAGGTCTTTGTAGAGGAAGCATCACCAATTCCTTCAACGTGTCCTTCACATTTTCTAAAGCACCAATGTCTTCAAAAGTAACACCAATGTCACCCGGTGGAATAACATCGGCGAGAAGTTTCTTTTCAAACTCGTTCTCCGTGACGACATCCTAAAATTGTTCACACTTAAATTTAGATTTAAGAACTCATTCTCCGTGTCAAAAGATCCAATGTTCTACAAGATTACCTTGAGTGACTTCTTCAAGCTCTTGTTCTCGCTCTGAAGGCCATGCCAAATGTTCAACCCATACTCGATGCTGCAGCATAAAACAAACCAAACCACCATGAACACGATAAAATAACGCAAAGCTTCGTTTTCTTAGTGATAGTTAGTTACAACAATCTGATGAGGCCAAGAAAAAGTAGACAACCTTTCTGTAGAAACGATGAGTTTGGCATCCTTAACCAACACTTCAGAAGAATGCATGAAATGATGACTCAAAGCCCAGCCTACAACTTTCTCAACAGCTGTGAAGGTGAAATACAAGATCAGTTTTAACTTTTAAGGTGCACCCAGTAACCATAAAAAAGCGTTTACGAAAATTTTCCAGGTGAACGAACTTTCAAGAGTTAGTGCTTGATCTTTGGTGCAGAGAGCGTCGAGGTTAGGGCAATCCAAACCAATCCGATTAAGAACCTGAAACCACGTTAAATCCATGAATAAGAAAAGCAAAAAAAAAGGACATTTACATGCCAAAAGAGAATTTAGAAGCAAGACGATCGCCCAGCACTCACCAAGCGGATGCTGACAATATTTGCCTGTGTTTTCAAAGTTTCGGTATCACGTTCCAATTGTTGCTTCCACTCTGAAAGTAAGGCCTCATCCTAACAACATTCACAAAAAAATCATGCTGAATTCAATAAGACAAAAGCAGTAAGACAACCGAACCAGAAATAAGATCATAGTACCTGTGGAAGTAATATGGTCACTTTGTTCGGGAAGAGTCGACTAAGTTGTTTTGTTGCTTTTGGAGTTTCTTTGTTCCTATCATGCAATCTCCCAAAATTATCCTGAATACAGAAACGTTATGGATACTATCAAATTCATAGGAGGAAGAAATACCACAAGAAAAGGAAGGTCAGAGTTAATGTACCGGAAAAGCAAGATCAAGCAACGCTGTTTGGTTGCTTCCAAACTTGGTAAATAGAAGACCACCAGGATGGGACTGAGAAAATATACGGTCGGGTAGAAGAGGAATTAAAACTAACCGAACATACTCTTAACGGAATAAAGGGGGGGGGGGGGGGGGGGGGGGGAGGGAGGCAAGAAAATGCTCTGCTGACCTTTTCTTTACGATTATCCATATGGGTGTGGGAGCCAAGAACAACAACATTTCCTGGCAAGTTTTCAAGCCTACCCTTTAGAATAGAGTAAGCATCTGAGTGTCCCACCATTGCCTTTTCTATGTCTTTGACAAACAATATTAATGGGCTGTTTCTACTCTCATTTGAGACGACCTACATGGCCAGTATTGCAGTGAGTACCAATAGAAAAAGAAACATAGCTCCATAGTACCTCAAAAACTTAGGGTAATGAGTACCTCAAAAACTTCATCGATTGCAAGTTTATCATTATCATCCCCTCCAGGGCCATCCAAGCGCAGTAGATGATTAGCTGCAATGTCAGTTTAGAACAATCATAACACAAGCAGAGTTCTAGCCATAATATAAATAAAATATTGCAGATCGAACCCAAACAAGAGAAAACAAGTAGGGAAGAATAACCAGAACAAAAGAAGCCATGATCTTCTTCACAAAGGCCACCTAGATCGTTACCGTCTGGAATTGATTTGTCAAACCTCACCCCTATTTTGGAGGATCCATTCTCTTCAAAAGCAAGGACAACTTTCCCCCGACAACCATAAGACGGTCCCCTGCTTAAAAAAGAAATGAGAACGGAAACTAAAACTAAAAGAGTAAAAGGAAAAAAGAACCTTCACATAATTATGAATGGCTGTTAAACAGCAATACAAGATATCTGAAGAAATGGCATAACTGGTGGACAAGAAGAAGATCATTTCTACAACACCTTTTCTATGCATGGAAAAATGATGGCAGAAAAAAAAATAACCTAAAAAAGGAGCTGAGATTTACAAAGGCAGAAGTCTTTCACTAACAATTATCCAGAGCTTTCAGATCATCAGACACCAAAATACAGTGCCAGAAGGTGGAGGAATTACCTTAGAGGACAACTTTGAAGAGGAGGTGAAAGCGCAGAAGATAAGGTACCAACAAATTTAACTTTGTCACCTACAAATTAATGAGAGGTTCATAAGATCGTGCGTATGACAGGTGGGAGACTGGGGATGAACCAGTTGTGGCAGCAACCACATCACATAGTAACTAAAAAGAAGATACCTGTCTTAAAAGCAGTGGTCTTTGACGAAGCCGTGGATGTTTCTTGTTTTGGCAAAGCCTGTGAGCTTAAGGTAGATCCACCTGCAATATCAGCCTCAACACTGGAAGTTGGTTTCTTGTTCTGCGAGGCTGCTGCTGCTGCAGCAGCAGCAGCAGCAACCTGAACAGCTCTTTTAGCAAAAACAGATGTCCGTTCAGCCCTCGAACTATCTTTTACAATATCAGCATCCTTGGGTGTCGGTGCCTGAATTCATTGACAAACTTTAGTGACACAACCTGATGAAGGCATGTTTGCAAGGGTTCAAACACAAACATGAAATGAACAACCAAGCCTGGGATTTACATGTCAAAGTACTTTAAAGCTCAAGAATAAAAAATATTATTTCCCCTTTCCTTTCACTCCTCAAAGTCAAGTACGTAATTTACCAGTGGTTCACAAGATTACACAATTTAATCTCACCTCTTTCACACCTGAAGAGGCTTTACAAGTTTATGAAATTCATAAAGGAACAGATAAATGACGTTTCAAGAAAGTTAATGATAGATGGTAAAAATTTGCATCTTACGCCAGGCAAAAGAAGAGAATCCACAATCAGTAATCTAGCTCCAAAATGCCGAGCAAGTGCCTTCGTCAAAGTTTCCTGGTATATTTCTGAACCTGTAAGCATTCAAGTAATAAACAACCCATGTCAAGTAAACAAATCAGATGGAAAAAAAATAAGACTACAGTTTAAGGGAGAAAAGTCGTGCCAACCTGCAGGTCCAGACAAGAGGATACGTGGGCTCGAAATAGGAAGGTCTGAAGCATGCTTTACAAATTTATTACACTTCAAGTGAATGAACATGGATGCAATCAGAACATTTTTTGTGGTATCACTGAAAAAAGATGCAGAGTCACATAAAGATTTAGAACACATCCCAGTCCGTATATACTTCAACACAAAATTTAATAGAGTTCCAGATTGTTCTTCTCAATATGTTAAATGTGCTTTTGACTAATCAAAAAAATAATTGTCAGCTTTTTACCATGTTGATCTACACATCAATGAGTATTTTTGAAAATTTCAGAAAAGAAAACACTTAAATAGTGCCATTACTTTATTCCTGTAATTTTCTAAATATATTCACCTTAGATAATATGGGAAACTCTCAAAAGAAACATCAATGCTATCAGGTTTAAGAATGCCTTGTTGTAGTCTTTCTTTAAATGCTTGACGTCGAGTTGACATCGGCACAGCAGGAGGGTTAAAATCCTTAAAGAGATTCCCTATATCCCTTTGTTCATCAAGAATCTTGGAAATGCTGCCACTTAAATTAAAGTCAGGAGATGCCGAACCAGCTAGCATTTGTAAAAGTGGCCGTAGTTCATGAGTTGCCCCAGGGACCTCCCCAATTTCTGAATCATTACAAGCATCTAGTCCAAGCCTATCAAGACTGGGGCTTTCAGTTGCAGAATGAGGACTCGGATCGATACTTTTGTCCATAGATGCCTCACCATTTATATCATTGTTATTAGTACTACCATCTTTCAAATTAATGTCTGGATTCTGATTATCTGACACTCCACAAACAGAGGGTAACTCCACATCTTCATTGGATTTAGCAGATGGGGAAAGCAGAGACAAATCTTTCTGAATATTTGAAAATGACGCCAATATGGATGCGCCAGTTACAGCCGAGGCATCGCCAGACCTTCCTTCAAAATGAATCCCCTTAACAGGAGCACTATGGGCTTCTAAAATGTTTACAGAAGGCAGACCAGAAACAGCAAAATCATCACTAGTGAGCTGCTGAAATATCTGAGGGTTACGTTAAGGAATTTATAACAGATACGCGCTGTTGCATGTAAGAAAGGAAAAGCAATGTTAGAAGAAAGAAGAATGCCAATAAGGTTATATTGCAACATTCCAAAAGGATACATAAGCATGTTTTCCAGAGGAAGTGAAGACGACCTCGTCACCTCCATTTAAAACTACGCTTGAATTTTTTTGAAAAATCTTGCCATTAACAATGACAGCACCTTTGCCTCCCGTGATTTCGAGTAAAGCAATCGAAGAGTTCCCACGCTGTTGCAATATAAATGACAGAAAGAGAAGTAAAAAAAAGTACAACCACGCATTCCAGACAAAGAAAAGAAAACAAATTAAGTGAAAGAAATCTAATTTCTCTAACCTTGATGTGCCTCAGCTTACACAGTGTTGTACTAACAGATGGATCTTTAAGCCATAAATTACACTGACGACTTTGACCAACAGTGAACAGAGTGCCACAGATAACTAAGTGTGGATTCTGCAGAAGCATATAATCAAAGAGTCAGGTGAGAGTAATTAATCTCAATATTTGAAGTTATTAAACCAAAAGCATGTCATAGATGAAGATTATAGATGAGAGGTTGATTGCCAAATCAGAAGCCACACCTTTATAGTTAGTCTCAAGAGCAAAAGGATAATAATATACTAGTTACCATCCTAGGTGGAAAACAACCCAAAATAAAATAAATAAAATAATAAATTTAACCCCCTCCTTGTCAAAATTACAAATTTAATATCTATCATGGTTAGAAAAGACGTTCCCAATTGATGAGGGATGTAGAACTATAGGAAGTAAAAATATTAGACAGTTTACACCAATTTAGAGAAAGAGTAATGTAAGCCATTCTTTTTTGAAAATTTTCACTTGTGCTAATGGCTCTGTGCGCTATTTCCCAAAGTAAGAACTTCAACTTTATAGGGTGATGTCCTTTCCATACTGTCTTTGCTAGCATGGGATTTATTGCTTCCTATTTTTTCCCATGTCATCCTCAAGGATTTTGTAGCGAAGACCCCTTCAGGGGGAGCCAAGTCAATGAGTCTCCTTTGTTTGACAATACCACTGAGGCAAGATCAAGGCTTAATTCGGCCTATTTCGTTACTTCGTTATCCTTTAAATTCCTACCAAGCTTCAGGTCCCAGAATTTGTTGACAACATTCCACGTTTCTTTGATCGTGGCTTTTTTGTTATGAGAGAGCCTGTACAAAAGTGGATGTCGCAGGGCTAGCGCTGTGTTTTCAATCATTGGGAGTCCAGAATAATGTGCTTCATCCATCACCCACGCTAGGCGATGAGGTTTTGATGTTTCTTTGGAAGATGGAGGGGGTTGATTTTTTGTCTGATGTAGGAGTTATATTTAGCCTTTGTAAGATTTCTCTAAAAGGCATTTTCTTCGTGATGAATATCTCCATATCCATTTTGCGACGAGAGCTTTATTCTTTGTCTTTATTGAGAAAACATTGAGCCTCTTTTTTGTTGGGAGGTTTATAATATTCCATCAAACAAGGTGTGGGCCATCTTTCCACAAATAGTTCCTAAATAATCTTTCTATATTCGAAGCCAGTTTTTGTGGCATTTCGAATAGAGACGCGTGGTAAATGGAAAGGTTGGATAATATGGCTTGTATTAAGGTGGGTCTTCCACCTTTTGAAGTATAACAGGATGACCATGTTGACTGCCTTCTTTCTATTTTTTCAATAATAGTCTTCCAAAAGGAAAAAGATTTGTCGTTTCCTTTTTAGGGTAATCTTAGGTACATATTCGGTCATTCTCCCTTTTTACAACCATATACACTAGCAAGTGCTTCAATAATCTCTGTGCTAATATTGATGCTCATAATCTCTACTTTTTGGAGATTGATATTTTGTCTAAAGAATCTTTCAAAGGTTTTTACCGTCTCAATCATGTTTTTTATGGAAAAGACATTTGTCAAGTCAGAAAAGAAGATCGTATCATCTGCGAACTAAAGGTAGTTGATGCTGAGCCTTTGCTACCAATCTGAAAAACCTTTTATCAGCCCTTCGTATTCTACTTTTGCGCTTACTGAGGCAATCCATTACCATGAGAGAAAAAAAAGGATAGTGGGTCCCTTTGTCAAAGACCTCATGTGGCATAAATCTTCCCTCTTGGTCTTCCATTGATGATGATGGAGAATTTTGTGGATGAGATGCATCCTTTTATCCACCTCCACCATTTTGAGCCGAAACCTTTTGCCACAACAATGTTCGCAAGGAAAGTCCAATCAACCTTGTCGAACACCTTTTCCAAGTCAAATTTGATACCTACACTTTTTTGTTTCTTTCTTTCCCATTCATCTATGAGTTCATTTGTCATGAGGGATGCATCAAGAATTTGTCGCCCCTCCACAAAAACTATTTGTTGCCTGGTAATTGTGAAAGGGAGAACCTACGTTCTGATAATACCTTCGCTATGATTTTATATAGTCCGGTCGTAAGACTTGTGAGAAGAAAATCTGCAACAGTGCAAGCATCTCGTTTCTTTAAGATCAAACATATGCATGTTTCGTTTAGGTTACCATTGATAACTCCATTTTGAAAAAAAAATCGTGGAACACTTTCATGATATCAGCTCTCATAAAGTTCCTACATTTTTTTAAAAATTATGAGGTAAAACCATACAGTTCTAGAGTTTTGTCAAAGCCTAGATGCTGAATCGCCTTCACCACCTCTTCTTTGATGAAAACAACCTCGAGGGAGGCAGTTTGCTGTTGGTCAACAGGACTCCAGTCAAGATCATGGAGAAATTCGAAGAGAGCATCGTCCTTTGCCTATAAGGACATGTAAAAAGACAAATTCTGAGATAATTTCATCTTTGTTTACTTAACTTTTGCCTTGTGTCGATAGAATTTCCATGATGATACTCTTTCATTTCTTTGTAGCCATGATACAATGAAAATTTTTGGAGTTTATAACACCCTCCTCTAGCCATCATTTTTTACATTTTGTCTCCAAAATTGCTCTTCCTTTGCTCCCAACGAAATAAGTTCGACTTCTAGAGCTTTTTATGCGTGCTAAACTAGTGTAATAGAGTCAGTTTCCTCCATTTGATCAAGGAGAGAAATTTCAGTAAGTATTTAGTTTCTTTATGTGAAAATACAACCAAAAACCTCCTTGTTCCATTTTTTTAAGACTTCTTCTTTTAGTCTTTTAAGTTTGTTGATGAAACCATGCCCCGACCATCCACGGAGGGGCATATTCTTCCACCAATATTCTCCCACTGGCAAAAACTCAGAATCGTTCAGCCACAAATTCTCAAAGCGGAAGGGCAAGGGGCCCCACTTACAACAACCCATGGAAAGTAGAATGGGATGATGATCAGATGTAGGTCTATTCAGTCTTTGAACACTAGCGTTATTGAATTTTCCAAGTAGACCTTTTGTGGCTAGAAATACGTCGATGAGTGTCAAAAGGTGGGTGGAGATCTATTGTTTGACCATGTACATAGACCATTACTGTAGGGAAGGTCAATGAGTTCAACTTCTCTTATGAAATTGTTGAAATGTCTCATGCCTCTGGTGATTTTCCACGGGATTTTTCATGCGCCATCGAGAGATATTGGAGTCACAAACCAAAAGTCAGTTCTTTGTACATAGGCAAGATAGGTCTTGCAATTCCTGCCAAAAAAAAAAGGTCTTTCTTGATATCTCCAGGGGCTAAAGATCCCTATTTTCCAAAAACTATAAATATCAGTCAATGTAATATGTGTGGTTAAAGTGTATGAGCCTTTGGTGACTTCATAAATGATCATAGTTGGGTCATTCCAAATAATTAAGATCCCCCGATGTACCTGAGGCATCTAAAGCTGACTAACCAACATGTGAGGCATCTAAAGCGGACTAACCAACATGTGAGGCATCTAAAGCGGACTAACCAACATGTGAGGCATCTAAAGCGGACTAACCAACATGTCTGGTACTCCAGAGGGATTTAACCATCTAGTGATCAACATAATTCAATTTTGTTTTTTGAAGAATAACTATAGTGGGATTGTAGGCTCTCTTTCGCCAATCTCCCCAGCCTTTAACATTCCAAGAGATAATAATCATAAGAGTTATTGACCACCCAATTCTTACTAGCTCAATTTCTCATAATTGATGTTTGAAAGGAGGCCAACAATCTCTCTAGTTAGTTTACTCTGTTTCTTGTCCCTTTGGGTGAGGTTTCTCAGTCGTTTGACCAAGGGTGTCGTCCAAGAATCTACTACACATTAACTTGAATCTTAATGATCCCTTGAACATCAACTTGAATCTACTACACATTACATGAAAATGTTTATATCAAATAATATCTCAAAAATCATCTTTTCTTCATTGCAAGACATGGGAAAGTAAACCTAATTCTACGATATCTATACTAAAGCATCAATTTGCAATCAATTTTTCCCCTTCTTAACTTCCAATAGATATGAAAATTATGATAGATAAGAACGATTACATATTAAAACGTGATAATGGAGAGGCATTCAGCCCCTTCCTTCCAAACAAGTATTACATATTCGTTTCAATCGGGTAATCCTGCCCAATGCAGACACCGTACTACTCATCTTTATCAAAAGAACCTGCGAATTACTTCCTTAGCCATTCCTTCCACTCTTGCAACTTGTTAAAGAAAACGTTCCATTCATCAAAATTTTATTGGTATATTTTAGCCACACAACTTATTAGTCAAAACCTTTCGACACCATCAAAGCATGGAGGTAAAGGTAATCAAACGTCCCAGCTCCGCTCATTTCATTTCACATTTCCAATGTAGCAAACCAAAGTTGATAGTTCATATGGAAAATCCTGATCAACTTTGAGGAAGGTAAAAAAAGAAATAACATGTAATTGAGAAAGAGGAACAATAGAGGCAATTCACAACTTAGCTGATGGTATAAGACTCCAAGAGAAACAATTGCAGAAAACATAGGACACACAAACCAGACATGCAGATGTTTCAAACAACTACTATTAAAGATGACAAGCTAAGAACAAACAATTTTTTAGCAAGAGTCTACCTGAGAGCACTGCGAAAGAAGTTTTCCCCACGCAGGCTTCGAATTAGACTTCGTCATCCTCGTCGTGCGCTTCTTGGTGCGATTGAGCAGGGTAGCCACAACCGCCTTAGATTTCTCTGCATCGGCCGTAACATCACCTAAATTCCACACGAATTGTGAAATTGATCAAAATCCAATTCAAACCCAACATCCCCAATAGATTTAACATCAAACACCTAGGTCCAAGCAATCTAACTACATGCATAAAACACCAATTGGGAAGGCACCTAAAGGTAGCGGCGTCATGATAGCCTCGCCTTCTGCCTGAAGATCGTGCGAATCCTCAGGAACGGCCTCATCACATACGTTGTTGACCTTCAACGAATCAGTATCGAACGGATCAGCTGGTTGTATGACTGGGTCTACAGGTTCAACCCCAGATTCCTCAACTGGGATCAAAGGCTCAACAGGCGGTGCGCTCTGAACGTCCTCCGTAGACGACGATGCCTCAATAACCTACCGTTAAAACAACAACGGATCAAAAACCCATAAAACCAAACCCCACACCTAAATCCCAACCAAAAACCCACCAAGAAACAATCGGAAAAAACAGGAATCAGTGGCATGCAAAACCCAAGACCCAAGAACAGCGAGACATCAGAAGAAAGTACCTTAGATCTTTTGGAATTTGGAGTGCCAGAAGGAGGGGGAGAGCCATGGGATGAAGAAAGAGAACGTTTGGATAAAGAACTACGCCTGGTTTCAACCATGGTAACAGAACAGACGTGAAAACTTAGATGGGTCTGTAAATTGATCGCTGTTTCTTCCTTCTTCTTCCTCTTCGATTGAAGGAGGAGTTTTGGGTGTTGATAAAAAGAAGAAAAAAAATGAAAAACTGTAAGAGAGGAAGGGAAGATGGTGGTAGAGATCAGTTAAGTAGGCCTCTGGATTCTTACAAATATTTTATTCACCTCATGAGAAGAAGAATGATTAAAAGCGAGATGGAAAAAAGGGCTGTATGTGGAGGGGGTGGGGAGTTGGAAGGGGATTGTTTGGTTGGGCTCTAAATTATAATTGTGGCCGATCGGTGAAGTTGGATGGATTTATTAGCATCGACTTTGGTTGGTGCGTCTCAAATTTCAATGGACCAAATAAATATTAAATCCTTTCTATTTAATGTTCTAATCAAATTGCCTAATCAAATTGCCTAGTGTCATCTCTTTTTATTTTTTATTTTTTTTAATTTGATCTCCCCATCAGCCGAGCAATTCTCAAATTGTTAAAATAAATAGTATTTCAATCGCTAAATTATGATTGTATAACTTTATATTTTATTTTTTTTAATTATAAACGTCTTGGTCAACGATATCATAGTTTGACTAGTTGAAGCAGTTAGTCTGAGTATGCTTTAGCTATATAGTTTGAGATTTTAATTTTTGAATTAAAAAACAATAAATAGTCAACGCACGGTAAAGCTAGAGGTATGCACCTCGCGGCCACTGGAAGTATTTCGTAAGATTCAATGACCCAACAACTCAAATTACCGTACTCATATACCATAAGGGCTGGGTTGGGTTGACTTACCTCCTTCTTCGTTCGATTTGGATTTGATTATATTATTTTAAGTCAGTAATTCGCTTTGGTTTGTAATTTCAACTATTTTTTGCTGAATCAACCTGACGAACCTGGAAAATATGGTTCACAACTCAACCCATCCTACCCCAACATTTAAGATTGTGGTGAAGATTGTGAGCATTTGACGTTTATAAAAAAATCGTTAGTAATGTATTATGACTCGTGAAAAATTGATATTTGAGTTTTCTAAAATATTACTTATTAATGTAATATGTATTGTGGATAAGTGTAATTATTTTAAATAATATAAAGAAAGTAGGTCATCGAGTACGATAACTAGTTTAAGTAGGGAGAATGTCACAACTTAACTATGGGGAGAGTATGTTGCAACAAGAGAAGCCGCGACCCTCCAGTGGCACCCTGATAATCCAACCTAACACAACTTCGAAAATAAATTATTATATTTAGTCTAAATATATAAACATGGATGATGTCAAATAATATAAATTATAACTAATCTAATTTGTTAACAAAATAAATAAATATAATATATATATTTGAATACAATTAAAAAGCAAAATATTATATTCGCTAAGATTTGGCCCGGACGATATATTGCACGTGGTTAATAAGCCAAAAAAAAATATATATATATATATATATATAAGTAACGTGTACTTTAATTGCTAATTTTAGTTTATTTCTTTATTATATTTTTTAGGGGAGAATTTGACCATTTTAAGGTCTCGCACGATTTATAGTAGTATGCTCAATATGCTCGTGTTTATGTTAGTACTTAAATCAAGATAACGTCCATTGAACTACTATTTACATACTGTGTTAGTCGAAGTGTAGACGTGAATATTAGCACAATTTACATTGATTTGATGGATTGCAATCCTCGTTCGTAATTGGTGTTATGCTTTGACTGCATCTCTAACAATAATCAATAAAATATTTATTCTATAATAGACAGGTTCTTGATGATTTTCAAACTAAACAAGTAAATATCAATGAGATATTTTCACGTGGGTTTTAAAAAAAACGTTAAAACCAAAATTTTATAAAATGAGATAAGAACAAAACAAACGTTGACTTACAAGTTCAGTTCCTAAACTATTAAAGTGTCTAATGGTTAATAAAAGTCCTAAATTTATTTAATTTATTTAAAAATGAACTGTTTATACCAAATAAAATTTATATTTTACGAACAAACTAATAATATTTAGCAACAAAGATTACCCATTTTTATTTTTATTTTTTTAAAATTGTTCTTTTACTCCGTCTTTAAATTTTGAAAATTACAAATTTAGTTTTAAATTTTTTGAAAAATTAATAATTTTTAGACACCTTTAAATAAAATTAATATATTAATTTTTTTAAAGCTATATAAAATTAATTATTTGAGATTCATATAAACACAAATGGAAAAAACTATAAAAAAAGTAAATTGGAAATATATATATATATATATATATATATATATTTTTTTTTAAATAAAAAATAAAAGAAACCAGAAACATCACTAATTTATTGTCCCGAGTTTCGACTCCCGAATTCTGATAGAAAGCTAACAGGTGTGCTCCATAGTTACACACACAACACCAACGCCATGGCTTTTTCCCCTTTCCACCGCTTTCTCTTCGTAACAGAACTCTTCTCCTCCTGGGTCTCCATCTCCACTTCTCTGATTCAGCTCCTCCGAATCTCCCCGGATAATGGAGGTGATCGGAAACTGCTTGGGACAGCAGAGGTTGAGAAGAACCCAGAGAACTCTCCGCAATTTCAAGCTTACCATCCTCTGCCTCTTCCTCACCGTCGTTGTCCTCCGCGGCACCATCGGCGCCGGTAAGTTCGTCTCCTCCGAGTGGGACTTCATCCACTTCCGTGACCGCTTCCCTTTCCGCAACCGTCTCCTCGTCGAGCATCAAACGACGTCATCCAGCGGTGGAACGGACAAACCCTACCGACTTGGCCCGGCGATCGCCGACTGGGATGAACGGAGGAGGAAATGGCTTGAAAACAATCGCGGATTTCGTCATTTCACCCGGCCGGGTAAGCCTAGGGTTTTGTTGGTTACTGGATCTTCGCCAGAACAATGTGAGAATCCGATTGGAGATCATTACCTGTTGAAATCGATTAAGAATAAAATTGATTACTGTAGGTTACACGGAATCGAGATTTTCTATAACCTAGCGGTTTTGGATGCGGAAATGACTGGATTCTGGGGGAAGCTTCCGTTGATACGGACGCTTCTTCTATCGCATCCGGAAGTAGAATTCATATGGTGGATGGATAGCGACGCCATGTTCACCGACATGTCGTTTGAAATCCCTTGGGAAAGGTATAGAGATTTCAATTTCGTAATGCATGGTTGGAAAGAAATGGTGTACGATCAGAGAAGCTGGGTCGGGTTGAATACAGGGAGTTTCTTGATGAGAAACTGTCAATGGTCGATCGACATTCTGGACGCGTGGGCTTCAATGGGGCCGAGAGGGAAAATCCGAGAAGAAGCAGGGGAAGTCCTAACGAAAGAGCTGAAGGACAGGCCAGTCTTCGAAGCAGATGATCAATCCGCCATGGTTTATCTTCTTGCAACACAGAGAGAAACCTGGGGTAACAAGATCTATCTAGAGAATTCATATAATCTCCATGGATATTGGGTGGTTTTGGTGGACAAATTGGAGATGAGTGGGGGAAATCGGCCGCTGGTGACTCATTTTACAGGGTGCAAGCCATGTGGGAAAGCTGGGGATTACCCTGTTGAGCGATGCTTGAAAGCAATGGAGAGGGCGTTTAATTTTGGGGATAATCAGATTCTCCAAATGTATGGATTCATCCATAAATCGCTGATGAGCAGAAGAGTTGAAAAGATCAGAGGGGTAACTAAGAATGAAATTGGATCGATTCAACCAGTTCTTTCGCCTGCTGTGGAGGTGGAGCCACCTTCTTCTAAAGGTATTTTGTCTCTTATTAGATGAACCTGTCGCTTGTCGGTTCCTTTTTTTCAACATTGTTCATAGACGTGTCAGGAATGTGTTGCTTTTCAGAGTATGAATTTAGTAGGTGGTATGTGTTTGTTCCTTGAAACTCGGGCATGATCCCAAATGTTTATAAAGTATTTGGATTGCATGAACTAATATATCTTTAGAACATGTTGAATTTTATAAATGTTGACTATGGTCAACCAACTCCTTGTTTTAATGTTGTAAATAAATTTTATTCTAATATTATTAGATAAAATCGAATATGTAACCCGATGCTTATTGAATTTAGAAGAGAATAAAACTATAACACAAACAACCATTCAATTCACAAGCGGAAAAAAAGGCCAAAAAACAAAGTCCCAAACAAAACCCACAAGACAAAACCCATATTAACCTCAAACAGAAACCATTGTAAGACTCACGATAGTAAGAAAAACAGACCAAACCAAACACGGCCTAACCAAGTCCGCCGCAATCGCGTTCACTCCCCGGAACAACCGGTCACACCCCACCAGCGTCGCCGTCTTTCCCAAACACGCCACCGAGCCTAGCCATCGCGACCCGGCTCCGAGCACGAGGCCGTACCACGCCATGCACAGCACCAAGTACAAAGTGTAGAGATACAACGCGTTGGGCTTAGCTTGGAACCCGCCTTCGGCCCAGAACAGCCAGCTCGAGATGCCCATCAACAAGCTAGAAGCCAACGTCCCCCAATTCACGACCCTTGCCGAGGGAACCCAGAAGGGCTTCGTGGCGGAGGGGTAGTAGTTTTTGGGATTGGGAAGGAGGAAGATGGAGAGGAGGGTGATGGCGATGGGGATGGATACTGCCACAGCTAGAGACTTCAGGCCTCGTTTGGCGATGGCCTTGTTCTTTGCTCTCTTCGCGCTAACCTCGTCGGCGGCGGCGGGGACGGCGGGGGAGTCACCTGTTGTTCGGTGCTTTAGCTCGGTGGAAGCCATTCTTTTTGTCGGAGAATTACAAAATGGGGAAAATGATAGGAGATTTAAGGAGGTGGAGGAGTGAGGGAAGAGGCCACGTGGAATGACATGAAGATGAAAACGTGGACAAAACGACATAATTAAATCGCATACAAATATATGTATGGACACGTAGCTAATTTTTAAATTATGCTCTATTTTTTGTACTTAAAAAAAAAAGTTAACCGCATTTAATAAAGATTTAACTTAACCATTAAGATATCTATTTTTTCGATTTTAATATATCGATATTAGATTGATAAGTATTTATTCTGAAGTAAAAGTTTTTGAATATATTACTTTGAAGATCAATAGTAAAAAAAATTCGTTTATAAATTTATGATTCGAACGACTTCATAAAAGGTTTGGTCAACACCGCTTGCATAAGTATAACATCACACTATTAAAACACAATAATTTACATAAAATAAAAAACTTATCTCTCAACAAAATTAAATAAGAAACTCTATTATTTTTAATTTAAAATACGATGTTTATAAGAAATGAAAAATATATTTTTTTAGAGCATTTGACAACTTTAATAGAGTTAAATAATTAAA
Organism: Cucurbita ficifolia; assembly: GCA_033971965.1. Taxonomy (NCBI): domain Eukaryota; kingdom Viridiplantae; phylum Streptophyta; class Magnoliopsida; order Cucurbitales; family Cucurbitaceae; genus Cucurbita; species Cucurbita ficifolia. The sequence continues at coordinate 9,399,576 of CM066978.1, forward strand.
ATAATGCAATAAAAAAACGGGAAATTTAATATTGGGGTCGAATAATCATCAAAGTGGTCCAATTAACGTTAGGGCTCAAATAGCGCGAACGAGAAGTAAAATCCACGTTGGCTAAAAGCCCACTTTGCAGCCCATCAAAAAATGGCGATCTCGGTCGGCCTGTTTCTCGGACCAGCGCCGTGTACGTCAACAGACTTGCAGGTCTGAGGACGGAGGGCAGCTCGACGACGGGGAAGGCCATGGCTGCGAAATCGGTGAAACCTCCGCGCAAATTAGCCAATTCCCGCCACAATTATTGTCGAAATCCAAAGCTCGCATTTGCGTTATGTTTGATCTTGGCCGATGCTATCCTCGTTGCCCTTATCATTGCATATGTACCCTGTAAGATCGAATTTCTACTCATTTCTGTTCTTCTTAAAATGGATTTTCGATATACCCTTTTGACGCCATTGATTCTTTGGTTCCAGATACTAAAATTGATTGGGACGCTTACATGTCACAAGTAAGTCTTGTTAGTAGTAGAATCATAACATTAATTTGCTTAGAATTTCGATCACAAGTGAAAACATTTTTCTGGATACTAATAAGCCTTTGTTTGATCTTGTACTTGGTTTCAGATTGCCTTACCTCTCTAAGAACTGTAACAGTAAACAACATAGAATGATAAAATTACGGATTAAGATTAGAGTGTTTCAGAACTATTCCATTATTTTGTTTTAAGTAGAGCATTTCTTGGGCATTACTGGCCGTTTGTTTGATCTTTTACATCATGATATTATTTTCAAGCAGGTAAGTGGTTTTTTGGGAGGGGAGAGAGATTACAGCAAATTGCAAGGAGACACTGGACCTCTAGTTTATCCTGCTGGGTTTTTGTACATTTATTCTGCCATACAGCATGTCACTGGAGGAGAGGTCTATCCAGCGCAGGTAATAGTTTGTACTTATAGAGATCAAGGAACTGTCATTTACATTACTGATTTTTTGTTATTTCATTGTTGTTTGTAAGAACTATAGTTAGGCGACTTGAAAAAATTAACGATACCGTGTTAAAAAATCTCGATCCACGAACTCTTGTTCTTGTTCAAAAGTTGCCGTAATTTGTTTTAAACATCAGTTCATTCATTAGAATATAGGATTTTATTGATTTATTTTTTTTTTCATGTGCTTCATATCTCTTCTGCCATATAAATTCTTGGAATATTGTTTTCGTTCCTGAGTGGTAATAAAATTCTATTATTGCAGATTCTTTTTGGTGTCTTGTACATTATAAATCTGGGAATTGTCTTATTTATATATGCGAAGACCGATGCGGTAAGCATTTATCTTCCTTTCTTTTTCTTGTTCTACTTCTTTTATTCTGCAGAGTATAAACTAGGTGCCTTAACACAGCTTAGCAGGCAATATAATAGTCCTTACTGCCTCGACCTTATCGGAGACTAGCACCTATTACGGGTAGAAAGTAGTAGTATATCTTAGATGGCAACAAGTTGTTTAATCTTCAAATTCTTTCAAATTGATTGCTTTCCAGCTTCCATTCTGGTCTTTTTGCTTACTCTCCCTCTCCAAACGAGTGCACTCGATCTTTGTTCTCCGTCTCTTCAATGATTGCTTTGCCATGACTCTTCTTCATGCTGCATTGGCCTTAGTTCTTTTACGAAGGTGGAACCTTGGATTAATCATCTTCAGGTATCGTTATCTCTGTTATATTATTATCTTAATTTTTATGTTACCACTTTTAACCGTCTCATTATTCCGTTTCTGCAGTTTTGCTGTTTCCATAAAGATGAACATTCTTCTATATGCCCCACCTTTATTACTTCTGATGTTAAAGGTAATTCTCGTTATCGTTTTTATTGTTTACTTACCTTAGTTTCCAAATTTATTTTTGTTCAGATTATTTGTTAAGACAATTCAAACTATGTCACAGGCTATGGATATTGGTGGAGTGATAACGGCTTTAGCTGGGGCAGCTCTTGTGCAGGTGCTTTGCTTCCAATTTTAATTTTGAATGTCTTCAGCTGAGTGTCTTCTGAGTTAAAAGAGCTTTTAAACTTTGGACTTATTTAATGGTATTTCTTGACATATAATTATTTTCCCCCATAAACTTTGTTTTATAAGTGCTCAAGTTTACCATCAGCGGACTGCTGGGCGAGTTTTAATTTTTAAAATTGCTATTTACTGTATCTTCGAGGATGCATTGTCATCTATTTACATTTGCTCGATCAACGGTTTTGCAGATTCTTTTGGCGCTTCCTTTTATAGTTTCACATCCATTTGAATACATATCAAAAGCTTTCAATCTTGGGCGCGTCTTCATCCACTTTTGGTACATCTCACTGTACTTACAAAGCGCTGTCATTTTTTAAGAACATCTTATACCTGTATTTATTAGCTATTTTCTAAATGATACAAGATAGTCGACTTAAGAGAAACTTCCTGTGTCGGATCATCTCTATTTGTAATTTCGTTTCTTCAATTCAAAGTGTTTGTGCTTTGATGTATCAGGTCCGTTAACTTCAAATTCGTCCCGGAGCCAATATTTGTGTCAAAACAGTTTGCTGCTTTGTTGCTGATTACTCACCTGATATTGTTGGCAGTTTTTGCTCATTACAAGTGGTGCAAGTAAGTGCTTTAACTACTGACACTAATGTAGAGACTAATGTTATTATGGTGATAATCTTCTATTTGAGCCTGTTAGAAAGGGAAGATTTACAGAGAAAACATTGGTCATGAATCTAATGAGAATCTCGTTTCTGCAAATTTGATGTCTATTATGAATGCATTAGTTTATCTTCTGGAGCATGTGCAGCAATATTTGAGATCTGTTCATTTTCTTCCAGGCATGAAGGTGGGCTTTTGAATTTCATCAATTCATGGTTTCTCTCTATTAAACTTAGATTTCCCAAGAAGATTTCTAAGAATAACAAGTCATCCTTCAAATTACTTAAGGAAGAACGTAAGTTAAAGGATATTCGATGTGAATTGTAATGTCTTATTTCCTCTGGTCGATTCATCTAACTATTTCATTGGCTCAGATGTCGTAACAACGATGTTCGTTGGGAATTTCATCGGTATTTTGTTTGCTCGATCATTGCATTATCAGTTCTATTCATGGTAAGTCGAGTAACTCAAGTCCTTCACGATTAATGGAAAATGATGAATTATCTCGGACCACCTGTTGACGACTGCATCTCATATTTACATGAACACACCAGTCGATCCTCAGGCAATGGTGTCGAAATTTCATTTGAATAACATTTGATTATCATGATCATATAACTCATCAGATCCGACGCAGTGCGGTATGAGCTCTAAACGTCATATTTGATTATGCTGCAGGTATTTCTTTTCCCTTCCATATCTGTTGTGGAGGACGCCGTTTCCTACAGTATTACGGTACCTTGCTAGAATAACTCGTCCTTCTTTTCTGGATCAATTTGGGCACATACAATATATCGTTATTGTTTCTGTTTTTTTGCAGTTTGGTTCTGTTTGCAGGGATAGAGTTTTGTTGGAATGTGTATCCTTCTAATATGTATTCCTCCATCTTGCTTCTAAGTCTTCACCTAATTTTGCTTTGGGGTTTGTGGTGTGGACCAGCAGAGCATCCTTGTGTTCACAGCGAAGCATCAGATAGGAAACAAAAATAAAAAAATACAAGCTCTTCATCTGTGTATCATTACCATTAGATTGAATTGCATAGAGTTTATAGTTTCCATATTTGATTTTCAGCTAACTTTCTCGTGTTACTTTCATCCCTTCCCCGCTATGGCATCGTTTGATACTGTAGGGGAACGTGATCAGGTCAACTTCGGGGTGTCGAGCATCAAATTTTAGGCTAATTTAGTTCGAGTTTTTGCCCTCGACACACCCTTGAAAGCTGCTGTGTTTACTTGTATTTAGTAGGTTTTATTCTATCCAATATGAAAAACATGATATTAGTTTGGCTCTTACAACTACTTTTGTAACACAATTTAATCATATTTTACTTAGTTGTGCTTGGGTTCTAACATGAAATTACTGTAATTTGAATTTGGAAAGCAATCATGTTGGCTTTAGTTTGAACTTTTCCCAACCCAACTGCCTCTTTTGCTTTCTCTTCAGCCTTCACAATATGGCAATAATTTAATAGCAAAGTTAAAAGATTTTCAAATTTTGAAAATTTGAATGTCATGCCTCCAAAACTTTGCACTCTTTCAGAAATGAAAAGACTAAAATACCCTTTGGATATTCATGATTTATATTTTTTAGGAAACATGTTAAATTATGAGCTTCGTGCTTTGAACAATGTATGAACTTTTAAGGCTCTGTGTGATAATTATTTCATCTTTTTATTTTTGGAAATTGTCTTTTTTTTTCTTCTTATAATTCTTTATTGAAAAACAGTTTCAATTCAATTTTAGCATCGTTTTTATAGTCATTCTACCTATGGAGTAGACATTTTATAAATTTTGACGACGAAGAACATGCTAACTGTGATATATATATATATATATATATTATATTTAAAAAACTTGAAAAAATTTGTTGTTGGAATTTAGTTAAATTATAAATTTAGTGTTTGAACTTTGAAACTGTGTTATCTTATTCTCAAAATTATAAATTCGATCTCAAAATTATAAATTCGATTTTGAATTTTTTAAAGTTGAAAGTGGAAAGTTTTATTAGACATTAAATTTAAATAAATTAATTTTTGACCATTTAAATCTAAATCGGTACAAAATTAATGTGTTTATCACATTACATAATGATCAATGGCAAAATGGTAACTTTGTAGGAAGTGGGGGCGAAATGAGCATCCCTTAACCAAGCAAGGCAGCCATCCGCCATATTCTTCTTTTCCATTATTCACCCGCTAACCGGACGATTGGGCACCGCGAGTTTTAGCATACCTCCCGATTGTCTCTTGAAGATCCAGTTTTGCAGTAATGGTGAGCGTTTCCCCTTCTTTAACCTCATTCCATTCAATTACGCTTCTTCACTGTTGAATGTCATTGCTCTTGTGTATTCAATTCGCATAGCTTAGTTTTGAAACTTTTGAAGGAATGCGAAATCCCTTCGGATTTCCTTATTCTTCTGACATGAATTTCTGTTGTAAATTTTATTCGTGTGGTCGTCAGATGATTCTGTTCAGCTTAAGTTGTTCAATCGTCTTGTAACCTTTTGTTCACTTTGAACAATGCCCATTAGATCACCTAGGTTTTAGATACTAAAGGTTGGTTTGGGGTTCGGTTATTGGTGACTTTCTTGCGGGGTTCATGTTTTTCCTATGGTTCAAGTTTTGAATCGATGGATGGTTCAAAGCTTCGTCTCCTCGTTAATGTGATAATGTGTTAAGATTTCAAACTCTCTGGGATTTTTTTTTTAAAAAAAGCTGCGGTTGTTGATGTGATATGGTGTGGTTTTGTTACTGAGAGATCGAATCTTCTCGATAGTGTGCAGATCCTTGTGTCTTCTCGATAGTATTTGCTTGTGGATCCTCCCTTTTTCATACGATTGTCCTTTCCTTTTCTCAAATCCCTTATTTTTCTCATGGGAGGATGAACACACTTGACCATATCCAAATATTGTCTTCTGCCCTTCTAGGCCCTTATGGTGCAACGTGAATCATGTTCTACGGGGTTCTTAGTTTTCTGAGGCAATTTGGGACATATTTTTGGAGGCTTTGGTGTCCAAGTGACCCGTATCAGTTCGGATAAGGCTGTGATGTTGTAGGTCTTATTCCACCTGTTTCGAGATAGAGGGATGTTTCTTTAGCATGTTGCTTTCTTTGCGGTCTTATGGAATATCTAGCTTGAAAGAAATAGAATGATACTTGGGTATGGAGAGTTCTAGGGAGGAAATTTGGGCCTTGGCTAGGTTTGCCTCCTTCTTGGTCTTGGTTACTAAGGATTTTTGTGATTACCCTTTATCTATCATTCTTTTGAGCTATAGCCCTTTTTTGTAATACTGTATATTGTTAACTTCTTTGTTTTTGGGTCATTTTTGCATTGCCCTTGTATATTCTCTTAGTTGTGGCTGATAGCTTTTGGGAGGATAAAGATCATTTGACTGTGCTCAGGGACCGAAACATCAGTTTTCTAAGTTATTTTGATCACTGTTTTATCTATAGACTGCTACTGATTTCTGTTCCCATATAATTTTAACATACTCGAATCAGACTGTTAAATGTAATTGTCAATACTGAAGATGTTTGATGCTTGATCTTAATTCTTTTTCAAGATTGTCACCCTCCACCTCCAGTGGTTCTTATTTGTTTGACTTATTATTGTTCATATTATTTGACTGGTTTGTTTTTGTACCGTTGTGTGACAGTGTGAAATACACGTCTTACTCTTTTTATCCTGCAGGATGGGCATGACTCTGAAGATACGAAGCAAAGCACGGCTGATATGACGGTTTTTGTGAGTTCATTTTCTTTTATTTCAGTTCATTCTCTTTGTTTATCCCCATTTGATAGTCAAGCCTACGTTCGATCCCTAAGGCACTTGTTTCTTGCTGGTTTATAGTTAGATTGGTATTTACTCGCCTTTTTTTTTTCAGGTGCAAAATCTTCTTCAACAGATGGTGAGTTTCAGTTAAGTGTAAGTCTCTGGCAGAGAAGTTTGTCTAACAAAGTCTTTTTTATGCAGCAATCTAGGTTCCAAACCATGTCTGACTCCATTATCACGAAGAATATCCTTTCTAAATAATTATATTTATTTTTAGCATTTCTCTAAAGTTGTAATTATGATGGGTAATTGTTTCCGATACGCTTGGATACATGTTGATTTTTGAGTTTTGCAAAATAACTCGTATATTTATTTATTTGTTTAATAGGCTAGATGGTGCAATTTCTGAGCATTATCATTTTCTTTCACTCTATCAAACAATGATCTGGTGAACGTTATATCAGAATTCGTTTGACTTATAGTAAATAAGCTTTCCTTAACTCGAGTATACTCGATGAGATGGGGAGCCGCATAAATGAATTGGAGCAGAGCATCAACGATCTAAAATCTGAGATGGGTGTTGAGGGCTCACCGTCGCCGATGACGCCTTCAAAGTCGAGTGCAGATGAAGTGAAGAAAGATGAAGGTTCTGCCTTGAAATAGTTGAGAGTGTATGCTTTATTGTTGAGTTTGATCACTTGAAATATTCTCTTTTTTGCTATTGCCTTTGTGAAATTGAAGCCAATGCTTAGGATGAAACAGAATAGTGCAATATGTTCTAGACTTGTACTTGCAATTTCTGCATGATTTCTTATTGATTATACTCTATGATGACCTCATACAACTACTGCTCATCTCTGGTAACAAAAGTAAACACACAAGTCGTTAGCTTCGGCAACGAGTAATAGCACTGCAGCCACGGTCGTAGGGGTTTGCCTCAGCACCTGGCTGGCAATTGTAGTAAGATGCTCCTCTGCGTGAGCACGGCACCTTGTTGGCCCTGAGCGCATCGTAGCTTATGTAGTTTAAATCGGCCAATATGCGTCTATTGATTTCGGAGTCCATCTGAAATTCAATGTCGTCCATCATGCAGTCTGCCATGGAGCCATGACAGCTAGCTAGAGGTCGATCGAGGACCCAGCTCGGGCTTTTTGTGGTGGTGGCCGATACTACAGTGGAGAAGACGGTCAGGAATGCAGCGATGAAGCAAAATGGAAGGAGAAAAGAAAGCTTGGCCGCCATTCTTGCTTTATCTGCTATTCCTGGTATGTCTTTACAACCCCCTGTAATCCTTTATATTTGATATATGCAAGCAAGTTGGTTGGAATTGGTAAACGGTAGCTGGTAACTACTTCTGATTTTTGTTTATTATTTATATTTGTTTTGTTTTGATCTATAAAAATTAAATTATCTCATTAATTTGGCTCTGTCCATGAAATGAAATGAGCTGAAAAATAATCGATTGGGCGCGTTTTTCATTTTCATTATTATATTAAAAGTCTAAAGACAGGCTGGAAGCTTTGATTTAAATAATAAAATACTAATAAAAAATGTAAAATCAAGGATTATAAACAAGTATATATATATATATATATATATATAAACCTTATTTTATGAGTGTTTATTTAGTCTTGAAAATATTGAAAGTAGACTTTTATTATACCTAATTAATTTTAGTATTTAACATTAATATTGGTGGATACATATTGGCATAATTAATAAGCCATATTATATATATATATCTTTCATTTTTGGTACCAAAATGGTCACCTTTTAAGTTGGGACGGGAGCATTTCAAAATGAACAAAGGTCGAAAGTATAGGGATGATAATAAATTTGGTTGGAATTTAGTGCGTTTGAAGGTCGGTTTGGTTATATATAAGTACATTCTATTATTTCATTTTAGGTGGCTCAATATTATTATTATAATAATAATAATAAATAAGCGAAAAGAAAAATAGATTGATCATAATAATAATAATAAATAAGCGAAAAGAAAAATAGATTGATCAACTACGCCAAGAATAATATAATTTCACATTTCATTTTGGACTTGGCATTTGGTGGGCTTAATCTCCTAATGCATTAAGATAATCCATTCATATTATGACAAAACACGTTTTTCATTTTATTAAGTTCACTAATTATTAATTAAAACTTGTCGACAATAATCTGAAAATTCTGCGGTTTTAATTGGTCTCAAAACTTTAAAAAATAATAATTTTGGTGATCATTACTATAGTTTCGCATTTTATTAAATTAGTTAGAGGGTTTTAAGACGGATATGAATCCAGAGTCATCATCTGCTGCACCAACAACTAACAATTTCGACTAATGGCAGCTTTTGGCGTACAAATGTGGGCTGAATCAACCAGAATTCTCTCCCTATTCGCCACTTCTCTGTCCCCAATTCACATCCCTCAAATTCAAGCTCAGCTCATCGTTCAAAACCTCCATTCAAATCCCACAATAGCCCACCATTTCATAAACACTTGCCATAATCTTCGACTTCTCGATTCCGCTCTTCTCTTCTTTACCCAAATCCCCAAACCCCACGTCTTCGTCTGCAATTCCTTAATCCGAGCCTTCTCGCACTCCAAAATCCCCCATACCCCTCTTTCCATTTACGCCCACATGAACAGAAACTCGATTCTTCCCAATAATTACACTTTTCCTTTCCTTCTCAAATCCTTGGCTGATTTCAACCACCTTGTGTGTGGACAATCCGTTCATGCCCACGTTGTGAAATTGGGCTATGTTTCTGATGTTTATGTGCAGAACTCGTTGATGGATGTTTATGCGTCGTGTGGGAGAATGGGTTTATGCAAGAAGGTGTTCGACGAAATGCCTCTAAGAGATGTTGTGTCGTGGACTGTTTTGATTATGGGTTATCGAGTTGCTTTGATGTTTGATGATGCTTTGATTGCGTTTGAGCAGATGCAATATGCAGGTGTGGAGCCTAATCGTGTGACGATGGTTAATGCATTGGCTGCCTGTGCGAGCTTTGGAGCCATTGAAATGGGTGTTTGGATACATGAGTTTGTGAAAAGAAGAGGGTGGGAAATGGATGTGATTTTGGGGACTTCTTTGATTGATATGTATGGGAAATGTGGAAGAATCGAAGAGGGATTGGCTGTTTTCCAAGCCATGAAAGATAAGAATGTGTATACATGGAATGCACTCATTAACGGGCTGGCTTTGGCCAAAAGCGGAGAGGAGGCCATTGCTTGGTTTAAGAGAATGAACGAAGAAGGAGGAGTTGAGGCAGATGAAGTGACATTAGTGGCAGTGCTTTGTGCTTGTAGCCACTCTGGCTTGGTGGACATGGGCAGGCAGATCTTCGGGTCGATGATCGACGGTAAGTTTGGGTTTTCTCCAGGAATCAAACACTATTCATGTATGGTTGATCTCTTGGCTCGTTCTGGTTGTATTGAGGAGTCCTTTGAATTGATTAAGGATATGCCTTTTGATGCCACTAAAGCAATGTGGGGGTCTTTGCTAGCTGGTAGCAGAGCTCAAGGGAGCTTGGAAATGAGCGAATTTGCAGCACGGAAGCTTGTAGAAATGGAACCAGAGAATGGTGCTTATTATGCTGTTTTATCCAATATTTGTGCAGAGATGGGGAAATGGAATGAGGTTGAGAAAGTGAGAGAGACCATGAAAGTGGAAGGACTGAAGAAGGATTTGGGGTCGAGCTCTGTTGAGAGCTTCAAGAGCCTGCCCCATTTCCCATGATATCGAGTTCCGTGATCATGATAACTGAGGCGACGATAATGACTTTATAAATGTTTAAAAAGCACTTAGGAAATCATTCCAAGAGGGCTTATGATCTCCTCGTTGCCTCTGTATTCGAAACATTCGAAACAGATGTGCTGCGCTGGGCTAACCAGCGCATAATCTTCTTTCCTCTACCCTCTTCTGGTTATGCCATTACCAATCGCGGGTAACCCCCGGGCCTACTGCCCCTGAGCTAATAAGAACCATTATCCCTATGACCAGACGACCAGCTTACTTCTCGAGTGAGAGTTCCATGATCTCAACCTGAAACTTGTTGGACAATTTAGACAATCCTTGATCCTTACTAAATTAGATAGCGGTTAAAAGATTCTTATTAGTGTAAAATAGTCATTTTCTCTAAGTCGCGAGACTGAGTGGCATCAAAAGCAGAAAGGAGAAAGGAGACAGTGAGAAAGCCCTGGAAGTCTGCATTGGTTACAGGTTATTACAGGTTATTACAGGTTAGAGGTCTAATCTTCAAAGATATACAAACCAAACAGAATATTCTTTGACAAGTTTGTTTGAGATTATTTAATTTCTTTAGTTTTGTCTCCATATTTACTTTTATAATTTCATAATTTTAGAAACCTGAGGCGTTAATATTATTTTATAATTCATAAGTGATATTTTCAATTTTTTTTATTTAAGGGAATTTTTAAAAAGTTTTTAAGAATATTTTTTTAGACACAGATATTTTTCAATACAAAGTTCTGTCGTTTTGTAAGTGAATTTAAAGCGCATGGGTATTAATCAGGTGGTTTAGTGAGTACCTGGGCTCGCCTTTACAAGTAGCTTCTAGAGAAATTAGGGATTTACTTATTTATGTTAAACTAGTTTTATAAATTTATAAATTTTAAAAAATTAAAAAGTTTTAAAACTATTTATAATTTAATAATTATTTTTTGAGTTTATATTTTCTTGAAAGTGACCGTACACGTCACCTAGCATCACGGCCTTCTTTGATTGGTGGTGGGCCCGGATTTTCCTTTTTTCATTTAAATTTTCTTAATCACTTAAAAATGAATATTCGAACTATATTTCCTTTGATTTTAATATAAATAATATAAGTAATTTTCTATTTTCCACTCCTCTCTCTTTACATAATTTAATTAGCTAGAAAAATGTTTAATTAGCTAAAGTGGATATTAGTTGATTAGTTAAATTAATTAAATATAAAATTATTTGGTCTTAATTATACTTTAAATAGAAATGAATTTGATTGCTTCCTTGAATCACATCATAATCAAATTATTGTGAATACTTTATCCCATAAAACAAAGACATTAGTATGCATATAATATGATCTTATCTTAATAGCAAGACTCAACTTTGATGTTATCATTAAAAAAGAAGACCAAAACTAAAACTTAGGTCTTCCTTTTGAGTAAAATTACTAGATTCTTCTTTTCCCCATTAACAACTAAAGAAAACAAACTCAGAGATCTAATAGTTCATCATGTAAAGCAACCAATTCCTCTGAACATAATCACTCAGATCTAATTCATCATCATACTCGGAAGCACCAAGCTCGTTACATGATGATACACACAACGCACAAAGAAAACAGATACAGACAGAAATTCAGGACCTACAGAGTCTTTTATTCAAGTTTGTGATGATATGATCAACACAAATCAAGACTCAGCTGCAAAGTCTAAGGCTCCATCACTTGCGGAGAGCAAGAACTTTAGCCCAAGATGGCCTGGCTATGATATCAGCCACCCAAGCATTGACATGGGATCTAGATTCAAACAGTTTCTTGGACGGTGTCGCCAACAGGTAGCCTAATACGGGGAGATGGTGCAGATCAGCCAAGCTGAAGGAATCACCTCCCAAGTATTTGGACCCGGACAGCCTTTTCTCATAGATATCAAGAACTTGGCCTAAATCAGCTTCGCTTTTCTCGACCACTGCAGGATCTGCATCACCCAGCCCAAATAATGATTTTAGGCAGAACTCAAACACCAGTTTCATGGCTACTGGGTCAAAATGGTGGCTCTCCACCTCGATCCATGTTAGTACGACCGCCCCTTTCTTGGAGTCTTTAGGAATCAACTCGGTTCCGTTGCTAGCATAATTTCCCGAGATATACTGCGTGATCGCCCGGGATTCTACACACAGAACATTTTATCAAACACCTTGTGTGCAAAGTCACAAAAACCCACGATTTCTCCCTCTCTCATAAGTCAAAACAAACTAATTCTTACCAAAAAGCGTCAGATCTCCATCGTTAAACCCAGGAACTTGACCAAACGGCTGCAACCAAAATCAAAATCAAAATCAAAATCAAAATCAAACCAACAAAACATTCTAAGGAGTAAAAACCCCAGAAAAATCAAAGCAAACCAAGACAAGGGAAATGGCTATAAACTCACATTGATTGAGAGGAAGGGCTCTTTCTTGTGTTCCCCTTCATGCAACTTAACATTAACAAGCTCGAATTGAAGGCCCTTTTCGTAGAGCGCAGCTAGAACCCTAGCAGTGGCTGTAGAAGTGGGAATTCCGTGAACTTTAATACCGGCCATTGACCCGAAACAGGATCAACGATGAACTCAGAGAAAAGAAAGATTGTGGGAAAATGGATGTGAATTAGCGAAGGGAACTGGTAAATTATATATAGAAAAAGAGGTGGTGGGTAGGCCGTTTGATTATTGCACTCATCCGAGCCAGTACGGCCTTGGCAACCGCGCTTCCACACACAGTATATGACCAATACGATGCTTACACGTGTCAAAGTTTGTTTTAGAAATAGTCTCTAGTACCTAAAAAACGTGGCCCGTGATTTTACCTACCCATCTTAGGGGTTACTAATAAAAAAATAAATTAATACATATTTAAAAATAAAATGTCTTAATAAAATACTAAAAAAAAATTAAATAATTGTGTTAGAATATTGTCTAAATATCATACAAATAACCAATATTTTCTAATCAATTTATTTTAATTTATTAATAGGTATATGAATAATATACCTTAAATTTTAGGTTTTTAGTTTAGGTGGCAATTATTTTTAAATAAATTATTTTAATGAACCTTTTAAATGTCATGTTTAAAAAAATAATAAAAAGATGTATAAATCAATTTTTTTTTTTGAAAGATTTATGAAATATTAAAAACTGATATTATAAAATTTGAAATAAACACAATATTTTAAAAAATAAAATGTGAAGTTTTTAAATTTAATTGAATTATTTTCTTTTGTGTTGGGAATAATGAAATATCATGAATGCGCCCATTCCCTATCCTATTTAGCACGTGCTTTTTTTTTTCAGAACATTTAAAGTTTATTGCTCTTACTTTTTCCAAGGCTGCAAACACTTCTTTTTTTCTTTCTTTTTTAAGCGCAACTCTACAGAGATATTCAAATGAAAAAAAAAAAAAAACGTAAAACATTTTAATATATTTAAAAAATATAATATAATAGTCGATAAATTGTATGTATATATGGTTGAAGGAATCCCCGCGAGGTTAAATGAACATCTCATTGGAAATAAATGGTAAATTTTACGAAGATAAAAATTAAAAATAGAAATGGACAAAATTCAATTTAAAATCAAACCGACAATTTGTGGAATGGAGTTATTATTAAATTAACTTTCATAATGGATCTGATGGATCAAGGTTGATCAAACTAACTACTCCCAAGGTTAGAATAACTATATAAAAATCTTCTACCTACCACCCACCCACGTTGAACTTAAAAAAATAATTTTAACTCAAACTTAAGTTTTTTTTTTAATATTTATTTTCATAAAAAATATTAAATTATAAAAATGTCTAATAAATATTTAATTTTTTAATTTTATGTCTAATAAATTGTTGATAAATTTAAATTTTCAAATGATATAATTTTGATGTCTACTAAAATTTTAAATTTTAATGTTTGAAATCTCTCATTTGCTATTAAAAAAAAAAGATTATTTACGAAACTATTTTAAAAACAACCCTATTGGATAAAAGAAAATGAGGAAAAAAAAACTCAGTTGGCCTTTTCCAAGGATCGTGGTTCTCTTCCCTCTATGACAGGCCGTACTAATGTTTTTTTAATGATTATTTTTGTTTTTGTTTTTATTGAAAAATCAATAATCCACGCATGGAGAAAATTTCAATTAATTATTTTTCAAATGTTTTTTTTATTATTTATTTTAATACTCTTCCATTAGATTCTTCCAAAAAAAAAAAAAAAGAAAAAACAAAACAAAATTGATTTGTACAATATATTAAAATTTGAATCTCTAATATTCAATCATGTCTAATATTCAAATTAAGATAAAAAAATTTAATTTTAACATCTATGTGTCCAGACATTCTCCTACATCTCTTACGATATGGTCATGTTACTTATTTTTTACTTCTGAGAGTAAAAAACTACCTACCTCCACAAACAAATGCGTGTAGAATCCAAATGCCTTCCCTTCCCTTCCCTTCCCATCATGGTTTGTTTTGACCAAACTATAGCCTTTTCTCTATGCCACCATTAAAAGCATGTATTTCTTGATCAATTATCTATTGCAAAAACCTCCTCATGTTCTAACATGGAAGCTGACAGAACAACCAAATGCAAACATTCGTAACATTCCAGTAGGGAAGCATACAATGGCAAAACCTGGACATAGGTATTACCCTTTGACAACTCTACAAGGATGGAAACTTATCCTAAATGGCACCATTCAAAACACACATGGCTAGACTGGTTAGTAAAGGTTTCGACCAATTATCCGGGTCGAGTTCTGCTATAACTTACAGCCCAGAAATCAAATCTTCTACTGTTCTCCAAAAACACGGTGTATACGAACCAACGCCTATTCCAAGCAACAACTGCTATGATAAAAACATATCCTGCACTTCATCTTAGCCAAAAGGCCTAGACAGGTATATCAAAAACTGCTATGATGTTCGATTGCAAGCCTTGTCTTACCCAACTTGTTGACATGTCTTTGTACCTCAAAGACACTGAATGGTACATTACGTTGTCATTCAAATCCCCATTATATTACAACAAAGTTATCTCAAGAAATCTCATGAGTCATGTTTTCTTCTCCTCAAATTTTTCACTTTTTTTTTTTATGTATAGCAAATAAGACAAGTAAAATTAAATATGAACATTAGTGGAAATAGTAGCATTTTTTCTTTTCTTCCCTTTCCCCTAAGACGGACATAGGCCAATCTATACATGCACATCGATCTATTTACAACATGCTTAGGAGGAAGCAGGAAAATGCATACATACGACATAGCCAAAATAAAGAGAATATTGGGCTAGAAGGCTTCCTCTGGCATTAGAAAGTTGTGATATTCAAGCTGTGTCATCTCACCTCCGTTCACTGAATCAAATTGGCATCGGTAGAAGCTGCATACAATTAAAAATGGCACATCAAGATTCTAAATATTCAAAGTGGCAGTTAAACAAACAACCAAAGAGAGCATAGAAATGCATGGTGTAAAAGAAAATGGATTCTATAAGTTTGGGCAGTGGAAGAAAATAAATGTGAAATGAAGATTTGAAGGGGAGTCGCCAAGAATACCAGATTGAATGGAAGCTTTCACAATTTAGGGTAATGCTGAAAATATAATGAAGCAAATAACAAATGGTTCAAGGTAAAGCAGAAAAAGAATTATCTGTTTGTGTCTATGAAAATAAAAACGTTCACATTAACTATATAATTATACGATCACGTCAAACGTTTACATCTTAATTTCTATTCTGCATAATAATCGTCACGTGCAAGAAAAATAGTGAGAAAAGGGCTACAAAGACCTATTACCTTCCATCCATTCCAAGGATTACGACTGTATTCTTCTGATGACCAAAAGCAACAACATACTGAGAGCCTTCATGCAAGCGAAACTGAGCCACAGACCACTCTGACTTGAAATATTTTGGCAAGACACCTACAGGTGCAAGAGAGATCATTATATCCAGAGGCTTAAAAAGGACATTGGACGTTACTTGCCATTAATATGCTACAACATAATAAGGATAATCTCCAATCTCTTTGCTTTCATGGGGTATTGCTGTTCTTATCTGATTCTTCTAGCAATCATTGAAAGAAAAATGAAACACAAAAGTAAAATGTGGTGGATAGTGTCAGCGCAACACTTAATTCTGTTACCTTTCTAGTCTTAAGCGTTCTTTTTTAGAGGGTGCAAGTAAATTTCCCTAGCTGTTATACTAAGCGATTAAAAATGTTTCTATTACCTTTGATGAAGGAAAATGAGGAGCCAGATGGTGCCACAGAAAGAGAGGAATCGTTTTGATGAGACATATCATTCCCAAGAGATCCAGAATTGACTTTAAGGCTGAATACATGGACAGTGCCCTTGTCACTGGAGACTGCCAGCCATTGGGCAGTCGATGAGAAAGCCAAACTGTATATCTCTGCTCTATCTGCACCTCTCCTTACCTATACATCACATCCAGATAATTCAAAGTAAATTCGTTGCCATGTTAAGTACTTCATAAATGACTAACGAACATTCCTACAAATTCAAAGCTAAATGGGGAGAACAAGATTACAGTTCAACATCCTCATTACACTGAAATTCTAACAATTCAGAACAATCCCAGAAGAAAATCTTCGTTTCCAAGAACATTAACGCACCTCTTGAAGCAAATTTCCATCAACTGTGTTGAATATCCGAACCAAAGTTCCCTTGGTGCTCGCTGTAGCAAGCAACTGCCCGTTGGTCGTAAGGGCGAAGCAAGCAATCCTCGAGTCGTGAGCCATAATAAACTTTGTCCGTCGAGAGGCATAATGCTCAACCCTAACCTGCCCCTTCTGCAGTCCGGGGCAGACAAGCACAAGCGAAGTACTCAACTGGGAAACAGCACAAAGACCCTTAGGGTTGGCAATAGTTTCGATCTGATGCAGCAACTTCAAGTCCGCAAAATTGTACACAAAAACCTTCTGCTCCAAAATAACAATAATCCGGTCTCTCTGTAGACGAACACCGCGAACAGCAGACCGAAACGAAAGCTCCCCAATACACCGGCTCTGATGGTCATCCCAAATCATGACCTTATTACACGGATACTGAGGGTCAGGCCCACCACCAACAAGAGCCAAAATATTACATCGAAAAAGCATCTCAACGACGCCAATACCACCCCCACGGTCAAAATCCCTCCTGAAAATCTCACGGAATGGATCGCAATTGTAGATCCGAAACCCCCGGTCAGTCCCCGCAGCGAAGCAGCCATGGTCCTGATTGAAGGAGAGATGTAGCAGAGAAGGCTGCGAAGCAAGCGATTCAACCGCCGTGGACGAAACGGTCGTCTCCACCGTCTGCGGCAACTGGGGCGGCTCCGATGGAACTGAATCGGAATCGAAGTGTTCGGAGTCAGCGACGGCCGGCGGAGGGTTGGGGTCGGGATTCGGCCATGGAGGTGACGGAAAGGCTGAGAGGGTCTCCATTAGAGACGGGGGAACAGAAAATCAGAGAAATTGAGGATCAGATGAAAACGAAGATGGAAGAATCTTTAAGACGATGATTTAGAAGAAAACGCAGAACAAATTCGAGCTTCGAAGGATTGGGGACTGTGTGAAGTTACGAATTTGACTTCTGATCATAAAGTAGCTCGATTGGGTGTTTGGGGGTATTTTCGTCTTTTGATACGCCTGCTGATTCCGCCCTTATTCGGCGAGTGTGCGACACGTAGCTGTAAATGACGTAATTAGCTTTGTTCTCCAGCGAAGCGAGTTAGAAAGTCATCCTGTCGGCTTGGGATTTCGGACCAACAATAGAAGGGTAATTTTGGAAAACTAATTTGGAAAATTTTTCCTCTAATTTAATTAAATTTCAAGTTTAATAGTTTGGGTTAATTTAGTTCTTAAATTACCCTTTAAATAGTTGAATTTCAATAAATATTTCAAAAGCTTACAATTTTATATCTAATTTATTTCTAAATTGACGAACAAAAATTAATTTATGTTTAATAGATAGATTAATTATTTAATTTTTATATTTTTTAAAATTTTAATGGACACAAAATTAAAAGTTCGACTTCATTTATGAATCTATTATTGGTATTGGTTGAAAAAGTTGTTTAACATACATAATTAGATTAATTAGATTTAGTGTGGTAAGAGACTACTATTAAAATTTCATATATTTAATTACATTACTCAATTATTTATTTTTATTAACTTTAAATTTTAAAATAATTTTAAATTTTAATTCAATTTTTTTCTAATTTACGTCAAAATTTTAGATTTTTTAATTTATAAATAATTTTAATAAAATTATATAAATTTTTAGTGGTAAATATTTAGTACAATTTATATTTCAAAAATTAAATCCAATAAATATAATTATGAAATCTTATAAATTATTTTAAATAAAATACAATTACAGTAAAAAATAATTCAAAAAAACTGTAGTTCATTATTGTTAATTATAATTTTTACTTTTAAGTCAATTAATTATGCTTAAAATTATGATATATTTGGATAAATAATTAATTAATTATCAATAATCAATAAATAATTAGTTATAAGTATTGAAAATTAACTTATTTTCTTTTTTAGCTAACTAACCCAAATTAATTATCATCCAAGCCCAGAAAAATGCTAATCAACCAATCCCAACCGTAGATCAAGCTTACAAGCCACGCAAATCACCATCCAATCAGTGGAGTCTATTCCCATTCAACACCAACCAATCCCAACCGTAGATCTGAATTATCACCATCCAATCAGTGGAGTCTATTCCCATTCCCAACGAATTCGCCATAGTCTCGGCTACACACAATCACTACTCTCCCCGCGCAATATGAATTATTCTGCAAACGGCGCCAAAAATATATATATATATATATATATATTAGATTAACTCTTATTGGGCACAACCCTCTTCTACCGCTGCTTGCTTCCAGGACTTACTTAATCTGAAGCACTGTCGGCAATCAAACCTTCCGAAGCTCTCCCCTCATCATCTCCTAACTCTGAGGATAGAGATTCCATCTGGTGAGTTCTGTATCGCTTTTTTCTTCCTCTTTACCATTTATGAGTTCGTTTGATCTGCTGTTTACTAATCATTGAATTCTTTTTAGCGATTACCTTTATTTTTACCGAGTTTTCTATCACTTTCACTAATGAATTTGTTAATTTTAGCTTCTGTTGATGGATTTAGACAGTAGTTGATTATTTGTTGTTATATTACCATGGCTTAATTTGTTCATTAGTTAAGAAACGGTAGTCATCTCCTGTGACAGGAACTTAAATAGCCGGAATAATGTTAGCATGGTTTGCTAGTAATAGAATACTTCCAGAAATTACTTTGCTCGTTAGTATTGAGATTGGTAGGCATGGAGGAAAATGATATCTGGTGAGATTGTAGGCTGCACTGTAATTGACCATATCATTTTTGGTGTTTAAATGGAGCTCTAGATATCTAGACATGGATAATGCTCTTCATGGTTTGAAAACGAGCAACTCTACATTCAAATGGAGCTCTGTGATTATAGTTTATCCATTGGCAGGTATTCTCACCCATTCTCTGAGGTAAATGCACTGAGAGCCTTTGTATCAGGTGAGTTTTAGTTCCATCTTGAATTTTTAAACATTGCATTTTCTTTCTGTAAAACTTCATTGCCAAAAATATTGCTTTTGTTAACGCATTTAAGTAAGCTTAATTTTTATTTGTTGCCTGGAAGAGTAAATTAGTTATTTCTGCACTTCATTCAATTCGTTGCGTTCAACAGGAAATGCCACTTCTGAAAAATAATGATCCAGAATTTTGTTGTAAATTATGTGTTAATGTTTTATCTTTATCCATTCCAATCCTCATGTTGCCTTTATATTTAATACATAAGCCTTTTCCATTCCAATTTTCAAGTTCTAGAACTGGTAACTTCTGAAACTTCACGGCTTTGCTGCTGAAAATAAAACTACAAACAAATTGCAAAGGCATTGCTATTTGTGCGCGAGAAAAGAGTAGCTCATTTAGATGTGAAACCTGACAGTATATATGTAAAAAATGGCGTTTATAAACTTGATTTTGGGTGTGCTACCCTTCTGAAAAAAGCCTACCGATTGCGGAGGGTGATGCACACTATATGCCTCAAGAAATTAAGAGTAAAAGATATGATTATCTTGACAAAGTTGATATTATCTCCATAGCAGCTGCTATAGTCTAGGATAACGTTTTTTTTACTAATTCTCATGGCTTTAGGAATGGGCCCCTAAATTAGGGCGTAATCGAATTTCTTTTTTCAATGGGGTTCGTTTTCAATAAACAATCAATCTGAACTAGCTTCTTTATGAATTGGCTTGTTATATTTTGCTCTCTTCATATCTACCGACTTTGCCTTTTGGCCTGATAGGCCTCGACTCACCCTCCTAGGATGATGAACCTTGTAGTGGAATCTGGTCACTGTATTTATCAATGTTTGCATTTCTTCCCACAAATTTTACTTTCCATTAAAAATGTAAATCATTGTAAGAAGGTCAAAACTTCTGCCACTAAAAGTAAAATTGAACGAAGTTACATGCATCCCTACCTTCCAAAGATAAAATGAAGCTACAGTTATTTTTTTTCCTTACGAAGATATCTCCGAATCCTGTTAACCTATGATGCATGTATTTAGATGACAATTGTTTTCTTGTTTTGTCAGATTCCTCGTTCTGCAAGTAACAATCTTGTGTTTACCAAAAGGAATATTTGATTTTGTTTGTTTGTTTGTTTGAACCGTCTGAATATTTAATGCTCTGTTGGGGTTATTTTTGAAAGATGGGATCATTAGATAAATAAAGCCAGGCATATCCTATCAAAATGAACTAATTTTAGATGGTCTTTTAGCTGTCTGTTCTACATTTGCGTAGTTTGATCAGATTGCTTATATTGTTTGAGAAGCCTGATTTGATCAGTCCAGCATAATTCATCAAACAAAAATGCAGAAGATGTATTATCCTGTTTCTATTCAAGTCTTTGAGCGGTAAACTTAATAAATTAAATTCTCAAACAGCCTTTGAGTGAATGAAGTCCAACTTAATACAGAGAAGAAGGATTTGATATCCCATATCCCATTTGGAAGAGAAATTATAGAAGAAACTTACCTCTGATAGAAGCATGGATTTTAGATTGCCTTTGTATGACGATGAGGAAATGTTCACTATTTACTTCATTATCTTGAAACTTTATTAGAGATGTTCAGGACCTTCCCATTTCTTAACTACTTGTTTCTTTGATTGATTGATAACACTAACAGGCTATGGTGGATCCCGAACTGGCACGACGTCCTTCGGCAAGGGAAATTCTTGAGACTCCCATATTAGATAAGGTCAGAAATCATACCAAATCTTAGGACAATGTCAACCATGGTATCATCTTATTGTTTTCTCTTTTTCTCAGTTGTGCTTTGTTTGTGCAATCCCTTGATATCAGCCTGCTATTTTGTTAGATTGCAATCCCCACTTTACCAAAGTTCATGCACCAAATTTTGCCTCTAGCATGGTGCAAAGTTTTTAAAATTCTCGTATTATAAACCCATAAATGCAAGTGAATAAAAGTGCTTTCGTTTTCAAATATTTGAAGTCTGAAGGCATGTTTAAGAGCCCTTTTGAAATGATTAAAACCACTTTCAAGATGTAAAATAAAAAATTAAATTGATTTGGAATGAATCAAGACATTTTTTGATTGCGTAATTAAAACGTTCCTCCATATATAGTTATAATAGGTGTAATATGTTGAATTTGATGGTTTAGGAAAAAACTATGAGAATAAACAATGTGCCATTTATTAGAATATTAGTGACTATACGTAAATAAATACAGTTTATATTTGTATGGTTTGTTGGGATTTTGAGATCATTAGAATATTAATGAATATGCCTAAATAAATAGTGTTTAGATTTTGAGGATCATTCCTTCCCAAACAAACCATACATTTTCACCTACCCCAAAAGAAATAAAGTTCAATCAGCCAAAGCTAGTTATTATGCAAAACTTAGAAGCTTTTGCTGGTTTTTCTCTTTGATTACGAAATCAAAGAGGAAATAATGGCAATCAAAAGGGTCTAAAAAGATGGTTTCTTGTTTTCCTTCTATACAATTTCTTCAAATTGTTCAATTTGGTTACTACAAAAGCACATATATTGTTTGTTTAGAAATTGATTCATCTTTGCTTGTTTGTGTTAGAAATGACTAAATGAATTCACATTCTCTGTCTCATCTTTCTTTTTTCTTTTTTTCTTTTGTTGAAAATGGAATTCAATATTTTAGATTAGTGGAGGATGAAGAAAGAAATTATTATGACAAAAATTTCCTTATTAAAGTTGGGATACTTTTTCCATCGAAACCATAAATGAATATTTTGCTCGTTGTTTGTTTTTCTCGTTAGACTCTTCAATGATTGAGACTTTTTGTCCAAATTTTTGACAAATTTAATAAACTCTTGTGACTTAAAACAAGTTTCCTTCGCGTTCTTAATGACTACTACCTCTTATATAAATTTCTAGACTAAAAATGCTAAAACTCGAGAGAGTTTCATTTTAAAAAAAGTAAATAGAAACAGATTTATCTTGATGATCAATATCTATATTAAAGAAAACACGTTCTTAAGAACGTATCATATACAAAGAAAGTTGAAACATATGGTTTTATGTCGCTTTCAAAATACACCCTAAAATGAGCTAAAATGGCATATTTAAGAGCCTAGGCTGCAAGCCATAATTAACCACTGTAGGCTCCATTTCATTAAAGCCATAATCAACCACCACCCGCCAAAAGTCTTGAATTCAAAATTTGAAAACTTCATCAGCCAGCTAGATCTTTGTAGGTAACCTCTAAAAATTTAAATAAACCTCCATTTGTACTAACTTGAAAGGATAAATTTATCTCTTGACGCTCGACTTCCATTAAACGAACTCAAGATAAATTTATCTCGTGATGCTCGTTCATAAAATCATCATTTAAATCATTCCACAAGTATCAAAATAAATTTAATTTACAATACAACATCGATAACTATGGTTATGTAGCTTTCAAAATATACACTAATTTAAGAGCATACGCTCCATATAATTAAAGCCATAATCATCCACTAATCCACCAAAACTCATGAATTCAAAATAATAATAATAGTAATAATAATAATAATAAGGATGCCATCCAATATATTTTTTCTTTTCTCTCTATAAATAATATCACACCCTTCACTTCCATTAATACATCACCACCTCTCTCTCACTCTCTCTAAAAAATTACTGGAGAAGTAGAAAATACTCTCATTGCCGAAACTACGCCGTTTCGATTCATTAGACATTGAGTCAAACAACCTCGACGGCCGCCGCTGCCTCCGTGGCGGCTGCGGGCTGGTGGGTATCTCTGCAACTGGCCTTTCAGAGCATCGGAATAGTGTACGGAGATATAGGAACGTACAACGGCGACGTTTTGGGAGTTCTGTCGTTGATTTATTATAGGCTCACACTTTGATCCCTTTGGTCAAGTACGTCTTCATCGTCTTGCAGGCTAACGACAATGGCGATGGTACGATTTCTTATTTTCTTTTTGGACTTCGAGTTTTTAAAATAAAAATAATTATTACTTAAAAATAATAATAATAATAATAATGTAATATTATTCTGATAAAATACTCGAGTTAGTTCCAATATTTTTCAATTTAGTTTTAATGTTTTATGACAGAGAGAAAAAATATTATAAAAAATCATTTAAAAATAATAATAAATGAGATATTTTGAAAATTGAAAAGATATTGATTCCCAAGTCCCAACATATTTCAAAAGAACCACTTTTTGACCGATTAATATCATATTTATTAAATACTTTTGTTTTTTCCCCCAAAAATTGGGAAGTCCCATTAGACAATTCAAATTAATTTAATTATTATACAAATACATTTTAATAAATATAAATAATAGAACAAAATTGCAAAATTACTCACTACAAAGGGGTAATTATGTAATATTACAAAGTTAAAAATTGTTTTTAAATATTTATTAAAAAAATAAAATTTAAAAATAGAGGGATAAATCTGCAAACTTTGCAAATTAGAGGGTGTAATTTGCAAAGATATTTAAAATCCTCATGAATTTTTGTTCATAGTTAGGAACCCATTTTGTCCTTTTGAAAGGAGTTGGTAGGGAGTCAATTTCTCCTTTGGAATTCATTTTTAGAAAATGGCAATTAATGTAAATATGGAAGAGTTGTGTTTCATTTTGCTCTCTTTGTTTTGACTTTGCAGTTAAGTCCTTATATTTGTAATTATTGCAGTTTTGTCAGCTGTTGGAGGCATTAGGAAGGCTGCATCTTCAATGACAAGGTATGCAATTATGCCCATTTTAATATTTAGAAAAGTTTCGGGTCTATTTGGTAATTATTTTATTTTTTTACTATAATTTACTTATTTTATTATTTTAAAAATGTGGGGACCAACTCATATGTAATGGTAAGAATGTAAGGACTAAATATGTAATTATTTGAAATTAGGGTTTAAATTATAATATTAGTTTGATAAATCTTTTAAGTTCTTTAGTTATTAATTAAAATATCAAATATTTTTTTTTTTAAAATAATAATAAACTATTGAGAAGGTCAAATTATTCTTTAAAAAAAACATTAATTAAATTTTATATGATTTGAAGACCAAAGTAAGAGTTTAAGTCTAATCTTAAAAGGTAATGATTTGTTTAGTCCTAATAAACAATGGGTCCCATTTTATTCCTTTGGTTCTTTCTCAATATTTCACCACAAATACTTTCAAAATTATACTTTAAAAAAAACACTCCTAAATTATTTTTTAGTGACAATAAAAAAAATTATGTATTTTTTAACGGGTCACAAGTTTGAATATTGTTGAATTAAAAAAACCATCAATTTTACGAAGACAGTAACTAAAGTACAATTTGTTGAAACAACAGAAGCCTATTACTAGCAAATATTGTTCGCTTCGACCCATCACATATCAGGCTAAAGTGGATAATATCTGTTTTGGCCTATCACATATCACATGTAAGGATGTAATTATTCTTATCGTTGTCTCGGTAGAGCTTCTATATTTGAGTTTAGTTCTAGAACAGTCCAAGTCTACCATTGGTAGATATGGTCTTTTTTGGACTTTTCCTCGTATGTTAGTGAGAGATTTTCACAGTCCTACAAAGAATACTTTGTTCATTTTTTCAACCGATTTGGGATCTCACAAAGAGGTTATCTTCCACTTGCTTTTGCCTTTGCACTAATAGCCATAATGTACACTTGGAACGTTGTCTATAGAAAAAAGTGCTATTTTGAGCTTGATAACAACATCTCTTCTGATCGGCTCAAGGAGATTGTCGTCTCAAATGCCAATCCTCGTAGAGTTTTAGGCCTTGCCCTTATCTACATTGAGCTCGTGCAAGGGATTCCTCCTATTTTCAAGCTTTACATGGCAAACGTGCCAGCCCTTCATCATGTCCTCGTCTTCGTCTCAATCAAGCCATTGCCTATAAGCAAGGTCCCATTAGACGAGCGGTTTCTCTTTCGTAGGGTTGAGCCGAGAGAGCTTAATATCTTTCGATGCGTTGTACAATATAGATACACATACAGTCATAATGAGCGAGACTATCTTGAAAACTTTCGTTCTCCTCCACAACCGATGTGGATCTCACATGTTTAGTCCTTGAACTTTCAAAAATTTGTAAAATTGGTCATTTTAACTTTAAAAACTTTCTAATAAGTCCTTTCGGGACACAAAGGATTGATTCTATTTGGTATTTATATTAGAACGAATTTTTTTTTGAATCCAAAACGTGATCGAAATACCATTATATTAATCTATCTTGAAAACTAATTACATAGACGTTTAAAACTAATTAATATAGATTAGTGATATAGATATTAGGGGTTCAAATCTAAATAATGGTCTTTAGTGTTTAATTAAAAAAAATTTAAAAAATTTATAATTAAAATTATTTTTTAATTTAGTTCTGATTTAAATAAGGGAAGAGAAAAAGGAACAACAGGGGGTGACGTGGGAACAGAGCCATCTACCATTTGCACGTTATTGGTGAGTAAAAATTGGGAATCACAGGGGGTGACGTGGCACAATTCCATTGGGCATTCATTTGTGACTTTTCAACTGCATGGTGGAATTATTGTAGTCGTCTACGCATGGAGAGTCAAGGAAAGAAGCTTTCTTGCATTTTCCACTTTTTCCCAAAAATAAAAAATAATTTAAAAAGTGTTTCTTTTTTCAAAATTTACTAAAAAAGGATAAGAATTTAATTTCTAATAACAAATTCAAGAGTCTTAGGTGGCATGTAACTTTTTTAAGTTAAATTCAAATAATTTTGATGAATAATATTTTTAAAATGGGTTTTCTAATTAAAAAATAATAATTTCTTTTGTAAGTATAGTGGAACATAATTTCTTTTAATTTTTATGAAATTTTTACTTAATATTAATCGCCATAAACCATTTTTAATTATAAATTTAGTAAAAATAAGAGGGAAATAATTAAGCATGATGAATTCCACTTACTAAAATTAAATAGAATTAACAAATTAATTATGTTTTTTTTTCTTTTCTCTAGTTTCAATTAATGAACATTTATTTATTTAAATTTAGTATAAGAATTGATTATTATTATTATTCTTAAAATAAAAAAATAAAAAAGTGCCACAGAGTGGGACCCACTCATCTAAAATATCTTCCTCCCCACTCCAAAATTCTATATAAATACCCATTTCCAACTCCAAAATTCCCCAAAAACTCCATTTCTATCTCATCATAGATAAAACAATGGAAGTCGATCGGACGGCTGAGACCGGTCACTGTCCCGATCTCCAACAGAGCTCCGGCGAGCCGAGCCCTAACCTGACTGAAACGAAGATCCGACGACACGATTCATTGGACTTTGAATCCCGCTCTGTCAAGGCGGCGGGGACGGCGGCGGCGAGCTGGGGAGTGATACTGCAACTGGCGTTTCAGAGCGTGGGGATTGTATACGGCGATATCGGAACGTCGCCGTTGTACGTATATGCGAGCACGTTCAGTGAGGGAATCAAGCATAAGGACGACGTTTTGGGTGTTCTGTCTTTGATTCTCTACACGCTTACCTTAATCCCTTTGGTTAAGTACGTCTTCTTGGTCTTGCAGGCCAACGATAACGGCGAAGGTAATATAATTTCTAAATAATTATTTTTAATGTTACATGAACACGACTCTCCACAATACTCTCCACAATAGTACGATATTATCCACTTTAAACATAAACTCTCGTACCTGAGCTTCTCCAAATTAACCGATACAGAACTTTCATCTCACATTTAAAATTGAATTATAATTTAGTGTAAGAATATGAATTAAGGTGGGACGTTTGCATTATACTCTTTACTATGCCGATACGCAAAAATCGGACTGATACCAAGCGAGCAAGCGGAAGATCAAGAGGTATCGAATTTTCAGGTGGAGCTACCGACCAACCGTCTCAAAATGGCGTCTTGCCTGAAGTCCAAGCTCGAGAACAACCGCGCCGCCAAGGTTTTCTTGCTCTTCGCCACCATGCTCGGCACTTCCATGGTCATCGGCGACAGCGTCCTCACTCCTTCCATCTCCGGTAACTCCTCCTCTTTCCTTTCAATATGGTGGGTCCACTTATTTATTGGTAATTAATAGAAACAAACCTTATTAAGTAGTTAGTTTCTACTTACATAAATAGATTAACAACCTTTAAAAAAAGATAATTAATTAAACTGTGACACATTATACATAAAAGAATACCACATTTAAATAGGAACGATCTTCAAGATAAAATGATGATTATTTATAATCAAATTGTTTGTTTTATAAATTTTTTTAATTTAAATAATAAATCCAACGCAGCTATAATATATTAAGTTGGGTTGATATAGATGGTTCTGGTCAATTATTTAAAATTTAAATTTTAATAAATGTAAAATTTTAATATATATTTATTTATTTTCTTACCTTAAATGTTAATATATATTTAAAAAATAGATACGTTTGAAAAACTTATTATTTTTTTAGTGACGAATAGGAATATAGAGATATGAATAAATTATTTTGTATATTTATATAATTAAATAGGTCTAAGATATGGAGGTTAGTACTTGGGGAGGCTTGAAAATAAATTGGAATTTTATGGCCAATTTGTAGGAAAAAAGAGTTTTTGACTTTGAAATTTTATTTAAAAAAAAAATTGGAATTTTGTGACAGTTTTGTCGGCCGTGGGAGGAATCAAGAATGCTACCTCGACTATGACGCAAGGTACTTGTTTTCGCACGTCGAAATTATTGATGATTTAATTTATTTATTTAATCTTTATTACGTACTTAAAAGGGTTTTAAAATTTCAATTAATTTTATTAATTTTGACAGAGAAAATAGTGTGGATATCAGCAGCAATCTTGGTTTGCCTGTTCATGGTGCAAAGATTTGGAACCCATAAAGTTGGATACTCCTTTGCTCCCATTATTTGCATATGGTTTGTACTTATTGGTGGCATTGGCTTCTACAATTTCTTGAAATTTGACCCTTCTGTCATCAAAGCTGTTAATCCTATGTACATTTTTTACTACTTCAAACGAAACAAAAGGGATGCTTGGATCTCTCTCGGCGGTGCCGTTCTTTCCATTACTGGTAAACTCATGATCATTCCCTTATTAGCCACTCGAGTCCTGTGTTAAATTTTTGTGTTTTTTAAGCTTTATTCTTTCTTGTTTTCAATGTTGTGGAAACAGGGACGGAGGCTCTATTTGCGGACCTGGGGCACTTTAGTGTGATGTCTATAAGACTAAGCATGTGTTGCGTGGCTTACCCTGCCCTTGTCTCTACCTACGTTGGGCAAGCCTCCTTTCTTCGTGAGCATGCTGACCTTGTCTCCGACACCTTCTTTAGCTCCATTCCGGGTACCCGAAAGTTTAAGTTTATAAGTTGGTATAGTTTCTACTTAAACTCTTGCCATAATTGGCTTGTAATTCCATTGTAGGTGCTCTCTATTGGCCTACGTTTGTGGTGGCCGTGCTCGCCTCCATCGTCGCTAGCCAAGCGATGATCTCGGGTACCTTCTCCATCATCCAACAGTCCCTCTCCTATGGCTGCTTCCCTAGAGTTAAAGTTGTTCATACTTCTTCCAAGTATGAGGGTCAAGTTTACATCCCGGAAGTTAACTACCTTCTTATGGTGGCTTGTCTTGGAGTCACTCTAGGGTTCAAAGATACAACTAGAATCGGAAATGCTTATGGTAATGTTCCCTTGAATCTTTTGTTTTTTTTCTTTTTCTACGTATCAATATAAATTAGGGAAGAAATGATAGTAGATAGAATCGAGCAACTGTCTTTGTAACGGCTCAAGTCCACCGCTAGCAAATATTGTCTTATTTGAGCTTTCCCTTCGAGCTTCTCCTCAAGATTTTAAAACGCGTCTGTTACGGAGAGGTTTCCATACCCTTATAAAGAATACTTTATTCCCCTCTCCAACTGATGTGGGATCTCACAATCTACCCCCTTCGAGGCCCAGCGTCCTCGGTGGCACTTGTTCCCCTCTCCAATCGATGTGGGATCTCACAATCATAGGGGTAGATTGTAAAATCCCACACCGGTTGGAGAGAAGAACAAAAACATTCATGTGAAAACCTTTCCTTAACAGACGCGTTTTAAAAATTTTGAGGAAAAACCCAGAAGGAAAAGTCTAATAAAGACGATATCTACTAGCAGTGGACTTGGATTCTTACAGATTTTTTGCTCGGTTTTGAAAGCTTCTAAACCTAATAGTGTTTTGTTTTCACACAGGCATTGCAGTGATGTTCGTAATGGCACTCACTTCAAGTTTCCTCGTACTCATCATGATCATGATATGGAAATCTCACATACTTGTCATACTATCCTATGTTTTCACCATTGGCTTATTGGAGCTTTTCTACCTAAGTTCAGTCCTTTACAAGTTCGATCGAGGGGGCTATCTTCCTTTAGCTTTTGCGGGGTTTCTCATGATAATAATGTACATTTGGTATGATGTTCATAGGAGAAAATACTACTACGAGCTCGAGCACAAGATTTCTCCTCAAAAGCTAAAGGACATGGCGTCTCTCACAACTCTCAATCGTGTCCCTGGCCTTGCCTTGTTCTACTCCGAGCTTGTCCAAGGCATACCCCCAATCTTCAAGCATTATATAGCCAACATTCCCACTCTCCAAAGGGTCCTCGTTTTCGTGTCCTTCAAGTCCCTCCCAATAAGCAAAGTCCTAATGGAAGAGCGGTTCCTGTTTAGACGGGTCGAACCTGATGACCTCAACGTGTTTCGATGCGTGGTTCGATATGGATACAAAGATATCATCCACGAGCAGGAGTCGTTCGAGAGAGTATTAGTAGAGAAATTAAAGATGTTTATGGAAGAAGAATCGTGGATGTTACAAAACGAAGATAACGATAGAGCGAGGAGAGTATATGGGGAGATAGAGGTGGTGGATAGAGCTTGGAGAGATGGAATTGTTCACTTGATCGGACAAAACGAGGTGGTGGCAAGTAAAGGGTCCGGGTTAGCTAAACGGGTTTTGATCAATTATGCGTACAATGCATTAAGGAGAAATTTGAGACAAAATGAAGAGATCTTCTACATCCCTAGAGAGCGTATGCTCAAAGTGGGAATGACGTATGAGCTTTAGAGGGTTGACTTCAGTGAAGTGGGTCGATGTGCAGTTTCTCAGCTTCAATTGACTAGTCTTAAATTTCATTCTCAGATTGTTCGTGTATCTATAGAACGAGCACTATGAACTATATGCTTCATAAAAATGTCGGATTAAACGAAATGAAATGAAAATAAATATATATCAATTACGATCGACATTAATTTAAGAATAAAATGGAGGCAACAAACAAACAATATGGTTCATTATGTCAGCCCATCACTCATTAGTCTAAAAGCAGCAAGGCCAAGGTGCTAGGTGTCACATGGAGAACTCAAAAGCAGCACATGCTTTCTCATAATTTCTCTAATAAACTATGCAATTGGAATTATGAAGCATATAATATAAATTAAATCTTTTTTTAAAATATATTTTTATTTATTTTTCTTTTTTCTATTTGTGTTAAATAAGGTTTCTATCCTTTTATGTCTTATTTATTGTCTCTCTTGTTGGATTTGGATTGTGATGTTTGTGGCTTAGTATTTTGAATTAGTTTAAGCTCTAAGATCAAAGTAAATTGTAATTATTTAATATTCTCATGTATATCAATAAGAAATAGATCCAATTAGCCATTACATTAACTAGGATTAATTAGTTTAATTAGTTTTTGTTTTTTTATTTGGCTTTTATGTCGTGTGCCCTAATGAAGTTTAATAATTTAACGACGAGAAAATGAAACTCGAGATAGACGGTGACACGTGAGGGGGCGTCCATCGAGTCACGTGAGGATCGACAAAGATAAATGTCATATGTTTAGCTCGATTAGTAAATTATGGGGAAACCCTAAAATTTAAGCTAATTTAGGGTTTAGCTTCATGTGTGTTTCGATTCAATCATTCTTCCACCGTACGTGCTCTCTTTCACAAGCATTTTCGTAGCTAAACTAGAAAAAAAAAGTTGCTCGAGATCTAAAAACGAAGACTCTGTTTGATAACCGTTTTATTTCTAAAATTTTATTTTTTTAAAAATTAAGCCGATAATTACTACTTTTACCAATAATTTTCTTGCAATATTATGTACTTCCCACACCTAGCCGACATTATCCACTTTGGCCTGTTACATATAGTTCTCAGTCTCACGATTTTAAAACACCGTATGTTAGAGAAAGGTTTTCACACCCTTTTAAGAAATGTTTCGTTCTCCTCTTCAATTGATGTGGGATCTAAAAAAAATAGTTATCAAACACGACCTAGAGAAACAAAAAATCAAAATCTTGACAACTCGAGAAAAATGTCGGTTTCATTTGATATCGATATTATTTTTATTTTTTTGATTTAAAAATTAAACTTGATCATCATTTAAACTACGACCACATTAGTGGAAAACTAAGTAGACCATTTTTCTTCGAGTTCATCAACATATAGAGATGATGATTCGAACCACTAATCTTTAGGTCAAAGGTATATGCACATTAACGAATTAGGGTATACTTAGATTAGTGACTCATACTAGATTATACTCGAGCGATAGGGTTAAAACAAAATCGCTTTAGTTTTGTCCTTATAATTTCAAACGTTCAATCCGTTCTCGATCTCATAACACTTCCGATAAGAAAAAATGAAAACTTAATTAATCAGAAATTGAATCTTATAAAGTTCAAGAATAAAGATCTTCAAATCTCATCCAAATCTATTGTATTTGCAATCAAACTAAACTCCAAATCTCCTCAAACCCTAAACGCCGAATCTCACGTGTTATAAAGACATGTTCACGAGTGATTTTAGAACGGTTAAAAGACCTGATTTTACAATTTTAAAGGCGATCTTCGTATAATCGAACATGATTTTGATACCACTCGTTAACATGCTCTAAATATACACGAAATGTAATACGGAAACTCAGAATCAGATTAAGATCTTAAATTTAAGAACATGAACAAACCAAATTATACATCTGAAACCAAACCCTAAATGGTTGAAAAGTTAAGAACACAAAAAACCCAGAAAACACATTAGTTTTCAAGTCAGAAAATCAAATAAAACCATAACCCAATTGAAAAAAGTGAGAGAAAAAGAGGAAAGTTGAGTTTTTTGTTCTTCAAATCCTTAAAATTATCGTGTTTCATGCATCATGATTATTGTTATTGCAACAGCCTTTATTTTGTTGAGCTCTTTCCCCTTCAATTTCTCTATACCTAATCAAATACCTTCTCAAAGGCTCAGCATAATCATCAAACCCAAGCGTGGCCAAGGCACAGCAAATATCATCGCCATTCACAGTCTTCCTCTTCTCCTTATGGCACTTATCCGACGCCTCCCCCGTGACGAAGCTGATGAACTCCGACACACATTCTTGCATAGTTTCTTTGGCTTCTTTGGAGATTTTGGCATTTGGAGGAAGAATTTGCTTCATGATTCTCCCTACGTTTGCTATTGGAAGTAGTCGATCTTGCTCTTTTACGAACCCGCCTACGCCGCTACCAGCTTCCTCGCTCGACCCGCCGGTACTGCCACCAACTCCGCCGCCGCCGCCGGTGGTGGTGGTGAAATCGTACTTGAATTCTACTAGTCTCTCTGGCATGGGTGTGTTGTCATCCATCTAAAAAGGAAAGGGAAAGGAAGGAAAGGGGAAAAGAAAGAGGCTTTTTGTATCCTCTAAAACGGAGACACGTTGCTCCCTTCAAGTGCTCAACTTGTCTCTCCCACTTACTATATATATTCATCATGTCATACAATGATCTATCTAAATGCTCTTTTTAGGTTAGAATTTTTATATTTTTTTGGACAAAGATATGGGAACCCTAAAGGGAAATCTTTATTTTTCTTAGATTTTGAGGTATGTTTTAATTAGTTACCCTCTTCGATCGATGTGGGATATCATAAGGGGCATAATGGTAATTTTACCATAACATACATACCGTGTATGCTCATTCAATATTGCCCTTCTGAAGTCCTTAACATGTCAATATCTGACCATCCAATGTAAGTAATCATCGAAAGCAGATAATATTTGTTAGCGGTGAGTTTGGGCTATTAAAAATTGTATTAGAGCTTGACACGGGGCGGTGTGCCAACGAGGACGCTGGCCCCCAAGGGGGTGGATTGTAAGATCTCACATCGGTTGGAGAGGGGAACAAAATATTATTAAAGGGTGTGAAAACTTCTTCCTAATAGACACGTTTTAAAACCTTGAAGCTGACGGCGATACGTAAAGGGCAAAAGTGGACACTATTAGACTTGGGTTGTTACAGCTATCGAAATTCACCCTTAAATTTATGAGGATTCTATATAATTTGACCTTACTTTTACTTCATTCCCGTACAAATGCGAGTCACGAGCAAAGTATTGTTCAATGATATTTATTTAAGCTACTTATTTTAGTCGGTGTATTTTGAGTTTTATTTTCTTTTAATTTTTATAAATCTTAAATTTAGTCTATAGCCTTTAAATAAAACTTAAATTTAATGAATTTTATTTTACCTTTGGTTAAATAATAATAATAATAATAATTTAGGTTTTAGGTAGAAGCTAACTTTTAAAAATATAGACAATTTTTAAAAATTTATTAAATCACAGAACTAAAATTTACTAAAATACAAGAAAACAAGCCAAAATAATATTTTAATCTATTATTTATTTATTTTAGTTTTGATTCTTTTCTATATTAAAGATTATATTTGAGATACCGTTGGTTGTACTATTTTATTTTTTTAATTAAATTATTTTCACAACATGGTACTTAAAAGATAATTAAATTAATTAAATAGCCCTTATAATTATCATTATTTGACTATTTGCATTTATTCTAAACAAATTCCAACTTTTGTCCTCTTTTATTTACCGACGCCCACTTCAATCATTCAATTATTACTCTTTGCTTTTAACTTTTGAGTAAATATACGAGTAGTTTTTTTTACTTTAGTCCCTGTAATTTAAAATTTTTCAATTTAGTCCTTAATGTTCGAGTATTTTTTCTTTTTCATTTAAGCTATTTTGTTCTAAAATATTTGTCAATTTTCGACAACCCCTCATCCCTCGAGTTCAAATTCATCGTAAATCAAGCACGGTAGTCTTATTATTACCAAGAAGAAAATGATCAAATACAGAAATTATTTTACAGTAGCGTGAAAGTGACGATTGTAGACACTGTGCCAGTCATATTAGAAAAATTGGGGGTCGATGGTGGATATCGGAGGCAGTAACTTTGGGACAAGTGTCGGCATAGTTAGGTTTTGGTTCTCTCTCCTCCATGACCTCAAAAGCATATAAAGGCTATGGGAAACTTCTCAATTATAGTTTCATGGTCCCCCTTTGTTGTTCCATTAGGTAATAATCTCTTTCAATTAGCTTTTAATTAAAAATTAATTATTTGATGCATTGTTATTATTATTAATTTTTTTTATTTTTTTTTATTTTTTTTAATTTTTTTTTGTGGACTCAAAGTAATGCACGTGTTATTGTACTACAAACACTACCAAATTTAGGCCTAAAAAGACCCAATTTTGATTCTTACATTAATTAATTAATTTTAATTAATTAATTAATTAACCTACACAATGCCCACTACTTCTAGGGTTTGCTGTCTCTCTCTCTCTCTCTCTCTCTCTTAATTCCCAAATCTTGTTTCTTAATTGTAATGCAAATGTATGTGATTTCCCCTTCTAGATGAACATCCAAACACACCCATTTTTAATGCTTGATTAATCTTATTACAAAATCGTTGCTCGGACCTAAAAATACGTTTAAACGGGCAAAGTTCATATGATATGAAAATAACAATGACGGGTAATTTTAAAGCTTTTACTATATTCTCGACGTGTTATTTCTATGTATGGGTCTATTAGGGAGAGGTTTCCTGTGAGATCCTACGTCGGTTGGAGAGAGGAACGAAGCATTCATTATAAAGATGTGAAAACCTCTACTTAGTAGAGACGTTTTAAAACCTTGAGGGGAAACTATAAGGGTGGACTTGGGCTATTACATTTCCACACCCTTATAAACAAATGATTCGTTCTCTTCTCCAACTAATGTGAGATCTCACAAAAACAATACAACTATCACCGTATTTATGTTGAGAGAGTAATTTTTCGTGATTTTTTTTTTCTTTTTTTCATGAAATTAAGCAAGGGTCTGCAAAGTTAACATAAGATCGATCTTAGTGATAAGAAAATGGCATTTCCCAAAAAAGCTTGAACTTTATATATATATATATATATATATATATATATATATATATATATATATATATATATATATAAAAGCTTAGGGTTTCATGAATGGATAAGGATTTCCAAGATTTAAAATATATATTTCACAGCTTGGTGACAAATGGATTAGATCTTAGGAAATTAATTTATTAAAAGGAATAATTATTGCGAGATTTGATCTATCAACACGTAAGAGTAATGTGCTGATTAAATATGATAGGTTGATTATTTTAAAATTTAAAATTTTAGTTTATTTTTTTGTTCTTTTTAAGAAATAGTTTTAAAAATATAAAAATTTAAAAAATATTTGAAGGACTAAATTAAATCTAAAATGAAATTATAATTAATTTTTGCATGATTTTCATGTTAATAGAAACAAAAAATTAAAACAAAAGTGATATACACGAAGAATGAAATCTATTTAGGATTTTACAGATTTAGAGATTAGGGTTTTATGCTTATAAATTTGACCAAATTAGGAAACCAAAGCAACTTTTGTATGGTTTAATGTTATATTATTAGGCAATAGGCATCCTTGAATCAAGGAGATTGCTTTGGAACTCTTATTATTACCCTTATTTTAGGGTCATAAAATATTGAGAATAGGCCCCTAAATTTACCCAAATTATTTACCAAAAATCTCCGAGATTTTGGTATCCATAACTCAGACATGTACTATCTCTTTTTGTTGTACTAAAAAAAATGATCATTATCACGAAAATGGTGACTTTGCTTTTGGTTTCCCATAAGACCTCATACCAATGAAGACAGTGTTTCTTGATTATAAACTTATGATTATTCCCTAAATTAGCCAATGTGGGACTTTCATCAAACATTTAAGAATATTATATGGCTAGTGATTATAGTAAAAAAAAAAAATTAAAGTAAATGATATATTTCATATAAAATCAAATTTTAAAAAATTATGAGAAAATTGATTGAAAAATTGAGAGACTAAATAGATTTAAATTTCTGTAATTTAAAGAGAGGTTCTACTTTCAATAATTATGTTTGTAGTTATGAATTATTTAATTAATAATAAAAGACAGCCTGTCTGCTGAAATGACATTTAACTACAACCACATAAGATTCTGAACTTTTTTAAAAAAAATAATTAAATATATTTTATCTTTATGTAACAAACAGACAATAAAATTGCAACTGAATTAAAACATTCTACACTGTGTGTCCGTACAAACGATTTTCACCAACTCATAATTTTGGAAGAACAGTAATATTAATTAAAACTTATATTTCATTTTTTATTTTTTATTTCAAAACTAAAAATAAATAACAAATCCAAAATTATTATCATAAAACAAAAATATATTTTTTAGAAATAAAAGACTAAAATAGTTAGACATATCTCTGAACTGGGTAGAGACGAAGTCTTCTTTATTTAAGATTATTCTTCCTTCAAACAGGAATCAGTCGTCCCGCACGTTAAATGAACATCACTAAGAACAACTTGTAACGATTTAAGCTTACTGTTAGTAGATATTGTCATTTTTGAACGAGATTTCTACACCCTTATAAAGAATATTTCATTTCCCTCTCTAACCGATGTGGGATCTCATACAGCTGTTAACCGACACGGTTGAATATAGAAGTCATTAAACATATAAAATTAAGATGGTGGAAGACATCACCACACTCAAAGTTGGATAAAGTTAGACCCTTTTTCTTTTGCATCAAACTCCAACAAAACTACTTTTTCAATTTCTTATAATTTTATTAATTCCACCTCTTCCCACTCTTGTGGCCATCTTATGTTTGATTTTTTTAATTAATTGGATCTTATGTTTAATTAAAAAATTAATTAATTAAAATATTATCAACCCATATAGATTCTAAAATAAAATAAACTACGTCATGATATAAATTTTAAAATAAAACGGTTAAAACCTTGATTAAAATAAATATAAATTAACACTAATTAATTTTTAAAAAATATTTCCAAAATAATAATTGTTTGATTTACTATTTCAAATGAGGGCAGTGAATTATGACTGATTAAATAAAATTTAAAACAGATAAATAAATAATTTAAATATACTATTTATATTTTAATAATTTAATTTTTGTCCTTATAAAATTGGAAATTTGAAAATCCCATCACACGGACCCAAGAGCCCAACTTTTCCTGTCTTATACTTAAAGCCCACCAAGATGTGAAATGAGCCCATTTGATTTATTTCTTTTAAAATTATAAATTTAGTCTCAGACGTTTCCATTTTTTAAAAAATTTATAGATTTATTAGATACAAAATTAAAAGTTTGAAAATATATTAAATATAAATAAAAATTTAATGACCTATTAAATATTTTTGAAAGTCGGTGGAATACTAAAGTCGCGATATTATAATATCTTAAAATAATTAAAGCATAATTCTTTTATTTGAATTTTAATATTAATAAATACAAGTTGGCAAAGGAACACCTTTTGTCCTTTTTATTGATTTTATCCAACATATTCCTTAGCTCATGTCCACTAGCGAGTGGGAATTTAATTAATTAAAGCTAATACTAAATAATTAATTAATAATTTGTTTTATTCTTTAATAAGTAAATTTGTTGGACAATTGCGTTTGTCATCATTAAATATATCGATAATTTCCGTTTATTACTAAGCTTTCTTTTTATTAATTCCTTAAAGTTAATTAATTATGTTCCAAATTTTTGTCTTATTTTCTGTTATTTTATTTTATTTTATAATACCTTTGTTTATTGTTGTTTCCATTTTTAGTTTGTAACGACTAATAGTGTGTAATAGTGTGTAGTGTGTCGTTGTCGTGGTCCGGTATAGATTAAAAAAAATGATAATTGAAGAAATTTGATCGACCCAATCCGAACCATTCGAGGTTAGCTCAACAAATAAGTAAAAAAAAATTGAAACGTTCATCTATTTTCATCAAAATCAAATTCTCTATGATTTTACTAATTGGTTTACAAATGATCTTAATTATTTCGCCTCGTCCAAATTTTTAATTAAATGGATGAAACTAAAAAATTCAATAACAAAATTCGGGTTCAAAACCAGGACTATATGTACTAGAGTTCAAAAATTAAAATTTTGATTAAATTATAAATTTAGTCCCAACTTTAAAAATTATGTCTATTTAATATTTAAATTTTGATATTTTATAAAATTCATAAATCTACCGACACAAAATTGAAGGTTTTGATAAGATATAAATTAAAATTGGTTAAATTAATAAATAAATAAAAAACTTCCGCACTTTGTATTTTGTCTCAAAAATAGTTCTAAACTTTTAAAAGTTTTATCTGGAAAGTTTAAAAGATATTTACGATTAGTTTTAGATATAAACAGTTATTTTTTTTGTTTCAAAAATATCTTTTTTAACAATAAAATACTTTAGTTTTAAAAAATTGCATTAACACCCTGTAACTTTTTTTAAAATTTCAAAAATATTTTTATCATTAATACTATATTTAAAAACACTCATAAAATTTTAAAAATAGCATAAACATCATTTATTTTTATAAAAAAAAATTTAAAAAGTTCTTAGTATCAATATATGAACGAAAACTCTATCGAAACTTGAAATTATCTCTAAATATTTTAATGTTATTTTTTTAAAGTTTATAAGTATTTTTTTAGAGGTGATGTTTATAAATTTTTAAAAAAATTTAAAAAAAATTTAAAAGTATTTGCTTTTGAAAAGTGAACGAGCATACCGATCAGAAATTCTTCTCTCTTCTTGTTTGCTTGTTCTTCTTTATGGGAACCTAGCTGAAGATCATGGCAACCTGTCTTCACCCAACAGTGTGGATCATCGAGAACTTCAACAAAACAATCAGCATCACCTTCTCGATCACTTCCGACAAAGCGTTAAGAAGAAGCGTAATCGTCCCGGTAATCCAGGTAAATCCCGTTCATCAGTCCCTCGTTTTAATCAAAGATAGTTTAACATGATATCAGAACAAGAAGTCGTTCGTTCATCGATCCCTCAATTTTTTTTTTTTCGTTTTCAGATCCAAATGCTGAGATTGTTGCATTATCACCAACAACCCTAATGACCACAAATAGGTTTGTTTGTGAGATTTGCAATAAGGGGTTTCAAAAGGATCAAAACCTTCAATTGCATAGGAGAGGCCATAACCTTCCATGGAAACCCCGGCAAAGAGCCGATGTCGAAGTCAAGAAAAGGGTCTACGTCTGCCCCGAACCGACGTGCGTTCATCACAACCCGACACGAGGTCTTGGCGATCTTACCGAAATGTGAGAAATGTTCCAAGAAATATGCAGTTCAATTGGAAGACTCATCAAAAGACTTTGGAATACAAATGTGATTGTGGAACTCTCTTTTCCAGGTTTTAAATTTTTCTTTTTTTTTTAATATCTATTATTGAATTTCTGAGCGCCATTTTGGTCGTTTAAATTTGTATAAGACAACTTTTTATCTATGGATCATGGTTGAATTTAGGAATATCCTTTAATTCAAAGGGTTAGGACCCAACTCGAACGAGGTGGAAAATAGGAGGAGGGAGCGGGGAGAGATGTTTCCTGCTAAAGGAGGCCAAGGACGGAGATTATATTTTCTATTCCCGTCTCTGTCCCAGACCCCACCTAACACTAACTTATTTCATATTTTTGTGTACCCAAAGTTGAGAACCAATTCGAACGAGGTGGGATATGAGAGGAGGGAGCAGAGAGAGATGTTTCCGGCTAAATGGGGTCGGGGACGGATAAATATTCTCCATGAGAATCTCGTCCCACCCACAAAAATAAATAATTTATTTTTTGTAGAGATAGAGAATGAAATATGAGGTAAAAACGGGACGGAAAAACTTACCTGTTCTCGCCCTACTCCATGAACATCTTTAATTGAATTGCTATTCGATTAATTCATTTCTCTTATATTTATGAAAACTTTAGGATTATGGGTCGGCGACAACAACATTGATAGCGTAATAATTCATAATAAATAATATATATATATATATCGAGAAGAAAAAAAATATAATAATTCAATGTCATTTTAAGAGATAAAATAAAGAAAATAAACATGTATTAATTATGGAGGGAGAATGAGAGTATAAAGGTAGGAAGATGTAATATAAAATCCGAATTTTTTTAAATACTTAGATATATTTGATTAATTGGGCCTGGTTATGGTGGGTAGGGTAGGCCCAAACATTCGAAACGCACCGTTTCATATCCGTATCCAAAACCCTAACCCTAGACCGTCACTATATATAGACCTTAAACCCTTACCTTTGATCATCATCTCCGATTCTCTCGTCCTATTTTCGTTTTTATTTTGAATTATTTCATATTTCTTCTGTTAGGGCTATGAGTTTATGAGGCAATGATGTGGAAATCTACCTATTTTCTGAAGGAAGTTCATCTTCGCGTGATTATGAAAATAACCAATTGATCCTTCTGAGCCCTAAACTCTCCTCTCTAACATTTCGCCGAAGCTTTTGATTTCGTTTTCTTCGATTTCTGCTTGTAGATAGGAGTCATTGAGGTGATGATCATTATTTCTGAAACTATGCTTGTTGACTTCTTAATTCAGACTACAATTATCTGATCAATGGCTCCATTAATCTCCCGTAGCTCTTCGTTTCTTTCTTTTTTTTTTTTTTTTTTTTTTGAAGATTTCGTCGAGCTTTGTTTCGATGTGCTTGTTTTTCATTATAGCTCTCATCAAATCTTTTGTATTTCTTTTAAAAATCTGAATTCTAATGAATTAATCTTTTGTATTTTTTTTAAAAAATCTGAATTCTAATGAATTTGGAAGTACAAGATTTAGTAAAATGATGATTGCAAATATTTTTATGTATTTTAATTTTCATATATATTATTAATTCTAATTTATACTTTTGATTTTGAACTTTGTATCGAAGTCTCTACATCATACATTCCTAACGTTTTAATCCGATTTTAAATTTTGTACATTTGTTATTATGATGAAATAACTTTACCATGTTGTTTTATACTGTAGGTCAAGCACTAAATTTGAATCCAAAGATTTAATAAATTAAATGCAAATGGGAATATAAATTATTATTCAAAATGGGGCTGTAACATTGTTAAGAAATTACAGACAATCCATGTGGGAAGGAACAAATAATTATAATTTGCTACAAAATTTGGAAAATTCTAAATTATTCAAATCTAATTTAGAATTATTTTGGATAGGGAAGAATTGTTGGCAGAAAAAAAGAAAAAAAGGCATATTTAGAACCCGTCCTTGATGTGAATTCATTGGGTGAGCTGTGGAATTTGATGTCCCAAACGAAGCAGAATGCTAACATGAACAATGTTGGAAGCTGCCTTCAAGACCTCAATTTCTGCTTGTTTTGCTACTTCCATTGCATTTCTGGGTAACAAATAAAAATTTGGAACAAAGGTTGAAGAACAATGACACCTGAACAATTAATCTGGATTTTATCAAACGAAGCCCTCAAGAGCTTTTACCTTATTAGCAAGTTGGGAGGCATGGAAACCTCAATTTGGAGCAGAATCTTCCCTTGCAACATGTGTGGTGTAATGCGTTCAACCACCATGCTCTGTAAACAAATTGGTTACAGTATTTCATTAAATGGGGTTCACGAACCATGCTTGGCAACTTCAATGAACAACAACTAGTTTCAGCTCATCACCTCATGAAATTTGGACAGGATGATTTCAGAAACCATTGCTTGGATGTTCTTCTCATCCAGAGGGGCATCGTCTGTCATTTGATTCGAAGTTCCCGGTGAACCACCTTGCTGGTCTGTTAACTTGAGTGGAACATGTGAAATGGAGGGATCTACAAGGGATTATAGATAAATGAGAACATGTGCCAACTACCAAAATGACCAGAGTTTAAAGTGAAGTCTAGATGATGGTACTGATAAGAAAGGGAAATGTACCAAGCAATCTACCTATATGTATAAAAACTTCAGATGCTTCAGGATGGGATGTATGAATCCGTTGACGAACATTTTCACCGATACGATGGGCGGCACTAACACTCAAAAACGGATCAACCTGCAAACAAAAGGTATATAAAAGCAATTGGAGTTCATCTGTAGTAGCCTAAGCTTACCGCTAACAGATATTATTTCTTTCTTTGAGCTTTCCATTTTGGGTTTTCTCTCAAGGGTTTAAAACGCATTGGGCTAGAGAGAGAAATCCACACCCTTATTAAGAATTAAGAATGCTTCGTTTCACTCTCTAGCTGATGTGAGATCTCACATCATCAATCACATTTGGGAGTAAAATGTTTGTAATTCAATCAGACAACGAACCTCGATATGCACATCAAGATACAAAGAAGAGCCAGCTCTCCTTCCTCTTAGACGATGGCAGCCCTAAAGATAATGTTCTAACATCAGCAGGATCACAGGCAGTTATTTTCAAAATAACGAATGAAAGGAAGCTGGCGGAGAAAAGCGGGAGCGGCTTGTGTAGTGGTCGGCTGGCTACCGTCCCCCACGAACCAGACACCAAAAGTCAAACAACACAAAACTTCTAATTACCTTGACACCCTCAACTTGTAGTATTGTTTGTCTGACAGGATCTATTTGATCGGCTGGGATTGCAGCATCCACTAATTCCATGATACTAAAATGCATTACATAACAGAGAGAGTTAGAAATAATTGCTCCGAGTGACTTGAAATATGAAACATCAAAGATTTAACCCACAGACGGGAGACAATCCTAGCATGTATTCCTAGTAGTTCTAGAAGACTTATTTGAACTTTTGTCGTCTCTTAAATGTTTGTCGGTTTCATTGAAACTTACATATCTTTTTTACAATTTAAATGAAAAGCTTGGTCTTGTTCAAGATTAAAACTTTCTTTAATGTTCCGTTGAAGGAACACCTAACGAGAAATCCATGTGGTGCAGTTCTGACGTAAAAGTGAAAAGACCAAAATTTAATATGTACCTCTGGTATCCAGTTTCAAGTCCAGCCTTCAGAATCATGCCTGAGACAACAAGTCCTGCTAACGGATCTAGAAACTTCACCCCAAGGATGGAACCTCCTGAAATTCAAATCAAGAAGCATAAGAAAGAGTGTGATTGCCCTTTCGAGTAGCAAGCACGTTCACTAACTGATGCAATAACTGAGTTATAAGACAGTGTGATTGCTCTTTGGTCAACTGCGGTAAGAGAAATTGTTTGGATTATTTGACTTCAAGTTTTCATGAAAGTTATATCGATTCCTCGGTTCTCGGGCATTGTATGTTCTTCCTTGATAGCTGTTTGAAATATCTCAATCAATCTTCCAATATGAACTATTGAATCCTTGGAAGTTCTTGTATACTAATTCATGCAAACCCAA
This sequence comes from Cucurbita ficifolia, assembly GCA_033971965.1. Classification (NCBI taxonomy): domain Eukaryota; kingdom Viridiplantae; phylum Streptophyta; class Magnoliopsida; order Cucurbitales; family Cucurbitaceae; genus Cucurbita; species Cucurbita ficifolia. The sequence goes on from CM066978.1 coordinate 9,443,870, forward strand.
TGGCAGCTGTGATTGCAAACATCATGGTGATTGGTAATTATGCCTTAACAAAAGTTTTAAGAAGATGACTCATTTTCACCAAACAACTTGAGAAACAGTGAAGTTGAACTTGAAGAGCAATAAATAATTTAAGTTAGTTACCTATGAGTTACTAACACTACAAGCTACATAAACCATATGTACATTCAGAATAGAAATGAATGTGAAGGACGAGAGCCTAGTTCCTTACCAACACCAATGAGAGCAACTACAGATGATATTGCATCAGCACGATGATGCCATGCATTTGCTTTCATGAGTCCACTTCCTTGTTTTTCCCCTGCTCGTTTCGTTATCCAGTAAAGCCTATTGGAGAACAAGAGGTTTGGAGGAAACAAAAGATCAGGAGAGTAAATATGACAAGAAGACAAAACATCATGTCGGGAAATATGGCAGCATACGGCCAAAGAGATAACCAAGTTAATATAGTTTACAAGGCAAGGAATTAACATTGCTTAAAGTTGGCTGATAGAGATGAATAGTAGAGAACATTGATTCATCACCGTGCAAAAATAAAGGCTGAAAATATTATAACGCTAGAAAGTAAAGATGGAACACAGCATTCAAAGGAATATATTCAGTACCCTTCTTTGATACTTATCGATATAATAGTCATATTCAAAGCTAGAATAGGATGATCCATGTCAATTCCATGATGATGTCCACCACGGCTATGGTTATGCAAACTCTCATGTCCAAGAGGCTGATTGACTATTTCAGGAGCTGCTGACAACAATCCCTGCATGTGGGAAAACAGAGATAGCATGGTTAGCAAAGCCATGATATACAGAATCCAAAATGGTACCGATTAAACTACATTTCATCCAGTATAACCGTTCGGTTCTAAAGGTTTAGAAGACATATGAATCACCTAAAACCTTTCAGATCAGAAATGAAAGAAGTTCATAATCAAGCATACCAGTAAAAGTTCTGAAGCATGCCAAGCAATGCCACCAGCAGTTACTAAAAGCATGGAAGAGATTCCAAGGGCTCCCAGAGTCTCAAATTTACCGTGTCCTGAGTATCACAGAAGAGACGTTACAAAATAGAAGTAAAAGCAAGAGCAAGCTCTAAATTATCAATTCCAGGCAAAGAATATCACTATGATAGAATTATCTTTGACAGGGAAAATGCAATAAGTTTTCAAGTATGAAGAAAAAGAGCAATGAAGAGATGGAGTAAAACCGTGCAGAACGCCTAGCCCTTTTAGTAAATCAAGCATTATTAGATGGTCAGAAACTTCTCTGCAATAACTAGATATCAAAGAGTCCACTCTACAGATACATCGGTTTATAAACCCGAGGATAAACTATTTCCAGATGAAGATATCTGATCTAAGACAAGCAAACGATTTCTTAAATATGCTTTGGAAGTGATCATTCCCTCAATTGAAACTTAAAGAGCTTAGCCTCAAAAGTCTTAAGACCAAGATGAAGCAAACCAAAGGGAAACTTACTCCCTCTCGCTATCGGTTCGAAATATGGAAGATGGGGGCACTTAATGACTTGATAATATTAACATACGGCCATATTTTCATCATATGTTAGGAAATTAAATAGGTACGCGAGGAATGCAACAGTGAACTAGTGAATTTCATATTTAGAACCAAGGCTATAAAACCATTATGCTGAGAATTCATTATATATGGAGAGAACAATGGAGTAGCATGTAGGTACAAATCAAGAGTGACCATATGGATGCTCCTTGTCCTTGGGAGCTTTCGCAGCTTTAAATGACCATAAAGCAATGCCACTAAGAACCTGCAAGCCACAGGTAAATAGTTATCAAAACATATTTGGATCTTTTTAAAAGAAATTGAAAACCAAAAACAGAAAAACAAACAAAAGTAGAAATCAAAAGGCATCATCTAGCAGTACATGTTCCTGATAGTTCAGTTCAAATCAACAATTTTGAATATTGCAAGACATATGAACTCAATTAAAGGGTTGGAGCAGTAACAGCAGCTTCAAGTATTCAACCAAAAAGACAACTCAAGAAAGCAATAAAAATGGAAGCTAAAGTTACCACATCAGAAACCGAATGAGCCGCATCAGCGATTATAGCTGTGCTTCCTGATAAATAGCCCGTCACAGCCTTCCCTACAGCCAATCCAATGTCAGCGCCAAGACCCAGCTTGAAAATATTCTCACCCTCTTGGCCAAATCGATGGTCATCGTCATGGCGGTGGGAGTGGCTTAAATGCCACCGTCTGCAGATTTTGCTCTTCGGATCACCGTAGATTCCCAGTAATGTGGTTTGGGGATGAAGATCGAAGGATTGGGTTGAGGGAATTGCATGAAATTCTTTGTGAGTTGCCGAGGAAAGCCTGGAATAGAAGGATTGAAGTATGGGGTTTAGGCGGTGGAATCTGTATCCCATTGATGGAGTTTGGCGGGGAAGTGGTGGATTTTGATGATCAGAAGCTTTGGAATGGTAAGAAATTGTGTTCAATTTCTTAATCTGGAGAGTGGAAATTCAACAAATGATTCAACGAGTGTGTGGAACGGAGAGGAAGCACCGATTCCGTACATATTTGCGAGGAAAGGGAATCCGGTTCCCCTGTTCAGAACCTTCGTCTCTGCACCGATCATGCGGTTTTTTTCTTTTTTCTTTTTTATATTTATTAAATTATTCCCGCTTTAATAGGTTTCGATTAGGTTAAATAAGTTATTGAAATAAATAGGAGGATTTCCAATATTCTTTATAAATATACACAAAAAAAAAAGACATAAAAATAAATTCCATTTATTATTCATAATATAAATAAAAATACTAATAGCATGATAAACTAACTTAATTATTCATTTGGTTAATTTTTATTAATAAATATGTTGATAACAATAAAAATAAAAATTTCAATATCAATATCATTTCAAATTATTTATTAAACAAATTCAAATAAACTTTCATAATGGGTAATTTTTGGTAAATATAGGTTTTTTTTTTTTTTTTTTTTTTTTTGCTTAACACAAAAAATACTCGACTTTTTTCCATTAAATATAATAAGTTGAGAGAATCACTAATTTATGATAATGATTAAAGATGGTTACAACTCAGGAAATTACTGAATAGCTAATGGAAAAGCCTCTTTCAGAGTTATTAGACTGAAAATAGGAAGATCAATGACCTCATCAGCATACTTCCAAAGACAGAGAATAACACTAATAATAATTGATATGAAGAATGAAACCCCATCCCCCTACAGACTCAATCTCCTCAAAACTAAATTTTACAGGTCAAAAGCCAAAGCACCGAAGAACACGAAGAACACGAAGAACGAGAAGAAGGATACTCCTCCTGGTCGCAGTCAGCCGTTGTGAATTTGTGTTAATTTTCCTTCTTGGGGAGCCTTGAAAGTATATAAACTTGCAGAACATAGAACACCAATCTCAACCCATTCTCATTGAGAGAGGCACCTTCTTTTCAATGCTGTTCATACCCATTTTAACAGCCAAAACCAAGCATCTGTGAGCTCCTTCAGCTAAATCTCGTCCTACTGAAACAACAATTCACAGTTTCAATATTGCCGATCACGCCACCTTCTGTTGTTGTTGTTGTTGTTTCCATGTCTGTTTTGCTCTTGATATCCTCCATAAGGACTCCTTTGTCTCTGCTGCTGGTCAGCAGGCCCATAGCTTCGTCCAGAATTAGTTCTGGGCTCTGAGATGCCTTTGTCCGGCCTGCTATACTCCTGAGTCCTTACTGGACTGTTCTCAGGACTCCATGATTCAAATTCATTTCTCCCCCATGAAGGCCCTCCTCTTGCCGCCATGGATCCTCCAACAAATTTACTGTCATTTCTTTGGTTAGTTCCAGAGTTATAGTGTGAACCAATATCCTGCTGTCTTGGTTTCCAAGAACCTAAACTAGGGGCTGATTTCTCAGCCGGTGGTAAAGAAATATTCACACGAGATTGATGTGGATGCTCGGTCCGAAATGGCTGTATTTGTGACTGCTGTCTTTGCTGCTGTATCAGTGGCACTCGTGTAGGGGTCGGAGAAGGAGGGGAATGGAATGAGATTGGTACTCTTTCTGGTATGTTTGATGCAAAAGAACCAGGTTTTACATTACCACCTTCTACTCTCACTGAAGAGACAGCTGCTGTTAGTTGATTAACTAGGGGCTCATTGGTGATAGGGAAACTCCTCAATGCCAAGGCTAGTTCCGAGTTCGGTAATTGAACATTCGGAGAGTTTACGATGCCCTGTTGGTGCTGGTGAGAATGAACTACGTGATGGGATTGGCGCCCATTGATCATAGTTTGTGGAAGTGAAAATTGAGAAACTGATGCAGGAAGCTGGTGGGACACTGGTGGCATAGCTGCGTGTTGTTGGTTTGGGATACGCGACACTGCAATGCTTGATGCATCAACTGGTGGGGAAGCGAGTGCTACTCTGCTTTCTGCAATGGAATCTCGCTGTGAAAAAGGATTCCTCAAAGCTGCTGGTTTCCATCCACTCTGTAATTTTAAGGGGAAAACCATCATCAGCAAATACACAATTTTGAAATAACTTTTACTAAGTTTGCTTGAAAAAGAATTGTTCCAAAAGCTTGCATTCAAGGCAAGCATTAGAGACCAAAATCCCTGTTAAGAACTGAGATGCTATGAGTGGGGAACTCAGAAATAAGTTTGATTGAGCGATACCCAATTTATCATGAAAATAATAGGTGAAGGAAGACCCAACAATCATTGACGTGACACTGGCAGACATATATACGTCGGGGACGGGTGAAGTTGAGATTAATATCGAGCCAGAAATTATAAATAAACAAAAAAGAGGTGCTATTTGCTCCCCAGTTTGACTAGATGAAACAGACAATAATCTGGTTAAGCACAAAATATAAGCAACATTTTTGCAAGTACTTTTGCAACAGCAGCAAAATGAGCCTAAGTCACGCACCGTTCCAGCATTACTTGAAGGAGTTGGAGATGGAAGAGAGACTTCAACTTTCTCCACTGTTTTTTCCATCCTGTTGACGCTGCCCAAATTACTAGCTCCACTTGCTTTAATCATATCCAACAGCTTTACAGTTTCCTCGGCAGGCAAATTACCAGCTTGGCTAGAAGTGAGAGCATAAACTAATTCTGGATTTTTCAAAAGTACCGCGAGCAATTCGAGATCTGGTTCATCTGCATTTGGCTTGGGATCTTGAGATGAGATCACCTCTGATGGAACAGCAGCATCCACCACATGATTACGAACTTCTGTTTCTGAACTTTCATTATCAGGTAATTGTTCAGTTAGAACTTCAGGAGTCAAAGAGTCATCATAGTCCATTTCAAGGTCCCATGGCTCCTTGGGATTTGATGGTATGTCAAGGATGGTCTGGTAGAAAGTCTCCTTTTCTCTAGAGTTCCTAATTTTTTGGAATCCAGCTTCTTTACTGTTCTCGCCGCCACCTACCCTCCAGAGATCATTGTGTTTCATTTCTGCACATAGAAATAAAGTGAGGCAAGCTGTGAAATAATAAGCATGACAGATATCATAAAATAAAACCAGAGAATTGACGGAAGTATCTGTGGTCAACTACTATGATCCTAAAAGTAATAAACTGTCACCAAACTAAGAAGAGTCGTCGTTCATCTGGAAAGATATTATTCTCAACAAAACTGGTGAATTGAAATCTCTCTTCAAACACCAGATGAATTCGGTTTTTAAATTCTTTTACACCGTACAGGAGAAAAAGTAGTTCATTTCATTTGATGGTTCGACAGAATGATATTCGTACGCCATCATATGAGCAGACAAAGCAACCATAACTCAGATTTAGTATTGTTAATATCATCTTAAACTGTCAAGTTCAACTGCAGGCAACATAATATTGTTGTGTTTAAGGCCACTTCACAGAATTCCCTGTATCGAATCCCGTATTTGACAAGGTAAAACTTTATTTTGGAATTTCTCTTGCTTATTGGACTGCTCTGTTCATTCGATATGGCTCTACATTGAATTGGTTGCACATTAAAAGCCTCAGCTTCAAAACAAGACAGTTCAAACTGAGGTACAAGCAAAGGAAGGTAGCTGATTATAAGAACAATCCATTGTACTGAGACAATGTGTAACAAAATTATACATATTCATAGCAGATTTGGCTTACAACATTCCATGCACCACACACACCAACTCCCCCAACCCCCACCACCACCCCCCCCCCCCCCCCCAAAAAAAAAAAACATGCTGTATTAAATCTGTGACTATTACAGATAAGTGACCCCTGTACTCGATGGCCTGAAACAGTTTGGATAAGCGATAGCTGAGAACAAAACTCAAACCCACCCCCTCTACCCCCACGAAAAGAAAAAAAAGGAGAGAGAACACACCATCATCCCTTCTGAGTTGATAAATGTAATGTGCGTGTGTATATATATATTTGTTACTATACGATCAATAGAATAAAGCAGTCTTTCTTCCATTTTTGCTTCTAGGAGAATCACACCTATAATCCCTTCTGAAGTTTCCCTTTGATCGTATAGAATATAAGTTGTACTCAAACACCAAATAACGAAGATATGTCAAAAATGCAACATTAACATTTGTATTGGACCCACTAACAGAAAATTCAGAAACCAATGCTACCAGCATAAAAAATATAAATACAGAGAGAAAAGTGGAAGTATAGAAATGACTCAAGTTAACGTTCCTATAGCCCTTTCCTTGCAATAGGCTTTACTTTTTAAAGATTTCGATCCCTATATTTTTTATCTCCAGGTCGTTTGCAAGGTTGGAAATCTGGTCTGCCCATTTGAAACCCGTGCATGGAAAGGTGCAAAGTGCAAGTATGCTGAGTGAAGGTAGGGTTCTAGTGAAAGAGACCTTTCTATAATTTCAGGGAGGGAAAAAAGTAAACAAATCAAAATGAAAATCTCTACGCATTATAATTACTTCTTTTTTCTTTTTTATCCCATTAGCTTGCAGCTGTCATCTAAATCTGATGGAATGAAGGCGTGGATGTCACATGTCTTTTAGTTCAATTCATACATGTTACGAGTGGATGCCCACCTGGCCGGGTTATCAGATTCAAATTTTGTTCAATTCAACGAAAACTTAAAAACATTGACAATAAAAAGAAATGTCCGCAGTACATGCATCTAAGAATTTAATAAAATATACAAAGTTTGTTCATAATGCAGGACCTATTTCCCTTTTTCTAATGGAAAACCATATCGTTTTTGTTAATTTGGTGTACTAGTACAAGCAAAGGGTGGTGGGAGAGACCTATGATCATAATAAATAAGAGCTTCCTTTCAAATCATAGTAACCAACACATCTGTATCGTGTCTAGTTTATTGGAAAACAGCGCATCAATGTTTTATGTCGTGTTTGTATACCGAGCCAACATAATTTCTTCTAAATAAGTGGTATCTCCAAGTTTTTAACCCATGCAACCATGGTCCATGTTCATACAATCGTTTTAAAATGAAATATGTACTATAAAGGAAGCATAGAGTGTTGAAGAAAATGAACCTGGTGGCGTCCGCCATTGGATCTGAACCCTCTTACATTTTTCCCCGAGCGAATCCTTGAAGCCCACTTCAATCTTTGAATGAAGCGGTGTTTCAACCTTATTACTGATTTTTGGAGACAGCACCATAGCTTTTTTCTGGTCCTCAAATTTGGGATGAAGGGAAGCTTTAGGTGCTGGAGACGATGCACCGGAAACTAAAGGTAATGGTTTATTTACATTCTCAGACTTCATACGTCCATTAGATGAACCGGTCTTCCCATACTTGCTCTGCATGAATTGTGCTCGCATTTTTGCTTTCTGAATATCATCCGTAGACATTGGCCGACCTCGACTCACAGGAGAAGTTCTTGGAGCCTGCGAATTTCTGGCAGTACTTTTCTGCTCAGGCTGTTCTACCATCTGAATTTTTCTACGTTCTCTGAATCCTTTTAACAAGCTAAGGAAATTAACTTTAAACGCTCCATTTACCAAAATGAATTGATCAATGCAAAAACGTTATTAGTTGGGTGAACCTTTAATTATTTATGTCAAAAAGAATCCTACAATGTCCATAGTGCAACAAAGAAAATCTTCTTCGGTATACCCAGAATTACTTTGGAACAATCAAACAGAAACAGCGTAAATAAGAAAATTCAAGCACAACATGATAAATTGAAGGACACGTAGTTTTTTATTGAACTAATGACCAAGCACAATGAGTAAACGGTTATTAACCCAAAAACAGGTTTACTAAAACCAATTATTGACTCACAAGAGGAGAACATTATATCACCCATACGTAAACTAATCCATGACCCAGAAATGGGTTGATTTCTGAAAAGTTGAAACAAATTGAACAAAAAGTTTTGAGGAAACTGGAGAACCAAAAGAATTTCAGTATTTAAAAAAGAGGACTCCTGCCTTTGGCTAATCCAGTACTTTCTAGTTTCCCAACTGGCAACTCATGAAACGCCCCTTTTTCATATCCAACGGACGATAGTGTTGAACTTAGAAAGAAAGTTAAGGGACCATATTCGAGACGAAGAAAAAAGAGAAAAATTCTACTTAGTTGGGGAGTGAGTTTCTTTTTTAATGTAAGAAACATTCCAAAGATTTTATTCAAAAGAGCTTCCAAAACAATCTATCAGAAAGGTATCGTTACCCTTGGAAAAAGGTGAGCTTCAAATTGGAACTTGAAGAAAGAAATAAAAAACAACATAAAACATTTGGGCTTCAGTTGTGACAGCAATTTCAGGTGTCCTGGGTCTTTGATGAAGAGGCTGAAGGCAATATTAAACAGCTATTGAATGGTCAGACTCTGGAAATGACAAAGATTTAGTGAGTAAACACTATTCAGAATGCTGCTTAGAGAGTTGGGATGGGAAGAAGACTTTAAGTTGGCTAAAGCTTCATTCTGCTCTCTTACTAAATGTTTATTTATTATCAATCTAATTGGGGAGCTTTTTGGTGAGTTTCGGTAGTGTAAGGCTCTGGTAATTCAAATTGGTTTAGTTTGTTTTAGGGACCCTTTGTATCCACAGTTTGATTCAAGAGTTTTGACTTTGTTTCTTCTTTTGGATAATTGTATTCGACTTTTTACAACATCAATGAGAAGAATGTTTCATTTTCAACCGGTCGTTGAACCTGTTATCAATCCTAGTGGAAAGGTTTCATCATTAGCAAGGAAAATTACACTTCAACTATACTCAAATTGGCCAACGTAAATCATAAAAAAAAGGCATTAATATTAAAAAGTCACAGTCTGTTCCAAGGATACTGGATGAAGATAAACCGAGGACATTCTTGCGATGCAAATCATCCGAAGAGGCCGGCAACAGTTTCAACGCTTGATGAGATTCCAATTTCCTGAAGGAGAAAACACAATTGGTAGCCAGCAGAAAACAATAACTTTGGAGGACTTGGACGTTATTTAGTCAAAATCATACCTCGTGTTGTCCACATTTAAAATTGAAGAGGAAAAATTTTCCTGTACAGCAGAAAAAGTTGTTGAAATTCCAAAACATTATAAATGCTTAAAAAATTAAATCTAGATAGCCCAATAACTTACGGGTACATCAATATTCGACTTCCATGATTCGTCACACATAATGTCTCCAATACTGCAAAAAAATGATAAAATAATGAGACAAATGTTACTAATTTCCACGAACAAATAAATAAGTTAAAAATATGTACATGCCTCTGTTTCAGAATCGTATCTGTTTGTGAATTGGTCAAAAGTTTCATGCCATTGGGTTTCTTTAATGCTTGAGATCTTGTCAACAATTTGCTCCATCTTGACAATAAAAACCTTGCCCTGTTTGATATGTCTGATCTTCAAGTCAGAAAATGAGACTCAAAAATTCACAGGAGCAGAATAGAAGCATACAAACATATTTTCAACGAGCAAACACAAATAAAGGTCATGGATATTGGAAAATCTCCATATGATGCAAAATTACTATAACACAGCTAATTCATTAGCAGCAAAAAAAAATTGCAATATAGCTACAAATATTCCTAAGGGAACTCCTCTATCTCCTACAATAAAAAAATAATAAATAAATAAAATAAAAGGGCTACAAACTATCAATGAGAAAATGGCCACAAAAAGTAATTTAAGATGTATGTGAGCAATTAACAAAAAGCTTGTCTCCATTAATGTTAAATAGGCAATTAACATGCACATAAAGGTGCCAATTGGAGCATTTAGTGTAAGATCATATCTGGTTGTAGTTCACAAAATGATGCATCCCAACAAAGAAGAGAGGAGATAACACAAAAGCAAACACCAGACAACAAAATCATACCTGAAGTTCTGTAAAATCGCAAGTTGTTAACACTTTGAAGTATCGCTGATATATGTACAGGAAGAGCCTTGTGTAAAGGCAAATGACAAAAAACCTGCAAAGAAAAATATAGATCAATTCTTTGTAATGCAGGGCTTCTTTATTTAAATGAAAAATTCCCTTAACATCTTCATGGTCACTGGGACAGAAAGCTAGAAACTACTACCTAATCCTCGGGGAGGCAAATTTAAATGGAGCCCAGAACCAAGAGCCATGAAAAAATACTCGAGTACTAATTCTTCAACTTGGGACAATAAAATTGCTAAATACTTGAACAATGATATCACTTAGGAATAAACAAGCAATGTTAAGGTTATGATCCCAAAGTTAGCTATATATATAACCAGCAACAAAACAATAATAATAATAGAACAGAAGCTAAATGAAGATGACCAACACAAGTCAGTTAAAAACTTTCATTTGTGCATCGAAGGGCTAAAAGCCTGCTACACTAGACAAAATCCTACCCACATAAGATACCTAAAAATGAGATCCATATACCTCAAGGATAACATGAAGGAGACTTGTTTGTTCTTCAGCAGCAGCTTGACTTAACCAAGTTGCTAAAATAATTGCACCACCTTTAGTCAAGAACCTAACACAATGCAAACAGATAGCATAATGAGGGAAATGGATACCAAAACAAGAAGAGAAAAACAAAACAAAACAAAACAAAACAAAAAAAATACAGACTCCCAACCAAATGAGTAATGTGAATAATACCAACATAGTACTGAAGAATTTTGTATCTGCAAGATCCATTCCATCAATTTAACCTGACCCGAAAATGTTTCTTCTTTCTGCATCATACTAAATATAGTTTGAACAAAATGCTTATCTATACCATCTATGCCAGAAAGTTCACTATCCTGTGTTGAACAGGACGGTCCATTATCAACATTACTTGGTTTGATAGTGTTTAAGGGAACTGGTGTATCAATATTTAAAGGAACTGGAGCTTCAGAGTTCAATTGAATTGGTGCATCAGAGTTAAAAGGAACCACTGCAGCAGAGTTCAAGGGAACTGCATCAATTGGCATACTGGGGTCATTGTCTATTGCAATCCCTCCAGCTTCAAGTTGTTTGCAAGAACTAGATTGGATGGATTTTTCCCGCGACAAACGGACTAGTTTCCTCACCCTTGAGCGTTGGCTATTAAAAAAATCACGTACCTAACAACCAGCAAACACAGAATATAACCAACCAAAAAAAAAAAATTACATGAATGTCTTCATATAATAGGGAAGGATGGTCAGAGATCTTTTTTCTCCCATTGGAGCTCTAATAAATTTCTTCTCTTTTTGTAACTATAGTTTTTTTTTCTAAACAATGCCAATTGAAGGAATTTTTGTAATCTCCTTGGCTCTTTTGGGTTGAATTGGCTGCTATAATTTTCTCTCCTTAATGAAAGTTGTGTTTCTTAGTAAAAAAAAAAAAATACCATATAAAACCAATCAAAACAAAACTATCGGATTAAAGAATGGACAACCAAGAAGCATATCAAACCTGTGCTACTTTGACACCAAATAAGGCACTGATTTCTCGGGATTCTTTCTTACTAAGTGCATCTTTAATAGAAAATACAGTCTGCATATACTTTACAGCCTTGGGATTGAGCAGGTCACGGGGTCTTTTTCCTGAGAACGGAAAATGGGGATAAGTAAATATGATAACAATATACTGATAACGAAACTGAATCGCTTGATACTGTAATATTTTCATATACTTAAACAGATTTTCTATTATGTGAGTAAGAAAAACATCTTTTCAAAGTGAATAATAGTCCAAAGTCGGGAGTTACCAATTGTAATTGACAAAGCACCAGCAGCCTGTTCTTGGACAAAAAACAGCATGAAGTCAGTTATCAAATAAAATTATTGTGCACCTTAAAATTGACCATGAAACCGAACTTTTAAGTTCTAAAGAATCATAACCATGTCAAATTGCATTGTGGTGAGAACTAAGAGATAAAATGTGAAGCCTAGCAGAAGTTTATCTTGAACTAATAAATTGAAAACATCTAAGGGGAAAGGATAACTTGCATCAAGAACAAGAGAAAGACCTCTATATACTTGCATTTAGCAAATAAAAGTACATAAACTAAAAATTTCATCCTAAACTCAAAAAAAAGTAGGAAACTAAGGAATCCACAATGACAAGAACGTGGCAGTGAAAATTAAAAGCCCTAGATCATATAATATATGTAGGCTTTGAAAAAAAAAATCAACAAAGTATAGGACACATTCCAATATTCAAAAGTACAGGAAATTGAAAACCATAAACCAATCACAGAGTCGATGAGACAGAACGATATATTATGAACACTGAAACTTTTGCAGTTACAAAGTAAATAGTAATGAATGCCACGTATTAGCATTCACGTTTTAATTCAACTATATTTCAGCATCAAGCTTTTCAAATAATCTTAAACCGGTAGGTCATAGATGCGTTCAGATTTTTTTTACTAAGAAACTATACATTAAAAAAATTAACAAAAGAGAACTAAGAGGTTAGTGGTCGAGGAAACCCTCACCAAGAGCAACTATTAAAAGAACACATACCAATCTAAGTCAATCAGAAAAGGGTATGATTTTCAAAAAACTATATATTTGTATAGAGCACTCCAACAATAGGTAGTGTACAACATCATTTTATCTTTAAAAAAAATGTAAAATATCACAAAAACTATCAAAAGAATTCTCATTGTCTTCAAAGACTCTTCGCAAACCAAAGTGGCTACAACAAAACTCAAATAGCACACTTCCAAAGGAAGTTTAGCTTTTCCTTTCAACCACCAACACGGAAGCGCTTCAAAAATTCCACCTTCCGTACAAAGTACAGCTACACATAATACTCATAAAATATTTCATATAAATTCAATAAATAGTGTCTTCCACGCTCAACTAGTAGACTAATATTCCGAGCAGCTTACCAACAAGACCTCTCATCTTTCATGCCCCTAGATATTGTTAACATCATCTGATAACTGTAAGTTATGAAACCAAAACATAGAAACTATAGACATACATGCCCTTACTGGCAAGGACGAACGAGGTCAATTGTGCATACCCCAGAAAGAAAGAGAGCACAATGATAATACAAAAAGGCAATAAAACCTTAAAGTTGAAATCCAAATTCTTTCCGCAGTCACCTTCTATTCGGTAGCACGAAAAAACAATGATTATACAAATAAAAATGTACATGAAATCATGACCATTATCCCTAAACTGGAAAGCATTGGGCGTCCCTTTTGGTTTTGAAGAACGAATTTCAAGGCTAAATTAAATACAAAGAAAAAACGCACCATCTCTTGAGAGAGCGGGTTGACGCCAGTGAGTTTGCATTGCGTGACAACAATTCTCTGCAGCTGATCGACCTGGGAGCGAAAGAGATCGTTTTGAGAGTCCAAAAATTTCTGGAACGACTCGACCGAATTCCCAATCTCCAAATTGGAGAAATCATCCTTCAAGACCTCCATTGTCGACCAGAAATCTCGATTTTCTGAATCGAAATTGAACAAAACATAAGCATTAAAACCTCAAAGCGAAGGATAAAGTAGGGGTTGAGGCAATAAATTAGGGCCTGAAACGAGGTAAAAAGGCATTCGATAATGAGAGAGCTTAAGGAAAGAGAAGAAAGAGAGATAGAGAGAGAAAGATTGCGTATGTAGCTATTATACTACCGGAGCAGCAAATCACAGCCCAATATACCACACGTGAGAACATATCACACGCTTCGTAAATACGTTGGCCCGTTTTTTTGTTTTGTTTAGCGGACTAATTCGATAACTCGACTAGCTCAGGTTACCTAACACGAACTATAAAGTTTAGTTAAAATCGAAAATTCAATTTAATTTGCGGGTCAACTCGACCACTCGAAAATAAGGTTACAACTTAATAATTCAACCCTACCCTATTTTTAAAAATATAAAAAATATTTAATAATCTGTTAGCTAACTTGTAAATGTTGGATATTTAAAATTTATATAAATTTACTTATTAATGTAACATATATTATGGATAAGTAGATTTTTCAAAAATATTAATAAAAAATAATAATAACTCAAATTAATCATTTAAGGATTTATATTCAACTAATCTTTCAGCAAAATTTTAATATTTAAAATTAAAATGGAAATTGAGCAAAATTTTAATATTTAAAATTAAAATGGAAAGATTTAATATTCAAGTCCACCACTATCAGATATTGTTCACTTTGATTCGTTACATATCGCCGTCAGCCTCACGATTTTAAAAAGCATCTGTTAGGCAGAGATTTTCACACCTTTATAAAGAATACTTAGTTCTTCTCTTCAGCCAACGTGGGACCTCAGATACTTAGCCAAGTAAAATTTTCTTTAATATTTCATATCTCAATATAAAAAATAGTATTTAAAAAAATAAAATGCCGTCATAAAAAAAATATATAACTTACAATAATTTATAAACGTGAAAATCTTATTGACCATGATCATAATATGAATCAAATACCTATGAACAAAATTGGGTTCTTTTTTTTTCTTGGGGGGTGGGGAAGTGGGAAGCTTGCTGCTTTGAACAGCCATCTCCACCAACATCAGAACCTGCAGCAGCCTGCAATGAGAGAGATCGATCAGCATTACCAGACAACCCCAAACCCAAATGCATCGTTTTCGTGCATGTTAACTTCCGCTACGTTGGATTGAAAGTTCAAAGACCTACTCGAGATTGTTTTAAAAGCATGAAGACTGAATAAAAACGAATGTCCATCAAGAAGAATTGAATCGAACCAACCCCTCGAACTCCACTCCCTCCCAAGATTCAAAAAATGAATTGCTTATCGAACAGTTTAACAGCCTCTAAAGACATTTAGCCAGGGGGACGCTCTCGGCACGATAAATCCAAAGGACTCCGACTACAGTTTCACGAATATGATATTATTCTGGAAGAAGATGATACCACTCCAGAAAATAGATGATACCATGGGACTAACAACGAGGAGAGACCTTAGAAGCAAGAAGTTTAAGTCTAACAGCCCAAGCTCACCGCTAGCAAATATTATCTTTCATTGAGCTTACCGTATCAGACTTCCTCAAGGTTTTTAAAACGTGTCTTAGACCCCACACGACCATCCTAACTTCTACTTTTTTTATCAAAAAAATTTGGACCGTTTCTCAATTTGTGTGTGTCCATCCTTATGCAGGGGTCATACTAATCATATATGTATCGTTCCAATTTGAAATCTCTCCCTAACAGACGCGTTTCAAAAATCTTGAGAAGTTTAAGTCTATCAGCCCAAGCCCACCGCTAGCAAATATTATCTTCATTGAGCTTTCCCTATCAGGCTTCTCCTCAAGGTTTTTAAAACGCGTCTTAGACCACTCGACCATCCTAACTTCTACTTTTTTTTTTCCAAAAAAATTTTTGGACCGTTTCTCAATTTGTGCGTGTCATCCTTGCGCAGGGGTCATGCTAATCTTCTCTGTATCGTCCTACAAATTCGAAACCTCTCCCTAGCAGACGCGTTTTGAAAATTTTAAGGAAAGCCCGAAAGAGAGAACCCAAAGAGGACAATATCTACTAGCGGTGGGCTAAAGCCGTTACGTTAAGCGTCTAAGATGATTAGTAAGAAAGATGAAGTTACCATGATTATTGCAAGTTCCAGCTGATTGTATTGGATGATAAGCTCCCCTCTTCCCCATCACTTTTTTCATCCTTGTCTAGAAAAGAACTTTGTACCTTAAACTGATATAAACTGGGTTCAATGACCAATGCATGGAAATATACAGAAACTGCCACACAAAAAGATGACAAACCTGCTGTAAATTAACTCAAACGACAGTCGTGCTGCGAGCTACGAGCTACGAGCATGTACTCGACGTTGTTATTACAATTTGTCGTCTTATTTATTTATTCCGTTCCGTAATATAACAGGAAAAACTAAAATACAAAACCTGCAATTAGGAGAAAAGCAGAGTGAGCATCTGAATATGAAACAAATGTTAAATAAGATTAATGAAGTTGATTACTATATTAAGGAGATAATCACCTGTCTTAACCCCCTTCAACAGCATTTTAGCACGACCCAAGTACGAGAATGACATGGCAAATCAAGCAACGAACATTGAGGTGTCGCCGAATCAATAGGACCGACAAACGTAACTCCTTGTGGATGCTGAAGTCCCTACAAGCTCCACCGTTAGGACTTCGAACGTCCCACAATGACAGGATCGTGACCTTGGATCGTAAATATTCCAAGTACATGTCTCAGAACGTCCATATACAGAAGCCTCGTGGCCGATCGTGCTTTCCTCAGTTAGGGTCCTAGTCTAAAACGAATGGCAAAGCAGCCTTAGCCAGCCAACAATGTTATATTCATCTAGCACCAGGACAATGTACAGAGAGATCCATTAAAAGGCTGTAAGCATGCTATCAACAGGATTTTCGTGTAACGTGGTCGGTCTCTTCTGCTTTCCGCATCAATGCTTCTCAAGGAAACATACCAACCAGACGAGTCCCGAGTCAAAAATCATTTCTATAATCAGTTTTTTCAACGGTTAATTGCCTCCATTGCAATCCGTACTAGAGCCAACAGGCCTTCTACATCTTGAAAGTTAAAATCAAGAGCTGTCTTGATGCAAGAGATACCGTCCTTATTGGTTGTCCCCACCGAACTCGCATTTGCAGCTGTAAAAGCAATCCGTGATTTTCTCGATGCTTCCATGGCGAAATTTACATTCTGCGCCTGTAAATTACCATTATCGAAATATTAAAGTTCATACTTGAATACACAAAATAAGTATACTTCGTCGCTCGAGAAACGAATGGACTATTTTTAGCAATGGAAGGGAAGAACTTCTCAAATATTTGTGTTCAACAATGTCGAGATTTGTAGAGGAAAAAAAAAACCTCTTCAGCGACTATATGTGGTAATTTTAAATACCGACCCTCCCTCTCGCAGCCCGTCGATCAAGATATTATTATCTAATATAATTAAAATAACCAGTATAAAGTTCAAAGTATACATACGTAACCAAGCAACCGTACAAAATCGGGACGGTTGTTAGCAGGGATGACATGGGACCCATTAGCTTGGCTCGAGCTGACACCTTTAGAAAGAGCAACTTTGTCTGCAGTGCCAGGGTTATTTAAGTTATCGACATCAGACGCCGGTGATGGAGATTCTCCTGATAAAAACGTACCAGAAAGCAATATGAAGAATGTTATTAACAAATAGCTTGAGCGTATTTCATCCATCAAAGGTTATATTTTTGAGTATCCATAAATGCAACGAGGGAAATATCTCCTTCAAACAGATATGTCCTAAGACACGACACGTTATCTACATCGTCTATTCGTTCTTATTACCAGAGGGAAGCATTTTCAGGGCTTTCTGCAACTCATTCTGGTCTCTGATGGCAGTGTTATGTGAAGAATAAATCACCCTCATGAAAGCTACTTCCATGCATTTGTATGCCAAAGCAGCAGCAGCCATGTCCTTGATTTTCTCGTACTCGTGTGCACAAAACCTACGAACATCAAAAAGTTTAGCCTTCAAAGGTCAGCACAGTGTTTTTTTTTCGAACAGACAGCTCCCATAAGGGAGAAGATAAAGAAAAGCTCAACCCCCGAGCAGTCGAAGAACATATCATTACCACTTTTTCCCTAATACGAGAGAGAAAATCACGAGAAAATGTTGGACGAGAGTCTCACATAAAAGAAACTATACCTAAGCTTCCAACTTTCTATGTATTCATATTTTGACTGACTCGGCATCGTTTCAAAAGAAAACATCTAGTTGTAATTCAAAAGCGTGCAGGAAAATCTAAACTATAACTCGAAAGAAGACGTGTAAAAACGAAGAGAGAAAATTCTGGTTTGCGAGAATCTTGGTGCACACACGGAAGATATAATTTAGACTTACTCGCATAGTTTTGCAGTGCTACTGTATATTTGCATAGACTGTTTGGCAGTCTCATTGTTGGACAACTCGAGCAAAGAAGCTCCATAAAGAAACTTAAGGGCTGCTTGAAAATAAAACCCTAAGGATTCGTGATTGGACCCCGTATTCTGAGGAGAATATAAAAAGAATTAGAATACGAAGATCAGATAAAGACCAAATCGGGAATGTATGCGTTTAGTAACCTTAAAACGATCAGCAAGATGTTTTAAATCTTTAGCTTCTTTCATAGCTTTGGTAGCAGCCTGGTTGGAGGAATCCCTTCTAGCCGGACTTGGCGCATCGATGGGCATCCTCTCATTGGGGGTGGAATGTCGTGAGCCATTGGTCTGAGCTTCCTTTTGACGATTCTTAGCATGCTTTTTCCCCTTTAATACGTCCTTGCTTTCCGAAGCATCTATTTGCAAAATATCGGTCGCACTTCCTTTTCCACCCCCTGCTGACGGGGGGCAATGCGGTATCTCATTTCGCAGTTCTCCTGAGGTTGGTAATTGTACCGGTGTACTTTTTCCCGAGACTTTTTCAAGTTGTTCCTTTTTCTGAAAAAGGGACTTCTTTGAAGCAGTGCCATTGCGGTCGTGTTTCTGATTCTTCATCACAGACAAAATCACGTTTTCTTTGGAAGTGCTATCTACTGTAGAATCTGGACCTTCATGCTTGACAAAATTTAATTCACCGTCTCGTTTACCCCGCTCGATGGACAGTTTTCCCGAACTTTCCTTCCTTGCATCTCCAGATTTGATCCTAGAGTTGTCGTGTAACTTGTGTTTACCATTTTTAACCTTCAAATCAGAATGTGGATGAGACCTTCCTCGCAAGTCGTCGTGGGAATAAGGAACCTTGTCCTTATGCATGCCAACATCTGAACAATAGCTCCCATTCATGTCCTTCGACTGTGACGGTAAATCCTTTCCGCTTTTGACTGGATACGTTTCATTGCCCCTGTATCTCGTTTCGTTTGGTCTATCTTCATTCTGAACTTGTTCAGCCCATGATTTACAAGGATGCTGAGGATCAATTCCTGAATTGCCAAGACTACCATTTGGAAGGTCACAATTTAGGACATCAGAAGAAGACTTCTTAGTTTTAGCTTTTTTCCCTGACATATTACTAGCGTCTTTGTTCAAAGTATCGATCGAGGGGGACTTTAAAGGCCTACAATGAGCCACAACAGACTTCTTCTTGCTACCAGTCCCAGAGCGGTCGCTACCGCCATCCTCTTCTTCCTCATCTGAGAATCTTGTACGACCAGCATCCAGAAAATCCTTGCCTTCCCTAGATGACCGTATAATCTTGTCTCGGTTAGGTATTCTCATAGGCGATGAAGAAACAGATTCAACAGGCGATCCTTTCATCTCATGGAAGCTGGATTTCGTTTTATGCGAACCAGATATCTTAGAAGAACTTGAAGTGGCTACAAGAGAAGGTTGTATCGCTCCTAAATCCCTTTTCAAAGAATCGGCACCGTCCAAACTCCGATGAGAAAGAGAGCTCCCTACATCTTGTCCAAGTGGCGGCCAATTCTTAGAATGGGAACCTTTTTTCTCTTTTCTACCACTGGATTCTTTACCTGGAAGCTTATATAGCTTCACCTTTTTCTCCTTCCTATGGTCATTATCACTCGTAACAGGACCTCTCTTTTGTGGGAGATGCTCAGAACCGTTGAGGGACCCGGGATTAGTTTGAACATCCGAGGATGCTTTCACTTTTCTCTTCTTTGAATTGCTTTTGGTACTACCACTTCCTCCTCCCACGTAATCATCACCCACGGCACCCAGTAGTTTGTCGTCTCTTTTATCATTGGGCGCTCGGTGGACGACATTCATGTTATATTTCGAGTCCTTAGAAGAATGGTCCATACTTTTAGACTTATTAGTTCCACCTGATGCGGAAGGAAAGCCAATGCTCGAGGTCGGGTCAACTTTCACAACAGACCCACTATGCACTGATATCTGGTCTTCATCAATCATATCCAGACTATCAGTTCTGACTTTCTTTAAAGGTCTAGAGTAATCTAGTTCTTTCTCTTTTCGGTTTTTAGTCTTTAAAACTTTCGTAGCACCTGTGCAAATGATTCATCCAAAAATGAGATTCTTATTGTCAAGTAGAGCAAGTAAAAGAAGTCGGCACTAAAAAAAGAAAGATCATGCCTTCATCCGATAAGATATCGTGAAATTCCTGCTTCTCTTTATACTTATGCTTGTGCTTCTCAACAGGAACATCGCTCGACTTGTTTAAATGACGAAAATTAGCTTCATCTCCAACAGGCAACTGGTTCACATCATCTAAACTCCTGCTTTTCATCGCTCCATCATGCTTCTTCGAGTTAGATAGCTGTGGGGCATCCCCTTTAAGTGTTGCACTCGGTCTTTCGTTTGCTCCGTGTTTCTTCTTCCCACCACCAGGCCAAGCATTGAAATCATAATGATGGTGATTTTGCTCCGATTGCCGAGCATTAGCCACTCCTGGCACAACTCCGCTCAGATTACTGTAAATATTACCCTCAGGAGCAGCAGGTGCTTGGAACCTTGCTATTAGAGCTTTTGTTGTTTCCTCCTCACTAAACACACATTGGTTCATTCCAGGCCTACAGATTCATAAACAATAGGTTAAAGGTCATAAGATCTGAATGATAGTATGTTCTTTAAGCATTCTACGTGATGAACAAGAATTGCAGCTAAAATCAAACTTACAGCCAATCCAGCATGCTGCAAAGCCACTTCTCAGGTAGGCTGGCAGGGTTTGTGCCCAGTGGAAGAAGCCGCCATTGTTGACACTTGTCGCAACAAACCCAGTTGTCTTGTCCATTTACATTATCCACTGCAGCAGGAGCCATATCAGATACTGTCCCACTTGCAGTGTTCATGACAGCTTCAGGAAATGCTTTTGAAGCCAATGACTTGCCAATTTTCACAACAGATAATCTCTCCCTCGATATGGGAATAACAGGCGTTGATTTTTCAAATACGTCAGAATGATTTAGTCGATCCTCGAAAGGCGTCTCTGATGCATCTATTAGATTATCATCTTCGTCCAATTCCCCAAAGAAATCTCGGTATCTATCGTTCGTTTTTCTGAAGTTCTGTGTCTTCTGATCTTCAATTTCAGTTCTGGTTGAGATGTTGTCCGCTTTACTAATACTCTTCGTTTTGGAACCTGAAGAGCCAGATTTCGTACTACGTTTTGAGACCTCTCCGTTGGGGATAAAATCTGTTTGACTAAACTTTGACTTCTTTTTGCCCTCGGGTAATGAATGATCCTTTCCTGAAGTATATTTCATGTTGTTATGTGCATGTAGTGCTTTATGATTAGTATTCAGCTCGTTTGAAGCGTTCTTTCCCCTTGAGGCAGCCTCGATCGAGTCAATAGTTTTGTCCCTCTTGCTTTCTCCAGATTTTTTTGTAGAAACCGAAGTATCGTCGAACTTACTGGCTTTTTTTGGCTCCTTGACCTTTCCAGATGACCCGTTACTTTGCTTCTCGTCCTCTATAGCAAGTGGAAGCTCTACGGCTGGACCGTCTTCCAATTGATTGAAAAAATGTCTGTCCCTAGCCACAACTTTATCTACCTCCGTTAATATGTCCGATGGCCCATTCTGACTTTTTGTTGTTTCGCCTGCAATGGCACATGAATTTGCTAAAAGTGGAAGCTTTAACGCATTCGAAACAAGCTCCTCACAAGCTACCATATCAATTTCTGAAGTCTTTTTCGACGTAATTGAGCCGTTCAGAAAGTCCTTATTTGTGTTCTTTGGTTCGGACAAGAAGTCATTCGTATCTTTCGACACTCTCTTCTCAACTAACATTGGACCGCCTTTCAAAGAAGGCTCCCCAAGTAATGGCCGATCCCGATTGGTATGTTGGACACGAGTAGATTTTTTCTCTCTTACAGGCTTCCCCGTCTGAGTCAGGTGAATAAGATCATCAGGAAGAGGGGATAGCAAGAGACCTCCATGAACCGGAAATGATGTCATCATCTGCTCCACGAATTAATTGCAATTTGATCAATGAGGCTCATCGTAGCAGTAAAGAAAAGGAGAAACTATGAGCGTCTTATAGACAAATATACCTGAAGAATGCTAGTTGGAGATTCAAATGGGCCATTCTGAATCTCTCGAGAAACCCCTTCACTTTCCGAGGGGCTGTCATCTAATGATGAAGATGGTGAAACATCTAGGCCAAGACCACTATAGATCGCATCGTTTTTTCTCGTCGACAGGTTATCAGAACCCACTTTAATTCGCACCTTCAGTGATTTTTGGTCCAAAGAAGTAGTGGATTTATTGTTCACACACCCATATCCAGAAGCAAGTTCTTCGACATGCTGGAAAGATGTGCATACTTCTTGTTTGGACGATTCATTCAGATTCGAACCTCTGGTAATGGGCAGTGACGTAGAACTAGTAGAAGGAGGGCCAGGTCTTATCGACTGAGGTGTAGTTGAAGAAACTACAGAGTTATTATGGCCAACCTGAATAGAAACACGTGTTTAATGCTCAATAAGGCCATCACCAACGACGATCAAGAATGACAAATTATCAAAAACGCAGAAAGAAAACAAGTTTACCTCCTGCAGAAAATTATTGGGCGATCTGGATGTATTGCAATTATGACCTTTCGGTGGAGTCCTTGAATGAGGCCGAACCGGAGACCGTTGATAGGAAGGTAAAAACGAACCATATCCACCAAATTTTGCCCCTGTAGTAAGCACATTAGCATCCAACTTTTACTTCATAAACGACAACTAAAGTTAGCATACACACGAACAAAAAAGATCCATCATCCTACGGTGGTTCGACTTACCCAAATTCTCTGCAGAGACTCCGCCTTCAAAATCTTTCTGAAAGTGTCCCAGAACATGTTGAATTTTCACATCCTGATCAACAAGTTAAACATCCCTCAAACACATATAATACGACCTTAGAACACATAATAAGACCGCAGTCAAAGTCAGCACGGTCGATATCATATCTCCATCTGGGAAACGAGTCAAACATGACTAATGTTCTTGTCTAGCAACGAATAGTTATTATACTAAAATCGCTCCCCGACATCCACAGTAAACAAATTCATTACATTAACAACCGAACGCTCTTAACTTCAATACTTACATTCCCGATGATAAACGAAGCATAAAGATTACAAGAGGTAACCGTAACGATTCCTCCATGACATTTGACTTCCAATTCAACAGATCCATAGCAGATATTCAAGAACAAATAACAGGCAAAATTCTTCGTCTTCCCGGAACGGTTCCTGGAATCATGCTTAAGTTTCTTCACCTAAGATCTACTCATTCTTTCTTACATTTTCTCTTATTCACTAGGCTCTAACTATGACTATAAGCATTCAAACAGGGAAAGGAAAAAGGAGATTTAATTCAGCAAACAAGGTCAAATCCAGAATCTAGAAGTTGCAATATCAAAACAAGATGAACAAAAGGCTTACGATGTAGGAGAGAGCAATATCAGGGTCGATGTTTGAATCAAAAACTTCATTGTTCTGATAAGACCAAGCTTCTCCTTCTTCAAGCTCAGTATCTTCCATGTCTCCTGGCACCGCCCTATTTCCTTCCCGGCATCCCTACCCCGACAGAAATCATTGAAAACCCATTCAAAAAACAAGAACAAGAACAAGAACAAAGAACAAAGAACAAAGAACACAGCTACCTCAAAACCAAACGTTTGTCGCCCTGACAAACATCCAAACCCAAATCTTCACCCAACCCATCTCACAAAATCAAAAACCCACGAAAACCCATTAACGATTTCCCCCAAAAACACTCGCAATCCCACCCGATCACGCCAGTAAAATCAAAACCACGCCGAAATCGAAAATTTTAAAAGAACCCCACCAGAAATTCTGGGAAGATAGAATGAAATAAAACAAACTCAAAATCACCGATCTTCAGCACAAGCAAGGTTCGATCTCTGTTGAGTTAACTCGAAATTCATTAATTGTAGATTTCAATTATTTAGCTGGAATTCCCAAGCAAGCAAAAAAAAAAAAAAAAAAAAAAAAAAAAAAAAACCCACCCTCTTCTCCCCCGGTTTTTTGGTGTGAACAGCAGCCGCGTTTTGTATAATTTTTCTCTCCTTTTTTTTTTAATTTCAATCTCTCTCTTTCTTCATTTTCTCGCTCTGTCAAAAGAAATTTGTAAAATTTTATTTTACCTCGACTCATATACCAGATGACAGAGACAGAAAGATTCCATTGTCTTCCAAAAAAAACAATGAACATCTGAGTTTATTTCTAATTAAATGTTACATCACGAGCTTTATTCATATCATGGACAGCCTTTGATCTCCTCATTTTATCCATAATTATTTAAAAAGATTTTTTTTTTTAAATCAATACATTATCCATGTGGGATGAAACTCCCACGACTAATTCATGAAATGATCATAAATTTTTAATCAATTAATATTACCCAAAGCAAAGTCATGTGAGCTTGTACTCAAGTGGACAATATCATACTATGTGGGGAGTGGTGAGACGAAATTAGTAAATTAATCTATTTATTTATTAAAAATAATTTGGGGCTTTTTCCTTTTATAAATAATACATTATTGGCAAATTTGTCGTTCATATCATTCCTAAAATAAATTTAGACTCTAAGCCTAATAACATGGTTTTATACCTCATTCGTTTCATAATGTTTTTTAAAAAATTAAAGTATATTGATGTCATAAATTTAAAAATAATTTAATCTACAATATCCTATGATTTTTATTTTAAATTAATAAAAAATAGAAAATCTAAATTGATATTCACGAACTTAAACTCGACCCTATGGCTAAATTCGTTAAATTCTACAATTTAACGTCAATTCAATTAGAAATAAGTGTTAATTATTGTTCTGTTAAATTTAATTTAAAAGATATTTATGAATATAAAAAATATTTTTTTATTTATTTTGGTGTTTAATATTTTTAAAATTGAGATTTAAAGTTGATAATTATTTATAGTTATTGAAAAATAAATAATCGACAAAATAATTATAAAATCTTAACAAATATATGTATATACAATTATATTTAAGCAAAATAATATATATTTTTTTAATTAACACGTCATTTGATTTAATCTAAATTATTATTATTTTTTATTATTAAATTTAACTCAAATAGATCGATAATCTAACTGACATGTACTATTTGAGTTGAATCGAGTAAGTTATTCGAGTCACCGAATTTTTTGAATCAATAACAAATTTAAAAATTTAGTAACTTGCCACGATTATAAACGTCACGTTATCATTTTGACAAATACAACAACATTTTGACCTATTTAATAACGGGCGATTGATAATAAAATTATAATACGTTAATTAATCAATTAAGTATAAGTAGGTGAATTTTTGGTGGCTTGTGAAAAGTCCACAATACCCAGCCCATATGATATTGTTTTTCTGTGGGTATTCTTACCACTGTTCTTTAACTGCTTATAAGATTTGCACTAATTGAATATTGACCGTCGTATTTATTTATTTGGGTTGAAGCGTTTCATCACGTGGGGCCATAACGTACGGTGCACGATCCTAGTAGATTGTCTCGTGTACTCCACTTCGTCGTAAGGGATTATATCGTGTCGGGCATAGACCTAATAGATCATCTCATATACATGCAAAAAATGACCTCTTATATTATCTCGTGTGGTGCACGATTCATATTTTATTATTTTGTAAAAATAAAAGTGGGCATGTCTGAAATAAATTAATTTAACATTTTTTGAGGAAAAAGTTTGAGTGGCAAAGTTGTTATTATCTGGAAAATGAGGGCTAAATTACGAGTGTCAGTCTAATCGGGAACTTTCTTGGATGTTATTTGAACATGTGACAAATAGGAATAAAGGATAATTATTTTATGTTTTTTTTTTCATTTATAATTTTGTTTATAAATTATTTAGCAGACATATAAGCACATATTTTATCCTTTTGAAAATGATACGTAATATTGACAAATATTTTAAATGTTTGAAAATTTAAATTTTGTAAATCTAAAATAAATAAAAATTTATTATATTTTTACTCTAGTAAGTATTGGGATTAATATTAATATTTAATATTTTTTTTTAAATCTTGAAAATAAGATAAAATACCGTGTTAATCAAATCTTAATATAAAATATACTATTAACTAATTCTTAAAAATAAAGGATAAAATATTAATTAATTACGGATATCTAAAATATATTATCTAACTAATTATTATAATATGTTATCTAAATATTATATATGTATTAATATTTTCTATCAATTTTGTTTTAATAGAAAAAAATGCAGCGTTCAGAGTTATATTCTTCATTTTGGAGCTACCGTTTAGAACGGATTTAAATAAAAAATATCGTAAAGAAAGACATTTTGAGTTTTATTATTTTTATTTTTAAATTAAGTATAAATATACTTTTGTAATATTATTGAAACGAGATGGAAAACATTTTCTAATATTTAACTTGACTATAATAATTATTTTTTTCTTATTCCTTTGAATTCTAGCTTTTTTTTTTTTTTTTTTGTTTCTTATTAAAAATAAAAAAATTATACAACTAGGAGCAAATCATATATTTTAATTCATGGACGCATTTATGCCAAATAATATTTACATTCAAAAATTATAAAATTATAATTATCATTTCAAAGACCTTCACTATTCTAATTAAATTAAAAAAAATTATTTCAATTAGTTTGTAATTTTTAATGTACTTAGGAATCATCTCTTTAAACGGCATCTTTATACGTAATTTAATCAACAAATTTATATTAAACAATTTACATTCTAACTTTAAAAATATGTTTTAAAATATTTATGAATGATGCCGAGTGAGCTTATGATAATTAAGTAATAAAAATAATATAATGAAACATATGTCTTTATATATATATTTTATATATATATTTTTTGGAAAATGCATTTAAATTTCTTAAAAGGATAGGGATGAAACTGAAAGTATTGTAGCATTAAGGACCGACTGAAACATATATTAATAATATATTATTTATAAATTAAAAATGGAAATGTTCCCACATCGAGAACAGTGAAAAAGTGGATACCTTCATAAGGAACTGCCGAATTGGAAAAGCCCGCCGGGTCCAGTAGCGTGGGCCTGTGACCCAAGTGGGGGCATTAAAGAGGGTAGTGAAGGATTTAATTGGGCTTTGGGGGCCCAAAAATAGCAATAATTGACCAGCCCAGTTAGCTGACCTAAATGGATCAGTGTTAATGTTGGGCCAACCGAATCCCAGGAGGAGGTGAGAAGCCCAGCAGGTTTGCTGGCTTTATCAGAGCAGCAGCAACTGATCCGTCAAACTAAGCTAGCTCTGCTGGTCAAAATTCTATATCAAAAGGGTTTCCCATTAATAGCCCCTTCAACTCCAACCACCATCTTTTTACATTTTTTTTTTTTTTTTTGACCTCTACCTCACTTGATCTAGGTGGCATCGAGAATATTGTCGTCTTTGAAGATAATATTTAACGGGTCAACATAAAATTCCTCTCATTCACAGAGAGGAGGCATGCAAGCCGAGGTCACGATACAGTACCGAGATTGGATCAACCATAATAGTGTCACGATAACAGATGTTGAGGACTCAAATTCTCTCTAGTCTCACCTGATATGGGTCGCGTTGAGAATATCGTCTTTGGAGATAATGTTTAAGGAAAATCTCTTCCTCCCTCACTCACTCACAAAGAGTAGGCATGCAAGCCGATATCACAATACAGTACCGAGGTTGGATCAACCACCATAGTGTCACGATAACAGATGTTGAAGACTCAGTTTAAAGCCATTTGCACACCGTTTTAATTTATTTCATTTACTTTTTTTCTCTTTCAATTAGGGTTGGATGCATAGTACTTTCTTCCAAGCGAGTAGTCCCGTCTAATCTAGGGTCATGTCGAGAGCATCGTGTTTAGGGATAATATTCAAAGGGTTAACCTAAGATTCTTCCCTCACTCACAAATAGGCGGCATGCAAGTGAAGTCACGACAAGATACCAAGGGTAGATCAACCACCGTAATGTCACAACAAGAGATGTCCGAGATGTCGATGGCTCAATTTATGTGTTAGCACTTATTTACGCACCATTAGTAATCCTAGGTGGACGAAACAAATTCTATTTTTCTTAAATAAGTATCTTAAGCTATATTGCAACTAAATTGGATATAATATCCTAAAAGAAAAAACTATATATGACATTTTCTAATTATTACTAATTATTACCAAGAATGTGTTAGAAATTGGAATCTCTCACTCATGCTAGTTGAAAGTCAAAGAAAAGAAAAGGCAATACCAAGAACTAAGAAGAACAAAGCATGACAGAGAGAACCAGAAGATGGAGAACTAAAAAAAAAATCCACCAAAAAGATGAAATCCATTATGTCTTTGAAATGTACCTAGAAATTTGAAGCCAAAACTTCATCAAGATTGGCATTCCCTTGATACAGATCCATCAGCTCAGGAACGTACTCAAGATATTTGATCACAAACGTCTCCAGAAATCGCTTCTCCACTGGCAACAGAACCGTCGTCAAGCTCAAATCTCTCTTCATCAATCCTCTCGCCGACAGAACTCTGAGCACAGAGCACCTCGGGATGATCCTCTTCTCCAAGCTGAAGAACAGAACCACTGGAGTTTTCGCGATCGTTCCCGCGGATTTCCCCATCTTCTCCGTGAAATACTCCATTCCTCTCGAGATCTTCTCCTCCGATAAGATCATACAGTGCGGATGCTTTCTGAACGCCATTAGAATCTCGTCCTTCGACCAGCCCCATTTTCGGTACACATCGTAGCATCGGTTCCAGATCGATCTGTTTCCTTTGCCGGAAATGGCGTGTATCGCTAATACGAAGGTGGATTTGCTCGGATCGAAGCCCATTTCCTTGATTTCGGCTACGGTTTCTTCGAAACTGTCCGTCTTTTGCATCAGAGTCTCGGGGAAATGCGTCAGTAACAACGCGATGCACGGTTGTGGCACGCCTTCATCTCGCAAAACGTCGATGTTCGGCATCAGAGTCTTCGAGTGATCCTCGAGGAAAATCCAGGACGTTCGTTTCAGAGCGGCGACGACTTTCGCGTCCGAGAGCAAAACGCTCTTCAGATACCTGTAAGAAGGAATAATCTGATTCTGCAAGCTTCGGGTCAGAACCGTCGGGTCGGAGGTTAGGGCTCTAGCGAGGTCCAGTCTCGAGGCGCCAATGGAGTAGAAGAATTCCAGTTTAGGGAGAAGAGTTTGGTTTACGCTAGCGAGGAGAAGTGAAGGGCGTTTACGGACGAGCTTTGATATCTGCGATTTGGAGAAACCATGGCTCTCGAGAAGCTCCAAAACGGAGTCCGGCTTTTCGCGGTTGTGAAGCTGGACCTTCTCGGACACAACAATGGCGGTTTCGGGCAGCAATCCACAAGTGTCTGTGAGGTAAGAGATGGTGAAGTTGTGATGCTCGGCTGAGAACTTGGCAGTAATTAGTCTGTGAATAGTATGATTTCTGTGAATAGGGAATGGGATTGTGGAGCGAAAGGAGCGGAGAGGAGCGCAGAGGTCGAATTTGAGGCGGAGGCCATGGAAGTTCTGCAACTGTAACATGTGGATGAAGATGAAGATGAGATGGCTTCCGATTTGCAGGTCAGTTGAACAAAACAATTATCTGTTCAATTTCGCCTGAATTCTGAGTTCCAAATTCTGGGGTTTTCAATGTCGACGTGTCCTAACTTTGCTCCATTATCTTGCATTCCTTTATCCGAGAAGATGGATGGAAAAATATCTGTTTTAGATTTTATTTATTTATCTACTTGTTTTTTCTTTTCTTTTCTTTTTTTTTTAATTTTTAAAATTTTCAATTTGAGGTCGTCTTTAACCTATTTAACCATTTTAAATTTTATAAATCTAATAATTTTAAAATTCTGAATATACCTCGATCTAGAGATGGAGGGTATTATAGCCAGACACCAGTCGGTGTGTCAGAGAGGACGCTATGCCCCAAGGGGATGAATTGTGAGATCTCATATAAGTTTTAGAGGGGAACAAAACATTCCTCATAAGGGTGAGGAAACCTCTACCTACCATACTCGTTTTATAACCTTGAGGGGAAACCCATAAGAGAAGCCTTGTGAGGACAATATCTGCTAGTGTAGGCTTATGCCGTTACACCAATATTCCTTCAAGCCCACTATTAGTAGATATTGTCCTTAGCCCGTTACGTATCGTCGTCAGCTTCACGGTTTTAAAACGTGTTTACTAGAGAGAAGTTTCCACACCCTTATAAGGAATGCTTAGTTTCCACACCCTTACGTATCTAGTCAGCCTCACGGTTTCAAAACACGTTTTTCGGAGCTACGCAACGGAACCAATACTCATCCAAATACTATCCTCTTTGGACTTTTCCTTTCAGGTTTCCACACACTTATAAGAAATATTTCGTTTCTCTCTCCATCCAATATGAGATCTCACAAACCTACTTCCAGAGGAAACTAGTGAGGATAACCTGACAATTGATAGCCAAAATCGATTTTCCAAATGGCTCAACCCCATCATAATCTTCCTTCACCCGAAGAAGAAAAGATGGTATTGAGGATTGTTGGGAGAGGAGTCCCACATCGACTAATTAAGAAGTTGATCATAGATTTATAAGTAAGAAATACATATTCATTTGTATGAGGCCTTTTGGAGAAACCAAAAGCAAAGCCACGAGAATTTATGCTCAAAGTAGACAACATTCACACTATTATGGAGTTTCGTGATTTCTAACATATGGATCTTCACCCATCGGCAGTACAAAGCCACGAACATTGGAATTCTAAAGCTAGTTAAGTTAGCGAAGTAACAAGAGCAGCGCTTCTTGCCTGGGTAGCTTGAAGTTCTATTGCCCAGACCAACCACTTCAGTCCACAAACCATATTCATAGAGATTTCAAGCAAACCTCCAATTAGAAATGCATAGAAAACCAGGTGTGCTTTGAATGGCCAAACTATGCTGTGACTAAATCTTTGTCCTCATAAAAACAGCAGCTTTCTCTGCAACTTCGAATTACTCTTTGGGCTGAAGAACAAGAACAGTAACCAATAAGTGAGCTCCAGTGGGAGGTTTTCTTACTGATATATTGATCACTTAGTACTTCACTCAATCAACCTAATTCCTTCAACACCCTTCTTGAGTCAATGGTGATAATCCACAAGCCTTGGAGTGAGGGAGAGAGAACATGTCCTTATTCGGTATAATATATACATGAGATTGAAACCTCCATCAATTGCAGGTTGAGATTGAAATATCGACATCGAAAATAGTTTTGAATCTCTAATCTATTCTTATCAACTAATTTTTTTCGAGCAGGTTGGAGATTGAAATATAGATAACAAGGGTAGTTTTGAATCTCTTATCTATCATATTTTCTATTCTTATCAACTATATATATTTTTTCGAGCCGGTTAGAGATTGAAATATAGATATCAAGAGCAGTTTTGAATCTCTTATCTGATCACTCAATCTGGAAATATCACAATTTCCTTAAGGCTTTATGCAATAACGCTCCTTGAAGAAATCTGCATGCTCACCAAGTATGTCATCGACCTAAAAGAATGGATCGTAACATGGAATCTACGGTGGTTGCAAAGCTCCGAATGAACTCGAATGAATCTTGAGTCGAGTCTTGACTTTCTCTTTTACCTTGTGTTCGTAGGTGAACGAGTGAAGTTCGTTACTCTGGCAGAACTTCAAGTAAGTTGATGATTGATGGAACTTCAAATTCAGTTTCTATAATTTCATTGGCATTGTTTCATTCATTTTCTTCTTTATTATAGATGGGCCTAATTTATGGGACTCCTTAAATGGGCTTGGGCTGAGATG
The DNA here is from genome assembly GCA_033971965.1 of Cucurbita ficifolia. Taxonomy (NCBI): domain Eukaryota; kingdom Viridiplantae; phylum Streptophyta; class Magnoliopsida; order Cucurbitales; family Cucurbitaceae; genus Cucurbita; species Cucurbita ficifolia. The sequence continues at coordinate 9,475,978 of CM066978.1, forward strand.
AGTATTTTATAAATTTATTTTATTAAAAAATACTTATAATTATTATATTTAACTTGCCTAAAATTGATGGCATTAATAAATACCCTAATCAATTTTAAATAGCCAATTAAAAAAAAAGCATGGATGAACAATTGTTGTTTTTTAAAAGGAAAATATTTATGTAACGCATTAACAATTAATTTATTTGACAAATATTCTATTTTTTTAATCTAATTTATTTTATTTGTTGTTATTATTTTAAAAAAAATTTATTTGGATATTGAATTGTAAGAGCAAAATTTGGGCCCTACCGACCCTTTCGGTGCCACATGTTAGCTTGTTAAACTTAAATTAAGGGTCGTTTTTAATGGTTAATAAAAAGTATTTCAAATAAGCATTTGGATATCGAAAAAATAACATAAATCGGTAGTGCTAACACGAATATAACTTGGTAATTAGACCTTCCTACAATTTTTAAGAATGGCAAGTTCGAACCTCGAACCCTTTAATTTGTGTTTTTCTATTCTTTTTGGAACTATAAACGGATTGAAATCTATCTTACTTCATAATTTACAACATCGACCGACAAATTGGTATTTAAGGCATGATGAAAGAGTGTATAGAAAATAATAAATAATTTTTTATTTATGAAAGCTCACAATTCATATAAAATCATTAAAAAAACGTGGACTCATATATTTAAAAAAAAAAAAAATATATATAATTTTAAATGATAATAAAATATACTTATTATTTCCTATACTATTATTTTGCCTATTGGCTTTTGCTCATCCACTTTAATAATTCCATCATCCCATCATCCAATATCAACTTACCAATTTAATTAGGGTTTTTTGTTTTTTATTTTAAATTTTTAGATCATAAAATACAAAAATTCATTTATAATAATTAAATAATTCAATTTTTAAAACTATAATACATACAATTTAAAATTTTAAGAAATTACAAAAACACATTTAAAATTCAAAAATCGTATAGATAAATTCCTTTCAAATAATTGTAATTTTAATCTATTTAATTTTTTTTTAAAAAAAAAACTAAAGGACTCGAAAGGCGTAGAATGTTTTTCAAATCGTTGGATGTCTTCAGATTCTCCAAACCCGAACGTTCCAGCTAAGAATTTTTATGGCAACCGGCAGAGCTAGAAACTAGCATCCGTTTTCAAGATTCTGACCAAAATTTAGAATCATGATTCAGTACGTGATTGTCTCGACATTTTCTTACATTCTTTACGATATTACCTACTTTATTATCAATATATTTTAATTCTATAATAATTGATATCTTATCTACTAAACTATGTTTTAATTACTCGCCTAATTTATACTTTTTAACCGAAAAAAAAAACAATTTTATTTGATGTGAGCTGCATTTTGGTCCACAAATTCACAGTTTGGTTTTCTTTTTCTTTGAAATTATAGAGACAAACAGACAGAACCCTAACATTCAACAAATAGAAGAGTTTATACTGTTTTCTTCTGAATTTATATCATGTCCCCATTTAGTTCCCATGCACACCACACGTGGTGTGTTTGTTACAAAACTTTGGTTTCGAGTTAGACGTAATGTGACAAACAGCTCGATAAATTAACAGATGTGTTGTCGGGTGAATCAATTAATCGTGGTCATAGTCGAACGTTTTAGAAAACGGGTATGTTGCATCAATAACATTTTTGTGCACGGGTTTAGTTCAATATGCATAAATCAAATTTTAGATCGACTAAATTCATAATTCATTTTTTTGTGCACGATTAACGAGACTAACAAATTTGTGACACTATAAATCAATGATACATGAATGAATCGAAACTGAGTGATTCAAATGATATGATAGACTAATAAAAACTTAAAAAGTAAAATTAGTACATATACCAACAAGATGCACATTTCTTCTCAGTGACTCAATCATAGAAACTTCATTGCTGGAACGGTTAGGTGCCGAATCCATCCAAACCCGGGATATAAGGCAGTACACAGTCTGACCAACTTAAATGGATCATATCTATTTCAAATGAATTTCCAACAATTTAGAGTAAAATAAATCACCCTTATTTAATTTAAAAAATTATTATTATTATTATTTTTAATTTCACATAATTTTTTTTAAAATGTGGATAAAGAATTATTTATAAAGGTTAATTAAAGAAAATCACGTGTTTTTTTTTTTTAATAAAATAAAATATATGTTGAAGTGTAAAAGATATTTAAAGTCAAAATATTAAAATGGTCAAATGGGAAAGAAGGAGGGAATAGAACCAATCAATAGCTGCCAATTGGCAGAGAGAGAATGAAATGATCTTAAGCCATCAATGATCAAACCCAGCCCTCATGATGCAACATAATTCCATCATTGCCCCTTGATCCTCCCAATCTTAGACCATTATTGCCCCCAACCCAACCTAACTCAGCTTCGGCAAAAATCAAATTAATTATTTTAAAAAGATTTATTTTCACAGTTTTTTAAATGATTAAGGATTTAAATGAAATTGAAACCAATTTTTCAACTCTTAAAAACAAAATCATTTGATTTTTTTCCTAATTATTAATCGCTTTATATATATATATTTTTTAAAATATATTGTAAATCAAAAAATTATATAAATTTTCATACCCACTTTATAGAAACATTTTTAAATTTTAAATTGGTTACGAAATTATTGTCTTGTTGGATTATGTTACTGAAAATCTAACTTTATTCTATAATGTCACGACATTATTCGTTCATTTAATTTATATCATTATATAAATAAAATTAATAGAAAAACATTTCTAAATATATAAATAAAGTGAAAAGAAGAATGATTCACTACAACAATAGAATCATGCAATTATTGTTTATACACATAAATCATGTAATCAATTGTATTATTTGTAATTTGTAAATAAAAATAAACAATTCAATAAAGACAACATTATTCCCGTGGCATTACGACCTTTACCACAACGATGTTGTCCTTAGATCAAATTATTTCGTGGATTGGATTTTACCTGACTGTCTACGCCTCCATTGCGTGTGCTCGGGGTAGAAGTTTTGTATAAATGTATCGCCATGCTATTAAGTATTTTGATTTAAGTTCTTTTCTTTCTAAGAGGTGGAATAGAATAACCCGGTTGAAGCGTAATGATCATACGTCTGTAATGCATTGTATGTCCCATAATAGGTCCCATTCTTCTACCCTTTCCCTGGAGTCGATGACGGTTCATAGACTTAGAAGATAAACTCTAATAAAAGAGTGGGATGAACCAGATCGAACAGGTTAAATGATAGTCAGACTCAGAAACTCGATGTTAAACCATAGTCGAGGTTCATTTTGGTCACCTCGTCAACTATTTTTAGTCACTTCACTATTTACTTAATAACATTATACTAAAATGATTCAAAATAAAAATACAGATATTAAAACAAATAAAATTTAAAAATACACATAAATCAATTGACATAAAATATTTATTATCGATCAAAATAAAAATAATTCAAATAAATATATTTTAGGATTTATTTAGAAATATAAAAAATGATTCGCTTTCTTTTTTTAGGAATAGAATAAGGTTTACGTGTGAAAGGAATATAATTCCAAAAGCACAAAAATTCAAAAAAAAAATCAAAATTATTATTTTTAATTAAACAATTAGGTGTATAAATCACTCAAATAATAATTTTAATTTATTTTTTAAAAAACAAATTATTGTACGTAAAAAGACATTAAAAAAAATCTAAAAAGTATCTTTTTGAAAATAAGATTGTAACTAACTTTCAAAAACTACAACGGGTAAATTTGAAAAATCTGAATTTTTTTTTTATTAAAATTTATTTTAAAAAATAAACGAAATAATGATGAATGGATGAACATACATAATTTTCAAAAATAGAAAAGAATTAAAAAATTTTATTTTTGTTTTTATTATTATTATTTTGAAAAGGTAATTTTTTCGTGGGTGGCTTTCAATCGCCATGATTACCACTCCCCAAAAGCTCTGCAGTTTCTCCAAGCAAACAAAAACGAAGCCATGCTTATAAACAAATGAAGAAAAAGTTGGAAATGTAATGGCGATTTCGTTTCACTCCTCTGTTTTTGCCTTTTCTTTTCCCCGATCTTGACTTTACCATTATAACTACTCATTAAACTAATGCTTTCCGAAGTCATCACATCCCCTTCAATCTTGCATGAGTTCATGTAACTTTCCCTTCACTCCATCCCATTTTCTTCTCACAAAAAGCTCTCGATTCACAGCGGAGAAGAAGAATATGCAGGGCGTTCCATGTCCCGCAATCGATTTTGTTCGTGTAATTTGAAGTGGGTTTCGATTTCTGAGACGGGTTTCTTAGTTGGGTTTGAATTTTTTGTGTTTTTTAGAATGGGGGTTGTCACTGTTGCGGAGTTGAAGCCGAGTATGTCTGGGAAGAGATCGTTTCGGTCGAGTTCGAGCATAAGGCATGCGACTGAGTGGTAATCTCTTGAACTAACTCTTGATTCCTGTTTTTCTGAGTGGGTTTTTTTTTTTGTATTGCCTGCTATGTGTTTGATGAATTGCTTGAGAGAGTGTTTGGCTGTTTGAGAATCTGGAATGATGGGTGTTGTGTTATGGAATTCAAATAGTGGTGATCTTTAGGAGTATTGGGATTTGGAAATCAATACTTGAATGTGTTTCCATGGAAATAAGAGAGTTGGATTGTCAGCTCCCTTCACTAAGAGACAGACCGAGTGAAACTAATGGCATACTGTGGCTAGAAAAAATGTAGAGTGATCTGAGTTAGGAAGTTAGCAATGACTGGAGAGGTGAAAATTGGAGGACTCCTTTTTCACATTTTGCTGAACTTCGTTCTTACAAGCTTACTACAAGCTCTTAAACGTCTTGATATGTGTGGATTCTCTTTCTTGCTCTAGGACAAGAGAATAAGTGTAACAGCCCAAGCCCACCACTAGCAGATATTGTCTTCTTTGTGCTTTCCCTTTCGAGCTTCTCTTCAAGGTTTTTAAAATGTGTATGCTAGGGAGAGGTTTTAACACCCTCATAAAGAATGCTTCGTTCTCCTTCCCAATCAATGTGGGATCTCACAATTCACCTCCCTTCGGGACCCAGCGTCCTCGCTGGCACTCGTTCCCTTCTCCTCCAATCGATGTGGGACCCCCCAATCCACTCTCCTTTGGGGCCCAGTATCCTTGTTGGCACACTGCATCATGTCCACCCCTCTTCGGGGCTTAGCCTCCTTGCGAGCACATCGCCCGATGTCTAGCTCTGATACCATTTGTAACAGCCCAAGCTCACCGCTAGCAGATATTGTCCTCTTTGGGCTTTCCCTTTCATGTTTCCCCTCAAAGTTTTTAAAATGCCTCTACTAGGGAGAAGTTTACACCCTTATAAAGAATGCTTCGTTCTCCTCCCCAATCGATGTGGGGTCTCACAAAAAGCTTGGGTCCTATTCTTTTTTGCTGAACTTTCGTTTTTTTCCCCTTTTAACCCCCCTCAGGAGATCAAGCTTTTCTGGAATGGTATAAAACATCTCATTCTCTAGACTGTAATCTTTCTATCAAGCTAAGTTCTGGTTCACAGAGCTTCAAAAGTGTGGAAGAAAACAATAAACAGTAGAAAATAACAATAATCCACCTTTGAGGTTGACCACCTTGAACATCTCGAGCCCACAGGACAAGTTCACGAGGCTTGGGGCTGATTTCTGTCTTCATTTGCTGCTTTATCATCAATTAATTTTGAGTTTTTCTATCTCTTGTTTCTCACAAAAGGACGGAAATTGTACAACATCTACGCAGGATGACATATTTTATGGCTTTACATTCTATAAGATGATATTCATCGATCTCTTAAACCATAATGCGCCTATGGCCAATGGTTATCTCTAATCATTTGAATGCTGTTGATATGTTCTGTATACTAAGTTGGTCCATTTTGATACCCATAAGTCAAGATCTTAACTTTTTACTGTTTATCAGTTTCCTTCGTCTTTAATAATAGATCCATCGTTTTCAGAATGGGCCACTCTGTTTGATAATATGTAATCTAGTGTTCTTGTCCATAATTTTGAGGTGTAGATAAAATCCTGTCAGTTCTTTCATGCAAACAGAAAGTTTTCTTTTTAATTTTATTTGGCTGATGATAATCTTGCAAGGTCCCTGCCAACACTAACAAGTAACAAGCATGTACGCTCGATTTGCTTATTCGTTCGGATGATTCTTCTCTTTTTGTTATCATTCTAACCAGTTGATAAATTGCAGGCCGATTTCTGATGTCTCCAGTGATCTCGTGATCGAAGTTGGAAGCTCGAGCTTTGCACTTCATAAGGTAAGGAAAATTGGGTTCGGTATCTTTTGAAATCAATTTCTATGATTTATATTCATCTAGCTTAACTCGATCTGATTTTTCTAGTGCAATCCAACATCAATATGGGATATTACGATCGATAATGCTTCTAGTTCTGGTTTGTTGCTTAGATAATAGAAATTTCAAAAAAGATTCACCTAGAACATTGCATAACTTATGAACCAACTGTAATTGTGTATAGTTTTTCCTGCTTTGTTTGAAAAACGAAAACGAATATTGTAGAAGTTGAAGGAAATGGATGATTGAACGAGCAGCTCCGCTCTTACCGTTACAATTGTCGATATTTTGCAGTTTCCTTTAGTTTCTCGGAGCGGAAAGATTCGAAAATTATTGTTGGAAGCAAAAGATTCAAAAACTTCCAGAGTTAACCTCTCTACTATTCCTGGAGGGGCTGAGGCATTTGAGCTAACTGCAAAGTTCTGTTATGGTATAAATATTGAGATTACATTATCAAATGTTGCCATGCTGCGTTGTGCTTCTCATTACTTGGAGATGACTGAAGAGTTTGCAGACAGAAACTTGGAAACCAGAACTGAAGCATACCTAAAGGAGACGGTATTATCAAACATATCGAACTCTATATCTGTTCTTCACCGTTGCGAAAGTTTATTACCTTTGTCAGAAGAGATCAATCTGGTAAGCAGACTTATCAATGCGATTGCTAGCAATGCTTGCAAAGAGCAGCTGACTTCTGGCTTACTAAAGTTAGATCATAACTATCCCTCTAAAACCGCTCGTAACATCGAACCAGAAACGCCATCAGATTGGTGGGGGAAGTCACTAAGCGTGCTCAATCTCGATATCTTCCAACGGGTTTTATCGGCCGTGAAGTCAAAAGGTTTAAAACAGGATATGATCAGCAAGATATTGATAAATTATGCTCATAACTCTCTTCAAGGCCTTGTTATCAGGGACCATCATTTGGTGAAGGGAAGCTCCTTAAATTTGGAACTGCAAAAGAAACAGCGGGTGATTGTGGAGCCAATTGTTAGCTTGTTACCGACGCAGTCTCGGAAGAGCCCGGTTCCCATGGTCTTTCTCTCGAGTTTGTTGAAAACAGCCATTACTGCTTCAGCTTCGATTTCTTGCAGATCGGACTTGGAGCGACGGATGGGCTTGCAATTGGACCAAGCTATTCTTGAGGACATTTTAATTCCTTCAACCACTCGTGGGAGCAGCCATAGCAGCATGTATGATACAGATTCAGTAGTGAGGATTTTCTCCATCTTTCTAAACTTGGATGAGGACGACGACGACGACGATTGTCACTTGAGAGATGAAAGTGAAACGATGTGTGATTTCGACAATCCTGGTTCGCCTAAACAAAGCGCGATTCTCAAGGTTTCTAAACTATTGGATAATTATTTAGCAGAAGTTGCACTTGACTCGAACTTGATGCCATCAAAGTTCATAGCATTAGCAGAACTACTGCCTGATCATGCTCGGGTGGTAAGCGATGGCTTGTACAGAGCTGTAGATATCTACCTCAAAGTAAGCATCTCTCTCATTGTCTTCTCTGTTGCGATTTCGCAGTATAATGTTCTTATAATCCTTCACAGGTTCATCCGAACATTAAAGACTCCGAGCGTTACCGCCTTTGCAAAACCATCGACTGTCAGAAGCTATCTCAAGAAGCATGTAGCCATGCTGCACAAAATGAAAGGCTACCAGTGCAGATGGCAGTACAAGTGCTATACTTTGAGCAGATCCGGTTGAGGAATGCAATGAATGGCAGCCACAATCAGTTCCTTTTCGGGTCGTCCAATGGTAGCCAGTTTCCTTTACGATCGAGCAGTGGCGCCGGTAGCGGAGCCATCTCTCCACGAGACAATTATGCATCGGTTAGAAGAGAGAACCGTGAGCTGAAACTCGAAGTTGCTCGAATGAGAATGAGGCTGACTGACCTGGAAAAGGACCATGTTTCTATGAAGCAGGAGCTTGTAAAGTCTCATCCTGCAAACAAGCTATTCAAATCATTCACCAAGAAGTTGTGTAAGCTCAATGTTCTTTTCAGGATGAACAGCATCAAACCGTTAGGGACGAAGAACAGTTCCGAAAACCGGTTCCCGTTTCAAAAGCGAAGGCGACATTCGATTTCATGATGCTGAATCTAATGAACTTTGATCAGTGAAAGTGAGTGTGTATAGTATAACCCAGTGAGGTTGATAGTTACTGAGTGTTGATTCTGGCTGTTGCTATGTTCATCCCAATCCCTTTGATACTTCATTTTCTCTTTCTTTTTTTGGTGGGTAAGTCTCAATAGTCAATTCAACGATAGTCAATTCAACGGGCACAAAGTATTTCTTATGAGAGTATAGAAGTATCTCCCTATTAGACGCGTTTTAAAACTGTGAGACTAACGGTAATACATAACGAATCAAAGAAGACAATATCTATTAGTGGTGGTTTACTGTTACATAATGCTCTCACGTCCAAACTGATTATGGATTGAATTGTCTCACAATACTCTAAACCTTATTCATGTACTATTTTCAGTTGTGCATATAAGTTAAAGGTCCCGACTCAAGACAATCATGTACATCTTGTTGGAGCAATCAAATTAGATTGAATCATTTGACGATTAAGCTCTCCAATCCTAACATGAATATCATATCAAATACATACGTTAAATTTGATACTAAATAGAGACGCATATATAATTTAATAATAATAACATCATCTTATATTTGTCATAATGAGAATAAGACAAAAGGGACAAAGCAATTGACATCCCATGGCTTATGTTTCATGTGGAAGTGATTGTGTTTGAACTTATGTTCCTCATATATATATATATATATATATATATATATATTTGTTTTTTTAATTAATTAAAAATTTAATGGATACCATCAATTATTTTGATTTTCTTCATATTAGCAAAATGAAGTGATAGTTTCTAAAAGTTGGTATTAAATATTAGAAAAAGGAGATATTAGCTAACAATTCTGTTTTTATTTAAAAAATTGAAAAAATTAATGTCAATTTGACATTAATTAAATAATTAATTGAATAAAAACAACATTAAAAAAATGGTAAAATGTTCCACGTGTTCGATCCTCAGCCCTTTTGTTTTTAAATTTTTTTTAAAATGACCAAAAATCCAAACGACGTCGTTCTCCGTTACATTATATAACCCATCTCTCAACGCGGGCGTGACACAATACAAGAAGCTCAGTCCTCAGATATGCCTCTTTCATTTTCTCGACTGGGAAAATCCATCCCCTTCTCCGGCCTTTTCAGGTAATTCCTCATAACTAGTTTCTGGCGATTCTTACCATCGTTGATTACTGAAAACATTATGTGAATGTAAGATCTTAGGAACAAGAAATGATTATTTCAACCTTCGTCGTATCGATGCCATGGAGACTGAAGTAATCTCAGTGTTTACAACAGTTTTATGTCGATGTCTCTGCATTTTTTTCTTCATTTTGGTAGCTTTTGTTAGAGTTTTGGTGACTTCTTTTACTTCTTTTTTCCGAGAGGTGCTAAATAGTTTGATTGAAAAATCGTTGATACTTCGATTTTGTTGCAATAATATGATTTATCTATCGATTTAAATAACATTTTGGTTCGGATAGTTTTGAGACTTGTTTAATTTTAGTCCCTTTACTTTCAAGTGTCTAATTTGAGTTCGGGTAGTTTGAATAAATCTTAAATTTAGTTGTTTAAACTTAATTTTTATTGAAATTGATTAAATAATAATGATAATAATTTTATGCAAGAAAATGTACTGTGTGAATATGTTTCCAAAATCTAGTGGAAAGATCCAAACTCTTAACTCTTAGTCTAGAAAAGTGCACAATAGCCTTAACTTTACAACTTATCTAATTATTTCTGGGCATCTCCTAATGTCTTCCTTTCCTTTGTATAGGCAACTGGAGCAAGAGATGGAAACTGTCATAAGGGTTTTGCAACCTGGACCTTTGGGAATTATTGAACACAAGTTTTCTGCTGAGGAGATGCGCTGGGCACAATCCACTGTTCGGGAAGCAGTAAATAATTGGCGGAGGAATTCAAGTATTTTAAAATAAAGCAATATTTCTAGTAATCATGTCTAGGAAAGAAACTGTTTCCATAGTGATATTGAAAGACATGTTTGTGTAATTTCTTAATGAAATTCTCAACAAAAATTAGAATAAATAGTGACATTCACTAAACTTGAAGTAAAACTTGTACGAATATGAAATCGATAACGATAATGAACCTCCTGGGTATTTTACATTCTTTTGAAGAAAGTTTTGTGGACCATCCAAACATGGTGGGAATGAAGTGTATAGCAGCTATAGAAGAAGGACATATAAAATGTTTTCATTAGCCTTTGGTAGTGCTTTTAGGGTAAGAACACATTTTCTTACTAAAGTTGGAAATTCTGACTCCTTTTCCTTCTCTGTTTAGTCTGTTCCCTTTGAGTGGTTTAGCAAATAATAATAAAAAAAAGAGCCTCATGTTAGTCTCCTTGTTGTTATTACATAATATCCCATATTGTTACTTCCTTTGCCTCTAGATTTCCAAGACTTCTCTGAAATTTGGGATCTTAGCAACTATTTACACCTTTGTAGCAAATTTGGGATACAAAGGTGTAAGTATGAGCTAAAAGGTGGGGATGACTGTTCTGGGATCTTTTACAAACTCTTAAATGGAAGAAGGAAGGGAGTTCTTATTGCTGAGGGACTTGTCAAGTTGTCATGGGTGGTTGTAGTTCTTATTCCCAAAGTCACTAGTGTCATATGAAACCAAGCTTATTTCCACTCTCATTTTTCTTTTACTTCCATAATCTGTTTTATTACATGCTACGTCTCTAAAGGTGCAGAAGAGCATTTATTGGAGAAAGAAAACACGAGCCATTTTGATTCATTGTAAATTCCATAGGAAACCCCTCTTTATTTAGCATGATCAGCGTGTGTTATATGAAGAGCAAGAGGGTAAAGCTCTCAATTCTTGACTTTGGAAGTCAAAATAGAGTCGAGAGTCCCCCAAACCAACCAACAAAGTAGAAAAAGGAGAAAAAGAAGAAGAAAGAAAGTAAAAACGAGAAAACGTGTATTATCAGCATATTTCTCAAGAGTTTTGTGCTGAATTTACAGCTTTTGTTTCAAACCCATATAGCTCTGGCACTCATGAGCAATGGCATAAGCTCGTTCCTGACCTGCAGGCTCATGAGCTCTCTGGCACCACCAATTAACTTCTGCCCAATGAACACAACAGGCACACATGGCTCGCATCCTAGTTGAAGCAGCAGTGTCTCAATCTGATGCCCATTGGGTATCTCATCAAGCTCATACACTGTAGGATTAGCCCCAAAGCTTGATATGAGTGCCTTTACTGTATAGCTCATTGAACATTGGCTTCTACTGAAGATCACTACTGGCTTCTCGGCTACCAACCCTTTCACTGCATTCATATCCATAGCTCTTGGAAATGTGCTCTTTCTGTTAAGAAGGAAGTTTGTTCTTTTTTTTGTTGATGAGTGTAAAGCTCCCACTTTGATCTATTTATACTGAGATGGAATTTCATGTCATAGGGTTGTCTGTTCATTTTCTGCAAGTTGGAATATCAGAATCTCTGCCTGGTTTTCCTTTTAGTATTGCAGGAAGCTGTGTAAGCAGATTTTTAAAATATCATTCATGACACTTGATATTTGATAATGACAAGGTGCAGTCTCATGGGAAAATGTAGAGACAGTTAATGCACAAATCAAAGTTGGACGAATGAGTGAAAGATTGGTGAAATTCTGGAGCCATTTCTTCTAGTTTTAGCCATTAAGAATATTGGAATTTACCATTTGTTAAATAGGTCAAGGCTTCTTATTTGACATTTATTGTTAACATTTCAGTATATTTGTTTTTCTTTTGTACTTTTTATTCTGTTTTTCTCTCTATTTCATTGTCATTTTCACATTGCTGAACTTGGCTTGGCCTAACATATTTTGGAGTATCTTCTTAGTTGGAGATAAGAGCTTGAGGCTTATCCAATTCTAAAGAAGTTTTGGATTTTCCTTTTTTCCTGTGCAAGATTTGGCAGCCATTTGTAAACAAAACAATGCAGGGAAAGGCTGGAAAAAGCCAGATCTTGGAGAATAAAGATGCTTTGGTAAAGGTAATCTTCCTAGCAGCCGTACATGAAGGAGATGACCAATTGAAGGTCCCACCAAATGATCTTCTTGGCTCTCGCCTTTTGCATCACCTGTCGGTAAATGCTTCTATATTCTGATAAAAACTATGTGCTGCGAATTTAATTGGTGATTACTTTTATAAAAACTTATAAAAGAAAATTAGTCGTAGTGATGATTTAACATGGTAATAGATGACATTAAATTTTTATGATACTATTTTTCTCTCTTTTTGTTGGCTCATGATTCAAATTTAGTATTCGAGTCTATATGTAAAAAGAAGTTAAGTGACCTAATAGCTATGATGTGTTGGATTGATCATTAATAATTGAACAGCAAAAACTTCAATTTTAAGTTGAATAGATTTGATAATTTTGAAAATATCTTGAATATGTTAGAAATTTGAGAGATCTATTAGAATCTCTAGTTGATATTTGTTAAAATCTTATAAACCTATTGTTACAAACATGAAATTGAAACTAAATTTGTAATCTAAGGCCAAGATAAAGATTCTTAAGTTTTGATTTGAGAGTTAAAAAGTTGTAAAGGTTCCTTGTTTTTCTGATTACAATTCCATGTCAGCCCAAATGAAAATTCGAATGAATTCCAAGGGAGGAATTACCCATTAGCTAACATGACATGACTTATCCTTCAATTGTCTCTTGTTTCATTGAAAGGGCAAATGAAAATAGTCTGCAAATCTTTTCAGCAGGAACTGTCAATATAATTTATGAGATCAGGAATAACAAAAATTCCCAATTAAGGCATAGAATCTTCTTGCATGAGAGATAACCTCTCTCTCTCTCGGCCAAGTGGTATTGTTCTTGGTGTTTTCTTATCCCAAGAGCTTGATGTGAACAGTTAGAACATATCTTCTTGTTCTCAGTTCTTAGATGAGGTACCTTTTCTTTAGCTTTTCTTCATCAAGAGGTTTTAGGTTCCACATCTTTCATATTTGCAAGCTCAACTATTGTTTGATTGCTTTTATTGATGTTGTGTTTATGAAATAAGATCAAAACTAGACAATGAGCCTAGAACATATATGTTTTGAGATTTGAATCAAAGATAATCAGGTTGTCAAGAGTAACTTCTTAAACTATAACCTTAATCACTCAAAGCCATTTCTTTGGATAATTGAGATATACTCCATATGAGTGAGGAAATTTGCATTCAGTCCAGTAAAAGCCTGTGTAGCATAAGAAAAAACAACAGATAACAGCCCATGAAAGTGTTGTTATAACCAGGAGAACTTGATTCGGCTAATTGAAGAATAAATGTGAGGAAGACTAAATATCTATGGAAGGAAACAAAAAGAACATTATATATTTGAGCACACCTCTTGTCCTTTGGGTACAGACTCAAGGCTCAAGATATGGCAGAATAAATGCCAAAGTAAAGTGGCCCTTCATGATATACCCTCATCTGGTCATACCGGAACCACAGAATTGTAGTGCTCTCCAAGTCCGAAGGCATGCTTATGGTATGACAGCCTAATACTTGAGTTTAGTACGCCGTCTGACTTGTATTCCTTCCCCATTTCCACATCAGGGAAGCATCCTGAAAATATCATGATATGTTTTTTAAGGCAATGGGTTAAAGCACCAAGTTCCAGCTGCCCACCCCATGCTGCTGTTGACTCAATTTCCTTGCAGTAGTTTTCGAACCTTTCAGCCATCGAAACTTCGGAATTACCTTCTACAACGTTGTCTGAGAGGAAAAATGGCATGTAATCAGTTGAATGGTCTCTCATGTAAGCTGCTACCATTTCACGAAGTTCTTGGTAATTGTATGGAGATGAACCTCCTGAAAGGAGGGCCAACTGGCTTTCGACTGCTCTGTATAGGCAATGCCCATCTGGCTTGATTTCGTTAACAGTCAAACCAAGAGGTCCAAGCTTCTTTTCCAATTGTTCATTCTCAATCATTCTATCACTCACAATGTTGCTCTGCTCCTCTTCAATTCTTCGGTCTCTTTCTGCTTCTTGTTGAGCCCTCTTCTCCCTCCGTCTCGTGCTTTTGCTTGGCTTTGAGTGATCGGACTGAACTGTCGTAGATACTCCAGCTATGGCCTTCACTAGATTCTCGATATTGTTTTTTTCATTTCCATTATTGTCACTGAAGCCTAAGGACGCAAGTTCTTCAGTCTGCTTCTTTTTTAGCTTCGCAGAAAGTTGAGATATCTCTTCCTCCACCTGCTTTTTCTTCATTTTTTGTTCAGCCTTGCTACCTCTAGCAGCTGCCTTTTTAAGTTCGATTTCTTTGTTCTGTAACTGTGATATTTCTTTCCTGCATACAGGTGAAGTAATTGCACAACAACATGAATAACGATAAATACAAATTCTACGAGCACTACAGACACAAAATGTTAACAATACTCCATGCAGTTGAAGTTGCAGCGGGAACATATGGTGATAAAGCCCTTTGTTTCATATTAATATATGTCTTGGACACGTGCTCATATTGAAGTAATTATATGTTATCCTATAAGCTTCGTTTCTGGGGCGATTGAACATAGCAAAATATGTATAAATTGAGCGATTGTAGTTGAAATGCTGCCTGGTAGACCTAAAGAGCGTAAAGATCTAGTGAGCTTTTTAAGACTTACAAAAATCAAGTTAATGCCATAGAGACTGGATCTTGATATGTTTTTAATGTATTGCCCCAGATGACTACAATCCTAACGTTCTGGTGAACATTTAAAGACTACGAAAATCAAGCTGGAACTATATATCAAGTAGCCAACCCTTTTGTGGGGTGATGGTAAATAAAAATATATAATTCAAATACATTAAATACCACATGCAGCAAGACGAAAAGCCAAAGATGCAAGACGAAGTGTCAAATTTTAATTTACCTATGTCTAGAAAGCATTTCATCACGAGTCTCATGATTCTCTTGAGATGCTGTATCTGAGACAGTTTCAGATGATGTGTCCTCTATTTGCTGAGTGACTTCCATATTCCTGATACATAAAAGCAAAATAACAGAGTATGTAACACCCATCAAAAGCTTCAATTCAACTTTCTCAAGTTATAAAATAGCTGATTAGTCTAAAAAATATAGCTCCAGTAAGTGCGTTCTGACCACAAATTAACAAGAATTGAACGCTTAAGCTACTTGTAAATGTGGAAATTGAGGCCTTATGGGCGTGGTGTGGTGGGGTGGGGAGTTGAACTGTAAATGGTTTCCTTATGCAATTATGAATTAAAAATTTGGGGGAAGCGGGGCCAACTAAGAATTAACAATTGATGGACAGCTCCTTTGTTGTTATGTTTATTTCCCTTGACAAAGCAGATTAGGAAGTACGAATTAGAAAATGTTTCAATTTTGAAATATTGTGAGCTGATGTTTACTACTACTACTTCCTAGTTCCTACAGAGAAGTTGAATAATTTTGTGTGTAGGAATTCCTTTATTAACAATTGTTAGTTTATTTATTTGGTGTACTGCTGAACTTGTTATGTCAAATAGCCGATTACTGCTAGTTAATCATGTATTTGCCTGAAATGCATCTTTGCTTCTAATCTTAAATGCATCCTTTGACTGAAAAACAAGGACGAATGCTGAGGCGTCTCCGAATCACATCAGATAAGGTATAACGGCCCAAGTCCACCGCTAGCCGATATTGTCCCCTTTGGGCTTTTCCTTTCGGGCTTCCCCTCAAGGCTTTAAAACACGTCTACTAGGGAAAGGTTTCCCCACACCCTTATAAAAGGTGTTTCGTTCTCCTCCCCAACCAATGTGAGATATCACAATCCACCCCCTTTCAGGGCCCAGCGTCCTCCCTGGCACTTGTTCCTTTATCCAATCGATGTGGAACCCCCACCAAATCCACCCCCTTTGGGGAACCGCCTCCTCGCTGGCACATCGCCCGGAGTCTGGCTCTGATACTATTTATAACGGCCCAAGCCCACTGCTAGCAGATATTGTCCTCTTTGGGCTTTCCCTTTCGAGCTTCCCCTCAAGGCTTTAAAACGCATATACTAGGGAAAGGTTTCCACACCCATATAAAGGGGGGTTTCATTCTCCTCCCCAATCAATGTGGGATATCACACAATGGCCTTCTAAAACCCAAGCTAGAAGATGGGGACACCCCAACAAAGTAAATGAAACGTGAAATGCGGGAATTATTAGACTGATAAATGCTAGGGTAGGAAGGCCAAAGGAATCACTATTGCTCTACCAATCCTCCCAATAATTGAATCTCGTAACCACACTGATACTTCCATAGAAACATATATTTGAAGCCAAGAAATTTTTTTGGAACAAGAAGATAATGGAACACTTGGAACTAAGATTCATGGATTCTAACGACAACGTTTTTAGTCTTCCATAAGGTTTCATGAAATCTAAAGATACGTAAAGAGACTCTGCAAGTTCCTTAACAACTTAATGGTGTAGGGTAGCTTATCCTGAGATTGTCGAGATAGGAGCAAATTCGTCCGCATACTCATACCTATCTATCTATCAATCTATATGTTCACTCAAATTCATACGAGGAGTATATTATATCCTCCAATCAACAATCTAATTAACTACAACAACAACCAATCAATTTCACAAACCAGTAGCACCATGATCTAAAGAATGCCTTCTCATTCTTTTCTTTTACATGCTCTAAAACTAAAAACTACAATCCAGAACCGACTTCAAATATTAGAGGCGAAATTCGATTTGGAAAATTCCAGTTCCAATTCCATGGTTAACAACAACCAAAAGAAGAATACAAAAACATGAAAATGAAATTCAGATTTCACTCGGGGGAAGGCGAGTAATTCAAAATAAAAAAAATTGGATTTAGATGACGAAATTTACCTCAGCAAATATCTTCTGCAAGAATAACTTAACAAACGACCCACACGAAGCGTTCTTTTTTGAATATCAACGAATTCCCGCAGAAATTGAATACGAAGAGCAGAGCAGCAACAGCTAGGGCCAAAATAGACGGAAAAATGAAGCTGAAATGTGATGGGCGGGTGGAAGAAGAAACGGAACTGAGAGACGCTAGGGCATGACTGTAGTAGTCTCTTTACCTTAAAGTGAGACCCTAAAGTTCAAGAATAATACGAAAATGCCACTGCTTCTTGATTATCGGTTCCGTTTGTTTTGGGTTCGACCGGCTGCTTAACTTGATTGGTTCGGTTTGAACCGACCGTCTGCTTGTATCCAACCTGCAGAAGTTCGGTTTTATTTTGTCGGCTCAATTCCCGGTTTTCTCTGGTCGGTTTAACCCAAATCCGTTCTAAATTTTAAATAAGTTAAACGAGGAATCGTATTTTATAATGGATAAATTAAATATATATTTAATAAATCTCGCCTATAAATTTAGTGATAAAAGGTTACTAAAATTATTTTAAAATAAAATTTTAATTTAGAGATGTTTATTTAACGTGTCAAGTCATACATTGAACTGGCAAAAGAATCTTCATTTAAATTAATAAAGAAATTTAAAAGAAATTAGTGGCTAAAGATGGGTTTATTTTTTCCGTTTCTGTCTCACCTCTATCTCTGCTCAAATCTCCACGTTGTCTCATCTGAAATCTGTAAAAATTATACGAAATATTATATTATATATTAACTGTTAATTTATTATAGAGTGTAGTGTTAGATGAATATAATAAATATATATATATTATCTCCATTAGTTTGAGGCCTTTTGAGAAAGTCCAAAACAAAGTCATGAGAGGCTTATGTTCAAAGTGAACAATATCATGTAGAGATTCGTGTTCATCTAACATGTTATCAGAGCCATACCCTAAACTTAGTCATGTCAATAGAATCCTCAAATGTCGAACAAAAGTATTGTGAGCCTCGAAGACATAGTAAAAAATGACTAAGACTCCAAAAGAAAAAGGAGTCGAGCCTCGATTAGGGGGAGACATACTTTGTTCAAGGAGAGGTGTTGGATGAAAATCCCACATCGACTAATTTAGGGAATGATCATGGATATATAATCAAAGAATACTATCTCCATTGATATGATGCGGTTTGAGAAAATCTAAAGCAAAGTCATGAGAACTCATACTTATTATGAATAATATCATACTATTATGAAGAGTCTTGTTCATGTAACAGTGTGGTCTTGTGGTCTTGTATTTATGACGGTTTCATAAACAAAGATTTGATACCCGACCCATACATTTCATATCCATAAAATCAATTTCAACGGGGTTTTCAACTTTTCGTTTTCCGGCTTGCATCATAATTTGATCAAATCTTGAATTCCATATCGATGGAATCAATTTCAACTTTTTTTTCTTTTTTCTTTTGTCTTTTTTCGCGGCTTGCATCATAATTTGATCAAAAAGTTGTGAAGTTTCCCTCGCATTTTTATCATCAAACTCGAATTCTCCTGAGACAAAGGCCAAGGCGGTGAAAGCGATTGAAAAATTTGGAGCATGAAAAGACAGCGCCGCATCTTTGTAAATGGAGACTATTCGTTTCACTCGCTCTCTCGAATCTCGATCACTCAATTATACGTTTACATTATTGGAGTGGAATCTCTCAACTTGAAGAAGGCTCCGCTTCTTATCAATCTGAAAGTAAAATCACTGTAAGCAATTACCGCTTAAATTTGTTCTGTTGTGATGAATTTTCTTCCGTTTCTGACGGATTTAAGAAACTTAAGAGCTGAAGTTTTCAATTGTTTCAAAGGAGGACTTGTTGAATTTGTTGATTTTGATGGTGACTTCTTAGTCACACCTCTTTAATCTTGAGATTCACGCTTTGCATCTCTAGCCATCTCCTTCATTCGTTGACATTCTCTCCTCCACCATTTATGTAACAGTTGGAAGCTGACTTATCTAGCTTTAGATTATTCCTTGTATCAGGATGAGGATATGCACAGCCTGTGCGTGACGCGTCCAGATTATTATGCGAGATAGGTTTTGTGGAGGATTGAATGGATTCAACACAATGAACGGCAAGCAATGTATGTTGTTCACTCACTTAGAAGATTTTTGTTGAGAATGTATTAAATGACTAAATTTATGATAGATTGAAAACTCAGGTTCTGGAGCTGATAATTAAGCTTTAGCTCAGTATTCTGGGATGTTATTTACTCCATATTATTATTGACCATCTCATGAATCAAGTTAACATCAGCCTCATATTGGGGAAGCGGTGTAGTGTTGAAAATGTAGTAAATTGAATATACTCTAGACTTGTTTGAGAATATATAAATGATTTAATTTGCCTTAGGTTTTTTTTAAAGCTGTTAGAAGTGGCGATGATTTAATAATGATGACCAAAACATTTGATTGGTGGAATTTGCTATCGAAGTCTCCCTCGATAATTTGGATATTGATTGGTGGAATTTTCTCTCTGTAATTGATGTTTACAAAATTGAAAGTTCATCCTATATGTAGAGATACTTAATATACTTCTTCTTCTTCTTCTTATTATTATTCAAAAATATTTTACACTATATTGGCTATATGTTGAAGATTGTTTGAGTGCTAACTGTAAAAATTGAGTCCACTAAGAGAGAGATCTGAATATCATGTTGTTTACTACTTATTTAATGAGCTTTGAGCACAGTGATATCTATGAATTCCCAATTTTAAATGATCGCAGCAAACTAGTAGAATATTCCCATCTTGGAATTTTCATGCATTTTAGATCATGTAGAACAAAGATGAAGATGCATTGATATCTAAGATTCTATAGGTGAAATAAAGAGGGTTTGAGAGGTTGGTGTAGGGGTTAATTGAAATGCTGGCCTTATCCTCAACTGATGACAAGAAAAAGTTTGCAGCAGAATCTTAATGAGGGAGAATCAATGGAAATGGTGACCCTTGCTTTTAATATACCAGTGAGCATCGTGCATTTTATCTTCATATTTTACTAGAAATAAACATTTCAATGCCTCAAAAGTTTGTTTGATGGAGATATGTAAGAATCTGTCCGAGTTTCGTCATTCAGTTTTATATTTTTCCATTTTACTTTCCTTCCTGGAGGGGGTGGAGATAATTGATGTCCTACTAAGGTGTTCTGATCCATATGTTTTTGGGACCAATGAATACAGTGATTGAAATGAACTGGCTAAACTCTCATTAATCTCCACATCAGCTGCAGACGTAGAATTCACTGCATTGTTCAAGTTGCAGGCATGTCCAATATGAATTGATGCCATGTCCTCATAGCTTTGTTCCTTTCTAACAAATTTCAAGTATGAATTGAATTGGGGTTGACATTGTTCTGATATGAAGAGGCCGACATCTAACCCTACTTTCAAAGGGTGAGACTTTCCATCAATGATGGTTGTAAAAAGATTTTGTTGATGTTTTCACTTAGCTTATAATAAATCGAATTCTATTTCCATATTTTGTGCTCGAGATTTCATTACAGCTAGTTATGGAATTATTGATATTCTTGATGGCCGATGCCATCACCCCAGTTGGCCAAATAGAAGTGCTTTCTGGTAATGTTTTTGTGTTATGTATCTTCTTTATTCCAACTATAACGTGGTTTTACATAGATTGAAGGATACGTCTTTAGATTAAGTGATGCCATATGCAACTTTGTTTGTGAAAAGAGGGTCACTATCAAGCAAATCATCGATAAGGGCCATTTTCCTTATCCAAAACAACTATCTGAAGGAACTTGCACTTTTCTATCCATTTACTTATGTCTTCCAAATTGTTTCGATTAAACAGTTCAATCCACTAGCCCTTCACCAGCCTTTATAAATACATTAGTTTATGCAAAGTCACCATGTCAAAGCCTAAGCAAACATACAACCTTACTCCGATTCTTTCAGCTTCTTGTTCCTTGCTCCTCTACAAGCCTTTGGCTTTTCTCTTTTCCTCCTGCTTTTGTTAGTATAACTGCAGCCATTTCACCTATCTCTAGATATTTGGTTTTAAATATCTTTTGGAAGGAAGAAGAGTGGTTGAATTATAATGGATAGATTGAGAAATTTGGCATCTCAGAAAGCAGTAGTGATTTTTTCTAAGAGCTCATGCTACATATGCCATAGCATCCAGACACTCTTTTATGAGCTTGGTGCAAGCCCTGCAATTCACGAGCTTGACCATGAAGCCAATGGGCGAGAAATTGATTGGGCTCTTAGAGGTCTAGGGTGCAACCCCTCTGTTCCAGCTGTGTTCATAGGAGGAAAATTTATAGGCTCAGCAAAAGATGTTATTTCTCTCCATGTTAATGGGGATCTGAAACAAATGCTGATAGATGCGAAGGCCATCTGGTTGTAATGCTACAAAAAGCTAAACCAGGTGGTTCTTTCTTTGTTTCGTTTTGTCCTTTTTCCCCCCTGCCTTTATAATGTTGAAAAGGCTCGTACAAAATGTTGTAAGAAGGCTCTGATAGTTCTTGAGTTTACTTACTGAACTGTATAAAAGGAAGCCATACTTACCCTGAGATCTAAATGTAGGATATCTTTTCCTTGAACTCAATATTGTTTACCTCTTCATGCATTACAAAGAAAAAGGAAAAAAAACATTAAATATTGATTCCAACATGCCCACTACACTGTCTACGTAGGATTAGTCTTCATTGACTGATTTTGTTCTAAAAAGTGAATAATAAGATAGGGCAGCAGCATGAGAGGTTTTTGTGGGTAAAACTGGTAGTTCTGTTTTTCAAGTCTACCATTGATTAAAATAGGAAGATGCACCACTGAGGAATTATGCACTTGCGAAGAAAAATCTCTTCTTGCAAATTGAACTGTTTGAAGTTGTCATTGGCAAAACTGTGTACTTGTTGACGGTTGTGCTTTTCATTAGATCTTCATACTGCTGCCAGACCGATAACCTGTCTGTACACATCATATTACTTAATTATGAGGCAAGGCATGTTGATAAAGACATGCATATAACATTTCTGCCTTACAAATTGAGCTTCAGATACTAGTCATCTAGTTTAAGCATCACTTGTGGCTGGGGTTAATTTGATTGATCAGCGCATAACATTTCGGATTTAGTTATTTAGATCCTTTACTAGTTCAGGGACAACCTGGTGATGCTGTAACTTTTGTGCCTGCCATCAACCTTTTAAATATTTTGAGCCAAAACCAATTTTGGAGACAAAATCAATAAATGCATTGAATTATGCTTTATTGTGCAGCCAACATGTTTTCGACCAAAAAGTAAGTTAGAGGTTTGAATCCCCACCCCCAAGTGTTGTTCAACTCAGGAAAAAACATTATGCTTGAATGTTCAATGTTATATACGTATATATGTACACTCATCTAAAGTATCAATAGAGTGTGTCTGTACATGTAACCAAGAACAGGATATGCTCTGTTGACAGTATGAGCATGGTTATATACTATTACATTGGAGAAGATTTTATGAAGCTATTATTTTTCAGAGAACTCTGTCAATTGAATAAAGGGGGGAAGTTCAATCATTCCAATTCATATATTTGTATGATCACCAGGCTGTGGAACATAACTCTGTTAGGTAAATGAAGCTTAGCAAGCTCCACATGCAAGGAATCATACAAGTTGGTGGACAGAATACAGAGAACTACAGCCACTGAAGCCTTTCTTCGTAAGGATTCAAAGAAGGTGATTGGAGAATCTGGTATTTATTGACTGGCATTACAGCATTTCTTGCTTTTGTTTTATTGTTTCTTGATAGCTATATTCTCATTTCCACAAACTCTGCAAAGTGGAAGACACGGTCATTGTTTTTACACGTCAGACAAAGATTGGTAGGATCAATATCGCCACTTGATTACATTACTAATACAAGTGCGATTAAATTATAATCTACATATATCATATGGTTAATTATTCGTATATCAGCATCATAAATGCCCACTGAATTAAAAGACCTGTCAACTTGTCCAGCCTGTTTGTAACAGTAAAATTGAAAAGTTGCTTTTATTAGTTTGAGCATCTAAGGAAAGCACAAACTCTTTTGAACGTTCTTTTATATAAATATATATATAAAAGGAAAGCAATCTTCCTTATATTGTCTCTATAAATAGTCTCGCATGCGAGCTCAAACTCATTATACTGCAAGCATCGGTATTAGTTTTCTCTTGCACATTTTTCCTTCAGTATTTAAAGCCTATATAACCATATTTGGACCAAATTTGAATAAATTTGGTCCAAAAAGGTTATAAGGTTTTAAACAAACTTGAAAGAAACCTTAGATATCTAGTGTACTTTTGTTGCTGGGTTTCATTTCATCTGCAAGGAAAACTCTATCATATTAAGAAGAAGGCATGGATAAGGTTAAAAGGTTGGTTGCAGAGAGGAGTGTGGTCATATTCAGCAAGAGTTCATGCTGCCTATCATATGCAGTTAACATTCTATTTGGGGAACTTGGAGTCAATCCTTTCGTGTATGAGATTGACCAAGACCCTGATTGCAGGGAAATAGAGAAAGCTCTCATGAGGCTGGGATGCAATGCACCAGTACCAGCCGTGTTCATCGGCGGAAAGCTGGTCGGATCTACTAATGAAATCATGTCACACCACCTTAGCGGTGATTTGACCAAAATGCTGGTGCAAAGCCATGCTTTGAAGAAATACTAATTCTAATTAAATTATTCACTATTCTGTTGGAGAAGGAAAGCAATAATAAGTTGGCTCAAGCTTAATAACGAATAGTTATGTGATGTCTTATGTGTCAAGAATTATGTAGCAATTGTTTAGCTGTGTAGTGTGTAATATGTTTGTCATTATTAATGAAGTCAGCTCCTATTTTATTGTGTTTATATTTTCACTGTTGGTCTCCGAGCATTTGACAAAGTTGCACTCTGTGCCTCTCCTTCTTTCTTTAATATGAAACCAAAACGCAACTGAACTTTTGTTCCTAATTTTGTCATATCAAGGAGTAGCCTCGTTTTTTGTTACTAATCCTTCCTTGTCAGACTCTTTGAGCTCTAAAGTAGCTGGAAAATCTGTCTGCAAGTATCAAAGCATAAGTGACCCCAGGTACGACATACTCGTGACTATACTTTCAATACTTTCGATGTTTTGGCTCAGTCTGAGTATCCAAGTGCCTGACAACGCTACATGCGTTGATCGTATTCGTTAAATTAGGATGCTCCATTGATCAGATACAATATTCTTGTCAAAGAGCAAGTTGGACTACTTGTTGGGTCTTGGTATTTTTTAAGAATATTGATTAGGAAGAGATTAATGCGAAATGTAATGATCAGTAAAACCAACATAAATGTCACTATGAGATAATTCTACATATCAATGCTCCACGTGCTAATACAAAAGTTGAAGGAAAAAATGCTCAACTTTTCCGGCATGTGGGGCTGCAGATTCTTCTACTTTTGCATATGAAGATAGGCATCAAATTCCATGATATTTATTCCCTTTTGATTTCCTTTCTTTTTTATGTCTGTGATAGTCTTCCCTTCAGCAGTCGATATCGTTAGCATAGATTTTGTGCAGGCTCAGCTAAAGGCAAGCTTCAACCATTTGATGCCTAATGCCATATATAGTTCGTGATGATCGATCGAGCATCTCCACGACACCCTTATACAGGTACCTTTTTAAATTATAAAGAATATTGCTCAAATTAGTTCTTGGAAGATTTTTTAGTGGTAAAATGTGCGTTTACTGATTGATCACGACGGATCTGGTTCTGTTATGTTTTTTCTTTACTATTTACCATCTCTGCGGATTGAGTACAAAAGATTGTTCAAAAGTTTTTATTTTTTGATGGTTTGCATTAGCTTTTCTGAGAATGGAAAGAATTTGTTCAGATAATTAGTAGAGGAACACTTGGCTGATTTTGGAGAGGGAAAAAGAACCAAGATAGTTGGTAGAATGGTTAGGATTTTGGACAAAATCCAACCAGAGAACATTCAGTGGCGTTAGTGGGTCCAATGAAATTCCTAAAAGATTGGGAAGAAATCTGTCAATTAATCTCACCCGTGTTTGAACATTTTTTTTTTTGGCTTGGAAAGCTGGATGGGAGATAGAACAGGATTTTGTTTGAGGAATAAAATAAATTGGAAAAAAAGGAAATGAGGAAAAAATAGGACAGATTAGTTCCCCCTAAAATGTAGTCTAAACATATTTGGGCAACTAATATTTGAACTTTATACTATATATGTATAACTTCTTGCATTTTTTTTTTTTTTAATTCTCACAACAATTAGTTAAAATTCAAGTTTGATGGATACTCATAATGACTATTAAATAATTATATCAATCCGTACCTCTAGCATTGAGCATTGATTAGTGTCGTTTTTCTTTGAAGTTCTATTCATATGTGTTATATATATATTTCCTATTCATTGAAGGCATATGAAAGCAATATGTTAGGAGGCAAAGTTTGCAATTTTTTCAAGTTTTATGGTAAATTCTTTTATTCCATATGATATATTTGGGTTAAATGACTAATTTGGTACCTATGATTTAAGAATTAATTCTATTTGGTCTCTATGGTTGGGATGAAATCAATTTGATTTTTATGTTTTTTTGTTCTTAAGAATTGTGATATGGGGCCCACTCTTTGCAATATGCTAGAGTGGATGGTTTATTTATTTATTTTTGCATCTAAAGTTGTTCTTTCTTTTAGAATCACATGTTTTTTTTTTTAATATCAATTTTGATTTTCAATGGGCATAAGAACCTTAAAAAAAAGGGTATTTGTTTGGAGGGTTGAGCTTAGTGTGGGTTACCATCCTATTTTATTATCTTTTTTAAAAGCTCCTCTATTTTCTTATTTGTTTGAAATAAAGTGTCATTTAAATTAAATATTTTTTCCGTATAATCTATTACTTATTTTGGTTAATTTAGTTTAACAATTAATTTTATCTTTAGGTAATAATAGTATCTTTTATTTGTTGAATTTAATAATATCTTTATTAATTTCGTTTAACAATTATTTTTTGTAGTTAATTCAATGCAAAAATGTTTAACTCGCAGGTGAAATAAATAATTAAAAAAAAATTCAAACCGTAGGGCTTTTGAGTTGCTCGGATTAAAAATATAATTTAACCAAAAATATATAATTCGAATGCCTAATTTTTAAATTAATAGCGTCCAATCCACCCAATTATTATTATTTCAATAAAAATAATAAATAAAGGCCATCATCCCAATGGTTTCCCCACACGCCTATCAGGTGGGATAATTGATTTGAAAACGGAAGAATTCAAAGCCTTCCCGCCGCCGGTCAAATCCGGCCAACTGAAACTCATTAATCCTAACATTTCTCAGATTATAAATAATGCTTCCTTAATTCTTCACCTTAATCAACCACTCCTAATTCAAATGGCTCCGATCATATCTTTAATCTCCATAGCTCTTCTAGCTCTTCTCTTGCTCTTTGAACACCTACCCATTTCCGCCGCCGATCACGGCGTCGCTCTCAGTCCTCTTGCCGGAGTGTTTCGCCGGGACACCCTTCAGACGGCGGAGCGTCATCAAGTTGCAGAGAATGGAATTGGAAATCAGTACTCTTTTGAACAAAAGATCAGAAGGCGAGCCCGACGA
Organism: Cucurbita ficifolia; assembly: GCA_033971965.1. NCBI lineage: Eukaryota > Viridiplantae > Streptophyta > Magnoliopsida > Cucurbitales > Cucurbitaceae > Cucurbita > Cucurbita ficifolia. The sequence goes on from CM066978.1 coordinate 9,502,857, forward strand.
GCTGTTAGGAGAGCCGAAGGTCCAAGTCCATCGTCGGCGAATTGGAGCCGAACGTCGTCGTTTGGGGTCGGGTCTTTGCTGTGTCTCTGTACTGTATTTGGTTTGTTTTTGTGAAGTGAATAATGGTGATTCACTATTCTGAATTTGTCATCGGTTTATTTATTTATTATTTTTTAATAAAAAATTTGGGTTGTATTTTACCAATTTAATTAAATTCATTTCCTATATTTTCTTAATATTTTGTTACATTTTCTCAATTTTTAATAATGTAATAGAAATTTCAATATACTCGATAAATATTGTATCAAAAGTAGCTCCAACCACTCCTATAGTTTACCCGCGAGCCGAGGAAGGTTACCAAAAGTAGCTCTAATCACCCTATAGTCACGAGCTGAGGCCCTCCACCAAATAGAAAGGGAAGTCTCATTTAGACGGAAAATGGAGAGTGAGTGATGAACTCACCAAATAGAAAGGGAAGTCTCATTTAGACGGAAAATGGAGAGTGAGTGATGAACAATTTTTAACTGTCACATAAATAGAGATTATATTCCCTATCTACACCTTGTTTTCTGCTCCACCGCTCCACCCTACTTAATAAAATCATTTAATTAATTTTAAAACTTTAATTATAATATTTAAACTAAAGACTATCTTGTCGATTTTTTTAATTGTTAAATACGGTTGTAATATTAAATTTTAAAAATTTTAAAATTATATTGGTATAACTCACTCATCAAATATATTTGATTTATTATTTTTTTTTATAATTTTTAAATAAAGATATTAAGAAAATAAAATTTTAAAAAAATAATAAAAAATGAGAAAAATTAATATTGACACAAATAAATAAAGAATTTAGGATGAACATCTTTAATCACTCTCAGGCAGTTCAACAGCTGATGGCGGGGAGGCTTCGAATTCTCTAGCCCGGTCGCTTCGCCGGAACGTCCTTTCAGACGGCGGCTCAGCCGACTGCAGAGAACTACGGCGAGTCCTCTTCTAAAGATAAGACGAATGTTCATATTAAAAAGCTGATCCGACCATTACTAATCGGCGGCCATAACCGTACATCCGCCGCGAATCGAAGCCCAACGCCGCCTTTTGGCATTCGATCTATCTGCGTTTTGTTGGAATTGTGTTTCGATTCGTTTCAGGTTTCAGGTTTAGAATGTTCAAATTATTCGTTTATTTTATCAAAATTTAATAATATGTGAACTAGAAAGAAATTTCTCCTACCTACCTCTCCCAATAAAAATAAGCTACGCGTTTGTTAATAAACCAAATAATATCAGATGGACTAAACTGAAAGCGCGTCAAAAAGCGTGGGAGAAATTCAAATACCTGTTCGCCGTCGGCATCCATGGTCATCAATGGCGGCTGAATCAGATACTCGTCTTCCTAATCTTCTCTGTTTCTATATAAAATCCAAACAATTAAACATTATACCTTATCTTCAATTCCTCCATTCTCATCCCTATCGACAAATCGCACAAATGGCCGCTCTCAAATCCCTAGTTTCCGTAGCTCTTCTGGCTCTTCTCTTGTTCTCCGAATCCCTAACTGCTTCTGCCGCCGATCGCAGCGGCGATTCGAATTCTCTCACCGGGATGCTCCGCCGAAACATCCTTCAGACGGCGGCTCATCAGATTGCAGATAACAGTGTCGAGTCCTCCTCCGAAAGGAAGATGAATGTTCATATCAAAAGGCGGATGCGACCAGCAGTAACTGGCACCCGTACCTCGGCGGCGAATCGGAGCCGAATCGCTTCCTTTGGCGTTGGATCTGTGCTCGTATTTTTAGGGCTGTTCCTGTGAATTTGATGGATTTGTTTCTGTAAAAATTGGGATTTATTCTATTCGTTGATTTATTTATTTGATGGTTTTTTTTTCTCTGGGTGTATTTATCTTTTAAATTATTAAATTACAAATTCCATTATGTACATTGATTTACTTATTATTATTTTTAAACATTAAAAAATATATTTAAAAATGAAATAAAAAGTAAAATACAAATTTTATTTTTATTTATATTTTTTTTCTCATTATGGATAATTAAAAAGGATAAAATTTAAGTCAACACGACTCGAGCATAAAGAAAAATATTCAAAAGTCAAACTCTTTTAATGTCAAAAATTTATAAAGTTACGATGGTCGTTTATTGTGATTAATCGTATGCGTAAAGGTCTAAAACTCGAATGATATATATTTTATTAATTTAAAAAAATACTAAAATTGAAAATGACATAAAATGGAATTGTAATAAGAACAAATAGTTTAAAGGTGGGTTTTACTTTATTTATTTATTTATTTATTTTTCCCTTCCTAAAACTTAATAATTAAAAGAAAATTGGAGTAAAAAAACAATATTTTATTTAGTCCGTGAGAATTTTAAAAATTAAAAAAGAAAGAAGAAAAAGAAAATCATAATAAAACAATTTTAGTTTTGCAATTATTCTCAAACGAAGCCGAAGAGCTCGAACAGGGAGACGGTCTCCAATGGAACAAGAGGACTCCCCTGTGCTCCAATCTGCCGGGAGAGAGGATTTCGGAAAATTTCAGCACGGGTATCGATTTCTGTATCATTTCTTCTTCTTCTTCTGTCACCTCTCTTTTGTTATTAGTAACTTGTTTTCGATTTCAATTAGATGCGAGCATTACAGGAGACGTTGCAGAATCCGAGCCCCATGCTGCGACCGAATCTTTACCTGTCGCCATTGCCACAACGAGGCCATGGTATTTCTCTCTTCCTCTCTATGTCCTTGTGTTGCGAGCGTTTATTTGTGAGAGATGTATTAGAAAGGATTATGCATATGCTGTTAACTCAAACTTTCTGTAATTTTCTCTAATAGTTTTCTGAATTTTCTGAAATTTTCGTTGATTTTAGACTTCGCTGAGCAATCCTAAGGACCGTCACGAACTCGTTCGGCAGGACGTTAGACAAGTCTGTTTGTACGCTGTTCTATTGTTTTTTTTTTTTTTGTTTGTTGTTTGTTTTTTTTTTTTTTTGTGAATATGACATCTTTTAAAGCATATCGTGATGTGAATTTATTAATTTTGTTGGAATTGTTGCTTTAGGTGGTTTGCTTGATTTGCAACACAGAGCAAGAGGTTTGGGGGACTTTTTTTTTTTTTTTTTTTTTTGTTCCAAGGATAATTTCCATTCTTTGCGTTTAGATATTCTTGTTTTTGCTCTGCTAAGCGTTTATATTTGGTTTATTATAGGTTGCTAAGTCTTGTAGCAAGTGCAATGTTAATATGGGAGAATACTTCTGCGGCATCTGCAAATTCTACGATGATGATGTAGGAGAAGTTTCCATCAATCTGTTTCTTTCTTACTTTGTTCTGTTTCGCTTTCTTTAAGAACTAATTTTCAATTTTAAACTGTGGAACCGAATGGTTTTCTTATCCTAGATGCTAATAGATTCTACTATGAATGCAGACCAGGAAAAAGCAGTTTCATTGTGATGCTTGTGGTATCTGTAGGTTCGTGTGCATTTTTCCCGTTCTAGTTCTAATGTAAACTCAGCTTTCTGTGCTAAGTTTCTCAACACATGTGTTCTTTGTTATATGATTTTCAGGGTTGGTGGTCGTGAAAATTTCTTTCACTGTGAAAAATGTGGTATGTCATTCAATTCTCTTGATGGTTAGTTAGAAATTCGCATTGTGTTATTCATTTACTGTTTGAGGTAAATGTAGCAGAAGAATTTCTCTGGTTCGTCTTTAAAGTCTTTGATACTATGTAATAAAACAGGCACACACATTGAGGCCATATGAGACTGAAACAATTAGTAAAATGTGAGCGATTGAGCGAATAAACCGTTCAGATGAATTAACTTTTTTTTTTTTAAAATACAGGATCTTGCTATTCCACTCCTCTGCGTGATAACCACATGTGTGTTGAGAACTCCATGAAAAGTTTTTGCCCCATCTGTTATGAGGTTTGTCCTTTTAGAATGCATCTTTTCTCAGAGAAGTATAATCTAAACTGTTCTCTTCTAACAATTTTATTGATGCTTGCAGTTTCTTTTTGACTCAATAAAAGACACAACTGTTATGCCTTGTGGTCACACAATACATTTGGAGTGCTTCAGAGAGATGGAATCACAGAATCAGTAATCCAAACTCCTAATTCAAAATCCAGTTTCTGAATCTACTATTAAACATGTTTCTAAAATCTTTGAATATGCTACATACTACTCTATTTTCTATTATATCCATTGCCTTTTATTCTCAAACCAAACTGGTTCTAAGATTCCTATTTTGAATTACATCAAGATTTCCAGTTCTCTTGTTATAATGAAGTTGTATCTGTCTCTCAGATACCGTTGCCCTATTTGCTCGAAGACAGTTATGGACATGTCTGCAAGCTGGGCATTGCTGAAAATGGAGGTGTGTGACATCTTAGTTTAGGCATGATAAAAGTGGCATGTAGAAGGCAATTAGATTACTGTCTTTTTAATCCATAGAAAAGTTTCCCCAGTTAGTGAATATGGTAGAACAGGTGGCTTCACGTAAATTTTAGCAACCTTAGAAATTAGAATCTATATCTTATCATTGAACATTGTACCCACTCTTCAACCTCCTGACTGATCTTTTCGTTTCTTTCTTGTCTTGATGTATGATTACATGTATTGGGCTGATTCTTTGAAAGTTGATGGTTGCAGACTCAATATCTCAATAGAATTCTAATTGGAGTGACTGCATGAAGAAAGAAATTTAAGAAATGAGTGTGGATTCAGGGCATTACTTATGCCTTAAAAGTTGAATTTAGAGGGATAGAGAGGCCTTAACCTATATAATAAAGATGAAAGAGGAAGATGTCCATGAAAGCTATATATATTCTGTTGCAGACAAGTACTTGACTTGATCTTATACGACCTTAAATCATGTTCGTCCACTTGAATAAAATTCTCTTATTTTTATTTTTCCCTCATTTCCCATTTACCCATTACCTGTTATCAAGTTGTTATTGGATGGTAAAATAGATCTTATTGGATACTTACTTTTTGGGATACGAAGTGGTATTTCTATCTATTTGCAAATTCTGACATGTTTCTTCTGCCATATTCTGGTGTCGAAATTCCGTAGATTTTTGGTTATCTTAATTATGTTTTCTTTACCATAGATCTTTTGCGATATTATCTTAAATTTGAATATCGTTTCTATCTTATCTAGATTGACTGCACACCGATGCCTGAGGAGTACAGCCACGAGGTAGTTGCTTGTATACATGTTTAGATTACCACAAGAATGAAATCTGCTAACTTAACTGTGTCCTTGACTAAACAGGTATCAATTCTTTGCAACGACTGCAGCCATACGAGCAAAGTTCGTTTTCACATTTTGGGACACAAGTGCAGTCAGTGCAATTCATTCAATACTAGGAGGATTTCTACTGGAGAACGTCAATGAAAACTGAAGGTAAAGAAGTATGGGACTCTCTTAATCTCAACAACTAGGTTATGTTGAACGTTTGATTATTGGAGTTATTGATCCATTTAGGAAATCAACCCGTTTTGTTCAAAGGCTGACTCTGATTGGTTTATACCTATGAATTCAGTCACATGAAGTTAAGTAGTGCGATCTTCTATAGGAAGAGTCTCAGATTATTTTTTTTTTCATTGTAACATTTAGCATTCATCTTGAAAAATATATATCATATTAGATACATTTTACAGATGTGAATATAACATGAATCTCAACAAATCCTTGTTTGAGTACTTGGATTTCAAGTATAACAAGAGATAGATAAATGAATGATGATTTCCATTAAAGAGGATATAGTTGAGGAGATGGATGGTGAACTGTTCGAACACTATACAATCAAAGTTAAATTCTAGCAACCATGCCATGATTTAGTTTGATATTAAATAATTTTGTTGGGTCTCTGGCTGTCAGAATTTATGGTAGGTAAGGGTAAAGTAGGACAATGTACTACCAATAATTAGTTGCATACATGCCTTGTATATGAGGGGGGATACGTGAGGAGTGGAAGTTCGTTATCATTTTGACTAGGTAATAGAACGAAGGAGAGTTTCCATTATGGGAAATCAAATCATCGACATTTAAGATGGCAATTGACGTGTTTTCTATTGAGCTATATTTGAACTAGAAACGTTTAATTAGCTTGGAATAGATGTTCTTCACCCTATTTTGTATTCTCACAAGTAAATAAACTCCCGATACCTATTGGTTGCTATTAATGGTTATAAGGTTTGAATGAGAATCATATTCCTTGTAGTGCGTTCATAAAACTGAACACAAAACTCTAGTCGAATGCGAACTAAGATTTCGATAAAAAGAGAATTCGGATTTCAATAAAAAGAGAATTCGGATTAGATCTAATGACTATTTGAAGTATATGTTACTTTTATGCTTGTCTTACCACCCCATGTCAATATCATCTAAAGCTAACCAAAAAGAATTGTTCTTCCACACAAAGAAAACCCATCTTCGTAGTATTTAATACTAGGTTTGTGCTCATTTGTGCTCGAGTTAATGGTTTATCGACATGTATCTATTGTTTATTTATTTATATTGAACACGAAAAACAAAATTTCATTATGATTTCTAATATGTTATCATAAGCATTGTACGAGTTGATGAAATGCGCAAACGAGTTGAAAGGAGCATATTTACTTCAATCCATACTAACTCTAGGTTGAAGCCAAATCTAGTAACTCCCAACCAACAAACTAAAACATTCAATCTCCTAATTTCAATTATTGTGAAGATTCAGAACAGAAAGCACAACCAAACAAAGAAACATGACAGAACCAGCAATGGAGATGACAAGTGCAGCTGTGAAGTGGTGACAGTAACCTTCAAAGAAACCACAGACTTTTATCCAATGCATATGCGAGTTCCCATCTCGACCAATGACTCCGATGGCTGCAGCAGCACCATCGGCAGAGAACAATAGCCCCACCATGATCAGGTCAAAAGATATGAGCAACAACGACCTCATTGGATCGTCTTTGTGACCTCGAGTTTTCACCGAGTACACCAAGGATACTGCAGCATAAGCACACGCTATGCAGTTCGACACCACAAAGTACCTAAGCGAAAGAAAATGATGAGGTTCGACCACAAAAAAGATCAAAAAACAAAAAGAAAAGAAGTTTTGGAACATAAATGAGGTTGAATCACACAATATATTGTGGTGTAGGCATTTGAAGAGGGCATTTAGAAGGAAATAATGAAGGCTTGACCAAAAACAAAACGAAAGTGAAAAGAAAACGGTTCCAAAGCATTAAAAAGCCATATAACACATAGAGAATGTGTGAGATCCCACATCGGTTGGGAAGAAGAACGAAACACTCTTTATGAGGGTGTGAAAATCTCTCCCTCACTTTGAGGGAAAACCCGAGAAGAAAAGCTCAAAAAAGATAATATTTACTAACGGTGAATTTAGGGTTGTTACAATATGTTTGAAATGACTTTTCAAATCTTGAAAACATCTCTACACACTTGAAAAGTAAATATTTTTAACACTTAAAAAGTCATTCCAAACATGAAAAGTATATATTTTTAACACTTAAAAAGTCATTCCAAACAGACTCTTAATATATAATTTCACAACAATGGTCATCGTGAGTTTTCCACCCACGAGACAAGCAGGTAGGTATCATTCTTAGAAGAATGTTATGACGTAGAACTACAAACCAAACAATGCGAAAAAAAACCCATTATGTCGTAGAGGGTAGAATAAAATCACAAGGCCCAACCGTGATCAAAACAAAGTAAGTATAACTCAGCGATAAATAATTGATTCTAAATACCAAAAACTTTCATAGAGGCATTTCATCAAACAACAAGAAGGCATCTCAAAACATCACAAACAAGAGCGAAACAACGAAAACTTACTTAAAAGCAGACATGTACTGCCACTTAGCCGAAGCATAAAAATGGATAGGAGGCAAGCTCTTAATGAGAGTAACAGAGAGAATCTTGGACTCATTATCAACACCCACAACAACAGCAGCAACTAAAGTAAAAGCCAAACCCAAAAACCTCACAACCCCATCAATGGGCCATCGCAGTCTTCTTCTAGCGCTCTCGATCACTTTGACATGGCTTCTCACGCCATCGGCATCGGCATCCATGGCCGTAGCTGCTGGCTTCAGCTGCATTCTTTCAGCAAGAAGAAACGAGAGGTTTTCAGGCCGAAACAGAGCATTTGGAGTGAACAAAAAGGAATTCAAAGAGGGAGGGAAGTGTGTTGGTTAGAAAATCAGGTAGTTGGGGCAAAAATTTACTCCTCATATTTAATTCCTCAGAAACAGAAATAAATGCCAAGCAGTTGGACTATTTATTATTATTTATTTACAAATTTTGTGTACTCGGACCTTTTTAATTTATTATTTAATTTTTAATACCATATAATAAATTTATGAAATTTTAATTTAATATTTTAGGTTTAAGCCTAGAAACCTATTAAATATTAAATTTTATGAATTTATTAGATATAATATAAAAGAAATTAAATATTTAAAGACTTTTTAAAAAAATATTTGAGTAATTTTTTTATAAAAGTCTTCTCGATTTTTTTTCCTGTGAGACGGGTAGAGTGTCGTATGCAAGACATTTAATATTTTTCGTGATAAAAGAGATATTTTCTAGTTTGAAATTATTTTACATTTATTATAACTTTTTTAAATCCCGATTTATTACATTATTTTATATGATATGGCTATTCATATATAGCCACGTAAAAAAATATATCATTATTATCGTGGACCATGTCTTGTGTACTATGGACACATTAAATGGTTACTTATCAATATTATTTAATTAATGGTACGAGTGTTCAAAAAAAACTAGATGGTTCGATCAACCCAATCCAACCCGTATATTTATTTAATTTCGTAATTATTATTATTTTATTATTTATTCACTAACTACTTTTAAAAATAATTTATATCTATTATAAAGTAATTTTATTGCAAATGATTATAAAATCTTCTCATTAACATGCCTTGGAGGGCAGGGTGACATCACATCTCTAACCTAATAATATTCTGTTTGGTAACGATTTTATTTTTAAAATTATAGTCGTAATTTATAATTTTCACGATCTTTTATCTTCTTTTTCAAATACTAAAATACAAAAATATATTTTTTTCATTTTAAAAATAAATAAACTCATAAGTGAAAAAAAATGTTAATTTAACCCGTGTTGAGAAACTTCTGTTTAAATGAAAGGCGAAGAAGGGAGTGAAGAGAGATTTCTCCTCGTTAGTTGAAAAGGACTTAAGATGAGATTAAATTCTTCGTTCTTACCTCCGTCCCGCCCAAATCCCCACCACACTTTACCTCACTTATTTAGTAAATAAATAAATATTTTTTAAAATGTAAAAAATATGTTAAATATTGAAATTTGAATTATAAAATTGAGTGGAAACTCTACTATAATTTTATTTATAAAATATTACTGAAAAATGAAAATTATTGAATATATTTTTTAATATATATATATATATATATATATATAAATCGAGAGAAAAATTTCCTATGAAAATAAGAATAATAATGACGCCAATAATAATTTGAATATATTTTTTTATTGGATATTAAAAAAATTGTTTCCTCGTCTTAGTATCTGTTTCGCTCTCCTTCGCCGTTTTGCCCTAATTGCTTTCAATTTCATTCAATCTCCCAGTAAATTTTGTGCTTTTTACTACAATGAAGAAGCGCACTGGAGAAGATGAAGATCAGAATCGCCCAAAATCGACATTCATGAAGAACAAGAAACACAAGAACACGAAACGGTTGGGAGGGAAGGGCCTTTCGCTTGAGGCGTTTGCCAATGTGAAATCAACTACCGACTACTATAACCCAGCTTTAATAAGTATGATACTGCTTAATCTTGGTTGCGTTTACTTATTTTTGTTTTAATCATCGCCTTAAGTTTGCTGCTCGCTTGTTGATAGTTCTGTGAAATCTAGGTTTTGAATTTTTGTTTAGCTGTTATGGACCTCGAAATGTTGTTGCAAAACCACTGTTTTTGTTGGAGAATGGAATTTGTAGAGAGAAATTCGTATTCGCCGGTGTTTGATTTCGTGTTTCAAATTGGGGAATTACATTGCAAAAACTGGTTTAATGGTTTGCTTTAGGAAATTGGATATTGAATGAGAATTTCTTCTGGTGGTATAATAGATTTTTAATTTAATGGTCTTTGTTTATGGTAGTGATTGATTCTCGTGTATGTATTTGTGGTCAGAAAAGCAAAGAGAGTTCTATAAGAATGCTAAACATGTCAGCAAATATAAGAAGTTAGTAAAGCATCAAAATCACCAGAATGAGAGGCCCTCTAGCTCTACTGTTGGACTTGTCGAGGTATGACCTGTTTTATGAGTATCTAATATCGCATAAAAGTTCAATTATGTTCATTAGCCTTCAATGCTTGGTGAGTTTTGAGACTCTTGAGATGCATGCCTTTATTCATGTCGAATGAGAAAATGATATTGCAAAATATTGCATAAGATGATCTGTTGCAAGTTTTCCTATAAAGAGAGAGAGATGAGAGCTTTACTTCATTTTGGTTATTGATGTTATTTTCGGTCACTATTTGTTGGTTGTGATTTGGATAGACAATCAACCCAATGAGCATCTATTTCATTTCATTCTTGTTATTCAGAGAGACAGAGAGGAACCTTGTTTCTTTTCGTTTGTTGAAGTTACTTTAGGTACCTCTGTCACTATTTGTTTATTGTGATTTAGGTAGACATTGAACCCAACGCCCATCCGTTTCATTCGCTTCTTATTATCGAGAGAGAGAGAGAGAGAGTGGAGCTTTGTTTCCTTTTGTTTGTTGAAGTGCCTGTCACTATAGGTATTCAGACAACTCGATGAACCCTACCCTTACAGTTTTTTAGTCCGAGTTATATTATGTTTTGAGTTGAGTTCGGTAATTTAAACGAAAACAGATAGGTTGGACTGGTTCATGGGTTTACTTCAACTTAGTTTAGTCGAATCCAATGAACTGAAATTTATTATTAATTTAAACTATATTTATTCTTCAACAACTTTTAAAAATACTCGGGGAGGCAGCACTTGTAGTTATTAGGGTGCTCACTAACTGGAGCAACTATTCAGGGAGGCCGCTATAATGTGACTGATAATTATTAGGGGTCATCCAGATTTTTTGGTCTACATCCGATGAAAAACAGTCACATTGTGGTGGTGGTGATTGAATAACTTTTTCCTTAACGGTTCTTACCACCTAATGGCGAGGTTCTTGAAGTGAACATGAGGCCATGGCGCACCCTCACCCAAAGGCAAGGTGAGTACCATGTTGATGGCTGGCTTAATGGGCTCTTTCAAGAAACAATAATGATAATAAATTTTTGGTAGCCCACAGAACATTAAAGGTTGTCTCGCCTTATGGGCAGAGAAAAATAAGAAGGGGGAAGAAGAAGGCAGGTCGGAAGAGAAGCAGAAGAAAAGTCATGATAAAGACTTATTGAAATTCCAACTGCCATGCTAGCGTTTAAGAACATGCGGCTATTGCTTGTTGCATTTAATTTTTCTCCTTCTGTCCTTTTTATTTTTTATTTTTTGAATTATCTTTGCCTTTATTCATTATTTAAATTATTTTGTTAATATTTTTCACAATTTAAAATTCTATTTTTTTAAACCTATAATTTATTGATTTATTTAATGCACCTGCTTCATTTAGTTTATTCTTTTTGGTTGCGTCTTGACTGAAGTTTATCAGGAGACTTGAGATATATCTCGTAGTTTGAATATAGTGTGACTTACTAATCTCGAATCATTGTGTTGGATCTAAAAGATATTCTCTATCCCGTCCAACCCAACCTATGAATACCGCTTTCTACCACTATTTGTTGATTGTGGTTTGGAGAGACATCGAACCCAACCGGCATCTGTTTCATTCCATTCCTGTTATGATAAGAATATTGTGTGTGTAGAATGTGCTGCTTGAACTATTAACGGACTCGCTTTCTTGCTGGTTCTTAAAGGGTGAAAATGAAACGAAATTGGAGAATCAGACGAACGGTAGACGTGGGAAAGAAAGGAATAAAGGCGTACCTAGTCTCCAGGAACTGTATGAGAGAAAGCATCAAGAAAAAGAGAAAGCAAGAATGGAGAAAGAAGCTATTATCGCTGCAAAAAAGGAGGAACAAGAAAGGGCTAAAGCTAGACGAAACGCCACAAGAGAAAAAATGCTCAAAAGGACACAAAAAGGTCAGCCAGTTATGAAGTACCGAATTGAGCATCTTTTGAAAACTATTGGAGCCTCAATGAACCAATGATGATGAGGCCTTTGGTTGTTTTGACTGGACTTTGTGGAAGAAGCTTTTGTCTGCTTTAGTGTATGTATATTTCCTTGTGCCTTTTAGTTTTTACTTCATTACATTTATAATCTAATCTAAATGATCCATATGCCTTATACTATTGTATTGCCGTCCATTTGTAAGTGCTTGGATGCAAGTTTCTTAGGTTTTAGTTGAATGTTCAATGTAACAGTCCAAGGCCACCGCTAGGAGATATTGTCCACTTTGGCCTATTACTTATCACCGTCAGCCTCATAGTTTTAAAACGTGTCTGCTAGAGAGAGGTTTCCACACCCTTATAAAGAAATGTTATATTCCTCTCTTCAACCGATGTGGGATCTCACAATTCACCCCTTAGGGGCCAGCGTCCTCGTTAGCACACCGCTCGGTGTCTAGTTATAATACCATTTGTAACAGCCTGAGCTCACCGTTAGTAGATATTGTCCATTTTGACCCGTTACGTATCGTCGTCGGCCACATAGTTTTAAAACACGTCTATTAGGAAGAGGTTTCCACACCCTTATAAGGAATGTTTCGTTCCTCTTTTCACAGATCCCACATCAGTTGATTAACAAATACTCTTCTTTCTTACATATAAATAGATATACACGCATATACAAAACATGGATGACTTTGTGTTGTCAAGTACTCTTCTTTATTGCAGATACATACATATATATATACATACAATTGTTCGTATGCGTCGGTCACGAGAAGGTTGTAGGAGAGTTGAAATGGGCATATTATGGATGAAAAAAGTCAGCGTCTAAGCTGTTAGCCAACAACACTACAGTATCACAGAATTCAACATGATGAGAAGATTTTATTAGAATTGGAACGTTTATGTTCTGAATGAAACAATCCAGATCTAAGAATTGGTTTCTGAAGAAAATTGAGACTACCCAACAAATTGCAATCAAGAAAGAAAGATTGATAGCATACAAGTAACGAGCTCGGAAGCTTTGGGACGATCGGGCTTGAATCTCAAGGCCAACGATGCACGATATAAGCTCGGCGTGGTGGAGGCTGGCAGACGACCATGAGGGTAAGAGCTAGAACAAGAACCATCAGAATCCCCATTAGATCCAATCCATCATCATCATCAGCAGAGCAACAAAGCTTCCCCATCAAATTTAGAGAGCAGGAAGAACTTCCTTCCCAACAAAACCAGAAGGTGAGCCTCTTCAATCCTTTCCCCTCATTAATAAAGAACTAACAATTGTGATAATGCCATTAGCTGACCTAAAAGGAGGGCCCCTTCATGACAATGGTGGACTTTGGAAAAGTCCAAGTCTTTGATTATCTTTGATCCTTCCTCTGTTTTACTCTAGCAATTAGGTGCCTTTGCCTTTTTATTTATTTAGTGAAGGCAAAAAAAAAAAAAAAAAAAACTACACGTTTGTTTTGTAGGGACTCCCGTTCAAGTTGTATAAGAATATGATTTTAAGGACGTATTAGGTAGTCAGTCAGTCCAAGTATAACTCGGTGGATAAGGTATCAATTACCATTCCAAGATCGACGATTAGATCCTGAAAAGTAAAATTATTGAATTTTATTATATAATGCTAAATACAACAAAATTATTTAATAGGAAGCCATATTATGAAAGAAATAATGAATGGGTTGTTTAATTTATTTGAATTGATTCAATTATTATATCCAATAAAGAATGGTCTATAAGATACAAAAATTAATAATTTTTAATAATTTAAATACCGATTAGGTAGAGAAATGAGAGTGTAGAGACTTAGCATAAACTTTTTTTAAAACAATTTAAGAAGAAATTTTATAATCCAATTTAATATGAAAATATAAGAATTAATACCAATATATATTGTGATAAACTATTTAATTAGTGAAGTTGAAATAAAATACGGTGGGAAACCAAACAATTTGAAAGCTATTTTATTTTTTCCCACTCATTAGAAGAAATTTCTTGGTAAGATTCTTAATTGGGTGATGGGAATTTTAAATTTGTGAGTTTTCTTTATTAGGTGTTGCAAATTTTCCAATAATTTTTAATTAGGTGTTGCCAATTTTAAATTCGTGGACTTTGGCATATCTTTGGGATTGACCACTTTTTCAAAGAAATTTTTTTCATAAAAGTTAGCTAATAATTTTACACCGTTAGATGTATGAACAATATAATAGAAATTTGGTTTAACCTTGAATCCGATAATTGAAAAGGGTAAACACATTAAATAGTTTTTTTCCCGACAATAGGAAGGATTGTGAAAACAAAGGGTTGTGAGATCCCACATCGATTGGAGAGGAGAACGTGTGCCAACGAGAACGCTGGGGACCACAAAGGGGGTGGATTGTGAAATCTCACATCGATTGGAGAGAGGAACAAAGGTCATCGAGGACGCTGAGCCTCGAAGAGGGTGGATTGTGAGATCCCACATCGATAGGAGAGGAGAACGAGTGCCAGCGAAGACGCTGAGCATCACGGTCGTACTTTTTTAATCGTACAGCGTCGTGATTTTGACATGCTCACGACCATCCTTGAGGAGAATCAAGCTCCATATATGTTTTTTGCTCTGGCTTTGTGGCTTCATCGGACCTTGGGCGAGATTTGTCTTCGCTAACCGAACATCGCTTGTGCGGAATCCAAGCTTGATCGACCACACCTCCTGCGCGTGCATGTTCAATCGTCTATGACATAACCGACTTGCCTCTACACTAGGCTAAGTCATTTGGCTTGACTCTGCCTCTATTCAGAGCCAAAGTTTCTCAATGCATCATCGCATCTCATCTCGTCTTGACGTCATCCCAAGTCTCGAAGTGTCGTCGACCATCACAACTCACTCGATCATGCCATCGAGAACGGGCCCACGCATCATTCATCTCATCAGGACATCCCAAACATCTATCCATCTAGGTTATATCGGAGCATTGGCCCTCTCGTACCCATGTCATGTCATTTACGGCTACCATACTGGATAACAAGTGTATAATTCAACCTCCGACACGCGGGCTGGGGCGCAATATCGGCACACCCGTGCCGCCCAGTAGTGTCTTTAAAAATTCATTTCAAAGGAAGTCACCTAAGACACTCGTCTCGACACGCTCGTCCTCACTGACATACATGTACCACAGGGTTGCTCGCTTAAGCCACAAGGCCCAGGGGTGGTGGATAGCTAACATCATGCCTCGCCTGGTAATACATTTTGAGGTATTTCCAATTTCTATGGAGTAGACGTGATTTTGGCGAATGGTCATACGTTGTTGTGGAGTGTCCGTCCGGTGTCCGATTGACATCAAATTTGGCGAACATTCATATTTCATATGGACGGACTTAACTCCAAAATCGCATGCCCAACTTCCTTCCAGAACCCCAACTTTTGAGGTTAAGGCCCGAGACCATACCCGGCCCGAGACAAGCCTATCTTTGCCCCTCTTGTCTACTTGTTGCCCTTATCTTGTTTATGCTTCGACTTGTCTTCAATGTCCACTCTGTGTGGTGTGTTAGATGATATACCATCCTCTTTGGTCGCATCATGGCACTCGTCTAGGCCATCACATGGCCGAATGGGCGTCACTTGAGGGACATCACTTCTCTTGTCGCAACATGAAGGTCACAACCTACTCTCTTCATAGTTAGGTTGCGACACTCTCCCCCATTTATACTAGTCATCTTCCTCGATGACATACTTGGGAGTACAACCATTGTTAGGTTGTGACACTGAGCCACAAAAAGGGTGGTTTGTGAGATCACACATCAATTGTTGAGGAGAACAAATCATTTTTTTACAAGGGTATGAAAATCTCCTACCTGAACAAAAATCTGAACAAAGCATTTTATTATAACAAAAAGTTGAACAAAATCAGAAGTAAAAAATCATACCCAAAACTTTTTGAAGAAATATAAAGTTGAGATGAACATAACTAAACCAAACTAAAAGAAAAAGGGATACTTAAACTTATAGGTTAACCTAATAAACAATGATATTAATGCATATCCATATGCATCTTATAAAGAACACTAATATAATCATTTAGAAAGGAATAAAGACTAAAAAGGGAAGAATCGAGGAGGAAGAAGAGCAACGTGTGGGCATCATCAACCAATAAATCTGTCTGCAAATTGACAAACCACAAAAGCACTTTTTCACAGAAACAGATTCGTTTCTTTGACCTGCTTTTCCCTTTTCCCTTTTCCTTTTCCCTTTACCCTTTTCCCTTTTTCCTTTTTCTGTTCCTCTTCTGCTCTGCTCTGCCTCTGTTCAGTTACTTTCTCTCTCTCTCTCGTTCTTCTGGTTTGCAGGCTCTGTTTCTGAGGGTGAGGCCAATTAATAAGCTCTTAATAAGAAACAGAGTCTTTTAAGTACACTCTGATTGTGTGTTGTTTTGGTCATTCCCTCAGGTGGGTTTTGCTTCTGCCTCCTAAATATAGAAACCCACAACATAAAAATATGAAAAAAAGAGCTTTCAACAATCTATACTGTCTAGCTCGACAGTCGAGAAAGCCTCTCTTTTTCTCTCTCCACAGTGAAAAAGGATTCCTTCTCCCTCCTCCCTCATCATTTTGAAACACATTCCAAAGTCTTAACAGAACTCATTCTTTATGCGCTATTTGCTTTCTCCATACATCATCATCTCTAAATGGAAGGATTTACCAATACAAAATCTTAAGTCAGTCAGTCAGTCAGTCAGCCAGTCAGTCAATCAGTCAATCAGTCACCTGAGTTTCAGCTCACTTGGCTTGCCTATATTTCCTTCTGATCTAATCTACCAGTAATGAACAAGCAAGACAGTGAGCAATCAGAAAGGATTTAGGATAAGAACTAAGTTCAGTTGAAGTCTGAAATGAATGTCTAATGAACATACAAACAAAAAATTCTGCCCATAGTATACAAGGTGGCTGCAAATTCACCATAAATCTGTTTGGGTACAGTAGAATGAAGAAAAGAAAGAAGAGACCTTGCAATCTTTATTGATCACTAAATATGCTTGTCTGTCTATCCATCCCCCCCACAGCTCAGCCAATGTATAAAATGAATGGCTATGGAGTTCCTCTGCCTCTGTAAAATGTACCTTCACTCCATTAAATTAGAGCTGCAAATTATGTTATTGACGCGGAGAACTACATTAGGAGTAGTAAATAGCATAAAGGGAATGAACCTACCATACCATCTCCATTCCCATTATGTGAGCTTGCACTTACTAGGCTTTGATTCCGGCGGATTGCTGAGAGTTGAATCAAGTAAGCCTTAGAGGAGCATCTCCGTCCATTGTCCATACGAAACCAGGCATATCGGACCGACACCCAGCGACAGTCCGGTATATGTAAAGTCTCTCCACAGGGCAACTTTCAGGCCTTGTATTTGGGGGACCCCTCTCATCTATAACTTCGACGTTGAGTTGGGGAAACTTCTGAGCTAACAATTTGCATGCTCCAAAACTCACAGAGCAAGAAGACATCCAAAGGGATCGCATTGTCTCGAGCTTTGCAGCATTGGCCAAAAGAGCTTTATCACCAAAAGGACAGTCCCTAATCTCCAGCTTGCGAAGACTATCACATCCAGACAACACATGATGAAGTCCTAAATCACTATTACCAGCAAATGCCACCGATAGCATCTCTAGCTTCTTACCGTAAGTTCCTATATACTCGAAACATCGATCTGTCAGAAGGCCAGAAAGGGAAAAACGCTGGAGATCTTTGCAATACTCAACAATGGCGCCAAAGCCTACATCAAGCGGCTGATTCGTGACGTAATCGGGAGTTCGTGGCTCCATAATACATAGACGAAAACGGGTCATGTTCGGACGATTCCTGGCAATGGTCACTAAGGCAGCATTTGTCATTTGACGACAGAAGTACAGAACAGATTGGAGCTTTGGACACCCTTCAGAAACAGAGACAAGACCCTGTTCTGTCAAAGACACATTTGGCTCCGGCCCATATGGTTCGGATGGAAACACTCTTAATTCTCGAAGATCCTTGCAGATACCTGCAAGGGCCTCAAGGCCAGAATCTTCAATGTAATCCAGCACCTGCAGTTACAATACATCTTGAGCTAAGACCATGATAAAGACAGGGCGCTATGCTGAAGAGAAATGCATTATTGGAAGGAGAAACAAAAAAGGATAAATGATAAGGAAATACCCAAAGCTTCTGCAAATTATGACATTGAGTGATGAGCTTGGTAAGATCTTCACATTGAATTATAGCATAGCTCAAGTTCAAGGATGTGAGCCTAGAACAAGTTGGATAAACGGAAGGGAGGTATGCAGGGACAACATCCCAAAATCCCGATAGACTCTTCAATTCCGTGCAGCTTGTAAATGCCCCAGTTAAGCTTGAGAAAACTTCAGATCTCAAGTCAGCTGTGTAGCATCCAGCGCCAAACTCAACCAGCTGAGGTGCACGACGAAGTAGACTGGCATGCCGATCAAGGGGAACTGGACGATTGAGGCGCAGTGTCTGCAAGTTTGGACACCTATACACGAGACGCTCCAATGCAGAAACACTCACCTCAGACCCCAAACAAGCAAAATTGAGGGATACCAGTGAGGTATAGGTATCAGGAAAATGGCTGAGCCAATGCCCATTTAGATCTTCCACATCACTCTCTCGCAAGTCCAACACTTCCAAATTCCTGGATCGGCCAACAACGAACCGTGTAAGAACAAAGAATAGATATTTCAAAAGCTTAAAGAAAACCACAAACCTAATCCAACAACTATGCAAGAGGCACTAAAGATCTTCCCAGTCCAAATATTACCCATTATCAAAATCTTTCACTACACAGATAGCAGTCTCTAAGCTACAATAATGGATGAGTTTCTGATTTTCAAAATCTATAACTTCAAGCTCAAAGATTCAACAAAACTACCAGAGACAATGCCGCCCAATTCAAGGCTCCAGCACAACGAAACCAACTAGACTATCAATTTATTGGTCTCAAATCTTCAAGAAAAGGTAAATCTAAAGTCCAAAGCAGAGTTTACGTTCAAGGAAGCCAAAAGCAGAGTAGATCAGGTTTATAACATCGTTAACCATCACAGTAGACAAACCCAAATAGGGTGACAATTCGGTAAAAAGGACGGAGAAGAACCCGTCGTTCCCAGTGAGCTTAGCCTGAGCTCAGCTCAACGGTAGTTGTTCATCCCACCCAACATAGCATTATGAGAAAAGGCACTTTCCTGAGCGACAAGTAAAATTCTGTACAAAATGGAGAATACAACAAGAGCAAACCAGAAATACAAAGACAACAATATAAAATAAAAAATCAAAGGATTAAACTGCCTCAAAACTTCGTGTTCTTCCTCGTTCACAGTGTTCACTTTGCTTCACGAACGAAATTTAACGAAAAAAAAAAAAAAAACTTACAAAAAGTCCGAAAACCATAACCAAAAATCCACAAACCTGCAATTGGCAGCAATGGCCGCAAGCCCATCCGTACTGAACCCCTCGCATGTCATTAACACAAGAACCTTAAAATTCTTAAAAGACTTGGAAATGAGCTCCAAACTCTCATCCGTAACCACCATTCTCTTCAACCTGATCTCCTCCAGAAAAGGATAAGCAGAAGCCATAGCAACGATCCACGGATAAACATACCCACCCCAACCATCAGGCACCAAACTAAAGTCCGCAAAGTGCGGTTTCCCCTTGAGCTCCACAGATCTCACCTTCGGAAACCGCCTAGTCACAATCCGAGGACTCACCGCATAGCAGTTCCCGACAAAAACCCTCTTCCTACACCGTCTCTCAATCTCATACCACGACTTGCACACCATGGAGATCGAGTTCCTGTCCTTATGACACTGTATAAACGAAAACACATGCTCCAACACATCCTCTGGAAACGCGCTCACCATTTTCAGCATATCACAACCAACAAATTTTAACCTAATTTTCCTTCCCTTCTTCACCCCCAAAATGTCGCATCCCTCAAAACCAACCCAAGCTTCCTCAAGACACTCCGCAGAATTCCACCAACAACAATAACAGAGCCTTAGATCTGAGACGCCATTGACGACCTTCAAACAGAATTGGAGAGAGAACCAGAGAAACAGAGAAACAGAGCAGCAGAGAGAGAGAGGGGATAAGGTCTATTCTTTTCTCTTCTTTTTTTCTTTTTTCCTTTTTTCTTTTTTTTTTTTCTTTTTATGTTTTAAGTTAAATGGTGAGTGAGGTAAATAGTTTAACCAGGGTTAAATAGTAGCGGCCAGCTTGGTAGGGAAGAGGGGAAGGTATTCATCGACGAACCATAGAGAGCCACGTGTTAAGGAGGAGAATCAGGCCGTCAGATCGGACAGAAATCTTATCCGGTGGCGGAAAAGGAGTGGCCGCAGAAAAATTGGTGCGGTTTTCGTGCGATATGTTAAGGATACGATATTTAGAAGAGATTAAGAGAAACCGTGACGAGAAAATGGGTTTTGATAAAGTGTTACGATGTGTACCAAAAGGTGGAGTCGAGTGTGCGGGGGTAAGGAATCTAATGATTCCGATTGCACGGCTGGATCTGAGAGATAGGGCAATATGATGTGGGGACCACAAGCAATTTTATTTTTTTATTTCTAATATTGTTTTTATTTTACAAGAAAAAATTGGTATGATTGATGTGAAATCTGGTATGACGACATCAGGACCGTCCAATCATGTGGATTGACTGTTTCGTTCAACCATTCATGTTAATTGATCGTCACTTCATTAAATATTTATATTATTACTATTATTATTATTATTATTATTATTATTATAAAATAATTTAGGTTATTATAAACATATCAATTTTTTCCCCAATCATAAAACTATTTTCTTTTTTTTTTCTTTTTTTGCCTTTTTAAACCCTTCTTTCATTGGCAATTATTATTATTTTAAAAAATATTTTTTTTAAAAAAAATAGTTGAAAGTTACTTTAAATATGAAAATCCCTCCAAGAAAATAGGAGAATTGCACTTTTGTGATTTTAATCTGTGTAAATATTTTATAAGAACAGAAAATAAAAACGATTATTAGTATTATTATTATGATAAATTGATTTTTAATAATTTTACGAAAAAACCCACACGTTACATCTCAATCAAAGCCCCCTCTCCTACCCCTCTTTTCCCGCGTTGTACGGACGTAAGGGTAAATTCGTAGATTTCGAGGGCTACAAATGGACAAAAATAAAGTTAAAATTTTATGAAAATATATTTTTTTCTTTTTTCTTTTAGGTTTAAATTTGCTTTTTCATTTACCTTTTCACAGTTAACAGTTTAAAAGCGAAAAAAGATTGTCAATAGTTACTGCAAGGGGCAGGCGAGTGGTATGCTGAATGACGAAAATGCCCTTGCCATGCCTGTGGAGATGGAGGGTAATTTGGTCCGTGTGGGAAAAGGACATTGTATTATGGAGCTGCGATGGTTCAGCATGGAGTGCATGGACCTGTCCCTTTTAGGTCCAAAAGCTGAGAGGTTATAATGGACGGTGGAGATTGAGTCTGGTTTGTATGGAAGATCTCCGCCGTTGGATTGTGCCATGGTGGGCGTCCTTATCGATGGCCATCCCCGAAGCCTTGTCGCAATCGTAAACTTTTTTTTTTTTTTTAATTATAATTTAATTCTTTTAGTAATCAATAATATATTTCTTTTTCACATTTCATTTTCTTTGCTACAATTAATTATTTTCGTTGGTTGACCATAAAGAAATTCCATATAAATAATGCAAATAAATATTTAAAAGAAAAACTAATAATTTATCAAATTATCACCAAATTTATCGAGTGGTTATCAGTATAACCGAAGTCGAGACATGTTGCTTTAGTGCCGCGCCTAAATTATAAAGACTTTAAAACAATTTTTTTTTTTTCAAAAAAATGTTAGTCATAAACTTATATTAACTAATTAAAATATTAAATTAAAAATATAATTTTATTTATTGTCGGTATCAATTTGACAATTCTATCTTAGTTTGTGTAGGTCTGTCATAGTTTATTTAATGGTCTCATTGTCAAACACCATTAGTTTCTACATTTAATTTGAGTAGGAGCCTAACTTATTTCAACCATTAAACTCAACTGTAAAATTGAATTATTTTTCTTTTATTTTTCAATTATTCAACGACGATCAAGATGATAATTAGAAATGTCCATTTAATTAATAGGGCCCGCTCTAAACATGAAGAAAAAAAAAGTTCCCATTATAAACGGCGTAGGAAGTGGAGAGAGATTTCTCTTCATTAACTAAACAAAACCATACTCAAGATTATATTTTTCATCTCCTATCTCGCCCTGCATGACCTCATTTTTTATATATAAATATAAATACACACCCGTATTTGTACTTAAAAATGACAATATTAGTATATATATATATATATATATTAAAAGATTAACAAATAATTTATTGTGAGTTGTCATGCACGTGAGGTTGAATAGTTAATTAGTAAAATAAAAGGCCGTGATTAAGACTTAAATTACGACATAAACAAATTAATTGAAATTAAGCAACAACCCCCACGCATGGTTCCCCGGGAATCTCTCTTAAACTCGAGCGCAGAAGATTACTTAAAAATATTTATTTAATTAATTTTTTTTAAATAAAGTAAACTAAATAATATATGAATACACCGCTAAATACTTAATTTTCTTGATTTTTTAAAAATTTCAACTTCATCCTTTATTAACTATGTGTCTATAGATCTGTGAATAAAATTTATCAACCAAAAATATAATTAATTTGTGTATAATTTAATTGATTTATGTCGTAAAAAACAATAGATAATTTGTAAAAATTAATGTAATAAATAAATAGAATAATGTTGTATTGTTGGATGTCGTGTAATAATAAATTTAATAA
This sequence comes from Cucurbita ficifolia, assembly GCA_033971965.1. Lineage (NCBI taxonomy): Eukaryota > Viridiplantae > Streptophyta > Magnoliopsida > Cucurbitales > Cucurbitaceae > Cucurbita > Cucurbita ficifolia. The sequence goes on from CM066978.1 coordinate 9,525,952, forward strand.
TACTAGGTGATGACTTTCCTATAATTTTTTTTTTGTTAAACTGTCAGAATATATATTTTTTAATTAAATATTAAAAAGAAATTGTACGACTTTTAGGGGCTTTGATTTCCAACTTTGAGACCTGCCTGCACGTGAAGTGGTATGTACAAAACCCAAAACTTTTAATTATACATTTTATTATTAAAATTAATTGCAAACTATTTATGCAAATCCCCAAGTTTATATATTTATTTTTAAATAATTTATTTGAAATGGTTTTAATAAATTATTTATAAAAGTCCTTGAGAAATAAATAATCATAAAATAGTTATGAAATTAAAATTAATAAATTATCTATATATATATATATATATTTGTATTGAAAACAAAAAAAAAAGTGATTATTTTTTTAAATTAAACATAAATTCAATTATGTTTAATGTCAAAGTCTCCATCTTATGATTTAATGATTTAATTAATTAATTGATCTCTCTTTCTTACCCTAACTCACTTCTTCCTGCTGACGTCATTAAAGTCTGTAAGCGGGTGGTCAGGTTGTGGGGAAGGGAAAGTGCATGACAGGGTTAAATGTGGAACGGCGAAGGAAGGGGATGGACGCGCTGTAATCATGGAAAGCAACAAGAATTAGAAACGAGTTAGCCACTAAATTTTTTCTGTGTGAGATAATATAAAAGAGAAGGATACATGACGCGAGTTGATGATTTGATAATGAGAGATAAAAGGTTGGGTTTTTACCCAAACTACTAGAAATATTGGGTGCAGGTGAATAGCGGTTGGAGACGCCATGCGATAAAGAAGGATACAAATGTGAGAACGACGAGACTGAGTACAATTGGAAGTTGAAAGGGACGGGTATGAGTGAAAGAGTTTATGAGGAAGAAGGATGGAGACGCAGAAAAGGTAAGGAGGGGGCGAGGGAAGTGGGAGAAGAATCGGATGAAAATGGGAGAGGATAGTCGGACGGTGGAGGATAACAAAAGGGTGAGAAGAAGAGAATAGGAGGGAAAGACGGGTGGTATAAAGCAGAGGGGGGAACAGAACATTAAGAGGGTGAGGGGAATTGGGAGAAATGGGCCAGCCAAAATGAAATCGAAACATGAACAAAGGGGAGGGGAAGAGGGGGAGAAGAGGCCGGGAGGAAAAGAATGGAGGGGGCAGGGGATGGAAGGAGAACGAAGAAGATAGAGGGGGGCAGGGGGGATGAGGAGGGGGGGAGGTGGAGGCAAAAGAGGATAAGAGGGAAGGCTGCACGGGTCTCAGCAGAGGGATGAGGCAGACGGGCAGAGAGGAGAGAACGGGGGGGGGGCAGGAGGGGTGGGGTGGGGGAGGGGACGAGGAGGAAGTGAAACAAGAAAGAAAAGTTGGGGTGCTTGGGTGAGGGGAGAGAAAAATCACGTAAAACTTGTTGGCAATAGCTCAAAAAAGTGATAGAGATTGAGAGGGATAAGTTGGGGAAAACAGCAATAAGCGCGGAGAAGGGGTGAAGGAAAGGTGACACCGGGCACGAACCTGGCGGCACACAAAGCGCGAGAAAGAAAGGCGACCTTCACGTAGCCAATACTCGAAGTGTGGCAGCGGGAATCAAGGACGTCGGGTGGGTACTAACGTAAATTTCTAAATGACCGGATCGACAGTGGTACACAAGACAGCGGAAGATGGTAGGGAGTCATGGGGAGGCCCTCAAACCAACGCAAGAGCGCGACGGGCAGAGGCCCTCAAAACAAGGAGAGTAACGGAGCGGGGGATGAAACGGGATCAAACGTTGGACGGGAGGGCGGGGCGAACAGGGTTAGATCGGAAAAGAAGAGCCGGTTGGAAAATAGAGGTGGGAGTAGTTCAGATTGAGGGATGAGAGAGGAAATAGAAAGGGGGGGAAAATAGCCAGGGAGTGGACAGTGGGACAAAGTCAGGGGAGACGTTTCACAACAATTGCAGGACGGAGAATGATAGATGGGTATGTGAGGAGAGACGAGCATAGGAGAGGGAAGAGAGGAGATTAGGTCGACACCCACGAGGAAAGGACCAAGAGAGAGGAGGAAGGGGGGGGTAAAGCAGGCAATAAGAAAGACCGACACTAAGGAAATGACATCAAAAGTTAGGTGAAAGGGGAGGGGTGACAGCATGGCGGCTAGAGGGAAACGTGACCGGTAACCAGCACCAGAAAGTTTGGGTGTAACGTTAGGGCTGGGAGGGTTTCGAGGGGAGGAATGTAGAGGTGTTGGGATGGACTATGATAATTAGAGCCTAAAGGGCTAACTCCTTAGAAAAGAAGATGGGAAGGATCAAGTAGAGTACGAAGTGAAAAGAGTTGTACGAAAACGCGGGGGATCGGGGGGTGATACGAGGGGGTCAAGGCCACAGTCTGGCAATTAGGGGGCGACAGTTTTGGTGGAGAGTAGGAGGGTGAGGGATAAAGCGGGGAGCGGAACTGGCGCGGAGAGAGAGGGTGGGGGACGGTACAGGGGCGTTGAAAAACAGAAGCACCAAGGGTTGGGTCGGGAAAGGTGAAAAGATATCCCAAAGAAGGAATGAGGAGAAGGGGGGAGAGAGGGGGATAAGTTGTGAGTCACTGGTGAGATGGGGGAGGGGGGTATGGGGGACCTCAAAACCAGGATGGAGAGTCGAGGGCGGAGGGGGACGAATCGGCGGGCCCCGACGGGCGGGCCACAGCAACCCGGGATGTGGAGGCGACACATAGTGCCGGCCCCTGCGCGGCGGCACCTCCGCAACCGGTGGCGGGGGGGGGCATGGGGCCCTACAAAGAAAATCGGCACAAGAGGGGGTGAAAGGACAAAGGGGAAAGGCGTATGGGAAGGAGGGAGGGATGGGCGTGGGTCGGGGGCAACACGAGGGCGTGCGAGTGGCGAAAATCGGTAAGAAAGAGGAGCGACGAAGACGTGCGGTGTGGGGGGTGGAACGGAGTTGTCCGGGAGTTTGAGGAGGTCAGACACGTTTGGAGTTGCAAGAGAGAGCGCATAAAGAGGGAGAGGAGCAAGAAAAAAACCGGGGGGGGTAAAGGGGGGGGGAGAAAGGGGGGGGTACGAGGTCGTAAGTGAGAAATGTAAGAGCGGGAGCAAGTGGAGGCGTAAGGTTGGTGTGTGTGCAAGGGAACAAGAGGAAGAGGTGGTGAGAAGGGGGAAAGGGCGCGGAAAAGAGTTGGTGAAGGGGGGGGATGGCTGGTGGGGGTAACCCGGCCCATAATGAGGGGGGGGTACTAAGGGGAAAAGATAGAAGAGAGGAAGAGAAAGAAGGCGACTGGCGGAAGGGGACACCCGGGAGGAGGGACTGACGTCGAGGGAGTGTGTGGAGAAGCAGGGGTGGGAGGTTGCGCAACGACCCAGCGGAGCAGCGGCTGGACGACGCCATGGGACGGAGTGCAGAGAGATGGAGTGTGGTGGTGAGGCACATGGGCGGAAATAGAAAGACTCACCGATAGGAGGTAGTGGGGAAGGGGAGGTGGAGGGGAGGGGTGAAAGAGAGGAGACCGGGAGCAGAAGAGGTGCAGAGAAGAGGACGAGTGGGGCCCCGCGGGAGGGAGTAACCGAAACGGAGGGGGCCTAGGAACGACGAGCGGATGGATGGGGCGGTGGATCTAAAGCTACCGTTGCAGTCGGCCCCAGACTTGTAGGTGGAGCGAGAAGGGCCGGACACAGGGAGAGGGAGGGAAAAGAGGAAAGGAGGGGAGGGGGGACGGAGGACACAAGAGGGCGATGATGATTAGGTCAAGAGTGAGGGAAAGTGAAGAAGACAACAGGGAAAGGAGGGGCGGAGATGAGGGGAAAGGGGGCAAGGGGCCCCCCGCGGGGAGGAGAATGGAACACGGCGAGACGCGCATGATGCGCCGGCACGGACGCAGCGGGCCGGGGGGGGGGAGCCGAGAAAGCAGGTGGGCGAAGGACGGCCCGCGAGGGTGTGGGAGCCAGAAAGCAGAGCCTTCTCGGATGGGGACAGGCTTGCTGGGGGCGAGGGAGGGGGCGAACTGTCATGCGAAGCAGAAATCTCTTGTTGTAGCGGAGGGAGGGAGCCGATCCGAAAAGGGCTGGCGCCATGAGGCGATAGCCAACAGCGGCTGGCTGGGTGGTAAAGGAAGGGGGCAGGGGGCGGCGGGGAGAGAGAACTTTCAGGCATACCGACGCAAGAAAGGGGCGCTACCGGGGACCAGGGCGACAGGGGGGGGCGGGCGATGAGAATGTGCCAAATGCGAATCGGAAGCGGAGGCGGGACCAAAGGTGAAGTCGAGGAATGGACGGCGAAGGGCGGAAGGGGGGGGCAAGAGGACTGGAGGGGGGCAGGAGGGCAGGGGGCAGGAGGGGACCGCGAAGGGGTGGAAAGTAGAGGGGTTCCTAATAGTGACGGACTGACAAAACACATCTGAGGGGTGGGGCACGGGGCAAAGTGCCGGGGGGGAAGATAAAACAGATAGGGACAGGGTTCGACGACAGTGTTGCAAGCAGGTGGAGGGGGCGGGAGATGGGGGGTGATAGGGACTAGGGGGGGAAGGGAAAGAAGGGAAACATAGGGCAAAACCCAGTGAGGATGGAAGGGGAAAAACATTAGTGGAAAACGATTAAAAATGCACACGAGCAGGGCGGGAGAGCATGAGACGATTTGGGTTGTAAAGTAGATGAGGTTAAGGAAGAAAAAGGGAAAGGTGAGGGGAGACAATTTGGATGTGTATCGGATGTGCACTCTAAAATTGGAAAATAATGAGTGTAGCGAAAAAATCGAAGTACGCTGGGGGCGTGTTGTGGATATTTAACATTTAAAATTAAAAGGGTGTTGATTTTACCTGTCGGTCACTTTTACACACAAAAGAGTAAGAGGTAAGGTTTTTTTTTTAATTTTTTAAAAAATTATAGGCATCTATCATATTATCTATTCATAAAGGAAAATTTTAGAAGGCCGGTCATGTACAAATTATAACTTTCTTAATGTGGTCAAAAGAATGAATATTCTTCTTAATTTTTATATTATGTTAAAAATGACATGTACAGGTTGAACAATTGTCTATTTAGACGGTGGAGATGAAAAAGAGAAAATGGCAAATTAAAAATAAAATAAAAATTTAGCCAACTCATAATTGCCACATAAGCCACTCTAGTGATTTTGTTAATTCCACGTCACTATTATTAACGACGAAAGAAACTTTGACTAAAAATGTCCAGTTTAAGACTTGTCATTAGGGTAAAAGTGTAATTTTGCTCAACAAAAAATTTAAATTAGTCACAATCGCGGTATCAATGGCGGACTTGGCTAACTGGAATTCAATATTCTGATCCTACGGCCATCGTTCCAACAACAAAGTTTCCTTCGCGTACAAGGTTCCATCCTCTTCAACTCTCAGCTGGCTTTCATATTTGATATTTCTGAGGTTACGTTTTGATTCCAGACTCATCCTCTTCTGTCGATTCTTTTGGCGGTAGGCGAACAGATTCTGTTTCCTTGTTCCCATTTTCGTTCCCTTTATCTTCGAGATTGAATGCACAACAGAATCGGTGGTCTTGTTGGTGTAATTTTCAGTTCCGAGGTGATTGAATTGAGGTAAGAATCTTTGAATGTTATGCTTTATTGATATGATGTTACACGTTTGTTTGATTCGAAGTATTGTCATCCATTTGATCTTCCTGGCGTTGCTTGGAAGTTCTTTTGTTGTTGGTGTAGTTGAAGGAGTAAATTGGGGGTAAAGTAGTAGAATCTTGAGAGTTAAGTAATGTTCCTTGTTTTCTTTTTTGAAATTTGTGTGTGAACCCAAAAAAATGGTGGGAAGTTCATAAAATCTATCCTACGCCGGCCCTTTGATGATGAATTTTTGATAGGTACGGACTGGGAAAATCTTTGGAGCTTAATGTTAAATTACATATGAAAAAGATTTTTTAGAACTGTATGACGTTTGATTGAACCTCTTTTGGATTGATCATATGGATGTTTGCTACAATTACAATAATGATTTTAATTTCCTGCAGTGCCTGATATTCGAATACTTTCATGGATTCATTTTTGGGAAACACCGTGATGAAGTTGGCTTTGAAATCAGACCCTGAAGAGCATCGTGTTGCATTGTTTGTATTACTTCTTTGTGCTTGTATTGTAATTGGGCATCTTCTTGAGAAAAGTCGTTGGATAAATGAATCAGTCACTGCTATTTTCATTGTGAGTTGCCTTTAAATTTTTTAAGTTACGCATGTATTATGTATTCGTGTATCTTCAAGCCCAGGAATTTGAATTTGTGATATTTGTTTGTTGTTTACAGGGTCTTTTCACTGGAACTCTCATCTTATTAACAACCAAAGGCAGAAACTCACGTATCTTAGTGTTTAGTGAAGAGCTTTTCTTCATTTATGTTCTTCCACCCATAATTTTTAATGCTGGGTATGTAACAATGATCGAGTCGAGTGTTCTTTTTGCTGTTGCTGTGCATTCAGATACTCTTATTTCCAAGAACATCAACATTACTTTATTTGTATAATATAATTTGGTGCTTACATGTAGCTTGTACTGGTGCCATCATTGACAAATTTTCTTTACTCGTTTGAGTTTTGTTTCTTTCTCGAGATGCCGTAGCTTCCTAACTTAAGATTTCTCTCCTGTTTCAGGTTTCAGGTGAAAAAGAAACAGTTCTTTCGGAACTTTCTAATGATCATGTTGTTTGGGGCTGTTGGTACTGCGATCTCATTTTTCATCATATCACTTGGTAGTTTTTCTTATGTTCTTATATTCTCAAAACTTTCACTATCTTTTGATAGTGTATATCTACATTTATTGGGACATCCTACAATTTCCCGAGAGTAACGTTAAGATCCTTGAAACAGGTTCACTACATATATTCAAGAAATTGGATATTGGCTTCTTAGACGTGGGTGATTATTTTGGTATGTTTCTGTTCTTCTTCCTTTATCGAATGTGTATAGAAAGCCAGAACATTATTATCAATCTTATTTTGCTTATGGGGATAGTTTAGAACTAGAGTCTGGCTTCCTGCATTTTGTATTTTTCAATCTCGGCATCTATGTATTTAGTTGGTAGCGTTCCTCACGGTCAACCCTCAACTTTCGGGGTTATATCTATTAAGTTCCTAAACTTTTAAAAGTTAGGCAATCGAGTTCTCAATTTTATTTCTAATATTAATTTCCCCGGTTTACTGCTTACATCTTCATACTGTCCATATTATTTAAAGATTATACAGTGAGCTGATTTTGTGCATGGTTAGACATTTATTGGCATAAATATTAATCTATTGAAGTTAACTTTAGGATCTATTTGACGCAAAATTGAAGTTCTAAAACGTATGAGAAACTTTTTACGATACAGAGAGTAGATAGATATGAGAGTTCAAACTTTTTAGAAACATTTTAAAGTACTAGTAACAACAAAGCCTAAAAGTTTATGGATGAAATTTATTATTAACCTTAATTATATACTTTGTCATTTGGTCTTGTTTGCTATTCAATATATTTTTTCCCATTCATTCATTAATTTGTCTCTTGCAGCCCTAGGAGCAATCTTATCAGCCACGGATAGTGTTTGCACTTTGCAGGTACGTCTTGATTTCAGTGGATTATATGTCACTGAACAATGTACCCATAATTTGCTAATTTTTCTTCTAATGCTGTAGGTGCTTAATCAGGACGAGACTCCTTTACTGTATAGTCTAGTCTTTGGTGAAGGTGTGGTTAATGATGCTACTTCTGTCGTGCTTTTCAAAGCAATCCAGAGATTCGACCTCTCTCACATCACCTCATCCAATGCCATTCATCTTCTTGGAAACTTTTTCTATTTATTTTTGATGAGCACCTTGCTGGGAGTGATAGTGAGTCTCTTTTTCAGCATGTTTTCTCCTGTCTTATTTGCAATAATCTCAAGTCAACCACCACGAATTGGCCTAGTGTCATTGTGACGGGTGAAAAAGTAAAGGGGTTTAGAGGGAATAGGTACAAACCATGGTGATCACCTACTTAATATCTAAAATTGCTCGTTTTCTTGACAACCAAGTATAGCAGAGTCAAACGGTTGTCCTATGAGCTTGGTCGAGCTGGGGCCATGTGTGAACGAGAATAGTATAGAACACTGTTAGGAACTTAAAGACAATGAAGGTGCAAGAATTACAAATATCATATGTTCTGGGAAGATAAGGGGCTGTATATTATGTGATTTTAGAAAAATGTTGGCTGGGGCGCATCGGTCTTTCCATCAGTTAACACTGGAAAAAGCCTCGAGGCTGCATAAACTATTTTATTATTCAAATTTGTTTCTCTGTCAATTCAGTTTTTGGTTCTTAGGAAATTGAGACTCTACTTTAATTCACAGGTTGGGCTGTCCAGTGCATACATCATAAAGAAACTGTACTTTGGCAGGTAAGCACTTTTTTTTCCTCCCTCTGTTCATTAGGTTCATTTCTTTTGCTAAATGAATTCCAATATAGTGTATGAAACGCGACCCTTGTCATTGATAAAAAGGATTTAGATTTACTTGGAACTTCGAATCAGTGGAATTGTTGATTAACGTGCTTATTTTGGAGTAGGGTCGGAGGCTTTTTGTATCTGTCATCGTATAAATTTCAAGTTGAAGTCAAACGCTATATTCTAAGCTCTTTCAAAATTTCAGGCACTCGACTGATCGGGAGGTTGCTTTGATGATTTTAATGCCTTACCTTTCGTATATGACTGCTGAAGTAAGACTTCAAAAATATTTGATTTTAATTGATATCATATTTGATTTTGGCTATCATTTGATGATGCAATTGCTTATTTATTGCAGCTGTGCAATCTTAGTGGTATTCTGACCATGTTCTTTTGTGGGATTGTCATGTCTCATTACACTTGGCATAATGTGACTGAAAGTTCAAGAGTGACCACCAAGTATGTTCGTTCTTTCTTTTGGTCTCATTGGATGCTGCTTTTTCATAGTCTAATAATGTATTTTAGAATTTTTGAAGTACTGATGTAGTTTTTTTTTCCCCTTCCGTTGTTTATCGATTCTTGTAGGCATACTTTTGCAACATTCTCATTTGTTTCAGAGATTTTCATCTTCTTATACGTTGGCATGGATGCCTTGGATATCGAGAAGTGGAAAATTGTTGGCCGAAGGTGACATTCTTAAATTGGTTGTCTTGGAGTTGTGATGCATACATTCATCATTCTTATAAGTGTCATTAAGCAGTTTATCAATAGTATTATTGAAGGCTTATCTAACTGGTAAGAATATGAATATAAAATTGAATTTATAGTAACACGTCGGTCTAAGCTTTATGGGTTCAAATAAGAGTAGGAAATCTTGTGTTTACACTCCTATGATTCTTATCACTTTTTATTTTACAAGCTTGGAAATTAGCTTAATGCTCAATAAGTGGCTATCAATCGAGGGTGCTATAAGAGTAGGAATTCTTGTGTTTAAACTCCTATAACGTCATTTTCGTCCTCGATTAAAATTACTGTAATCTATTAGATTAAACTTGGTTGAAATTATCGATCGTATAGCTTTCGAGTGTTGTGGACCCATACATGTACTTAATACAAATCTTTCTCTGCCCTGCGCTTTTGCATTACATAATATGTTGCCTTTTGACAGGCCTTGGACATCGGCTGGTGTGAGTCTAATACTGCTTGGTTTAGTCCTTGCTGCAAGAGCAGCTTTTGTATTTCCGCTCTCGTTTATATCGAACTTGACTAGAAAGTCTCTGAGTGACAAAATTGGGTTTAAGCAGCAGGTAGCTATATTTTCGTTTAATTAACATGTTTGGTCTATCAACTTTCAAGTTATGTCCAATAAGTTCATGTATTTGAAAAAGGTGTCTAATAAGTCCTTACGGCAATTCCTTGCAGGTTACAATTTGGTGGGCTGGGCTCATGAGAGGTGCTGTATCTGTGGCCCTTGCTTATAATCAGGTACTCTTTTGGCAGTTAGTTTTCTGGGAATTTTGCTGCCTTACTATGAAAGAACTTATTCTAGGTCTTATTAGCAAACCTCAAAGGACCAACAGCTTACTAAAAACTGTGTGGACACTTTCAAAAGTATGGACTTTTTGTGATTAAAGATGGGTTTTGTAATATTTGCAGTTTACAAGGTCAGGGCACACACAACTGCAAGAGAATGCGATCATGATTACTAGCACGATCACGATTGTTCTCGTCACTAACGTGGTAAGAGAAATGATGCATCGAGTTTAAGATATTAACACATCGTTGTTTTGATTACTTCACTTCACTTCATCTTAACCATAATACCGTTGGAGTGCGAAAGTCCGATATTGGCCAAGGAAGAGGAAAGTCATGAGTATATTAGTGTTTGACAACCTCTAAATAGGTACGAGGCCTTTTGGGTGAAGCCTAAAATAAGACATTTTGAGTGAAACCAAAAGCAAAACTACGAGAGATTAGGTCTACAATTGACAATATCGTACTATATCGGATACATTAGATTCTCCTGCCTAGTTTCTTCAAGATAAATATGGGTCGAGTTTTACCTTTTCTCGCTCATTAGAATAACGATCTACTTTTCTCGCTCATTAGAATAACGATCTACTTTTCTCGCTCATTAGAATAACGATGTACTTCAGTGTAATGGCCCAAGCCCACCGCTAGTAGATTGATGTGGGACCCCCCAATCTACCCCCTTTGGGGCCAACGTCCTTGCTGGCACAATGTTCACCTCCCTTCGGGGCTCAGCCTCCTTTCTGGCATCGCCTGGTGTCTGGCCTTGATATCATTTGTAACGGCCCAAGCCCACCGCTAGCGGATATTGTCCTATTTGGGACTCCCTTTCGGGCTTCCCCTCAAGGTTTTTAAAATGCGTATACTAGGGAGAAGTTTCCACACCCTTACAACGAATGTTTCGTTCTCCTCTCCGACCGATGTAGTATCTCACATCCAGTCTTTTGTTTTGAAATGATTGTTGTTATCATGTTTAGCTCTTGTTGCAATTTTAGATGTTTCTAGCTGTTCCTCTGACTGCCCTATTCAATTGTTTCATCATTCAATTTGTGTACTGTTTCATCCTACACACCTGGTTGAAAGGTTTCTAATGTGAAAAATCTTCAAAGGTTTTCATTTCATGGTGTTACATTTATGGCAGGTATTTGGACTACTAACTAAACCCATTGTAAGGTACATGCTTTCACTACATGATAGACCAATAGATGGCACAATTGTAGCAGCAGCAGATTCTCCAGTTAAGTCGCTGACCGACGTTCTTTTGTCCGGTGGTGAAGATGTCGAAGCCGATGCTGGAGAATCGAACATTCCCCGTCCTACCAGCTTACGTATGCTGTTAACAACTCCAACTCATTCTGTCCATTACTATTGGCGGATGTTCGATGATCGATACATGCGTCCTGTTTTTGGCGGAAGAGGCTTTGTACCTTTCATCCCTGGCTCACCAACTGAAAAGTACATCCACTGATGGCAAGATTGTATAGCAAACACATGAAGTTTTGTAACACAGCTATTCTTTAGAATAACATGAGGAAGAGGAAGCCATATGCAGCTATACAGCTAGAAGATGGCACAACAATTAGTATGTGTAAATAAGGTTGGAAACTGTAGGGTAGCGCAGTTAGAGCCTCCTCAGCAAGTGCTTGGAAATATGTTTTTTCCTCGAAAGCACGTTTTTAAGCACTTATAAAGTCATGTATCTGATTTTTAGAAACTTTTAATTATGTTTTTTAATAAAAACGTTCGTATATGTACATAAGTAACATGCTAAATCTTGTTTATGGGTTTGTTTAATAATGTAATTTGTAATTTAACCTATTATATATATATATATACATATATATTATTAGAGTCACATTCCTATCCTATCTGAGTTTGAGTTTACTTTTACACTTCGGACAGTCGTGTGTCGTAGCATTCTAAGGAGGACTACTTTCGAGGTCAAAATAGGTTACGGTATATAGGAGGTTGGTCTTTCTCAACTTGGGGTATAGCACGAAAAACTTTTGGATACAAGATAGGGCTGAATGATGACGGAGATTGGATGACCTGGAACGCCATATAAGGTTTGATAATAATTGTAACCGTACCCCTAAACTTGAAAATAATAAGATTTTTAAGATTTTAACCTTCCAATTTTAAGAATTTCAAAAATTGCAATTTTAAATTTTCGAATACTAAACTTACCCTTGATTTAATTAAGTATTTTGATAATGTTATATTTGCAATTACAAGTCTGGGGTTATTTTTGTAATATTTGGAGGAAAATAGGTTAGAATTGCAATTGTACTAAAATGAAAATGAAAATAATAAATTTTTTGGAATTCATATAAATTCGTGGCTCTGGCCGTTGGCGCCAAAGAAGAACTCCGTCTCTGTAATGGAATTGCAAGGAGAGAGAATTGTATTCCGTAGCCGGAGAGGAAAGCTTCGCTACTTTACGCCATGAACTTCCTATTGCATCAGGGTTCTTCCGTCAAGAACTCCTGTCAACATTGGGATTCCTTCCTCTGCAAGTTTCAAATTACAGCTTTCGGTTCTCTCTCTCTCTCTCTATATATGTGTGTGTGTGTGCGCGCGCGCGCGCTTCGATCACTCTTGTTTTCTTATGGCTTTCTGTTTTTTTCTTTTTTCATCTTTTCTCTTTATTTTGCGTTGCTGAGGAAGACGATTCTAGGTTTGTGGTTTTTGCTTGCTAATTTTCAGCTTCTGCATTTGGCATTATGTTCATTTACTGCCAGGCCGCGAGTTTTCTTTTTCTTCACTAATCGTTGGAGTGGAAAGATTTGAAAATTTGGCGCTGTGTTGTTATCGTTCCTTGCCTTTTGTGGCTGATTTTAAAATCAGATTATCGACGTTTTGTTAAATATCTGCATGATGAAAATCTGTAAGCAGCCACGAATTCACGAGCTATCGATATAATTCTATGTATGAAGTCTGGAAATTAAATTTAAATATTGGAAACTTCTCTAAAACAAATTTATACAAAGGATTTGAATATTTTTGCAGTGATTTTCTTCGGAATTGACAAGACTGGGCTCTTGGCTTCATGGATTGAAGTCCATTCGCTTTTCTGTCGCAATTGGGGCTGAAAGAAGACCCGGAAGCGGCGCACTTCACATTCTTTGCGGTGCTACTCCTTGTTTGTTATCTAACTGTTCGCCTTTTTTGAGAAGAAACGTTGGCCGAATGAGTCAGTTACTTCCCTAGCCATTTAAGTTTGCATTTAAAGCTCATTGGGTTGGAGTATAAAATTTATTGTTTCATGGGACTTGATGGACCTTTAGTACCATGACGATATAGATTTTAGGTTGACTGGGAAGTGTAGAACAGCCCGAGTTCATGAGGCAATTGCCTTTACATTAAATCTTAATGCCGTGTTTATCATTTTCCAGTTTATTTCATTTTTTTAAACTTTCTGGTCTGTTTTAGATTAAATTTTACACCTACTATAGGTTTCAGGTGAAGAAGAAACAGCTCTTTCGCAACTTTCTGGCAATCATATTGTTTGGTGCTTTTGGAAGATTGATATCATTCTTCATCATCTCAGTAGGTACATTCCTTGAACATTATAATTCCATCATATACCCCATATCCAAATGGGGGAGGAATCACCATGACTTGCATTCAATTTTTTAGAAAGGTTTATGTTGATTAATGACTATTTAGATTAATATCTTTTGATTTATGAAAATGTAACTTGAAAACTCATGACACAGGTTCCCTCAACTTATTCAAGAAATTGGATGTTGGCTTACTAGACAGGCAGTATTATTTTGGTGCATTTCAATCCTATGTCATGTTTAATTTGGCCAGATCGCTTGATTTCGTGCCTATAATGATATCTGGATATAGAATAAGTTTCCACTTGTAGCACTTATTCCAACAAGTTGTTGGGTGAATTGTTTTCCTTTGTTTTTCTTTTTCCATTTAAATGGTGAGAATTGAAACAGGGGATGGGCCCTTCCCTTTTAAATTTATTATTCCAGATATCTAATAGATTTGGTACGCATTTATCAGGTACAACATGTGTCAATAGGAATAATGTTATCTCAAATGCTACAATTTTTATGGAAACTGAAGATATTATGTTCGAGCAAGTGACCTTAAATCTCCTTTTTGATGGAACCACTTTCTCTGTTCTTCTATTCATAATTTCATGCTTCTTATAGTGTTATTATTTATCAATTTTTTTGTACTTGTAGCACTTGGAGCAATCTTAACTGCGACAGATAGTGTTTGCACCTTGCAAATACGTTCACCTTTACTTTATAGTCTGGTCTTTGGAGAAGGTGTAGTCAACGATGATACCGTGAGATTCCATATTGGTTGGGCAGGAGAACGAAACACCTTTTTTTATAAGGGCGTGGAAACCTCTCTCTAATAGACGCGTTTTAAAAATCTTGAGGGGAAGTCCGAAAAGGAAAGTTCAAAGAGAACAATATCGGCTAGCGATGAACCTGGACCGTTACACCTTTACTTTATAGTCTGGTCTTTGGCAAAGGTGTCGTCAATGATGGTAACTCTTCAATGCAATCAAGAAATTTTACCTCTCTCACATAACTTCAACCTAAGTTTCTTAAGTTTGTTCTTGGAAAGGCAGTTTCTTAAGTTTGTTCTTGGAAAGGCTGGGAATAGCAGTGAGTCTCTCTCATATAAAGTCATTATTAGATGTGGTTATGGTCTAATAATATGTTTATTTGTTTGTTGCCATTACGAAGCACTAGTAATTAAGAAGGCTTACAGGATGGCTGGTAATTCCTAAGTCTCATACCGTCTGTGATTTCGTGGAGAGAAGGAAAAGAGCAATAGATGGGATTGGATTCAATCCACCTGCCGCCTTGGAGTAGATAAAAGGAAAAAAGAAAAGCTTGTCTTGCGCCCCGATCCTCCTGAAAGGTCAGTTCAAGGATGTTACTGCATGGATCGGAATTAGAAATTCTTGTTCGTGTCAGTCTCAATATTGATCCAGGCTCTAATATCGGCCTTATTTTTCTTTTTAAGTGCTTTGATTTGTTATTATGTCCTTATTAATTTTTTTTTTTTTGGAGGTTTCCTGCTAATGTGCATTTATCACGAAGAAACTATCCTCACTCAGGTATGAACATACAATTCAACACATTTATATTTTCATACACTACAAGAATTGAGTGATCCATTGCTTGATGACAATGATCTCGAATCCAACATGACCAAACTGTTTCATGTCGTTTTTTATAGCATCTCCAACTTAGTGTCTCTATTACTATTGGCACATGTTTGATGATCGAAGCATCTCACACCCTCTACTTCTCCGTGATTATATCCATACATACATACACATATGTATGTCATGGCACACGGACGTGCACATAATAAACTATACATAATTATTAGATTCATACTAGACCTAGTTATCTAAGTGTAATAGTTGGTGGAGTAAAAGAGTTGGTCTAGATCATAAGAGGGAGGAGCATTCAAATAATGGGGTGGGCTCTTCCATAAAGTATGTTGGTGTTTGGGGAAACTTGAATTAGAGTTAGTTTCGGTGTCTAATCATATGCATGTACTTTGTCCTAATGTTTAGGTAATGATTTTAAGAACTGAAATTCTAAATATAAAATTAATTATTTAAATAAATTTATTAAATAGGCACAACTTACCATAATCAAGAATCACATTATACTAATACTTTTTCACCCTTCATTCATTTTCTCTTTTCTTTTTTTTTAATATCTTTTTATTTTTTTTCACTGCTAAGTTTAAATATTATTTGATCCTAACCCTTTCTTTCTTATTTTTATTTATTTATTTATAAATTTTCTAACATATCTATTTTTTACAAGAAAAATGTATCGTATTAAGTTCCGTCTAATATATATTTAATTTTTAGTTTTTTAAAAAAAAAAAAGTTTATAAATATTACTTTTATTTATATATTATTTTATTTGGTTATCTACTCTATAATAATATTTTTAAACTTATCTTTATTTTAGAATTTAAAAAATTAAATATTTATCGATAATGATTTCTATATCCTCACATTTTTGCACTAAAAATAGATTTAAATATAAACCAGAACATTAATAAATTTAAAATAGAAATTAAAATATTAAAATAAGAATTAAACGTTGTAACTGTGTATTTTGGAGGTGGGAGGAGAGGACAAGCTTTTGCGTTGTTGGAAAATGAGGAAGAAAGCAATGAAAGACCGAATATAATTCATAACCTAACCCAACTTTCTTCTATTTTTGAGTTAGACTATCGAATTTTTTCTTAATTATTTTTTAAAAAATTGAATTTATCTATTATATTATATAAACATTACGTTAGAAACTTAAATATTTTCAATATTTATAATAATTTTAAAAGTAGGGTTGAATTGTAGTTCTATTTTCAGGTTAGTCGGATGGGTAGGATTGACCCGACCAAAAAATGTCAACTTGTGAATGAACACAAATTTTAAAATTTCTAAAAATCCAACCCAACTCAAATCAGACAAAAAAATTTAATTGGTTTGAGTTGAATACTTCGAATGAATGGGATTTTCGAGTCATTTGAATACCCATTCTCTAAATTATATAAAAGAATATCTCAAATTTTCAACTTGGCCAACCTTCTCTAACATAATTATGGGGAAAAAAAGAATAATCCAGTTCCTTTATGGGGAAAAAAAGATCAAATATGGAATTAAAAAAATGAGTCAAATACAAAAATCAAATTTTTGTATTGCAATGAGAAGAGATAACGTAAAGGAAGAGAATTACAAGTGCCAATACAACTACACTCCAATGTCCACTAAAACCCGAACAACGGCGGCTAACCAGTCACCGGCAAAGCTCCGCTACAATACCCGCCGTAAGAGCCACCCAAACCGGCCAACACCACCCACCGGAGATGAGAGTAGCAGCGGCAGAGAACGGCAAGGACTGAGACGGTGGAAGAGGCATTTCCGGCGCCGGTGCGGCGTCCATAAAATCGGGGTTCGGAGGGCTGGGGCTAGAGGGGATGGTAGGCAAGGAGGACGGCGGAAGGGTGGCACCGCCGGGGGTCGGAAAGAGCGGAGAAATGTCCGACGCCGGCGACGGAGAAGGGGACGGCGAAAATTCAGGCGCGGCGGAGATGGAAGAAATGAGAGGAGGGAAGTGATTGGGATAAGAAGCGAAAGAGAAAGCCAAAATAGAAGCTGTGTAGGCCATGAAAATGGGGATGTAGAGAGAGAAAATCGAAGCCATTTTCGCCGATGAGAGAGAAGGAAGAAGAAGAATGAAGGAGAAGCAAGAAACCCAGAGAGGGGGAAAAGGGATTATGATTAAAGCTGAAAAGGGAAGGGAAGGGGTGCCTGTGATGTGAGTAGCTAAGGTTTAGTCAGAATGACACGTGGCTTATGGTTAGTGGGCTGTGATGTGATAACACAGCTTGGCAAGTGATACTAACAGACAAAGCTTCATATCTGTTGTTGGGTCTCTTTACCTTTCTCAAGCACATGGAAATGTTTTTCTTTTTTCTTAAATATTATTTTTCTTGTTTTTTTTATCTTTTTGCATTTGGTGTTTATGTGTTGTTTTGTGATGTGTGGGTGTATGCCACTATTCTTTTTTTATAATTAAATCTCATTTCCTTATTTTTCACCTCCCACGGGAATCTACATATATATTTTTTTAAATAGTGGGTCGAGAGATTCAAATCTTTGACCATCGAGAATATACATCGAAAACAAGATCTAAAATTCACAGATATTTAGCTATTTGAATTATAAATTTCAAACTTAGTTTTTATGACTTGGGATATCGTCCCTAAATTATCTTTTACCGACTTGAAAATTCTCCTATTTTCTATATTTGTTACTCACCCTTGTATTATATTCGTACAATCAATAAATACATTTAGTTAAATAGAACATCTATTCCTTATCACTTATAAAAAAATATAAATTTATGGTATAACATGAACGCTCGTGAGATTTTATTAAATCAAATTGAAAATTTTTAAATCATACGAACAAATTTATGATCGGAGGTATTTTACTCCTTTGATAAAATTGATTTAATATAAAATATTACATTTTATCTTTTTTTTTCAATTAAAAAAATTCATTTAACCTATTTTATTTTGATCATATTTGGATAAAAGAAAATTCGTGGAACTTTTGAGCAAGTTTTTGTTGTGGCCCTTATCGGTGTTATCTATGGGCCCTGCGAAACGTGGGCTTGGGCTTGGCTCGAAGTTTTTGTTGTGAGCCCTTATCGGTGTTATATATGGGCCCTGCGAAACGTGGGCTTGGGCTTGGCTCGAAGTAGAAGGTAGGTGTAAAACATTCTTTCAGTTAGGCCCAGCCCATAAATCCAATCATTTTTTTTTGTATTTTAACCATAAAAAGAAAATTAATAAAATCAAATGATGATAGAAAATTACCAAAAGAACCCTTGATTTAGCACCAAATTCCTTAATCCTCACGTTAATTTCGTAATTTTAGCCTCTCACAACCGACTAACCACTTGCAATAAGTTCATTCTTTTATCTTCCACACACAGCCCTAAACTCACATTTCAACAGAAACGGTCAAAAAGAAGAAAGAAAAATGGAGACTACCGTGATCATCGTTGGAGCAGGTCCGTCCGGCCTATCCACCGCCGCCTGTCTATCTCGAGCCTCGATCCCTTACAAACTCCTTGAACGAGAAGATTGCTCTGCTTCGCTATGGCGGAAATATGCGTACGATCGATTGTGTCTCCATCTTCCGAAGAAATCCTCAGAGCTTGCGTTTATGGCGATTCCGTCTTCTTTCCCTAATTACGTGCCGAAGAAGATGTTTCTCGAGTATTTAGATTCTTACGTTTCGAATTTCGGAATCGATCCTCTGTATCGGAGGAAGGTGGAGGCGGCGGAGTACGATAGGGATTTGAAGAAGTGGAAGGTGAGAGTGAGGAATAGTGAGGGCGGCGGAGAAATCGAGGAGGAGTATGTTGGACGGTTTTTGGTGGTGGCGACGGGGGAGACGGCGGATCCGTACATGCCGGTGGTGGAGGGGATGGAGAGATTCGGCGGCGAAGTGATTCACTCGACGAGGTATAAATCGGGGAAGGGATTTGAGGGGAAAAATGTGTTGGTGGTTGGGGCGGGAAATTCTGGAATGGAAATTGCTTTGGATCTTGCTAATCACGGTGCTTCAACTTCCGTCCTCGTTCGAAGTCCGGTTATCCACTTTCCACTCTATATTTTTCTGTTTTAAAATTATTGAAAATTCGTCCTTTCTAGAATTTAGCAAAAATAAAACCTGAAAATCAAATTTAACAATTTTTTTTTTCACCATTCATATTTTTCTTCCTATTAAATACACTTTTTTTAATATCTAATTTAAGTTAGATATTCAAATTTAATGAAAATTTTGTTACAGGAAATTTATTTTACAGAAAAATGTTACATGAAAATAATATATATATATATATATATAATTCACTTTCCATTCTATATTTTTCAGTTTTAAAATTATTGGAAGTTCGTTCTTTCTAGAATTTTTTAAAAAAATAATAATAATCCTGAAAATCAAATTTAACAATTTTTTTCTTCCTATAAAATAAACTTTTTTTTTTAATCTCTAATTTAAGTTAGATATCTATAATAAAAAAAAAAGGTTCAAATTTAATGAAAAATTGTTGCAATTTCAAAGATTTAAAGGAAATTTTATTGAAGGTTAATTGTGAAAACTTTAAAGTCTAAATGGATACAATTATTACTTAAAAATGATTTTAGTTGATAGAACTCTCTAGCCGCATAAATTAATAACTCCAATTTTAAGAATTTATAAAACTTAAAAATAATTTATATATATAATTTAAGAGATGGAGAGAGATTTGATAGAGAGATAATAAAAAGAATGACGTGGCCAGTTGTATTACTCTAAATGAAGTCAAGGATTTATAATTTAGAGATTTTTAATTCCTTTTAGATCTCAACAAATTAGAAATCCATTTTCAAAATAATTAAATACCTACAATTTCATAATCAATATCAAAATTTAATTTCATATTTCATATATTAATTATTTTAAAAATTTTCTAATATGAATTTATTAAACATGAAATAAAAAGTTTATAAATAGCGGAGTTTTAACACAAACTTACTTAGTACACGATACTAAAAGGCGATTAAATGAATTGAAACAGATCCATATGATGACAAGAAGATTGATGAAGTTGCAAGTGTTGTTGGGGCAATATCTACCATTGAAGTTTTTGGATTCATTGATGGTGTTTCTGAGTAAGATGATTTTTGGAGACTTAGCTAAATATGGTATAAAGAGATGGGGAAAAGGGCCCATCCACATGAAGAGGCAGCATGGAAAGTTCCCTGTCATTGATGTAGGAACCTTCAACAAAATCAAATCTGGTGAAATTCAGGTACTCATAATCCCTTAACCTTTTATATACTTTTCTGAGTAAAGATCGAGTCTTGATGTGTAAGCTTCAATGTAGTTTATTAATATGGAAAGAATTGTAATTGTAGGTGATATCTTCAGAAATATCAATGGTAGAAAGCAATAATAATGTGATATTCAAAGATGGTAAAGTTCATCCATTTGATTCCATAATATTCTGCACTGGCTTCACTAGCTCGGCTAAGTTGTGGCTTAAGGTACACAATCTCCATCCCTCTTTCTACGTTTTAATTCACCAATATTTCCAATAATCTTGTACACAAAATCTAATTTAAATTCTTCTGTTCATAAACTTTACTAAACCCTCATTAATTTATACTATACCTTGCCAAATGAACAAAGAAAACTAATAAAAAAAAGTTAATAATAGGTAGCTAGTTTTGCGTACATGTATTTAAAATTGTTATCTTAATCTTGGGTCACAATTAGTTGAGATGTATATTGTGACATCTCACTTCAGTTGGAGAGGGAAACAAAAAATTTCTTATAAGAATGTGAAAGCCTTTCCCTAACAAATACGTTTTAAAACTGTGAAACTGATGATACAATACAGGATAAACTAGCAGTGGGTCTGAACTGTTACATATATAGAGACGTTAACTTTCTCAGGTTATTGAACTAAAAAAAATCAAAATTATAATTAATTTTCATTATTATTTTCAAACTGGGCATAGATTGTCTCTCGTATTCGAAGATTCAAATCTCTAAACTCACTAAATATTGTAATTTTATAAATTTTTAGTCGGATCTATTGGATTGTCTAAAATGTTTTTGACGCAGGATGACGATTATCTCCTAAATGATAATGGACTATCCAAAGTGAGTCCACCCAATCACTGGAAAGGGAAAAATGGGCTTTATTGCGTGGGCTTATCCAAAAGAGGGCTCTATGGGTCCAAGGTTGAGGCCCAAGAAGTTGCCAATCACATAGCGGCCCAACTCCAGTGTGTTTAATCTTATATTTGCATTAAAACCTTATTTGTAAAATATATTAGAAACGAAATTAATTAAGAAGACTGTAAGAACTCATGTCTCTCTGATAAACAAGTCCTGGACCTCCGATGCGATGGCACGTTTCATGTCCAAATATATTAAAAATTATTATTTATAAAAAAAATTAGTAATAAATATCTTGTATCTAAAAACTTAATTCAATTTTAATTATTATATTTTCAAATATAAGTCTTGGAAAGTTGATCTTAAAATTTTAAAGTAGAGACCTAAATTATTAATGTGCTAAATTTTAATAACTAATTTGAATAAAACAAATCAAAGTATACTTTACCGAGTGAGTAGCGATGACCGACGACACCCCATGACTTAAGATGGCATCAAGACATATGGGTTACGTCGATTGGAAACCAAGATGACAAGATGAAATGTGATGTTGCATTGAGAGACCTTAGCCTCAAGTAGAAGTAAAGTCGAACCGAATGACTTGACTTAGAGTAGAGGTAAGTCAGTTGTGTCGCAGACGATTGAACATGCACGTATAGGCAGCGTGTGTGGTCAAACAAGCTTGGATTCCGCATTGGTTGACAAAGATAAACCTCACCTAAGATTTGGTGAAATCACAAAGTCAGAGCAAAAAATGAATATGGGACTTGAGTTCCCTTTAAAGCTAATTGTGAGCGTGTCCAGATCACGATGCTGCACGGTTGAAAATCCCCAAAAATTAACCGAAAGAAAAGAATGATTTTACAATGCCACACAGCCTTCAATGGCTGATTCCAGCATGTACCAATCTACAAAACTTTTGCTCCCCCTCCTTATTCAGTAAAACAAAGAAAAAAAAAAAATGGTACTCAATGCAGGGGAGAGAGAATACAACGAAATGACCTGCTGTATGGAACCCGAAGACCACGGTCGAGCCGACTCCGGTGGCCTGCGACATCTAAGCATACAACCAAATCATATCAGCAGGTAAAAGTTTAGATCAAGTAGCAATATTTTTCTTTAATCTATCACCGTTATACTTAAAGAAGTCCCTCCCATGAAAGTAATCTATGTGAGAAATAAGCAGTTAAAAAGTAGTCAGAATCAGACAAGGGAACCTCAATGCGTGACACAACACCCCTCGTCACTAATATTGTAACAGTTCAAGCCCACTGCTAGCAGATATTATCCGTTTTAGCTCGTTACGTATCGCCATCAGCTTCACGGTTTTAAAACGCGTCTACTAGGGAGAGGTCTCCATACTCTTATAAGGAATGATTCGTTCTCCTCTCCAATCGATGTGGGATCTCATAATTCACCCCCTTGGGGGCTGAGCGTCCTCGCTAGCACACCGTCCGGTGTCTGACTCTGATACCATTAGTAACCGCTAGCAGATATTGTTCTCTTTGGGCTTTCCCTTCTGGGCTTCTCCTTTAAAACGCATCTACTGGGGAGATGTATTCACACTCTTATAAGGAATTATTCGTTCTCCTCTCTAATCGATGTAGGCTCTCACAAATATAGTGTCTCCTCCTAGGAGATACCCCACAACAATCGATAGAGCATGAATTAAGTGCAAGATATAAATCCTACAGTAATTTGTACATAAAACAAAATAATGTAGATGACTTCTAACTAGACAATCTTCATATTTGAATTGAAGTGTGGTATAAAAGCATTTGAAAGAGGAAGAAAATTTATAACTTAGGAGGTCAAGGCTGGCCAGAAGCAGTAGGAGCAATGATATCAAAGATGCCATAAACTGGAACCAATCACTCAATCAAAGAGCCAAGTGTAAACCTGAAGGCAAGGCAAATTACCAAACTCTAGTGGTTCAGCTCTTTCCAAAACTCCTCATTTTCAACTGAAAGTAAAGCTATATCACAATCAACACGTCTACCTAAGACCTGTGTAATATCTGAGAAGATGATGAGCACAAAGACCTTGCAAAATCATAACTTCACAACTTCATAGACTAAATTTAGACATTTAAAGTTACAGAGACTAAGATGAAATGAGGTCGGAGCATATGCACCAACATGTTTTTAATGTGAAGGAAAGTATATTAACAATAAAAGGAAGATGACATGTATCCTCTCAAGTAAAAATAAAATAAATTTAAAGCTTAAATGAGGGAAAAGAAACATGGAGTCAACAGCACATATAGAAAATAGATATTATCATGAATTCACAGATGCAAGAAAATATCATGAATGAACATATCGAAAGTATATATTCAACATATGCAGAAGTTAAACGTCTAAGAATTAGCTTTCCTTTTGAATTCGCAGCATCGAGTCTTCATACTATATGAATTAAAACAAAAGAATCTGATCACCTCTTTCCGCTCAAAATTGAATACAATTTAATCAAGCTCACATTATCATAGGAGGTCTAATTTTGGGATATTATATTGCTTCGTTTCCTTATTGTGACTAGTAGGTCCTTTTGTGAGTAATCCTCTAGCCTCTGTAATACGATTATTTTTTAAGACTCGAAAATGAGAAAACGCACTGCAAAAACATGTCACTCCAAAAGCTCAACCAATATATCAGTCTCGACGCACGATGCTTAGTTTCCGGTCCAATGAACTCGCAGTTCAAAACAAGAAGCATATGGCCTACAATAGCTCAACGTATAATGGAAAGCTCAGACTAAATGACATGTTCTTGCAGCAAAATGGAACGAGATCCACACAATGAACACATATCACTCCACAAGCTCAACCAAGTCTCGAGTCTCTTGACACAGAATACCTAATTTCAGTACATTTGAACTCACCTTTCTCAGTTATAATACCGTAAACGTGCAAGAAAAAAGAAGAAAAAGTAAGACTCGGAACAAAGACGACACTGAAGTGGATACAGCGAGAAGCATTAGGCCTAGAAAATACCTCGACGTCGAAGTTACCAGAAGAAGAAGAAGAAGAAAAGGTCGAAGATGAGCGTCGTTTGGAGCCGGAAGTATTCCTCCGGTCAGCGATGGCCGTGTGAATGAGCGAAACAGTTGATCGTTGCAGCGTGGGCGGGCGACTCCGGGAGGGAAACGAGGAGCGGAATTCGACGATGGAGTCGAAGACGGAGAAGCAGCTGTTAGCCATTGCTGCAGCCATTGCTCGGAGCTTTGAGAAATGAGGAACTGGAGAGTGAGATACGTGAACTTTTTACATACAAATGCCGTCGGGAACGAAAATGTAGGATTGAATAAAGCCCGACGGAATTTGGCGCCTCCAGTTACTAGTTCGGCCTCAACAAATGGGCTTGTTGGGAATAAAACTTCGGCCCATTTAAATTGGGCCGGTCTTATTCTTCAACACTAAATAAAAAAAAATGTAAAAAAATAAATTACATGAAAACAAGTTTTTAAATTAAATATTAATTTTTTTATGTATTTTATGAGTACAAAAACGATCCAATACTAATTTTAATATATTTTGGAAAAATATGGAACCATAAATAAATAAAAAAACTTGTTTTTATTGCTTACAAAATTTCTACCCATTTTTTAAATAATTAAAAAAAATCAATAAATCGTATGCCAACGACTTGTGTTTATAAAAAAAATTATAAACAATAAACAGGTACGTCATTTGTGAGAAAATGCTAGTACACGTATTTTGTACGATAAAAGGGTACCAATGAAAAAGACACGAAACCATAGATGTCCACTAGAGACATAGACGGGGATTTCTCGGTCTTGTCCCTGCCTCCTATTTTATTTCTCATCCTGTGAAATTTCTTATTAAATTTTTTTCTATTTATTATTTTTAAAAATCGTGCTTGTTTTCTTACCATTTATTTACCATAGTTTTTATATCTAAATAAAGATTTGAATTATTAACCAAAATTTCATATTATAAATATAATTTTTTTTTAATTTCAACTAGGTAGAGAATTTAATTTAAAAAAACGGATATTCCAATGACAAAAGATGAAGCATGAGTATTTTTTAATTTAGATAAATTTAGAATGTTTCCCTCCATTAAATAAATAAATAAAACCGTTCCAAAAATTTCCCTCCATTTCACTTCTTGGAACTTCATGTTCTTACCAAATCGAATCAAAAGATCTTCTGTATTTCTCTCCGCGATTGCCTCGGCAAGGGGATGTGATTTCGGTGCAAGTTTGTGATTAAGGAATCCTTAGCAACAATGCCAATGGCAGCCGTCGCCAATATTCAGGCTCGGATCGTTGATCTTCATTCTCCATCTTCATCGTCGGTTTCTGGTAATCATCAGTTATCTTCAACATGCTTAACTTTTAAAGCGCGCTCGATCGTCAAACGACTTAGAGAGTGACTAAACCGAGCCATTTGTTAACTGCACTATAAATTGATCGTCGCTATAATTTGAACAGTGAATGTTTGTGTGTTTCATCGATGTTTGCACGTTGTCTTTCATTTTTCACGTTATGCCGTTGGCTTAGTAGTCTATTGTTTTCTTTATGGTCTTAGATTCAGAAAATGACGATTCTGGTTCGAGTTATGATGATTGCGAATTACTAAAGAATACATTGGCTTTTGAAGACAGTGTTGGATTTGACAACCGCGTTGTTCGTTTGAAGAGTCATCTCACTGATACAGAGATGGTGGATGCGCTTGATTGTGCGGAGAACTTATGCATTCCTACTTTCGAGTATGAGGATGATGTCGTGCTTGATAGCGAGGACGAAGGAATTAATGGAAGTCGAGTGATTAGAGTTTCTAGCAACCTGTCCAGAAATGAAACGGGGTGGGAAGTTAAAAGTGATGCACAAGATGAGAATATGACATTGGATTTCAACTCTTCTGATCAGAAGCCATGCGATACAGGTTCATACTCGCTGCTTCAGTTTGAAACACGATATTATTAGCAATTTTTAAATTTAGGGTTAAGTAACATTTTAGTATGTAATTTCAGCTTGGGCCATTTCAGTGTCTTTTCTACTCTTAAGACATCCATTCTAGTTCATATACTTTTAAAACACTACTTTTTTTTGTCAATGTACTTTCAAAAGGTTGATTTTTATCTAGTACTTTTAAAAAGCGGAGTTTTAAAAGTACAGAGACCACTTCAAATCAAAATGGACAAAATGCTAAAAGTAAACCTTTGATTTAACCCTTTTTCTATCTGTTCATTTTTTAGTTATAACTTTGGTTGACTTGTCTATAAATTTGTATGAAGGGGAGCAAGTTTCTTCTAATTGTTTGAATGGGGTTGACATGGGGAAGGATGCATATCAACTTTCGCCAAGGTTAAGCTATTGCAGTTCTCAAGAACCAGGAGATTCAACCCAAGTCAATGCTCTTGGCTTTGTGGATCGGTTTGTAACTCTAAGTACTACAAATGGAAATCTTTCTCAAGGAAGAGAGGCTGCTAGAGTGCAATCTCCTCTTCTTTCAAGAATTAAGGGACCTCAAAGTTTGGCAAAGAGAATAGGTAGGAAGTCGATTGAAGAAACAAGGAGCTTTGAGTGGGTTGACATTTACAATCAAGAAGCAGAATGCAACTTATTTGCCAAGTGCAAAAAGGCAACTTCTGATTTTGTTAACTGCAGAGGGCAGTCATGTGCAACCAAGCCTCAGAATATCGCAAAACTGAGCAATAAAGAAGGCGATTGTTTGCTCAAAAAGTATGAAGGTGAGGAAGCAAGTGCAGGCATTCAGTTCCAGATTGATCCAACTGCTTCAACCTTGCCACATCCAAGATTGGATATCTCTTCATCAGAGATAGATGGGATGAACAACATTGAAATAGAGAATACGTTCAACAAGGAACCAAATGCAAAAATAGCAGAGGAACAGTTTGGCTCTATGGACGATGAGGGAGATGAACTCGAAGAATTAGATATTGGTTTTAGTACCCAAATAGCTGTTGAAGCAATGGAAGCACTGTCTTATATCCCAGATAGTAACAAACTTGCCAATGCCTGCAGTTCAGAGAATGCCTTCGATAACGTTTCGTGCTCTATAATTGAACATAAACCTCATTTGAATAATTCCTATCCTCAAATTATGAGAGGCGCAGTTAGAAAGTCAAAGCGAGCACTGCATTCTAAGAAGAAGCTTAATGCAAAGTGTTTGAATATATCTCAAGCACAATATGACCGTCAGGAGTTAGAATCCGTTTTGACAACTAAGAGACAAGCAAAAAGAAGTAGATTGGCGGTGAAGGGACGGTTGAATTATAGAAAGTCTCCTGATGGGAGCAATTATTCAGCCACATCTTCCAATCTACTCAGCGATACAGGTAGTTGCCAACTGATTCAGCGAGATCCCACTAATGGAGATCAAGTTACCATCACCAGTTTGATGGTCGGTATATGGAGCCACCCCAGGAGGAGAAGAACACCACGCAACTTCCAAAGTCATCCAAATAAATCAAACAATCAGAACAACACTTCCTCAGCAGTTGAGGGAAGTCGCGAGAATTCCATCTTAATGAAAAATGGGACATTAGGCAGAAATTCTAACAGTAAGTGAACTGCCTTAATTAGGAGTATCAATCCGAATGTCCTGCGTGTTTGCCTAAGGATTCATGCAAGTTAAATAAGCAATGTGCAACATGTTCTACATTAATGGTCTGTAGTGCAAAAATGTTTTCAAAATGTATTGCGTGAGACCATAAACTGTGATCACAGTTTGAGAAATTTCTGTTTATACTATGATACTGCAGTCCAGAGAGAAATACATGCTATGTTTTACTGCAGGGAAAAATACATCAAGGTCCAGCTGCAAATTTGATATTTATCACAAAACAACACCCATAATGCTACCACAGTCATCTTCGAAAGAGCTTGCACGATTAGGTGTCTCAGAGTCGATGCCTGATCTCAGATGGAAAGATTTGAGGAGAAGAAGAACAATGGCTTTGGTAAGAGTATGTTTTAGCCAGCATTTGGATGAAGTTACCCTCAAGCAACAAAAAAAGGTAAATCTGTTCTTTTCTTTTTTATGACAACCAAGTTCTTTCAAATTGTGTACTTACCATCTGGTTTCTTCTTTAATAGGTAGTCTTACAACTGGGTATATCAATTGCATCGAGTTCTGCAGATGCCACACATTTTGTAGCAGATAAGTTCGTTCGTACAAGAAACATGTTGGAGGCTATTGCTCTCGGTAAACCAGTGGTTACACATTCATGGCTTGAAAGTTGTGGACAAGCAAGCTGTTTTATTGATGAAAAGAATTATATTCTAAGAGATACTAAGAAGGAGAAGGAAATTGGTTTTAACTTGCCTGTTTCCTTATCTCGTGCTACCCAATGTCCACTTCTACAGGTGAAATGTTGTTTTTTGGTTTCATCTAGGCTAAGGTTTCTCTCCAAGTTGATTTTTCATTAATGCTGTAGATATTTTACTTTTTCCTCTTTGATCCTACTTAGCAGGGTCTCAGAGTCTTCGTCACCCCAAACATAAAACCTAGTAAAGAAATCATTACTAGTTTGGTAAAGATGTCTCAGGGTGAGGTACTGACTATACATGCTTGTGCAGAGTTGTGATAGTTCTCAAATTCTATTACTGTTTGCAGCTGTAAATTTCTACCTCTATGTATTATTATCCCTTTTGGTATTACAAAATTGGTCATAAATTTAAACGCCTTGCAGCCTATTGAGAGGAGTCAGATTTTCACTGGGAAGGCTGATAAGTTCCCCGACGATCTACTTATTCTTTCATGCGAAGAAGATTATGCGAATTGTGTTCCTTTCCTCAGAAAAGGTATGGATTTATCCCCTTTTTAATAAATAAAACACCTGGTTTCTTAAAGAATAATGCTTGAGCTCCTTTTTGCAGGAGCAACCGTTTACAGTTCCGAGCTTCTATTGAATGGGATAGTTATCCAGAAACTTGAAAACAAACGGTTAGTATTTTCTACGCAAACCATACGCCCTGAAGTAGGTGCAAGTTATTATTGTTGGATGATGAAAGTCCCACATCGACTGATTTAGGGAATGATCATGGGTTTATAATCAAAGAATACACTCTCCATTGGTGTGAGGCCTTTTGGGGAAGCCCAAAGCAAAGCCATGAGAGCTTATGCTCAAAGTGGACAATATCATACCATTGTGGAGAGTCGTGCTCGTCTATCATGGTATCAGAGTCATGCCCTAAACTTAGTCGTGCCAATAGATTGGTAAATCCTCAGAAATGTTGAACAAAGAATCAAGCCTCCTCGAAGGCTTTAAAAAATGACTAAAGACTCCAAATGAGTCGAGCCTCGATTAAGGGGAGGCGTACTTTGTTCGAGGGGAGGTGTTGGATGATGAAAGTTCCACATCGACTGATTTAGGGAATGATCATGGGTTTATAATCAAAGAATACACTCTCTATTGGTGTGAGGCCTTTTGGGGAAACTTGAATTAATAGCAAAAGTTTAAAATGCTAACCCTATAGGTTGATATAGTAGTTTCACTCGATAATGACTTTTTTGGAATGACTTTCTATAGGCTTAAAAACCTTTTTTAAACATGTGAAAAGTTATTAACAAAAACTTGAATTAATAGCAAAAGTTTAAAATGTTAACCCTATAGGTTGATATAGTAGTTTCACTCGATAATGACTTGTTTGGAATGACTTTCTATAGGCTTAAAAACCTTTTTTAAACATGTGAAAAGTTGTTCCTAATAATCGGATGGATTGAATGGATCATGATGAGTGCTTTTAGCTCAATAAGAACCCTTTTCAAGTCTTTTATAATGCTTGGTTAGCTGTAGACACTTCTTCAAAAGTGATCCCAAACATCGTGTAGTTAGATCATTAAGTGTGAATTTTGAAAATAAGTGTTGTAACATGTGACATTTAGAACACGTTTTCAAAAGTGGCCACAAACCTATTATAGTTGACTAAAGTTATATGAGTATATCATTGACCTTTTTACTCCCTCTCCTTTTCTCATTGAGAGTTCATCAGCTGCTGAACTTTGGTCTTTGATTTACACTTGCCATTAACAGGCATGAGCTCTTCACATATTGCACGAAAGGTTTTGATGACAGCCAAGACCAGTAGAACAGTCGAAATACTCTGTCCTCTTCCCTCTCTACCTCCACGGAAATGCTGGTAAAAATGGCTGATGGGTACGTATTTCCACTTAAGAGATATAGTCCATTATATCTTCGAGTCATTTTGGAAGACGGAAACTTTGTACATATTTTTGTTTCTATAATGAATATCCATCAAGAATTTTGTGGGCACTGTTTTTCTGTTCTTTTTTGTTTACAACAGCATGGCAATATTTTTTTCTTTTATTTTCAAACATTTTTTTGGATGGAAGTGAATACTATTTTGGGTTTGAAATCATCATTCATGATTTGAAGAGGAAGTATTTTATTAAAACAAGATATTTTTCTTTGGTCACCTGTTTTCATAGTCGGTAAAGTTGTCGAAGAAAATCAGATATGAAAAAGCACAAAAAACATGATCAAATACATTCCATTCCCGAAAGCTAGAAATTACAAGAAGAAAACTAAAAATGAATCCGTCGTTCAACGGATTCAGAATTGCCCATTTAACCCTATAATCACATTCTTTATTCTACCACCAAACAAGTAGGAGCAAGGAATCAACCACCAAAAATATTCCCTTTCCTCACTTCCTTCCTCAAAGAGAACTTTTCTACATTAAATCTCAAGGCTCCAAATTTTTCTTCAGATATGTTAAGAATTATTGAGTCTAAATTTGCACTAGAAGAGATTTGGATATCATACACATATAGCACAGATATTAGAAGCTCTAATGGTTAGACTCAGAAGGTTGAGCGGTGGTGGTGAAGCTATCATAACCTCCACTTCCTGGTGCTGCTGGATTTGCTTGATACATCAATGGTGCAGCAGCTGACGGTGCGCCGTTGGCTGAATAAGGTTGAGGTCCGCTCCCTGGAATTGGTGCTGGAGGAGGCGGCGGCCTGGCAAGCATATTCACTTGGCCAGGCATAGGAGCACCGGGCGGAGCCATCATAGGAGGCATTGTAGGAGCAGGTAGATATCCTACAATGACAAATGAGTAATGACTAGGAGCACAAACCGAAATCAATAAAAAACGACGAGAACACCCCAAGGGTTCCCAACAAGACTTAAATGTATCAAATCTGTGAATATTACCTGGTGGAGCACCAGGAATTGGTCTTGGCAAAACTGGAGGCCTAATTCCAGGCAATAACCCCGGGGCACCTCCCGGCATAACAGGAGTAGGTAATACAGGAAGACGAGGTCGTTGGCCAAGTAAATGCTGATTATATGCTGCACCAACCTGATGGAATGCTGCGGCTTGACCAAGATGTTCTTTGATCCTCTGGTCAATTAAACTTTGGGTTTGCTGCTCCTCAAATTGCTGATAGTATGATCGCACGTTTGCCTGGAGTGCATCCATAAATAAGGTACTAAGAATCTCTTGTTCTTTAATTATTTTATTTATTTATTTATTTTTTTTTTGTTCTTATTGGATGAATGAATGGAAATAATATTTCTACAGTTCTAGTCTGAAAGTGGTTTGTTCTTAAGAACATAAAAATAACATTAAATTCAATTTCTAAACTCTAGCCTGAAGAGCTCAATCTTGGAACAGAAATACTCTACTTAATTGAGATGTGGACAAGATTAACATACCTTATGTTTGTAGCCTGCATTGTGCTGCTTCCTCACAGATGGCTGAAACACCAAAAAAAAAAAAAAAAAAAAAAAAAAAAAACTAAATATGAGTAGCATTGAACATTCACTAACTCAATATAAATGACAAACAGGTCCAGAAACTTGAAGCCAGCCACCAAACTCGGGCCTAAATATTAGTATACTTGAAATAAACCTTCAAAGATTGTACAAACCAAACTCGGTTTCAAAGGAACTAGAGGTTCGGCACGTTCTGTTTGAAAGCAAGAGTTCGACTGTAACAGCCCCAGCTCCAGCCCACCGCTAGCTGCTATTGTCCTTTTTGGGATTTTTCTTTCGGGCTCCCCCTCAGGGTTTTTAAAATGCGTCTGCTAGGGAGAGGTTTCCACACCCTTATAAAGAATGCTCTGTTCTCCTCCCCAACCGATGTGGGATCTCACATTGAATTAGATAAAGCCATGGATCAGATTTCTTTACTTTTCATTTCTCTCTCTCTCTCTCTTTTCTTTTCTTCTTTATAACTATGAGTGTTAGAGTCCGCTTTCACACACCTCACCT
Organism: Cucurbita ficifolia; assembly: GCA_033971965.1. Lineage (NCBI taxonomy): Eukaryota > Viridiplantae > Streptophyta > Magnoliopsida > Cucurbitales > Cucurbitaceae > Cucurbita > Cucurbita ficifolia. The sequence goes on from CM066978.1 coordinate 9,558,365, forward strand.
AACATCAAGGCACAACCACCTTGCTCTGCAACATTTGGTTGCTAAGGAAACTCCGGACGATTTTAAATCTTAAGTAGGTAGTCACAATAGAAAGAACTTAAAGCCTCCCTCTAAAACCCCACTTTCTTCCTTGACCTCAACCTCAATTCACTAGGCCAATCCATGGTGGTTCCGTAGTTCAGATTATTCGGTCTAAAATACACCAAAGCCTTGGGGTGGTTCTTTAGATTTAAGTCTTGTTGGGAAGCCTTCTTATCATTTGTTCACATTACATATAATTTTTAGTTTCAGCTTTGCGTTATTGTAACTTTCCAATAACAAACGAAAGTTCTACTCTAAGCCCACTTACACAAACCGACCTACAAACGGTCGATTTGATCCAATGGAGTGTAACAGCTCAAGCCCACCGCTAGCAGATATTATCCTCTTTGGGTTTTCCCTTCTAGACTTTCCAGCAAAATTTTAAAACGCATCCACCCGGAAGAGGTTTCCACATTCTTATATGGAATATGGAATGTTTCGTTCCCCTCTCCAACCAATGTGTAACTCACACATAAGCAAAAGAATTTGATCTAATCCCAACACCAACCAGTCATACGAATCCAAAACATTCCTCCAATTTTCTTCGAGCTTAAAAATTAAACATCATTAACCGCAAAACATTACCCATCAAAAAGAGAAGGAACTGCAGCATCAATGAAGAAAGCCCCAAAAATGGGGAAAGAGTGGGGAATGATGAAACGAAAAGAAAATGGCATTGTGATCTGAATGTAAGAAGAGGACTTACTGAATCATGGGTCAGATATGTATCGCAATAGTCACAATAGTACCTGCAGCCATAGAACAAGATCATTTCACTGACTTAGAGAGAAAACGAGAGAGCGGTGTGGAATTGATTGAATGATAAAATAATGAGGCTTAGAAGAAGATGGATATGGAAGAACGAACCGAGGCATAGCGCTGTATAGCTCAAAGAAGAAGCAACAATGGCAGACCCTCCAAAAACCCTATTAGCGACTCTGCGAGAACGCGGGAGAGAGAAGAGCTTCTAGTGTTTCAGCTGAAAAAGAAAAGTTAAATTAATAAAATTGACTATTAAAGATATATAGCTTAAAAAAAATTAGTAATATTTTTAAACTTTAAAAAAAAAAAAATTTTAATTTCTTGAAACCAAGATCTTTAAACTTTTAATTTAATACTCGTTCTGAAATTTCAAAAATATAATTAATATTTTAGACTTTTAAAAGACATTCTTAGTCATGGGTCGTTTATTTACTAATGGTAAAAAGTGTTAGACGAACACGACTCTCCACAATAATATGATATTGTCCACTTTGAGCATAAGCTTTCATGGCTTTGCTTTGGGCTTCCACAAAAGGCCTCATACCAATAGAGAGAGTGTATTATTTGATTTTAAACACATGACCATTCCCTAAATTAACCGATGTGGAACACTTTCATCCAACAAAAAGAATTAGGGTATCAAAAAAAATTTAAAATTTTTTAAAGATATATTATATATATTTTTTAAGTTCAAATGTATATTTTAAAATAATTTATCTATCCAAAATTTGGATAAATGTATTTTAAAATTTTTATTTTAAGTTTTTGGTATTATTGGAATTTTTGAGAATTAAGTGGTTTTTTTAGGGGAAAAAACTAGTTTATTTGGGATTCCAATTTTCATCAAACCATACCATCGGTTCGGTTCGGTTCGGTTCGGTTCTCATATGCACCAGACTATTGGTTAAGATCCGACTTCCGAGTCAATTTATAGAAGCCACCCGATCCCTATATAAATGAAACGCGGGGGCAGCTTTCCATTTCTGTAACTGGTGAAACGAAAAATGGAAATGGTTAACGAATCTTCTTCCCAAGACCATCCTCCATTTCAGGTTCTCTCGCTTTCTTCATCTTTTATTATTACCGTTCTAATTGAATCTTTCTTCTGATTGCTTGAGGAAATAAGCAATGGGACACTTCTCGACCCGCAAAATTCTGCTTTTGTTTTTCAGCTCAGCTTCTGTTTGGTTGAATTCGGATAAATTTTTTAGTGATTTTAGTTTCTCGAATTGTATTCAGGATTTTTGGTGCGCATTGAGATGCGTAATTTTTGAACCAGTGGGCTCTCCGTTGCGGTCGCCTCCGCCGTTTCTCACCCTTTAGGTTCTCTCTCTCTTTTCCTTCTAAATTTTCGGTTCTTATTAAATGTGTGTCATTCTTGTAAGTTGCTAGGTTTTGGTGGACCTCGAATTGAATGTGATGCAACCGCTTTGTTTCCTTAGAGTTACGTTCATGGTGAATGTGTTGGTCTGTGGGACTTTATAATGAACTTTTTTTTGTTCTTTTTTGGTAACTGTCATATTCACAGTAATCATTTCTTGATGTGTGGCATTGCATTTGTATTATCTCGTGGTGTTACTGCTTTATGGTTTTTCTTCCACGTATTATTTGAGAGATGAATTTATATAATAATGCTTAGTACATGCTACCATCGATATATGTATGATGAATGGAGAACAGGAAGGAATGAATAAGGGAATTCCTGAACTAAAACGAATTGTTCGTTTTTTGGTAGTTGCTGATGTAAACCTTTCGTAAATCTGAGTATATAGAAACAATATGAACGATTCTTAATTTTTCAGAAGTGAGAAAGAGAAGAAATTGATCCTATAGCCCATGAACGGCGATCTTAATTTTTGTCCAGCTCGATACAGATGTCTTAAACTTAGGTTGCAAAAACAACTCGTGTGAGATCCCAATCAGTTGGAGAGGGCAGCGAAGCATTCCTTATAAGGGTGTGAAATACCTCTCCCTAATAGACGCGCTTTAAAACCATGAGACTCACGGCAATATGTAACAGGCCACAACGGACAATATCTGCTGGCGGTGAGCTTGGGCTATTACAACTCGTGAGGCAGAGGAGGCATCTTATTGGAATGGTATTAACGTTTTTCTTACAAGGATTTCAGTTTTTTTCTTGAACTTGGTGTATAATATATTAATTGAGGACTTACATAGGGACAACTGTTTGTGCCACTGTTGATTAATGAAGGGCCTACGTCTTTGTATTTGGGGTTACCACCAGCTATGACAATATGAGTTCTCTATGGAGGCCTCCATTTAGGTTTATATGAACCGTCGAAGTGTGCTTTTGATTTGCTTTTTGGGTTCACTAATATCTTTGTTAAGATTGGATCGTGAGCAGCTCTAACCAATCCAGTTGAAGTTCTCAAGGTGATCATTATACTGCCTCTCATCACTTATCTTTTCAATTGTAGTTTGATCTTAAAATTATTTATTATTGCCAATTGCGATTACAAATGAATGCAAACTCAACCAAAGGATCAATCAAAGAAGTGCCCTGAATTGTTTCCGAGATGGGACTAAAAACTCTTCGAAAAGGGGTTGGCCTTGCTGTGGCCAGAGCAGGTGCTTTGACAGCATCTCAGCTGCCAACATATGATCAATCTAAGCGGATCTATTTCTAAGCATTCTCTTTTCACTTTGAATATGCATGAAGTAATTTCCTCGGTTTCTATCTTTTGAAACTGCCAACGTCCTTGTTTTTTCTTAGCAATGTCGTGTAGATTGGCTCAACATTTTGCTTGCTCCCTCTCATCATGGGTTCGTGGAGGCACTCTACAAGGGGTGAGTATGTGCTTTTCCAATCCCTCACTTTCAATAGCTCAACAAAGTGTATATATACACACATTATTCTTTTTAGAAACAGTACATACATTTAATAAAGTTTTTCTATGTTTTTGGCTTCCCTCAAATCGCGAATTCCAATAATTTCGAATCGCTAATGCGTTCCATTTGTTGAACAGGGTTCTATGGTCGGTCCGCGACCCCTGAATATCGAATGCGTCTTTGGGGTGATCTCTAGTTCCTATGGGGTGGAGAGGGTGGGGTCATATAATAAAGTTTTTCGATGGCTAAATTACTGTTTCAAACTCTGCAAAGAAACATGCATTTTTGAGCTTTAAAAGTGCTTTTGCTTTGTCGAATATCAAGATGCTGACCCAGAATATTTTTCAGGGGTCTATCCACTATTTGCAAGATTGGGTCCACAAGCCACAATCATATTCATAGCCTGTGAGAAGTTGCGCCAACTTGCAGGATTAAATGCAATCTACACATAATATCCTACACTATATAGTCCCAAGTGAGAACATTAATCTCTTTCTCAACCGAAAAATATGATAGAAGATCAGTCAATTGCTGACAAACCCCTCATATTATTTCTAATTACTTTTCCATGCCATTTCTTTCTCAATCGAGATCTTAGCTGCCCGATCACCCCATTGATCATTGGGGTGGCTTCTATGAAGGTTGTTTATGCTCTTAACTTGCATTGACAACGTCGGGCTATGACATGATGGAAGGTGAGATAAGTCCATTCAATTTTTGTTTCACCTTCGTCCTCCAAAGGTCAAACTATAGCCTAGTCTACCTTGATGAAGCTTGCTTCCACATGCACGTATTAAATGTAAATATTCATCCCAATTGAATTCCATATGATTTGAATTCTTAAGATTATTGTATCCATGGTCAGAACTTAGTTGTTTATTTGTCCATGATTGGTGTGATCTGGTTTATAGTGTAAAATAAGTTTCCTTACTATTATTACAATCTTTTGTTGGGGGGGATTTGAAGGTCTGAAAACTATCTTAGTTGACCAACAACTCAAAACTTGAAGGCTTAATTTGTTAAGAGGCATATTCAAATGGCAGTCCTTCCTTGATTCACAATTTAGGTACAAAGGACAACCAACCAAACTTGTGTGTAATTGACTTCAAAGAGAGTTGGCTTTGGTTTTGGTTTGGGTTTGGAGTTGGACTACAGCTATCATGACAGGTACCCCTTTATTATCCATTTATAACTTTTCCTCCATAATTTTATTTCCCCTATACTCTTCTTCTCAATTATTTCTTTAATAATCATTTACTTTTTTTTTTAATTAAGCTTATAAACACTTAATTCTTTATATTATCTTGTTACCAAAATTTTAAAAAAAAAACTTAAAGCCAAGTTTTTTGAAAACTTAAAAAATAATTTCAAATTTTTGTTTTTGTTTTTAGAATTTGACTAAGAAATCGACTGTTTTTTTAAGAAAAGTCAAAGTCATAGTATAGAAATTGCAAAAAAAAAAAAAAAAAATTATTATCAAATAGAGCCTACGGTTCGTTATTTGTATATATAGGAAAATGTAGATTTTATCTCATATGTATATATAGGAAAAGGTAGATTTTATTTCATATCACGTCTAATTGAGGAAAATCAAATGAGGTAAATCAATTTGATAATCTTAAATAAGTATTGAATAAGTGTGGTAAATTAATGCTCTGTAAAATTGAAATTTATTACTATTTCATATAAAATTCAACGGCTAAAACACTATTATTCATGTCACAAAATGGTTGAATTCAATCGTGAATATGGTTTAACTTAGTTTTATGATCAAATATATGTAAATGTTTTAAACGTGGGAAAAGAGTCTAAATTTAATTAATTAAAATTATTTAATACAATTCTCGTAAAAAAATTATAGGATATTTAGAAGTGATTTTGAGTAATAACATTTTGAACTTCAAATTAATTGTATTAGTTTAGTTATAAACTTTATAATTATTTTTACTTGGTTTCATTTAAAATCAATTTAAATAACCTAATTAAAATCAAATTTCTCCCAAAATTCACAAGCAATTTGATAAAAATTATTCATTTTAATGAAAAGTCGCTATCCTTTGTAATTATTTCTCTTGAATATTAAATTATTCCTATATTAAAATAAATGTTATTCATATACGAAATTTGTGAATTAATAGTTTTTAAAAATGGAAACAAAATAAATAGATTAATTTGATTTACCAATCAAAATTTAGGATTTTAATTATATAATTATCATCGGTTATAATGGATGCAACTCATAGATTTTAAATTGATTTTTCTTTTAGAATTTAATTGACCAATATGTGAAAAATAAGGTGTTTTAACTAATTTTATTTTGAGTTATAAATTAAGTTGTAATATTTATATTAAATGCATACCAAAATGCTTAAATTTATTTGTTAAGATATATTTTTGTATTGTAATCTTATTGTTTTTGTTTATAAACAAGTTGGTCTAATAATGGATTCATTTTTTATTTGCTATAATTAGTTGGGTAAAAATTCAATTTTTAATCATGTTGTATTTTTTAATAAAAAATTATTATGATTATTATTTCCAAATTCAAATGTAACATAAAAATTAATTTTAATATTTATTAAAATTACATAGACTTAAGACATTTTTAAATCCATATATTAAAATGAAAAATAGACCAAACTACGAGAATTTATTTAAAATTTAGTGTCGAGAATATAATAATAAATAATAAATAATATATATTGAGGTAATATTTTTATTTAATGTGCAAGTAGGCAATTTGGCACACGAGAAACAGCTTGGTCTCTCCGTGTTTGGGCTGCAGCGTGGAACCTTGTTGGCAGGACAGTCTGGCATCTTTTATCTCTTACCCTCGTTTTTTAATTAAATTACAACCATGCCACTATATTTCGAAATTACTATTTTGCCCCTACTCTGCAAAATGGTACAAGAACCCCATTCATTTGCTTCTACGGGTTTACAAAGTTGGCCAACCAACTAATTTTATTCATCTTTTTGGCAAAAATTTCAATATTTATCTCGAATCTTGTGCCATTGTAGGACTATTTACCATAAACTTTTAATCATATTTTAAACTTAATTAAATAATCTTAATTTTATCGTTGTTTTTTTTAAATTTGAATATCGTACACGGATTTTATAATTTATTGAAAATATTATTGGATGAAAGTCTCAAATCGATTAATTTAGAGAATGATCATAAATTTATAATCAAATAATACTATCTCCATTCGTATGAGGTCTTCTAAGTAGACAATATATATTTTTTTATAATATTTAAAATGAAAATGAGTTACATCATAAAATTGATAAAACCTAAAAGAATAGAGGCCTTTTCATATCTTTATTAATTTTCTTTTTCCTATTTTGCAAATGGATAATTTAAAGAAATAATTTTTTTCTCCACAGATAAAAATGTGGAAATTATAATAAAGACAATTGAACGATATATTAAAGGTATGCAAAATACTTTTATTTTTTAATTTATACATATCGAAAAAATATTTATTTATTTTTATTTTAAAAAACCATCGTTGGAATTGATTTTCATAACAAAATTAAAAGAAACACGTGTATTTTAAACTATGCTTATTAAGAATCCCAATTTAATCTTTGAAAAAATTTCAGTTTGGTCACCTAATTGAGTTTTATTTCATTTCAATTACCGAAAATATTAATTTAACTTTGAAAGTTAATTAAACTTAAAAAATTATTCGATAACAATATATATCAACCAAATCGAAATTAATCAAAGTACTAAAAAAACAAAAATCAAATTAAATAAGATATTTAAAACCCAAGAGTAATTAAATTTTAAATATCAATTATTGAACAAAAAACATGCGTTTAATTTGATTTAGAGAAAATAAACATTTATTAAAAAAAAAAAAGCAAAGGGCATAAATGTAATTAACCATTCACATAAATAAGTACACCAACTTTCGCTGCAAACAGAAGAACAAACGAGCGAGAGAGTAAAAACAGCTGTAATGGCAATTTGGTAATAAGTAGAAAATCCAGGGGTAATTTACAGTCATTTTAATTGGTGTAATTTATTGAAGAGATCTAATTTTAGCATCAGAAGCACTCATTTTTTCTCTGCGAAGACTTTCAGAAGGAAAATCCAATATCAGAGAGAGAAGCGACGGCGAAAACTAGAGAGAGACAGAGACAGAGACAGAGGTTTTCCAGAGAGAGAAAGCTTGAAACCGGCATTAATGGCGGAAGGGAGTGGAGGAGGAGAGAGAAAGGGAAGTAGTAGTCAGGAGGAGGAAGACAGCGTCAAACTCTTTGTTGGTCAAGTGCCGAAGCATATGACCGAAGCTCAACTTCTCGCAATGATCCAAGAGTTTGCACTTGTGGACGAGCTCAACATCATCAGAGACAAAACCACTCGCGCCTCTAGAGGTTTTTCTTTTTTATTTCAACTTCAGCGTCTCTCGTTCTTACTTTGATTAGTTTACATTTATACTCGCATTCTCTCTGTTTTGGTTGTGTGTTGTTGCTTGTTTGTGGTTCGATTGATTTTGAGAGGTCCTTAACCGATTAACATTGTGAATTGATGTGTTGATCCCTAATTTTGTTGTGATTTGGGCTTGTTTTGGTTACTACATTTTCAGGTTGCTGTTTTGTGATATGTCCTTCGAGGCAGGAGGCGGATAAGGCGATCAATGCTTGCCATAACAAAAAAACTTTACCTGGGGTTAGTGGAATCTGGACGTTTTTATGATTTTGTATAATTTATGTCTCTTTCTCTCCCAATGTTTTGTAATTTATATCTTTTTCTTTCTTTCTTGTCGATAATGCTAATCAATGCAACTGATCGATTCGATGACTCGGCCTTGTACGTAATCGCTGTCATCGGTAACCTAGAAGTTCTAAAAGTCTTGGATTTTCTGTAGAAGCTGCTTTCTAGTTTTAGATACAGCACATTGTGATGTATCTTATATTTGGACTTAAAAATGAACTAACAAGCGCTCTACATTTCTTGTGGAGCCAACTTGAGAAGACGCTTTAAGCTTTCACGCCCCTTTTTCTTAAGAAAAAAAAGTTGTTGAATCTTTTCAATTATATATTACAGTTTAACTCTCAAAGGTGATACCCTTGTGCCTGGACATGCTCTGGCGATGAACAATAGGGAAAAGAGTAAAAATAAATAAAACCTTTATAGGAAGCTGGCTCTTACAAAATTAAGTTAACTATTCACATCATTGGAGTGGGATCAACTTTTGATCCCTAAATTATGGCTTTTTGTCTTAAAATTTTGGAGCAATGATTCTCTGATGTTATGATTCTTCTTGTAATTATCCTTTTATGTTTCCGTTAACTCTGTAATTAAACAATGTTTATTGTCAAATTGATTAGTAACACCCCTCCTTTTCCATTCAATCAGGCTTCTAGTCCGTTGCAAGTAAAGTATGCAGATGGCGAGCTGGAAAGACTAGGTGTAATATCATGCCCTGCTTGAATATTTCATCTAAAAGATGGTTCCTAATATCTATCTCCTATATCGCCACTTTCTTAATGAGCTTGTATTTATCTTGCTAAAAGATTAATTTTGGATAGTAATGGTTGGTTTTTTCTGAAAAGAGCAGAACACAAACTCTTTATTGGAATGCTTCCAAAAAATGTATCTGAAGATGAAGTTTCTAGTCTTTTCTCTCAATATGGAACTATAAAAGACTTGCAAATATTAAGAGGTTCGCAGCAGACAAGTAAAGGTAGTTTTTGGTATGTTTCAGCTTGATGTTAGTTGAAATTATGAAAGATCTCACACATTCAGTTGAATCTTCACCATTAGCTCCATATGTTGCTCAAGTTCAGGTTGTGCATTCTTGAAGTATGAGACGAAGGATCAAGCTGTTGCAGCACTTGAGGCAATTAATGGAAAGCATAAAATGGAGGTAATGTAAATTAACTTGTCTACTCATTCATCTCTGAGTTAATTTGTCATACAAGTCAAATTGGATGGTCAAATTCATTGTAATCAATAGTCGAGCTTTCTTGCACAAGCCAACATCTTTTTGGGGCCGACATATTTTAGCCAACATCATTTGGTTGTTTTTTCCTCTACTCAGGGATCCAGTGTCCCTTTGGTTGTTAAATGGGCTGACACAGAGAAGGAAAGGCAAGCTCGGAAAGCTCAGAAAGCTCAATCACAGGCCTCTAATGTGCTTAATGCTGACTCTCAACACTCTTCACTGTTTGGAGCCATGCCACCACTGGGTTATATTCCACCATATAATGGCTATGGTTATCAGGTCAGTTTCGCAAGGGGATTATTTTTGGGCTTCTTCTTTAGTATATATGTATGCATTTGTGTGCAATATCTTTTTTTTTTTTTTTTTTTTTTTTTTTTTTTTCTGTTTCTCTTTTATTATTATTGTAGTCTTTGCTGTCCTTGTTCTTGTTCTTTTGGTTGTCATGCTTTCAAAAGAACGCCATTCACATCTCTTTTAAATTAGAGGAGTTACTAATGAACATTATAAATCAGACACCTGATCCATGATCTTAATCTCGATTTCCATTTGAGTGGTTTTCATTTTCATGTTTGCAATTGAAATTTTAATATTGAAATAGGAGGGTAGCCAATGATAGTCTCTGCATTCTCTTTGTAGGCTCCTGGAAGTTATGGGCTTATGCAGTATCATCTACCTCCAATGCAGAATCAATCTGGTTTCCCCAATATGATACCCCAATTAAACCAAGGAAATGCAATGCGTGGGATCCCACCCGACCTTGGCCCAGGTATGGCCACTAGAAATTATGGCATGCCTCCTGCAAGTTACGTTGGCTCTGCGTATCCTGCAGTTCCAGGTCTTCAGCATCCCATGGCATACCCTGGAGGAATGATGAGTCCTGGGGTTGTGAGCAGTTCACCTGGGCCATTTACTGGTGGTAACAATAACTCTCCAAGGTCTAGTTTGGGTAAAGGCTCTGGGAGTCAGATTGAAGGTAGGTAGTTATTTCTGTTTTTGTCTGACTTTGATTTTCTGATTGGTTGAGTTTCTGGGAATTATACTTCTCTCTTTTACTCTAGGTCCACCTGGTGCTAATCTTTTTATCTATCACATACCTCAAGAATTTGGTGATCTGGAGCTTGCTAATTCTTTTCGAGCATTTGGTCGAGTTTTGAGTGCTAAAGTATTTGTTGACAAAACATCTGGAGTTAGCAAATGTTTTGGTGAGCACAGTTGATACCTTTAATGGGTGGCTGAAATTTTTTTTCTTGCTACTTTACACCAACTTTGTGCAAAAACAAATGTTGAAGATGAAGTGTTTTGATCATTCTCTACTATATTTTGGTAACTGTAGCCGTCTAACCTTGCTCCATCTACAGGATTTGTTAGTTATGATTCAGTCGAGGCTGCTCAATCTGCCATAAGTAGGATGAATGGATGCCAATTAGGTGGAAAGAAATTAAAAGTCCAGCTGAAGAGAGACAACAAACAAAGCAAACCATATTGATTCTTAGTTATGTGATCCAACGCAGCCAAGCTGCTACCACTTGCTTACATCGGGGGGGGGGGCGCCTAAATGCACGACAGTCATTCCATTATCATCAGATCTTAGGGTGGATTGGGATGGTCTGGTTAATTCATTACTCCATTCTGCCTGTGATTGCATCATCAGATGAAATCAAAGATACTTGTAACATCGTTCGGCCATGCTGATGCGATTTGTAATTTATCTATCTTGGAAGATTAACATTCTTTAATTGATTCTTCCGGGACATCTGTTGACTGTAAAATACAATGTAATTATAAATGATCTCTTGATTCTTTTAGGTTATTGATTTAGTATTGCCTAATTTGATGCTTTTTCCCTCTGGTTTCTTGTATTCTTTGAAAGAAACTCGTCTCTTGCTTTCAATACTGTGGGTTGGGCATTCAATCCTTACTTCTTCAAGAATATCTTGTTTTAGATTATCTATTACAAACTACCATTTTTATCTATAACTAGGAGCCTATTGGAGATGATCAAAATAGTTCCATACAATCTGACATCCCTTTCTATGCGTTGACTCAAACAGCAAAAGATATTGGTTATACATGTGGCTTTGCTGCTTTTCTGCCAGTGCACGACTTGTACCTTTTATTTTGACAAGCATAAACATATGACTCTGTTTTCTTTGATACTTAACTCTGTAATCTGGTTTTCTTTTGCAGTCCTCCAAATAAAAATGCTGGATGGGTTCTTCCCAGGCAACTTATCAGCTGTAGCATCATACAGGTATTACGATTAATTGGTTCCAAGAATATTTTGTTTTGAAATCACATTTGATGACTATTGTTGTTCTAAATTCTTAGGACTCAAATACTTTACTTGATCTGCTGCTTGTTATTATTCTCATGGTAATGGTTCGCGTTTTCAAATGGTTGATAATGTAACAGTCCAAGCCCACTGCTAACAGATATTGTCCTTTTTGGACTTTCCGTTTCGGGCTTCCTCTCAAGTGTTTTAAAACGCACCGGCTAGGGAGAGGTTTCCACATCTTTATAAAGAATGCTTCGTTTCCCTCTCCAACCGACGTAGGATCTCCCAATCCATCCCCCCTTGGGGCCCAACGACCTTGCTGGCACTCGCCCTTTTCCAATCGATGTGGGATCTTTGAATCCACCCCCCCTCGGGGCACTCGTTCCTCTCTCCAATCGATGCAGGATCTCACAATCCATCCCTTCGCGGGCATTGCCTGGTGTCTAGCTGCAACCGCTAACAGATATTGTCCTCTTTGGGCTCTTCTTTTTGGGTTTCCCCTCGAGGTTTTTTAAAATGCATCTAGGAGAGAAGTTTCCACACCCTTGTAAAGAATGTTTCCCTCAAGGTTTTTTAAAATGCTTCTAATAAAGAAAGGTTTCCTCATCCTCCTAAAACCGATATAAGATCTCACAGAAAAGGTCTGTGTTGAAGCTTCGTTTAAAGAACTTTGAAACTGCTGATGACGTTGTCTTTCTCCCTGTTCATTTCTGATTTTTAGTTTCTTCTTGCTATTCCCTTCCATTCATGCATCAATTCTTAGCTCCGTGTGCCGCTAAGTTTCATAAAAGTTATGAAGTTTCTTTATGATAGAGACACTTCTAAATGCATCATTGATCTGTTCAGGGATACTGGAAGACATACTTTTTTCAGTTTAGACAATTCAAGGATGGTGGATGAAGCATCTACCATGAAAGCGCAGTAAGAAGAAATTATGTCCATCACATTTGAATTAGCTTAAATTAAAAGCTTTTGTTATTTTCCACTTAGGCATTCAAAGAATTATGAATCTGAATTTTCCTTTTATGTAGCTTTCTCATTCATTTTTGTTCATTTCTTTGAGTCAATGAATAGAAGTCTTTGCTGATCAATTTTGATGTCTTCTTAAATCATGTTCATAATGAATCATGTGGTGGCCTTCTCTAGCTCTCCCAAATACTATTCTTAAGCTGTCATTCTCGACAACATTTTTCTTTACTCATTTGTTACGTTTGTCTTAGTTTTCTATGTGTTCGATAGTTGTGTCAATCTTCATCTTAAACTTTCAATTTCGTCAAGTTAGCTAAAAACCTTATTTTGGTGACCTTCGAGCCAAGCCTCCGTCACTTAGTGCCTCGCGCATGAGAAGCCAACTCACGTCCTAATGAGTTGCACTTGTGACTAACTAGGCAAGATGATATTAAATGGAATCCATAAACATTCATAGCTCATTTGCAAAGTGAGGTTAAGGTTTGAAAGGATTTGAGAGTCTATTTCGTTAAAAAACTTATCTTTTACAATATTATTCTTGGCAAGTCATAAATTTTTCAAAACTATCATTAGGGTAAAAATTCATTAGAACTTTTTTATAAAAAAAAAAAGAATGAAAATTGGGATTTGGAACGTCCAATTCAGGTCACCGTCTCAATTTTCATTCTAACAGATTTTTACTTTGAGAATAAGTTTGAAACGTTTATAATGTTAAGTTAAATACTCTAACATTTAAAAGAATATAAATATTTTTTAAATAAATGATAAAATTCAAAAGTAAAGGATATTCTCTCTTCTTTTTTTTTTCTTTTTTCTTTTCCATTTCATCAAATATGGGTTTTTTTTTTTATTATTTGCATTTAAAACATGGAAAACTCATCTCTATCTCTTGCTTTTTTTTTTATCTCTGTTTCTTATCTTTTCATATCATTCAGACTATATATATATATATATATATATATATATATATATATTATTATTATTACTATTTTGGATAAGAATTAGACAAATTTTCAGGTGGGGCATTAAGCTATATATATATATATATATTTATTATAATAAAATTGTTTAATTATTTTAAATATTGTACAATTTTTAGATTAAAAAAATGGGTACTTGAAGAACAAAATTTCTTTCATTATTTAAAAAAAAGATTGACCAAAATAATGAAAATTTAATCCTAAGAGATCTTTTTAGACTAAACAAATCCATAGTAATGGGTAGGTTTTAATGCTCACATTCATTAAATAATATATAACTTTATTTAAAGACTTATTCAATAATATTTTAATAAGTTCAAGTTTCGTTAAATACACATCTTTTAAACGGTTATAATAGATTTGTGTTCGATTAGTCTCCGAAATTTTAAATTTGTATCTATTTAGTTTTTTAATTTTCTAAACGATCTAAAATGTTTTTAAATTTTTTATTTTTTGTTTGATAACTCAATTTTTTTTAAAGATTAAATTTATAATTTTGAAATTATTTTAAAATAAAATAAGATTTTAAGATTATTATAATTAAAGGGAGATTTTTTTTAATAATTGCACTACTTTTCAATTTTATCATTAAAATATGGTTAATTTATTTTAAGTTTAATGGAAAAACTAATTTGTAGTAAAATAATCCGTCTAAAGATTTGAATCACAAAATATATATATATATATTTCACAGTCGAACTTTTTATTATGAAATAAAAATAAATTACATTCTAAAAAAATTAATTAATCAATTAAATATTTGGAAGTAAACATATTATTATTAATTAAGACAATAAAACAAAATTAGTAGATGAAAAATTATTTCATTTATTATTAAAATTTGGGAGGGACCATCATCATTTTTTTTAAACCAAATTATTTTATGGTGCATATTTTTTTTAATATTTCAATTGGTTTACTTTAAAAAATAATAATTAATACATAGATTTAAATGTCAAATTTAAAGAGGGTAATATAGAATATTTAGAGTAATTAAAAATTAAATCAGATTTAATTAATAGATTGAAGTAGTCAAAGTTATGTGACTTTGAAGTGTAATATAAATAATTATTTTGTTTTTATTTATTTATTTATATGGTTGAGTATTAAGAATGTGGATTAAGACGTATTTATTTTTTTTTTCTAATGATTGATTGAAGGTTTAAATATTTATATAAATATTCATAGTAAAAGATGAGATTTTATTTATTTTTGTGTTTTATTTAAAACAAAAAAATGTAAATACTTCGAGAAATGAGTACACATGCAATTTTAAGCTATAACCTCGTGTTTAAGGTGAATAGTTTTACAAGAGTTATCGAGGCTAGCATCCGCTAAAAAAGAGAGGACTAGACATGAGCGACACGAAAAATGAACCCAAGTGTCAGTGCAACGTTTACCTCATGAAGGTGGCTCGGTTAAGATCTTCATATCTCGATATTTGTTGTACTCAGACAAACTATTTTTGGTTACGAGTTTCTTTATTATTATTTAATTTTCGCAAATATTTTTAAAATTCAACCACGAGTCTAAATAAAAACATTTCTCGTGAAAAATATTTATTTCAAAATTTAAAAACGTGAAAATAGTATTAAATTTATTATGATTATTATTATTATTATTATGGGAAAAAAGAAAAGAAACAAAACATATGGCTTAAATCCTCGCTAACATCCAAGATGACTCATAAATAGATTCTTTTTATTTATTTATTTTCCTTTATGGCTAAAATAAATTCTAAAATATAATATATATTTTTTCCACTTGAGTCATTTCAAACATAATTTAATTGACTAAATTATTATTATTTTTTTACCAAAATTAGAAAATTAGTAAATGAATTAAAAACTCAAAATGTGGCCACCGATTAAAATATTATCATTTTACCTAATTTGAACAATATTATCTTATCCTATAACACCAATATTTTTTTTATATTAATTAAAAATACTGAATTAATGGATGTATATTATAATTATGATTTTAGATTAAATTTGGACCTTCTAGAAAAAAGAAAAAGAAACGAAAATTAGGCTTAGTGATTGAATTTGATGTGAAGTGCTCTGCACGCGCTTTGGTAAAAAGCAAGAGCCTGATTGGTTGGCTTGAATGACTCAGACATTTTTACCGTTCAGATTCTGCCACGTGTAGTTTTGCTCAATCTAATGGGGAAGCTGACTGCGACCGCATGATATGCCGTGTGCATGCGATACACGTATTTGATTATATGAAAATGACAAAAATGGGTCCCATTTCTGCCGCCTTTACCGTCTCCGTGTCTTTGTAAAAAGGTCAAAAACCATGGATTTCTTTATTTATTTGTTTTTTTCCCCTTTTTTGGAAGATTATCTTAAAACCACATTTGGAATATGGAAATTAAGATAATTAATTAATTAATTAATTATTAAAACGTTGGTTTTGATTTTTTTTTTTCACTTTTAATTTTGATTTTTGTTGTTTACTTTATCATTATACTTTGGATGATTGTCCCGTGCCAAACAAATAGTCAATATGACATTATTCAACTAATTAAGATATATATCATTGATTAAGAGGTCAGAGATTCGAATTCAACTCGTTATTGAACTTTGAGATCTCCATCGATTGGAGAGGGGAACGGAGCGTTCCTTATAAATGTGTGGAAATATCTAACAACAATATCTACTAATAATGGAGTTTAACTGTTACGCAATTCAATACAAAAAATTGAACATTTTAGATCGGAAAAAAGACTTAAATATATTTTGGTTCATATATGATTTGAACTAAAGCTCGATTGAGCTGATTGAGCTTAGTGTTCATCTAGTGGCGTTTTTTCTAGCCTCTTCAATCACCTATTTCATTATTATATTTTCAATAAAAAAAATGAAAAATTTAAATAATAACTAAAAAAAATTATTTCACATTCTTTGAATTAAAAAAGAAAAAAAAAAGAGGAAAAAAGGCATTGGTGGAATAACACTAATAATGTAATAACCGTTGCAGAAAAAGAGAAATAATGTGTTTTAAAAAAAGTAATAATTTTATATTAAAAGAAGTAATAATTAAAAAGGGTGGTGTTGCAGTTAAAGTTCAAAGCGTTACGGACGGACAGCTCATTTTCCAATTAAACGTAAAATAAATATATTTTAAAAAATATTTATTGAACAAATACTGACTAATTGCTTTTTGACCTTTGCTAAATTAGAGAAGCACTTTTCTATCTTAAAAAACACTCTCTAATTTAGCTTTAATTTCATTTTCATCCTTTACTTTTAATTTAATTCTATTTATTGCATCATCTTTTACTTTTTTTTTTCTTTTAAAATTTATACCCTAATTTATCTTAATTTTTTAATATTCAAAATGTCCAATAAATAACATGCTCGTGTTTTTTAAAAATAATCTAACTATTAAAATATCGTGGATATATTCAGAAATTGAAAATTTGAATATCGATATTAGAAATCATAAATAACAATTTTATACTTAAATTCTCAAAAAATTAAATTTATGGAAATAATTATTCGGATAAATAAACATTATTGATGTCGACGAACTCAATTACGCTCAAATTCATCAATTATCAATTTTTTTCATTTATATTTTTCTCGTGCTTTTTTCCATTTTTTTCCATGAAAAAAAGGTAAATTTTAGGGCGGTCAAAAGTTTTGAAAAGAAAAAAAAAATTATTTTTTGGAATTATAATTTCAAACAAAGAATTGAAAATGAATTCAACTTTTATCTGAAAAAAAATAATAAAGACTTTTCTTTTTCCTCTTTTAATTGCACTATGAAATTACAAAATTAGCCCTTTACATATTTGCCCTTCTCTGGTTGCGTGCAAGATTACACTTTAATAAATCACCATTTTAACTTAACTTATCGTAATAAATAAGATGTTTATTTAATTAAGAATTAATTATGCTATTGAATTATAATTACGTTTTTTTTATATCAAATTATTTTTATTAAATTTTATTCTTCCTATTTTTTTCCTAATTAAAGCTAAAATATTCAAAATTATTTTTGGATTTTTTTGTACATTTTTTTAAAAAAACCCTATTTAAAATCTCTTTTTAAGGGAAAATTATTCCAATTATCATTATTTTTAAATAGTAAAAAAAAATTAAATGAAACTTCTACCATTCTATATATTTTAAAATAAGTTTTAACTAATAAATCCTCATTTGGATCCTCATGTTCTTTTAATTAAAGTTTAGAAATTCAAATAAAGTCTAAAGAGGACAATATCTGCTAGCGGTAGATCTAGGCCGTTACAAAAAGTATTAGAGCCAGACACCGAACGATGTGCCAGCTTTCACGTTGTTCCTCGAAGGGGGTAGACACGAGACGATGTGCCAGTAAGGACGCTGGCCCTAAAGGGGGTGGCGTGTGATGTCCTACATTAGTTGGGGAGGAGAATACAACACCATTTATAAGAGTGTGGAAACCTTCCCCTAGCAGACGCGTTTTAAAGCTCGGAAGGGAAAGTCCAAAGAGGACAATATCTACTAGCAGCGCTCGTCTCGGAACCCAATAAAATAAAAATTAAAAATAATAATAATAATAAAATTGAAAAGGATTGGCATATGTGTAGGAATTGGGTTGGACCTCTCTATTCCTTCTAGAGATAGAAAATAAAATTCAAAATAAAATTCTTCAAAGACATCAATTCCTTCTAGAAGGCCAAGTTTCATTTTTCCCTTCTAGAAGCCCATATTTGCATGTAGTTGTCAATTCCATTTACATTTTTTTAAAAAAAGCCCCAATATTTACACCAACTTTAGAAAATGACCCACAAAATTATTTATAATCCCAAAGGCAGCCCATGTTTTTGAACTTTTTAGTCCTTGCCTTATAAAAGCCTCACCATACCACACCCTGCATTTCTCATTATTGCAAAGTAAGCAAACCTTCTCTTTTCTTCTTCATTTCTTATTTCTTTTACATTTGATCATCATTATGCTCTCAACTCCTTTCTTCTTCAACTTCCATCCTCACCAATTTGGCAACCACATTGAGGATTTTTCATCTTATTTGCTCTTCGAGGCAACGGGTGACTCGGAGGCTGACTCCTTGGTCGGCCACGGCAACTCGACCGTCTCAGTGGAGTTCAACGACGCTGAATCTTGCACGGATGACACTCCTGCGATACGTAACGAATCCCAAACGTATGGAAATGACGATGAGAATGACGAGGAAGTTGAAAGCAAGCCAGTTGGGTTCATGACAGAGTCAAGTGCTTCTACTGATTCAACTGAGGAGTTCAAAATGTTGAATGAGGTGGACAAAAACAGGTTGTTTTGGGAGACTTGTTTGGCTTCATAACATAACATGTTCCAAACAGAACAAATTTGGTTTTTTTTTTTGTGTTCTTTAATGTTGTTGTTGTTTGATGTTGGAAATGTACATGAAATTAAGAAATGGGTTTTAATGATCCATTTAAGACACTGTTTTTTTTGTTTTATCCCATAATTTTGAGTTGGTTTTTGCCTTTGTTTTCTGGGTTCATTTAATGAACCAAGAAAAAAGTTGTAAGACTTTTAAATACAGAGTTCAAATCAAAATCTGCAACTTCCTTGGTCCTATGATTTTGTTCGGTTCGGTTGGTAGGTAGCTGTCATAGTTTGAATCCATGATCTCAGAATTGTCTAAGGCGTTGCAGGTGTTAGTCTTTATAATTTGATGTTGTTGTCAAAGTGTGGATCAAAATTGTGGCGATGTCTCCGTTCCAATGTGGCTAATTATCGTCTTGATTACGTTCGTCTTACCAAATAACTAATTGGACTCAAGCTTGTAATAGCTCAAGGCCACCGCTAACAAATATTGTCAGACCCTCCGGTTAGATAGAGAGGAGAATGAAACATTCTTTATAAGGTTGTTGGAAACCTCTCTCTAGTAGACATGTTTTAGAATTGTGAGGCTGACGGCGGTATATAACGGGTCAAAACGAACGATATCTGCTAGCGGTGAGCTTGGGCTGTTATAAGTAGTATCAGCATCGGATACCGGGCAGTTTACCAGTGAGGATGTTGAGCCTCCAAGGAGAGGTGGATTGTGAGATTCCATGTCGGTTGGAGAGGGGAACGAAACGTACTCCTTCTAAAGTTATGAAAACCTACAGACGTGTTTTAAAACCATGAGGTTGACAGCAATATGTAACAGGTCAAATCGAACAATATCTGCTAGCGGTGGTGTTGGGATGTTACAAATGGTATCAAGGGCAGACACCGAGCGGTATGCTAGCGAGGACACTAAGCCCCAAGGGGGTGGATTGTGAGATCATATATCAGTTGGAGAGGGGAACGAAGCGTTCCTTCTAAGGGTAAGGACCTCTCCGTAACATGTGCGTTTTAAAACCATGAGGCTGACAACCATACGTAATGAGCCAAAGCGGACAATATCTTCCTTTTAGTCTTTGACCGAGCATTAGCAGCAGCCATTTCATATCAAAGAGATGGTGGATTTTGGTAACATGATGAAAAACTGCAAATTCATCCATTAAGCAATAACACAATTCAATCAACAAGAGAATTTTCGAGGTTAAGTTTGTTTCGATTACAAAAGAAACAAATTAAACGTGTTCAGCTCGAAGCTAAACTTTAGGAATCACAAAAACACACAAACAAGCAATCCTTTCGAATTTTTTTTCCGGTCAAAGCCTCTCGCTAAACGTCGTGCTATGATACAAAAAAAAGCAAGCATCACTTTGAACTACTGCAAAGAAAGCATATCTCGAAGCACTATCGTCGTCGTCATCGATGAGAGCTGTTACACCGAGTCGTTAGAAGCAACAACCATGGACGTCAACGAAGCGGGTTCCCTCATCTTATCATCCATATGTATATCAATGAAGTTTTTACATGCTATGGGGACGAGTTCTTTGTGAATGCTTTGTCCCTCCTCTTCGTGCAAACTCGTTGTGGAATCTTCTCCATCACTTGTACTACTAAGGCACGAGTTTTCATTTTTACTATCGGTGAACGAGATACTCGACTCGACGTTCAATCCCGAGCAGCTTCTTGGACTCAAATCTACGTCTAAATCGCCTTCTCGTCTTGCTGAAGATCTTCGAGTTTCGCTTTTGGTATCATCCAATTTCCTCAAGAAGCATTCCTCTATCTCACTTAATGACCCCTCATCTTCATCACCATCTTCATTGATATCATTCTCAACGTCGGAGTTCGGCCCTCCTGATTCGTCTCCGGTATCCATATCTTCCTGACTATTGAAATCTTCATCCATTTGCCTATCCGAAGAACGAGACGACATAGGCGAATATCCATCCGACGCAGCCTCTTCCCGCTCCCGTAACGTTTTCATAATCAGTGTTTTGAGTAAGTTCATCACTTGAACAGCATGCATTAGAGCCGTCAATGGATCAGACATCTATGCAACAAAAAACACAACATCATACACGTGACAAATGAAAGTCGTATATTATGCTTCTATTACGCGCCGTCTCGGTTTATACCTGAGTCATGTTCGGAGCAAAAACCATAGCAATATTCCTTGCATTCATTTTGTTACAATCTTCTTCCTCGACAACATCAGCCATAAGATCCACAGCCCAACTCAGCAACGCAGCCTCGGTTGGCTTTAACTTCTTAACGAGCTCGACCGACTCCTCCTCGGTGTTACATTGCAGAACTTCCTCCGGAGAGAGTCCATCGAGCACTCCGGACGGAAGCTCTCGAAACCAAGCTTTGATTAGGCCAGCCAAGCAATGGACATCAATGTTTTGAGGTATAATCCCTCTATTCAACTTGTCCCTTACTTGCTCCTCTTGGCTGTTTTCGGGGTTTATCCGAAAAATCCCTTCAGCCTGCAGCAAACACATGAACATACAAATCATATACATATCTAGCAACGTGCCATTAACGACACGACACACGACAATTCGATACCTTAAGGCCTCCTTGACGGTACAAGCGATCCTGCATTAGCAAAAGGATTCTTGGTACACTATTTCCTCTTGAATCAGTAGAACATTGCATTGATTCAGCAGAGACCCCAAACACACTGGCACTGCAAAGTTAAGATATGCTCATAATTCAGCTGAACATTAAGAACAGAGAAAACTAAATGATGTCGGGATCCCACTAATCACCAAAAGTGTGATATCCCACATCGATTGGGGAGGAGAACAAAACACGCTTTATAAGGGTGTGAAAATCTTTCCCTAGCAGACATGTTTTAAAAACCTTGAGGGAAAGCCCGAAAGGGAAAGCCTAAAGAGAACAATATCTGCGAACGGTGGGCTTGGGCCGCAGAGCCAGACACCGGGCGATGTGCCAGCGAGGAGGTTGTTCCCCGAAAGGGGTAGACACGAGACGGTGTACAGCAAGGACGCTGGCCCGAAGGGGGGTGGATTTGGTGGAGTCCCACATCAATTGGAGAAAGGAATGAGTACCAGCGAGAACGCTGGATCCTGAAAGAGGGTGGATTGTGATATCCCACATCGGTTGGGAGGAGAACCAAACACGTTTTATAAGGCCGAAAGGAAAAGCTCAAAGAGAACAATATCTGCTAGAGGAGGGTTTGGACCGTTGCAAAAAAGCTCCTCCCTCCCACTGCTAGAAGAGCTCCAAGACACAGCATTGTCATAGTCCGTGACATTATTCAATGTTCATTCTAAATCACAGGAAGTTATCTTAATTGAGTGGAAGAACTTCAAGATTTGATCCTCCAAAAAGTGGTAAAAAAATGGCTAAAAACTTGGACTAAGAGACTCTAAAACTGAAAAGCCAAGAAAAAGGCTCAAATTAGGCAACATTTGAAGTGAATAAGCAAAGATTTAAGTCATATTAGCACATGAGCTCCCCTAACAAAGGCAAAAATGGCTAGTTTCCAACCAAAAAGCTCGAAGTTGAGCTCAAAAAATGATAACCCAACAAAACATTTGAACTCAAAAGGCTAAGATTCAGCTCATTAGAAGCAAATCAGCTCATTTCAAAGTAGAAATCTCAAGATTGAGCCCATAAAACAACAAACCCAACAAAGAAATGAACTCAAAAAAACCAAAAAACAGAGGAAAGTCCTCACCTGGCACTGGGAACAGAGCTGGGAATCTCAACCTCAAACTCGACAGGAAGCCCCAAAAACCCATTGAAGCGGTCGAAAGTGACATGGGCAATATGTCGAACATTTGTCGGCCATCCAATTTCCATCTGATGGACGGTGGAGATAAGCTCCTCCCGGCGATCAACACGGCAATAAACCATCGATTTCCTCAACGCCGTGAGCAAAACATCGACCAAAGAGAGCTGATTCTGGTCATCACTGACGGAGCTTTTGGCTCCTCCTTTGACCATTTTGGTGCCTCCGCCGCAGCCGCCGCCCCTAGTGACCATAACAATGCCGGTCATTCTCTTCCTCGTTCAGCGATTTGGGTGGGGTTTTGAAAATGTGAGAGATGGGTTTGTTTGTTTGTTTTTATTGCATTGAAGGAAGCCCTCTTCCCGTGTCTTTGTGTCGCTACGGTTCTTCGAAGTTAAACAAATTTCAAAAAAAAGGTCTCAAACGGCCACTTCACATTTCAAAAAAACGCTTTTTTATGTGCTCTCTTCTATCTGCGCACACCTCCCTTTTTTTTATTATTTTTTTTTACTCCCCTCTCAACGTTAAAAACGAATTTAATAAATTATTACAAATTTAAATTTTATCTCTAATAAATTAATTGATTTATTATATTTAAAATTAAAATTTATGTATAAATACCTATAAATGTCGAATATGTTATACGTCAATAATTTATTAGATACAAAATAAAAAATTTAATTACGGAGAATTTAAGCTTATAATTAGTTAATAAGTTAATTGTTGTCTTTGATGTATGTGGAGAATTTATGCCTGAGTTTAATTTGTGAGCTTCATTTATTATATATATTAATGACATAATCCTTATTTATTTTAATAATCTCATAAATTAATTATAACTAATTTACATTTTTTTTATTTTAAAAAAATTAAAAAATTTATGGTTCTTGAATTTCAAAATATTATATTTCTACGGCTGAATTTTTTAGGATGATATCTTAATTTTTTAGTATAACATTTTTAATAACGAAATATTCTCTTGTAAGAATGTGGAAACTTCTTACTAGAAGACGCGTTTTAAAACTGTGAGATTGACAGTCATACGTAACAGGCTAAAACGGACAATATCTACTAACGGTGGACTTGACTATCTAAAAATGGTATCAAGAGCTAGACATTGAGCAGTGTGCCAACAAGAACACTAGGCCACCAAACCTGAGCCTCCGAGGCGATGGATTGTGGGATCCATTCCTTATTGGCATGGCCCTCGAGCGATTCAAATATAAAAATTGGATTATTGATTGTTGAGGGACAAATGTGGACAAGCTTGATATTTCCAATGTTATAATTTGCTTTTTTGTGCCAATTTCAATTATTATTGTCCTTTTTGTTCTACAATTTTATTGTCATTATATTATTTATCAAAACTTTGTCCTTAATAATGTAATATAGTAATGTCACATCAACAATATGATAGATTAGAATTAATAAATTAAAATATTTTAAGTTATGACGTGTTTTGTTTTATATTATAATTTATGAAAAATATAAATATTATACATAATTTACACTAAAATTGATGAGATGTATTAATTTTTTTCCTAAATTTTCATTAAATTAATGGGTTCTAAGATTTTTTTTTTTTTTTGCAATATTATTTATTAAAATTAACGGGTGAATTAGTAAATTCCAAAAAACAGTAAAAAAATGAATATAAGTCAGACAAATTTAGCAGTAAAAAGTGATTATTATTATTATTTTTAACCCGTTAAGAGAGATGAAAACGTTAGGATTTGTTTAAGAGGGAGAGAGGGAAAGGGGGGAGGTGAGGGCAGTGGGGTAGAAGGAGCGGAGGAGATTGAATCTAGAGGTGGGGCCCACAAATGGGTATTCTAAATCGAAAAGCAGGTGATTGGAAAGGGCCCCACAAAATCAGATGAAAATGAAACTGTCAGATCTCCCTCCAAAATTCAAGGTTTGAATTTCAAAATAATAATAATAATAATAACAGAGAGAGAGAGAGAGATTATTTTCTTTTTTTTCCTAATATTTAATTTTAATTTTTAAAAATATTTATTTTGGTTTTTGTGTTTGGTCATTATATTCTTTTTTCTGTCTCATTCAAAACTCCAACCTGTTATTTGCATTCTTATTAATGGCTACTCACATGATGCTCCAATTTTATTTAATTTTTATTTTTTTATTTATTTATTTTTAAAACACAAATTTGGATTTTCATGATTTATTTAATGATGGCGACAGCTTTGATCTATTTTCAAAATCCTCAATTTTTTAACTCAATAATCAAACAATTAATATTTATGTAATTCCAAGTATTAAACATTACTTTTTAATATTTATGTAATTCCAAGTATTAAACCTTACTTTTTAATATTTATGTAATTCCAAGTATTAAACCTTACTTTTAAAAACAATAGGTTATTTTTAATGCATTAAGATATATGTCATTAATTAAAAGGTCGAAATTAAAAATAAAAGATAAAAAAAAAAGGAAAGAAAATAATAACAATAATTTGACCCTTTTAGGTTTGTAATTTATTAAATTGAAGATTAAAGTTAGATAAGAGTTAAAACTTTCAATTAAATTTTTAGTTATTCCCCATTAATTTTAACAAGTATAAAGTTTAAAAAAATACTTGTTAACCTCGAATATAGGTTAAATTATTGATATTGTCTTCTAGTTCAAATATGGTATTTGCCACATCACGAACATTTTCATACCCGTCTAAAAAAATATTTCAATATTTCAAAACTACTCACGAACGGAAGTAGAAATCTGATATAACTGTAGATAGAAGAACGTGGGACCCTAGTACAAGAGTAACGATATTCGAGCCCCAATGTTCATCCAAACATTATAAGGAACTGCTACTCCAACAATATTTAAAAAATATTTATGAAAGGTCGAGAATAATATTGAATATAGACATTTTTCAAACCCGGAGCAAAATAATTTAGCCAAAATAATAATATCAGCAGACAAGCACAATTGAAGAGAGTAGCTGAATTTAATGTGATGTTATATCATATGACCTTCACATGAAGGTCCTTGAACATTTTAATCAATTAAAAGGGCACTGTTCTTTGGTACATAAAATTCATGAATTCAAACACTAAATATTTCATGATCTACTTCTCACCACTAGATTTTCGAACACCACAGGCACAGAGACAAAATTGGAGCCTTTTCCTGATCTTAATTATAAAGAAAACACTGAAAAGTGTACCTTACAAACAACTAATTGAAAAACTGAATCTCATCATCTTCCAGCAATTCTCAGTAATGGTGAAATAATACCTTGTATCTCCAGCAATGACTGTTGTATCCGAATCTCTTCGTCTACTGATCGCTTTAAGTTTCTGATATGATCTTTCAAGGAACCCGAGGCTCTAATGTCTTCGGCCCGTAGCTCTAGAACCTTTCGCATCAACCCCATCAACAAGCTTGAGTATCTTGGCATTGTAGAGTGCTTTTGTAAGAAAACCAATAGCAAACCAAGCTCCTCCGTGTTCAAATTCGAAACGCATTTCAACAGCTTCTTTCTTGCTACTAATTCCTCCATTACAGCCACCACGTTCTCAGGGTTCTTACTCGCTAACACCGATACTAGAGCATCCTTGTGCCTGAACTTCTTCAAGAGTTTATCGTGCTCTGTCAACTTCACCTTTTTGGGTTTCATGACTAGGTAATCTCCTTCAGTTGGCTTCTCCCCTTGACCACGATGAAAGTATCGAAAGTGAGAAGGCCTCAAGGCTCGCCTTTGAGGTTCCACAACTGATCCGAGACTCCAAGGGTTCGACAAATTACTCGCCGTAATTCCCTTAGTCTTCCTCTTGCCAGCATACAAGATCCCATTTGAAGTCCCTATAACTCTACTACTACAGTCAGGAGAAAACCCAACTGACATAAGAGGTGTTGGGAATCTCATTGAATGAGTAACTTTCATTTTTGAATAATCAAACACCTTCATATACCCATCCAGTGCTACACTCAAGATTCTAAATTGATCTGATTCTTCTCCGCTATCCTTGCCCAATTTCCCAACACATAGTGAAGTAACAGTCTTATTATGACTCTCCATAGAGCCCACCATCTTCCCACCTCCAATCACATCCCAAATTTTCACAGAATTACCCCCAGCAGTAGCAACTAGTCCACCTGACGGTAAGAAAATCACATCCTCCACCGGTTTCCCATGATTTACTTCCAGAACCGATTTTGAATTCGTTCTGGCATCCCAAAGCTTCACAGTGTGATCATACGACCCAGTGACAAACATGTCCATGCTAGATGGAGAGCATGCTCCACTTCTAACATAGTCCTTATGGCCCAAAAAATCCAAAAGTGGAGTCTGACTCGCCACATCCCAATACTTAACAACTGCATCATCCCCACCAGATACTAGGTGGAGCTTATCAAGAACCGGGTACTGGACAAAATGAACTGGGCGCAAGTGGGAACGAAGCTTTCGAAGCGGGGTTCGAGATTTAACATCAAAGACTTGGACAAGCCCTGAAAGGTCCGAGGCAGCAATGAGGAGGCCATCACAACGAAACGAAGCACAAGATACAACATCTCGAAAAGATGTAATGGCAGAGGAAGGGGCCATGGTTTCCGTGCTAAAAAGAGTGAGAGACGTCGAGTGGGTAGCAGAGAAAATGGACGGATTCGTCGGACAGAAGGAAACAGAGGATACGGACGAAACAAGGTTTGGGATCTCATGACGCTTAAAGGAGGACCAATATTTTGATTCTGGAGTTTCTTTGGGTGTCCTGGCCTTAGCTTTAAGCTTTGGTTTAACCGGGAAGGTCCTTGTTAAACTCAAAGAATTAGGTTCTCCCATGCTTAGACTGAAAAAAGAACACCCTTCTCACCTAAACAACTACAGCAGCATGAAAATGTAGAGTAAGAAAGCCTAAAAATGAGAAAAATATGCGATTAAAGAAAGCATAGAAGGGCCTTGATACACAAACAACATGAAATCCAGACACAAAAAAACCCATTCTGCATTAATTTATCACATTGGCAGTCGGCCACTAAAAAAATAGGTACAAACAAACAAGATAAAACATATTTCAACGACAATTCAGCGACTCCAAACAACATCAAAAGAACCCAAAAGTTCGAACAATAAGTAAGGCTCTGAATCTTCGCATTGTTATTCAAAATACCCACTACCAATTCAGCAAACAGAGGAAAAATTAAGATTCAATGCAGTTAAAACCAAGGAAATTGACTAGAAATAAGAACAAAAGTAAGTATCGCAAGAGAGCATAAATCAAATATATCGGTTGGGTTGTGATCAAAAAACAGCGAAATCAAAACGTTAAACCTTACCAGAAAGAATGAATTGTGGGCGAACGGTTCGTATCATGTACAAAGAAGCAGAAACTTCAATCGGAGGGAGACGAATACAGAGAGATTAGGGCAACCCTTAGGGTTTTGGCGGAGGGCTTGGAAGAAGGAGGTTAGGGTTTTTCTCACACGTAAGTGGAAGAGAGAATAGTAATGGGCCGTTGGGCTTCGTTTAAAATCCCTAAAATTTAAATAATTCTAAATAATGCTTTAAATTTATTTTTTATTGGTTTTTATTTATTTGTAATTATAATTTCAATAATATCGTTTATAAAAAAATAGATTTAATTATTCAAATTAATCTTTTTGAATTATATTTTTTTCGTTGAAATCGTCTGAATTTATATAATGCCTAAAAATATGTGAAAATACTTTTTTAAACCAATTTCGAAATTTAATGTAATTTTATTTTTTCATGTTTACCCATAAAATTAATAGTTTATATTAAAATTGATTTTTTAAAAAAGAAATCTCTAATTTTTAAATATATAAAATAATCAGAAAATTGGTAAGATCTTTGACTTTGGTGAAAATATTTGGGAATTTGAATTTAAACCAATAAAAAATAAATAAATAAAAAGTGAATATATCATCCTAATGGATAAAGGAGATGTAATTTAAGCCTATTTAAGGATTTTGGTTCATTCCGTCAATTACATTTAATAAATTTCTTTCCTTCGTTTTCTAGGGATACTTTCAAATTCCGATGGCTGCTAAATTCTTGACTTACGACGATGTCGTTATTCGAGGATCTGATTTGCATAGTTTAGAAGGCAGGAACTACTTGAACGACACCATCATAGATTTCTACTTTGCCTACCTCTCTGCAACGTACCAATCAAACGAAATTATATCGGTACCAACGAGTGTCTCTTTCTTGTTGGGCAACACTCTTGATTGGGATATTTTTATATCCACGATCGAATCCTTGAACCTCCATGAAAAGAAGCTAATTTTTTTCATCGTCAATGACAACTCCAACATCTCCTCTTCCGGTGGATCTCATTGGAGCTTGCTGGTGTATTGTAGAAAACGGAACTTATTCATGCACTACGATAGCCTTTCCACAATGAACAGTGAACATGCTTTTACCCTTTATGAATCTGTGAATGGCTACATCAGTTATGATCCAGCAGAGTTTATGGAATGTCGTGCTCCTCGACAAAACAATGGATATGATTGTGGACTATATGTGATGGAAACTGCTCGGGTGATTTACGAGCATTATTTCAACGTTGATCAATTTCGAAGCAAGGACGAGATTTCTGGGCCCATTAATGTGATGCGAAGTGTAAATAGTAAGTATGTTGAGTCCAACATGCGTTATGAAATGTTGCAGCTTATTCGTGGACTGAAGCAAGAACAAAGTGAACTCTAGAGGTTTTTTTTTAAAAAAAAATTTATTTGTAATTTTATTCATCATCGATCTAAACTTATATTGATGTACTTAAATGAATGAATAAAATTATTTATTACAATTTGTTGTTATTGTACACATCCATATTTTTGTTTAATTATTAAAATGGTCGGTCTTATTATTATTAATAACCGCAAAATTTTATACCATGATTTATGTACCAAAAAATATTTTTGAGAAAATAAAAGCAATTATAAAAAATTAAAATCTGAACTGTTATCAAATCAATAAATTATACGAAAGATAAGTTAAATTTAAAAAAAAAACACTTTTAAATTTTACATTTTTTCTTAAAAAATATAAAAGAAGGATTTCAAAAATACATTTGAACTTTTAAAAGTGTTTAAAAAATAACTATACCGTTTACACCACGTTTCAAAATACACATAAATTTTAAAAGTTAGGAAATAATTCATGAGATATAGATAGATAATTTTAGTCTATATTTAAAATTGAAAGTTCACGGATTGAATTTGTAATTTAATGAACTTCCAAAAACATGTATATTTAATGGTTCGTGTTTTAGAAGTTTCTTTGAAATATGCTCCTAACGTTCATCATCATCCATCAACTCGACTTAAAATGCACAACTTACTCAAAATATATAACAAAATGACACGAACGTAGAACTTAATAAGAGCCCAAACATCATTAGTATCTGATTCCACACAAAGTTGCAGCTCCAAAGTACATGATCTAGACCTTCCTCCACAATCAAACGTTTAGAATGCTATGCTTCAAAACAGAGCATGTTTGTTTGTTTGTTTGCTTGTTTGAGGCAATTAAGAATAAGCATGCAAATGATATGCCTCTCAAGGACTTGAACAATGTGAATCTAGTCCATAGTTATGGAAAAAGGGAAGACAACAGTTCAAGGACAAAACCAAACCAGGCATGTCTATCATTCGAGGCAAAATGAAACAGCTGCAGTTCACTTCCCGGTCAAGCCAGGCGACATTATCCGATTGACGAATGGGATATTTCCCTACAGCCAAACAACCTGATCCTGAGGGCAGGGGAGAGGGAAGATAGAGAAGCCAGGAGAGTAGAGCTCAACACGGTGTTTGCAAAGACACCAACTATGAGCAAGATCCATTTGGTTTGGATCTCGACATGACCGACTAGAAGAAGTGTATGAAGGAATCCGTTCTACTTTTGGTACTCAACATGACCCAAAAGAAGAAGTGTATGAAGGAATCCATTCTACTTTTGGTTCTCGACATGACCAACAAGAAGAAGTGTATGAAGGAATCCGTTCCATCTCCCTATTCTTGTATCTTGCCTAAAAGCCATCTATATGGCTAGTGCTAGAAAACATTTCCTAAAGGCCATTTGGGTTAATTTGTTTTTTGGTAACAATCCCAACGCGTCTACAAGGGAGAGGTTTTCACACCCTTATAAGGAATGTTTCGTTACCCTCTCCAACCAACGTGGGATTTCACATTTTTGCTTTCCTTTTCAAGATGGATTGTAATGGCTACCTTTTTCAGAAAAACCAAAGGTAATGAAAAGAGTAGACTCTGAAGATGCAAGTGGCTGAATCAACCTAATGCAGACATCTTAAATGAAAATGGGACTATTCCAACTGCAAAATCTATGTAACAAACAAGCAAGCAAAACAGCAGAGGGACAAAACACAATATGGTTTCAATCAGATGTCAAATTAAAGAGATCCAGTCTTGTGGTTCACAATAATCAAATAGATTCCAAACCAAAGCAAAGAAACCACAACAGTTTTCACTCTTAAATACCTCGCATATCAAAATTTGCAGATGATCAAACACCTTTAGAACTCTTGAGATGCAGATCCAATGTCGCCTTTGCCCGATCCGGCTTTCTTCGGCAAGAGATTTTGATGGATATTCGGCAACACTCCACCATTTGCAATGGTCACATCACCCAAAAGCTTGCTTAGCTCTTCGTCATTACGGACGGCAAGCTGTATGTGCCTTGGAACGATACGATTCTTCTTGTTGTCTCTGGCAGCATTGCCTGCAAGCTCAAGCACCTGCAAATGAAGATTTTTAGTATATTCAGCTACTTTAAATGCAAAACCAATTCATCATCATTGTTCAGAAACAATAAGGATTCAAACCCAAATGAAACTTCGTTCATCCAGAGAACAAACTAACATAGTCTTGTGGCTTTGTCATCTTATTCACCAAGTAAAACTAAATAAGCTGCATTCAGTATCAATTTCTAGCCAATTGGATGAAATGCAAGAGAAAAAGGGAGGCCACAATTCAAAGCTCGAGATTACTATGCGATGGTAAACCTAATTTCAAATAGTTTCTTCATCAATTTCTGTAATGATCACATCAACTTAAAGAAACAAATCGAAATTCATCATCTCCAAATCAATTCCAGAGCCAAAGCAGATGAAACCCAACTAAATCAAATATAAGAATTCCGATTCAAGTGATCAAAGCACTACACTACAGCACCTCACTTCATCACAATCAAACGAAAACAACTCCACAGATAAACAGATCGGAAACACAAGTAAAAGATCCGATGAGAAGAGCAAGCACTAACCTCGGCAGCCAGATATTCAAGGACAGCGGAGAGGTAAACGGGAGCACCGGCGCCAACGCGCTCCGCGTACTTACCGGCCTTAAGAAACCTCGCAATACGACCGACGGGAAACTGAAGACCAGCCTTCTGAGACCGCGAAACAGACTTCGTGGCCTTTGGTTTCCCTCTGCCGCCCTTGGTCGAAGCCGATGAACTCATAGTATAGTTTTTCCCGGCGGATGATCAAACCCTAGATAATATGTAACTTGATAGAGATAGAATCGAAAAAAGAAAAATCGAGGGATTAAGGAAGAAGGATCCCTAAAATATATATATATAGAGAGAGAGAGAGAGAGAAACGATATCAAAATCAGCAACTTATATATCATTAATGAAAAATATAAACATTTAAATTAGTGGCCAATTAAGTAAATTGAAGATTTCGCATTTTAAAGCGGTTATAGCTCGTAATTTCTGATTGGCATTCAAGAAAATTTACGGATTCCAGGAAATTGAAAAGTCGACTAGTTTCTTTCGATTCTAATTAGCGGTGAACTTCTTCGGCATTTACACAATAAAAAAGTTGAACGACGACAATGACGAAAACTGATCTATCCGAAATTCGTTTCGCAAATTTACATACCGAAAGAAGTATGATCCATTGAAGCTAATAACAATCTAACATAACCTAACTATTTAATCAGTGATTTCTACCGTAACCTAGAATTCTTGAGACGCCGATCCGATTTCGGCCTTGTCTTTCGCATTCCCGGCCTTCTTCGGCAAAAGAGACTGATGAATCTTCGGCATCACTCCACCACTAGCAATCGTAACCGATCCCAAAAGCTTGCTCAATTCCTCATCGTTCCTCACCGCAAGCTGAATATGCCGAGGGATGATTCTGTTCTTCTTGTTGTCCCTCGCAGCATTGCCGGCCAACTCCAAAACCTAAACGAAAAACAAAATTCCTGAAACAGAACACTAAAAATCGAAGAATCGAACTGTAAAAGAAATTAGCCTTACGAACCTCGGCGGCGAGGTATTCGAGGACGGCGGAGAGGTAGACCGGTGATCCAGAACCTACGCGCTGAGCATAACGGCCTTTCTTGAGGTACCTGGCAATACGACCCACGGGGAATTGAAGACCAGCCTTGTGAGACCTAGAGACTGACTTGGCGGCAGATTTCTTGCCTCTACCGCCCTTAGTCGGAACATCGGTGGAACTCATTTTTACTTTCCGGCGTGAGATAGAGCAGGAATGGATTCGTAGCATGGAAGAGGGCTGTTGGTTTGCTTTTATAGTGAAGAACGGAACGCTGTGATTGGTGGAACGTTGTTTCACACCGATCGCCAATGTGGCGGGAATTGAATTTTTAACAATTTGGCGCGACAGCCGAAGATTTGAAAACTAAATTATTTAAATTTTTTTTCTTTTTTTTTTTTACATGTCCAAGAGAATTAACATCAATGATTGTAGTCTCCTTAATAAACACAAATTAATACAAATACCTCAATTTAATTTTAGTTTATGTATTTTAATAATCTTAAATTTAATCCTTTTTAATTATTTTTAAAATTTTAAAATTTTAAAATAATAATAATTTTCATAGAATATACACTATATTTTTTAAATTTTGTAGTGGAAAGGCTAATAAATAATAAAAAATTTGTTAATATATAGTGACTAAAATTGAACGTCTAATTCTTAATTAATTTCTTCTCATAATTTATTTACAGTATTTCCATTTTTTCTTAACCCGGATCTGAATTCTTAATTAATTTTTAAAAACAAAAATCTTTTTTTTAATTTTCAAATTTTAGATTTGGATTTTGAAAATACGGTTAAAAAATAGATAACAACCCGATTTAAATCACCTTAAAAAGTTCAAATAGTTAATTTTACTTTTTAAAAAATATTAATACTAAAAATAAATTTAAAAAACAAAATTAAAGCAAATGAAATCAATTTAGACATTTCACGAGAAATTAATTAATGATTATATTGGCCCATTTACTATTTGCTTAATGGGCTCAAAAGTTTTATACAACGGCCCAAAACTCGTCGAATTTTCTACCGGCCCAACAAAAGCCGCCCATAATTTCCCTTTTCCACGTCATTCTTTATTTTTTTCTTTGAAAAAATAAAATATTATTAATGATTAATACGAACATAACTCAGTAAATAAGACACTCAACACCTTCCTTCGAGTCGAATACTCAATTCTCGATAATTATATTTAATTTATTAATCTTATTTTAAATTATATAATTATATTTATTGAAATTTTTATTTTAATTTGGGTGGGGAAAAAGGTGATGATAAATCAAACACGTGATCCATTTGTTTATCTCAAAGAAGGAATATTCTTCTTACATGAATGACCCAATTGTCCCTATGCCTTTTCACATACATTGTACAATGTTTGTTGGCCCATTGCTCTTATGGGCCTCAAAGAAAATAATTTGCAAAGATACCCCTCATAACTTTTCATTTTTCAATGGCTAATTTTATAATACCAAAGCCCTAATACTAAGTAGGTGGAGGTTCAAAGAACATGGATTTATAAATATTAAAGAACAATTTCTTTTCTTTCAAGTCTCGGTTACTTATTCTCGGCATGTTCGGTTACTTATTGTCGGCATGTTTGCAAATCAAAAGGCAATAAGTTCACATCATTTATCAGGGATTGAAGAATTTGCGTTTCTTCACGAGACTCTCGAAGCCGTTTTAGCAGCTGCAACAACATTCCTATTAAAACAAGCGTGGAGGTAACTCGTGACTAAAAAAGATAAAACGATTAAATTGCAGATATTGAGATGACTTTCGTCGATAACATGGTAACCTACTAACGGTTTTCCCTGTATAAAGGATAAATCTAACCGTCGTGGTTGAAACCGTAAATTCAAATAACCATACAAAAAGTTCAACGCTTAATTAGTAAAATAATAAAAATAATTATTAAAAAGAAAAAAAAAACCAATGGACCCATGTGGAGTCATTATTATCATAGGAGTAATAGGACATAATAAACTAATTAAAAAATGAGGGGGGCATTTTGGGGTTTTCATAATGTGTTTTTTTTTGTTTTTTTAAATGACTTTGGTACATACACGTAATGTTAGGGAATTGTTTAATATTGTTTTGTTGTCCATTAGCTTTACAACACGACATTATGTTATTACCCAATAACACAGCTATTATTATCATTATTATTATTATTATTTATAAATATTTCTTTTTATTTTTTAAGTCGGCTGCCATTTGCAATTAATACTCTCATTTTATTTCATTATTATTATTTTTTTTTTGGTTTTTGAATTATATAATTTTAAAATGTCTATTTTTTAACTTATTTACTTTAAATAAGCGGTTTTTTTTTATATCTAATATTTCTAATAAATTATTAAATAGAGTATTTGTGCTGAAATTTTTATTCAAAAAATGACAAAAAAAAAAAGAGAGTAATTTCTTAATTATGTTATAACTAAAAGGGTTGCTTCCAAAATTTAAAATATATATATATAAAATTAAATAAATTAGTTGTAACTAGCTCTAAACCATTAATTCGATTGAATTTTTGAACGTCGTTAAAGTTGCTTCGCTCCCTCTTGAACCCGGTTCCTCTTTCAGGTCAGAAGAAGAAAACAAAAGAAAAATGAATATTTACTCGTTTTAAACTACGAAGCTCTGGAATCTATTTATTCTTCAACTATACACTCGGTAAAAGTAAAGTGGTTTGATGACCAGCTCCTCTCATTTATAGTCGAGTTGCTTCAATTATGTTAGCGTCTTTAGTGTTATTTTTTAGTTGAAGCTCGTTGACGTGTTATTTGTGACTATGTCGTATTGACATGTTTGAGTCATCGATTTTTGTAAATTGATATGTTATATATGACATGTGTCGTTGCCTTATTCGTATTTGTGTTTATTAGCAACGGACTATAATAAGACATAATTGAAACTAGGGTTAGACCATAAAAGACAATCTGATCTGATAACTTCAAGGTCGAAAGCTATTTTACGTTGATTTTTTCTCTCGATTTCATTCAAAACGTTAAATCCATACTATAGAAATATCATTATCGTCGACAGAAACAAATATGTACTTGAAAATTCTCGACGAATCACGTTTTGTGGAAGCTCGAGAATTGAAAGGAAGAGAAAAGGTCTATGTGTAGTGGAAATGGGAAGATTGAATGGATTTGAAGAAAAAATTTGGGGAGATTAATAATGACATGTACCAAACCGATAGAGCTGAAAGAGAATGGACCCCATAATAATGGGTTATGGCATCACAAACAAAATGCCAAACAAACATGGAATCAAAAAACTAAACAAAAAAAATGTTTTTTTTTTAATGAAAAAAATTATTGTACCTCGAGTTTCGTACCATTTCATATTTAGTTATTGGATTTTCAATCAATTTCAAATTTTGTCTTTCGATTTTTTAAATCGAGTAATATAAAATTAAAGAGAAGGAGAGTCGGGCCCCTGTGCAAGGATTACACGTCCAAATCGAAAAAAGGT
Organism: Cucurbita ficifolia; assembly: GCA_033971965.1. Taxonomy (NCBI): domain Eukaryota; kingdom Viridiplantae; phylum Streptophyta; class Magnoliopsida; order Cucurbitales; family Cucurbitaceae; genus Cucurbita; species Cucurbita ficifolia. Next base: position 9,595,102 of record CM066978.1, read on the forward strand.
ATCAGAGCCAGATATTAGGCGATGTGCCGATGAGAAGACTGAACCCGAAAGAGGAGTGGACACGAGGCGACGTGCTAGTAAAGACGCTGGGCTCTGTAGGAGGACGGATTTGGAGGTCCCCACATCGATTAGAGAAGATAACGAATGCAGTGAGAATGCTAGGTTCTTAATAGACATCGGTAAGGGAGTAAAAGGAAGTATTCTTTATAAGAGTATGAAAACATCTCCCTAATAGATACATTTAAAAACTTTGAGTGAAAGCTCGAAACCAGTTAAAAAGATAATAATAATTTTACAGGAATGAATATATTTCCAAAATTTGTAATAATTTTTTTTAAAAAAATATAAATTATTTTAAGTTTTATTTATTATTATTATTATTATTTTGACTTGAAGTAGAAAGATTCCGACCTCATCTTTTTTTTAAATAAATATTAAAATGACGTTTTTAACGAACAAATAGATAAGGACGACGAAAAGGATAAAAAGGGAAATTTGCAAAGCAAAAAAAAAAAAAAATATTTATTAATATTATTATTGTAATTTAAAATGGGAGTGGAAACAAAAGTAATAAAAAAAGGGTTAACATTTGGTGGGATTGACCAAAACGGGAGAAGAAGCCAAGGAGGGTTCCTAGTTGTTGACCTAATTCACTAAATGCCAAATCCCCTTTGTGGGCTGCACGTTATTTTTATAAATAAAATTCGTTAATTTAATTAATTTTCCTAAACAACCCCTAATTAAATACTCTTTTTTTTTCTTATTCGAATTTTTATAAACAAATTAATTAAAAAAATATATTTTTAAGGATGCTTATTTAAATTTTTATTCAGAAAAAATTATCACAAAAATTTGAAATTCGAACATAATTAAATTTATATTAAACCGTAAAAATCATTATTAGAATAAATTATGTAAATGTAGTTATTATGTTTCTAATCACGACAATTTTATTTTTTAAGATGATATTTACTTTAACACATTCTTTACGCCATTCAGTTTTATCTTTATTACGGACACGAGAATAGTCTCGCTTCACGAAATAGGAACGAGATAGCGAGGATCACGTTTTCTGGTGAATTGGACAAAAAATTCACGTGAGCTTGTACTTAAACTTGACTTTATTGTAACCGTATTTCATTTTTTACGGTAACTTTTGATTAATAAATAATGAGAAATTGAAATTAATTTTAACTTTATTATAAATTAGACTATTTTTACCTACTTTTAAAATGCATTATTTTTTAAAAGTGAAAATATATAAAATGTTAAATTAATTACACTTGAGTGGGACCTACTAATTGAAACCTCACAACAAAGCAAGATTATAATTATTTTAAATACATTTTCAAATATATAATATTAAATATATAGTCAAAGTCAAAAAATAAAATAAATTTGATTTTTTAAAAAGGGAGTTGAAACCAACACGACAATGAGTTTGGTATAAATAATTGTGAGTTTTTATTCGCGTGTGTGCGCGGCACATGCTCGACCACACTCACTACACGACAAAACATTCATCCAATTGTTCAACCACTAACCCATTCCAACTCCCTTTTATTTCTTTTTCCCACTATTTTTTTTAAAATATTTAATTTAATGCTTGAATTTTCTCCCCCCCCCACTAGATTCCTTGCCTTCCAATTAATTTCTCATTATTTTTTTATAAATAATTTTAACATAAAAAAAAACTCGTAAATCAACTTAATCCATCGAGTTTTTGAAAACCCTAGCAGACCAGTTTCTAGATAAGGGTATAATTGTCATTGTATTATTAAATTTCGTTTAAAATAAATATTAGTGTATTAATTCAATCATAATTTGGTTAAGAGTTGAACAGCTCGAATACCTAATTATGGAAAGTGCATTCTTTTTTAATGCAAGAGGCATTCGATCACATGGGATAATGTTGTGTTTGAGATAAAAGTTTTATTTTTATTTTTTAAATAAAGTAAAAGTAAAAGTTAAATGTATTGTACTTTATTTTAAAGTTTTAATTTTAGTTGGTGACGTATGAGTTTCATTATCAATTATATTCCAATTCGGCAAACACTGTTATTTTAGAATAAGATATCGGATTTTATATCTCTATAATTTCTCGTAAAAAAAAAAAAGGTGGTCTTGTAATTTAAAAATATTTTTATTAATATTGTGAAATTAAAATTTTAGGATAATTAAAATAATTAAATAATTATTATATAAAAAAATTGAACTTAATTAAATTATTATATATTAAAAAAAATGAAAGTACAGAAATGAATGTCTGTAAGGATTGTACCATAGCATTTCCCTTCCCATCTCGTTTTGTTTTGTCAAACTCTTCCCCCTCTTTTGCACCGTGATCTTCACGGCCGAAAGCAAAAATTCCCCTAATCGGACGGTCCAGATCATTTCTCTGCGGGTCCCACGTTATTAAAATAAAATATAGTGTTTTGCTTGTATTTAGATTCTGTAAAACGGACCAAAAAAGGACAATTTTTTAAAAAGTATTTTAAATGTTTTTTTCTAGGAAATAAAAGAGTAGTGTTCACAAACTTATCTAAAAATATTAATTATAAAAGGAAATCTCAACTATTGTGATAAATTTAAATAAAAATAATTTAAAATGTAGTTTTGAACTATATAATTGTCCAAAATATATTAATACAAGGTTGATTTTGGTAGGTGAATTATTATTATTATTATTTAAAAAATTAAAAATTAAGTATGAAAGATTAAATTTAAAATTTAAAAAATGTAGGTTGACTAAAATAGAATAAAAATATATATAAAAACAAAAACAATATTTTAATCTATATATATATATATCTCATCAATCAGACCGCTGAAAGAAGTGGACAAGTACACGTGGCAGGCGAAGAGAAGGTGATGGTCATTAAGGATGGGACCCACCAGGAGAAGAGTTCGATGATAATCGTAGCAAAACAAAACAACAAGAAACAACTGGTTTTGTTTTTTTCTTCCTTTCTACAAAGAATAAAAACCGATGATTACTGGCGGGACCCACTGTGTACTGCCACGTGTCGATAGCCCATAAGATTTTAAAAAAATATATTGTTTTTTAATTTTATTTTTACAAAAACCCAAAACGGGGCTCCAGAAGAATACGACAAAATCCTAAGGCCACGTTACGACTTCTTAGCTTTCCAGAAAATTAAAATAAGAATAAAATTGTAGTAAAGCCTCCTATCAGACTCTGACAAAAAACATGCCGTCACGCGCTTTGTGAAGAGGACAAAACACGTGTCGCTCTCGCTGGCATTTTTGTAGTTTTAGAAAAACGTTAAGGGCATTTACGTAAATTAAATGTTGACGAGCTGGTGGGTTTGGCAAAAATGAGTCCAGACGGAACCCCTTGTCGCCACGTGCTTTGGCGTTGGCCGCACGCAGGAAACTCTGTCTCCACCTTTTCTTTTTATTATTAATAAAATTCAAAAAACAAAAAACTCACTTTATTTATATATATAAAACATTATATTATCCAAAATCAAATTACCTTAAAATTATCATTTGGTAACCGTCCAAGCCCACCGTGTCTGCTTTGTCCTGTTATGCATGACCGTCAACCTTACAGTTTTAAAACTTGTATGTGAGGGAGAGGTTTTCACACCCTTATGAGGAATGTTTCGTTCCCCTCTCCAACCGGTGTGAGATCTCACAATTCACCCCCTGGGGGCCAGTATCCCGCTGACACACCACCTCGATGTCTAGCTCTGATACCATTTGTAACAGTTGAAGCCCACCATTAGCAGATATTGTTTGTTTTGATCGGTTACATATCACTATTAGCCTCTCAGTTTTAAAACGCGTTTGCTAGGGGGAGGTTTCCACACCCTTAAAAGGAATGATTCATTTCTCCCTCCAACCAATATGAGATCTCACACATTCATATGCTCTAATATTACCACATATTTCCTAGTATTCTTAAATAGTGCTAGTGTGATTTTTATTACTATCTCGAGCCCTCGTTACAACTAGGACGTGTTGAGGTAGTGATGATATGTTTATTAACAATGTAGGCTTGCTGGAATAGCAATGTTGACACGAGCATGACTCAGTGATATTTAGTATATACACATTTTTTTGAAACTAAAGATTTAAATCCTCATACCACTCCCTAACGGTTAAGAAATAAAAAAATTTGATAAATCTTCGTATATCAATCAAATTAACGATTCAATCCGGATCAACATAAAAAAGAGAAGAAAAAAAAAGCTAATAAAAACAAATCCTAATTATAAAAAAGAGATTAATTCTATTAATTAAATTTATTTGTTTTTAAAAATAATTAAAAAAACCCATTATTTATCCAATTGAATTTAAAGAAAAAGAAGATGGGATAAAATTTTCAAAAGTGGATGTAAACAGTGAAATAATAATTAAAAAGAAAAATACATAATCTATGGACGACGCCCCTGCTTTAGAAAAAATAAAAAATAAAAAGAATAAAAAAAACAATTAAAAAAAAATCCGAAAATGGCTCTGACATTTGGCATTAGCCCATTCTTCCCTTGGAACCTTTCCATTTTCACTAAAATTGACTGACCTCCAAAACCCCTTCTGTTCTTTCTTCTTCCTCCTCCAAAACAGCCGTTCACCAACAAGACAAAGAACACCCACATTTTAAATATTGCGCTAAAGGAGGAGGAGAGAATAAAGCGAAAACAAATTTTTGGAAATTAATTTTTATATATATATTTGTGTATATATATATTGGAATGGTAGGTCCATTGTGAACAGTTCAATTCGGCCGCCCGATTTGTCGTCTCTCTCGTCTCCGTCCACCACCGTCGTTTCTCTCCCCCCTTTGCGATTTTGACCATCAAAAGCCCTTTCTCTTTCTTCTCTATTATCCCTTGATCTCCCTGCCTTTATCGCCCTTCTCTGTTCCCCTTGTTTCTGTAACAAAGGGTGTTCATCAGAAACCACTGCTTAAAGGGGTTTTCTCGTCTTCAACCATCGCCTATTTCTACCCATTTTGTTGTTTCTTTGAATTTGAGGGGTTTTTATGCTTTTATGAGTGGGAGATCACTGGCTGTGTTCTTGACGCTTCATCCATTTCGTGGGTTTTGGGTTTTGGGTTTTGGGTTTTTGACAGAGGAGGAGATGGCTGGGAGTAATGGAGTGAATCTTAATGAATCTAAGGTACTTTTGTTGTTGCTTCTTTGTTTCGTAATCTGTGTTCATTTGCTGCCTATTTGCTCGATTTTGAATTGGGTTTTAATGGTTTCGTTTACGGGCTCTCTTCTGTTCTTGTTTTGTAACTTTTTCCATTGCTTTTAATGGTTATGATTTTGGGTTTCTAAGCTTTCTTGCTTGTATGCTGAGTTTTTGGTAAGTTTTTGTGTTGAAGATTTGAGCACTTTCTTTGACTTCTAGAGGGTTTTTGGATGTTTTCTGTGAACTACTAGACTGGTTTTGAATTGTTCTTGATGGTTTTTGGCTAATAGTGAGCTAGTGAGTGTATTTGTGGTATGTTTGATGGATTCTTAGTTGCATTTGCTGCTGAAATGCTTGGAGATTATGTCATTGTTTGTGAAATCCCACTTCAGTTCGGGAGGAGAACGAAACATCCTTTATAAAGGTGTGGAAACCTCTCCCTAGTCGATGCGTTTTAAAGGAAGCCCGAAAGGAAAACTCCAAAAATGACAATATCTGCTAGCGGTGGGCTTAGACCGTTACATTGTTCTTCATCCTTGATATTGACTTGGGTTTATCTGATTATCTCTTAGTTTTCTTCATTGGGTTGATCTTTGTTGATGCAGAGGGTTGTTCCTTTGAACACATGGGTGCTCATATCCAATTTCAAGCTAGCATACACCATCCTCCGCCGCGCTGATGGCACCTTCAACCGTGAGTTAGCGGAGTATCTCGAGCGCAAAGTTCCAGCCAATGTGAAGCCAGTTGATGGGGTTTTCTCATTCGATAATGTCGAACGAGCTTCTGGCCTTCTCAACCGAGTTTATCTGCCGGCCCCAGATAATGAAGCTCGCTGGGGCATCATTGATCTTGAGAAGCCTCTAAGCAAGTCAGAAGTTGTTCCTGTCATCCTGTTTTTCCATGGTGGGAGCTTTGCTCATTCATCAGCCAACAGTGCTATTTATGACACCTTTTGCCGCCGTATCGTAAGTGTCTGCAAGGCGGTTGTTGTCTCGGTTAACTACCGTCGATCGCCTGAATATCGATATCCATGTGCATACGAAGATGGCTGGACTGCACTCAAATGGGTGAAATCAAAGATATGGCTTCAAAGTGGGAAGGATTCTAAGGTTCATGTGTATTTAGCTGGAGATAGTTCTGGTGGCAACATTGCTCATCATGTTGGAGTGAGGGCAGCTCAAGAAGACATCGAAGTATTAGGCAACATACTTCTTCACCCGATGTTCGGGGGCGAAAAGAGAACTGAATCAGAGAAGAAACTCGACGGTAAATACTTCGTAACCATTCAAGACCGAGATTGGTACTGGAAAGCTTATCTCCCTGAAGGAGAAGACAGAGATCACCCAGCTTGTAACATTTTTGGCCCCAAAGCCAAAAGCCTAGAGGGAATCAACTTCCCGAAAAGTCTCGTCGTTGTCGCCGGTCTGGACCTGATGCAAGATTGGCAACTCGCATATGTGCAAGGCCTGAAAGACTCCGGTCACGACGTGAAACTTCTCTTCCTCGAGCAGGCGACAATCGGGTTCTATTTCTTGCCAAACAATGAACATTTCTACTGTCTAATGGAAGAGATAGACAACTTTATCAACCCTTAAACTGTTCATACAGCTACTTAACTTTCCTACCCAAGTAAAAGCAAAAAAAAAAAAAAAAAAAACAAGAACAAAATCTGCTACACCTAACACAGGCTTTTACACAGGACTTGGGTATCTGTTCTTTCTTTTGTTGTAATGCTTTGTAGTTATATATATATATATATATGATACACAGTTATTTCTGCTTCTTTGCTGCTGCTGCTGCTTATTGATACTCATTATAGAGCTGATATGAGAAGAATGAGGAGCCTGAAAGAGCAGAAAGTTCAGATGCCAAGAAGCCTTAAAAGTTTGCCTGCCTGACTCTTCCAGCCATTTAAACAAGTGAGTGTGTGAAGTGTAGGGGTAACTTTTGTTGGTTTATGAATCTTTTAATGAACAAAATATGGGCATTCTGATTTATAAGCACTAATTTTTCACACAGGGTTTAGGGTTATGTTCATCTTGTTTGTGAATTGTATGTTATACATGTGGGTTTAGAGATGAAATATAAAGGCTTATGTTTGTATACTTCTCTTTTAGCTGTTGTGCATTTCTTCTTGCGGTGAAGTGGTTGTAGCTCATTTCGAGTACAGTTGGTTCTACATAGATAGAACACAAAGGTTTCTCGTTTTCTTAGATGTTATGATCCTACTTAAGATGCGTGTCACGCTGGATTTTGAGTACTGTAATGTTGTAGAGTCTTTAATTAGACAAAGTTACTTGAGATGGATATAACAGCTCAAGTCCACCATTAGTAGATATTGTCTTATTTGGGATTTTTCTCTCAGGCTTTCCCTCAAGGTTTTAAGACGTGTTTTGTAAACTGTGAGGTTGAGGGTACAGGCCAAAGATGACAATATATTGTTGGCGGTGGGCTTGGGTTGTTACAAATGGTATGAGGGCGGTGTGCTAGCCTGGGCTCTCAAGGGGGTGGATTGTGAGATCCCACATTGGTTGGAGAGGGAAACGAAGGATTCCTTATAAGGGTGTGGAAACCTCTCCCTAACAGATGCGTCTTAAAACCATGAGATTGAAGATAATACGTAACGGGACAAAACAGACAATATTTGGTAGCGATGAGCTTGGGCTATTACACTTGTAATAGTTGAAAACAAAGGGATAAGGGTCAGTTGAGAATGACTTTTCACAAAATTTTAAGCACTTAAAAAGTCATTTGAAGGAAGTCAGCTCCGAAGTCGTAAGCTCGGGTTACGCTACATTCTTTATATTTGGATTTGAATGAGAAGATTAGTGATTTCTTTCTCTATCTTCTCAAAGGGACATGGGTTGCCCACGTCTCATCCATAAATAGCATAAAACTTTGCGGCCAATAATGATTGGAGACCATGTCTTAATCATGGACTTCACTATCCTTGCAAACATTGATTTGATCATTTCTTGTCATTTCCTTGTACACTATTCCTAGAAGGAGGAAGAGAAGGGAGTTTGGAATTTGGGATAGCATCAAACTCCCCAAACATCGAGAGCCTGATTGGGACACGGGTTCGAATTCAAGAATCTCGAAGCTCTAAACTCATGAGGTCGGTTAGTTGGAATGAGTTTTTAAAGTCTGTGTTTGAAGTGCTCGTTTGAGTTTTTTTGTCTTGATATTTTAGGTTCTTATTTTTACTTTGCGAAGTGAATTATAAAGCAAAGTAACATTATTATACACATGATGAACCCCGAGTTTTATTTTTCTAGTATTTTTAGAATTTAGTTTGAAAATAGTTCAAAAATATAATTTTTAAAATAGTTAGGACAAAAAGTTCAAATATTGTGAAATGAAATATGTTATTTTAATATATTTATCTAAATATTTTTTATTTAAAAAGTAAAAAACATTTTTAGATTTTAATATGTTCACTTAGAACTAAATAATATTTAAAAAAAAATAAAATTAACTCTAAACTAATAATAATGACTAATTTTAAAATTTATTAAAAGTACAAAAAAATATATATATATATAAAATGAAAATAATAATTTATTAAAAAAAAAAGTGGATAAAATCCAAAGTTGAAAAGAAAGGGATTGGTTATTGAAGTGTTCGAGTGGGCATTGGAAAAGATTGGAACAGCTAAGCTTTTGGACAAAGACATGGAATCTTGTCCCAAACAAACAATAAAATATTGACTTTTTAAATAATAATAATAATAATAATTAGATTTTTGATTTAGATAGATAAAGAGAGAGAATATATGCTTATGTATTGCAAATCTGTCAATCACAATGGGAAATCATTTTTAACTTTTATTATAATTCAAATTTCAAACCCAAAAGTTCCAACTTTTGTCATTTTATTCCTTTCCCCTTTGCCTTTCGTTTCTTTGTCCTTCACCAACATTTTATTTTATTGTTATTTTTTTTTTGTCTTAGGAACAAAACATGCTTTTCCCCTTAATTATTACTTTCTATTATACCTAATTTCTTTCTTTTTCTTGTTCCAATGTTGCCTTTGTTGAATGTGTTCGATTGTATGATTAGGGTTTAGTTTCACTTTAGTCTTTATGATTATAGGAGTTTCAAGTTGGTGTATGAAATTTGATCAAACGTCACAAATTAGGTTTTGTGTTCCTGTCGAGCTATGGAAACTAGAGAATTCATTGGTCATTCTTCTTTTAGTACAACAAAAATTATTTCTAACTGTTGTTGAATCCATGGGTTGGTAGATGAGAGACAACCGGGTGAACTAAAACATCTTAATAGTAATAAATAAATAAATAAAGCGAGCAAAATGGGAGCAACCTGAACCATGAAAATGAGGTTGTGGGAAAGTAATACAAACGTCGTGCTGCTAGGCAAAGCGATAGAGTGTTGTACCCTAATGGCGAGAGTCCAGTAGCCAAAAATATCACTAGCTTACACTCTAACTTGAATAGAATAGGGTACGTGGAATCCCGTGTGAATCAGCCATTACCACCTTATAAGACTAAATACTCCTACGTGACCGACATGTTGAAGTTCTAGAGTCAAAGCATTTATTAAAAAGCTTTTAGGAATGGATAGGGAGCATTTTATTAGCTATTAAGAGAGTTTGAGTTCTCGGAAACCCTAACTTAAATATAATTTAAACAATTGGAGGGCGTTAGAATCTAGGTTTATTTTCTTTAGAATATTTTCAATAGTAAATAGAACGATGCATAAGAGAAAATTTCATATGTTTAACCATTTAAACTATACTCATGTCAGTTTTGCTCATAAATTGTACATCTCAACGTTAAGAAATGAAACTCATGTATTTAAATACATAGACCTACTTATCCTAAGTTAACTAACTCTCGAGCTACACAAGCTCAAGCTTATAAAACTTCCAATTTACGCTATGATATATAAATCTACGAATCAAATAAATGTAAGGTAAACCACCTAAGTTCCTAGTTCCTAACTCTTCCTCGTTCTTGTACAATCTAAACACAATGCTATGTGATTCCAGAATTTTCGACCCTAGACGTATCAAGTTATTAAAAAATCTTCAAAATTGAGGAAGTAGATTAAATCTAGAACACGAAAACACAAAAAAAAAAAAAAAAAAAAGGACAAAGAAGGTTAAGGTGGCCCCTCACTCTCTAAAAGTGAATGAACAATTGTTCAAAGTATGTTGACTTTTGAGGGAGGTTCATGAACTTGAACCCCTCTTGAAGAGGGAAAATGAACGGACAAAAATGGGGTTTTGACATTAAAAGAAAAGGATTCCTTTTGGTTTTGTGTTTTTTTTTTTTCCCCCACTTTCCCCTCATTTTGTGGTTTTGAATTCCATAGCCCATTCATTATTCTTATGGCCAAATAATTCAAAAACAAAGATGGTTGATGTCCTCATTCTACCAAACCATAAGTTTTTGTTTATTTATGTTTTCTTTTTCTTGAAGGTTGGGAAGTTGAGATTGTCTGAGACTCTTCTAGAAAGAGAATTTGGTGAAGACATGTCTAGAAAAAGGTTGTTTTTCCAAAGTTACTTGGGAGAAATGTCCCTTTTTTATTTTACATAATTGAGGTCGTTCTTGTGTTCATAGTTCTGAAATTATGAAGTTATGAATAGTGATATTAAATAATGTTCACTTCTTCGAGTTGTACAGAAATTCTCAAAATTATGAAATTTAATGTATCCTTCGACTTTTGAGTTATGTAGCGAGTCAACATGTTATCACCGTATTCTGTAAGAGATCTTCTATTTGACCTATTATAATCTCATTTCTTCCCCAAATTGATATTGACATGAGCTTCGTGTTGATTTTGAGGTTCATGAGTGACCTATCAATGAACTAAGTCTTCTTGACCGGTAATAATAGGGAAGAATCAATAGATCACTTGTTTTTTTGGAATTTTTTTTTTTTTTTTTTGGCGTCAAGTAGCTAGTTCACTCTGTTATATCTTTGGTATGACTTGGTGTATAAACAATAATATGAACTTCGTCCTTGCCTCATCAAATTGGTAGACCAGAGGTAAGGCCCGTCCTATGAAAGTGTACTAGTAGAACTGAGTTGGTTTGGTTTTTGTGATATTTTAGATCCAACCTAGTTGTTCGGGTTGTAGATTCTGAAAACCCAAATAAACCCATAAAAATTAGTTTGGGTTGGTTTAGTCCACTGAATTTTAATCACAATCATCGTCTCATAGTTGTTTGGCAATTGCTAGTTCTACCTAGCTTTTAATATACTCCAAAAAAAAGGTGTAAGAAAAATCAACTATCAAAAAATTCTAAACGAAGCCAGCCCATACTATTTGGGTTTAGGTTTAAAATTGATTTTGGGTTAGAAATATAAATGAGCTCATGAATTTTGGGTTAACAATAAATTCATGAACTTCATGGTTATCTATTATCACAAGTTTGATTAGTTCAACTTGAAACCCGCTCAATCTATAACCCAACCCATATGGGTTGGGTTATCATGTTTTTCGAGTTATCAGTTTCTTTTAAGGCATTCTTCCTTTTGTGGCAGGTTGGTTTCTTTGCAATTCTTTGGGCCTTTGGCCTGAAAGGAAGAATAAAATTTATAAGGATTTGGAGAGCTTGGGAGAAGGTTGTTAGGAATCTCCCTCTAATAGTAGAGCCTGCAACAAGCTAAACAACACGGATGCAGATCGAATAGGGGGGCTGCTTTTCTATTGATACTAACTGGAAATTACCAACCATTACAAGCAACGGTAAGGCAGAAATTAACCAAACAGAAACCAGACCTCACCAACTATTTTGAGAGAGATGCTAACCTCTAGTAACCTCTATGTAACAGTTCCAGCCTATCGTTAGCAGATATTGTCCTCTTTGGGGTTTTTTCGGGCTTCTCCTCAAGGTTTTTAAAACGCGTCTGCAAGGGAGAGATTTTCACACCGTTATAAAGAATGCTTCGTTCCCCTCTCTAACCGACGTGGGATCTCACGCTCTCCTACCCATGAGCCTTAGTAACACAATTCACCCAGAGCCTAAGTGTACCCAAAGCCCAAAATAATGATACCCCACCTCGCCTTACAACAACAATGCATCTTCACTCCCCCTATAAGTTTGGGTAACTTGAGGTCATATTGAGGTTTGGTCGTTAGCTAAGTCGAGCCTCTATACCGGTGTTGGCCTCCAAGGACTTCTCTAATTGCCTTTTACATCTTATTCTTATGGATTAGAGTTACATTTTGTATCATTAGTAATAACAAACGCACATATGTGTATATATATCCAAAACTATATGCTATGACTATTACCACTACACCCACAAACTAGAATTAGTTCCAAAACCATACAATCACTTTCACCAAAATGAAGCAGAGTAAAATCATGAAATAGAAGCCCAAGTTGCAGCCAAAATCACCCAGTAGGATTAGGTCCAAAAGCATAACCTAGAACTAGAACATAGAACAGCATGTGCAAAATTGAAACAACAGGACACAACGAAAATCAAGAAACAGAATTGCAATCTACCTTTTGATGAATTTGGTGAAAGTTCGTCCATACTCTACATGTTGACGACCATGTTCATCAAATTAACTTGTTGGCTACATATTTAGCAAGCTCAGCCTATTACTTGGGCAATTCAGCCAATCTCAACCTCCTACATTGCCAAGCGAACTTCAGATGCATTCATGCACACAAAATCTATTGGTCCACAATTGTTTATGATATAGAAATTAGCCATTTGTTGCTTGACTCATGATAGCTCATTTATTTTTTTATAAAGAGGAAGAAGAGAAAAAATAAAGATGGCTCGTTCATTAGTGATAAAGAGACAAGTTAGAAATAGAAAGTGAGTAGCTTTATTGATTGTTGCTGACTATGATAGGCAAACAAACCAATAATTTTTCATACTAGTGTTTTTAATATCTCATGCTTGCTTGAAAAATTCCATTCCCTCCAAAATAAGTCATTTAATAGTTCATTGGTGAGTTTTTGCTCGAGGGTCACTTTCTCTGGTATCCATAAGCTATTATAAAAAGGATAGATGGACTATACTGCCACAAACAAAATCTACAGGTGGAAGCGCTAAATCATTCTAATAGCTTTCGCAGTCCAAAAAGGAGAGAGGAGGACATGTTACTTTCTTAAAAGAAAAGGAAAGAGGAAGAAAGGAAGTTTGATACTTTACACATGCCTCCATGGCATTGGGAACAATATTACCCAATCATAATCGAACTGAAAGCTTTTTATTGCTAGCAATAACTTTCAATCGTTAAAATCATGCTTTGCAATTAATCTAATGATTGAGGTGCACTCTTCCTTACATTATCTCCTCAAGAAGACAAAGGCAGAAAGTGGACATTCAAATGCCAAAATGAAAGGTGAGCTAAGAGGATGAGATTGTGTTTGCCATACGAACTAATTTTGGTTATTTGAACTTGAATAAAGTATTCTCTTAAGAATGACATAGGCAAGCTAAGAGGAACGAAACATTCCTTATAAGGGTGTGGAAACCTCTCTCTAGTAGACGCGTTTTAAAATCGTGAGACTGACGAAGATACATAACGGTCCAAAACGGACAATATCTGCTAGCGGTAGGCTTGGACTGTTACAAATGATATCAGAGCCAGATACCGGGTATTGTGCCAGCAAGGACGCTGGCCCCCAAGGGAGGTGGATTGTGAGATTCCACATCGATTGGAGAGAGGAACGAAGCATTCTTTATAAGGGTGTGGAAACCTCTCCCTAGTAGACGCATTTTGAAACCGTGAGGCTGATGGCGATATGTAATAGGCCAAAGTTGACAATATCTTGCTAGTGGTGGGCTTGGCCTGTTAGATACCCACTCCTCTAAACATTGTTATCTTATCTGTTCACCCATCTAGCCCAATTGTAGAGAGAGAAAACATAGATGATACAAAGATAGAATAGCTTGTCTAAAATGGAGAGAAACAATAGACTATCGATGTGAATGTGACATCTTGCACTGGTTCTTTACAGTATCTAGTCTATTCATTTTACATGCTCGCCATTTGCAAGTCTTGAAAGCAACAGGCATTGATAATGTGGATCCAATCAGCATTTTGGCCACAAGTGATATATGATCTAAATTCAAGTGGAGTAGCTATGCAATCATTTCATTGTGGTCCCAAAAGAAATTGCACATCAGACTGAGGAAAAATACGAGGGTCCAAAGGGAACTTACCCAGCGCTGGTCATAAAACAATGAGCTCCATTCGTGAAAAACTCATCAAAACTCATATTTACAGGCTTCCAGATCCTCATCCCAGTGATTCATGAAACCAAACAATAAAGCATCTACAATCAAATCAGAGGAAGATTAAACAATTCCTATCTGATTAAACAGCCAAAAGTACAAAAAAGAAATCTAGAAACGGATGGAAAGAACTGTTACCGTAGATGAACATGTTGATCGCTCAATTGGTGCTCCGAAAACACAAAAAAAAAAAAAAATTGAACGGAAGTTCAGAGATTCCCGATTGCTCAAATGAACGGCCACAGCTAAAAGCAACTCCATTACAAAATAAAACACACAAACAAACGAATCGTTAACCAAAATTTACGTTTCCGAAAAGAACAATATTCAACAAAAACGAAGAAGAAATGCTTACCTCTTCAGCCCGGCTCTATTGGTGGAGGAGGAGAGGAGAGAGCAACATGAAAATGGTACGCGCGAAGCCAAAAATGGCTCGTTTAGTTCTTGCGACCGCACCCGCGTAATTCCTTAAAAAATAATAATAATAATAAAATTAAAATAAATAAATAAATAAATAAACTAATCCATTTACTCTTTATCTTTCCATTTTCAAATTTGTTTAATAAATTTGTTAATTTTAAAAATATCAAATACTTCCATTTAAATTTTATTTAAATTTTGTTGGGTTATAAGAGAATAATACTCTAAACTATTAAATGGAATATTAAGTAATTTTTACGATAAGTCAATAATCTATCCAATTAAATTAAAATTTTAGTCGGTAATAAAAGTAAATATGCCATTCAAAAACTTACTAATGATCTACCCTATTAAAAAACTGTGCATTAGAGATAAAATTAAAAATTTAAATATTAGAGACAAAATTAAAAATTTAAATATCAGATAAAGTTTATGTCACAAATTCAGATACATAAACTCAAATTTTTAAATAAGACTTTTTAAGGCCCGTGGCCAAATAGAGAAGAAAAAAAACTATTCAAACTTGTAATTTAATTTTTCAGAGTCGTTTGGATGGAATTGAATAGTGTTGGTGTTAAGGATAGGTACTACTGAATTAAATTATAGTTTATCATATATATATATATATATATATATATATCATATTTGATATTTTATTATAGACAAATATCTAGATATTTGCACTTCCTAGTACAGGTATGTTTCCATTTATTACTCTTTCTTACTTTATTTGATTATAAATAAGAGGACTTTCACACCATTTAGATGGGATGATTAAACAAACATTTTTAGTTGGGAATAGGTCGGGTTAGAATCTCCTTATTTATAATAAAGTTTACAAATTGGGCATGATAATATCATCTCGTATTATGAATATTTAATAGTAATTTTGTCGTTGAGATTTCAAACTCAACCCTTTAATCTCGAGGTTTAATTTTGGTATACGCCCTAGTCTTTCGCAACATCTATTTGTCATAAACTTGCTCGAGTCTGAGTAGAACAATCGTACAATTAACTGGGACACAAAATAGCATTATAGACACAAATGTTGCATTCTCACCGACAACAATGCACCATGTCACTCTCAAATTGTGTGTTATAGACACTTGCCAACGCTGGCACGACACGTCTAGTCAATCTGAATGGCCTCGACCAGGATATAAAGAGTGAATCAAACCTCAAAAAATATAACAAAGCAAAATCTCATTTTTATTTTTACCTTTTTATAGTTTCTTTTAAAAAATATTTATAATTGAGATGTCGATATTCTAAACCCATTAAAATTTGATCGACACAACATTTCTACCAATATTTTATATATCTATAAATTCAATATAGATATAATATAAATAATAAAATAAAAATTTAATTTGATAAAAAGAATTTAACTAAACACAAAAATGGTAAGAGAAATAGAAAATTTGCAAAGCGCTTTTCATCACGAGTAACGAGGAGTTATTAATCGTCCACACCACACCTACCCATTTCGCCCATACCCACTACTAATATCCATTCATTATCCAATTCCCATACGAAATTCAACTCATGAACTGATATATGCACAATCCATCTCTTTCCCACCACACAGGTTAGGTTTTCTTCCCCTTCTTCCTCCTTGCGAGTTATATGCATGTTGTTTGATGTTCGTCAGCTCTTTGAATTGAATTGAATTGAATTTAACCCAACTCGTATGAATAAATTCATTTTCTAGAGTGAAAAATGTCAATCGAGGGGCTGAATCATTGATATTAGTAGATTACCCATCTGCATATAATCGAAGTTACCCATTGGGATTTGGGAATATGGGTTATTTTTATGGGAACCGATTGAGCTTTAATTGTTTTTGACGTAATTTCCAGCAATTTCTTAACAGATCATTTGGGTTTTCTTTTTTCTGGGTTGTGGGAAACAGCTATGGAATGAAGTCGGGGTTCAGATGAGAGTTAATCTGAAGTTTTACGAGTGTGGCCATCGACATATTATAGGGTGCTCTTGAACTAAGATGTATGGTATCCCAAGCTGGGCCACCATTGGTGATATGGGTTACGCTTTGAGTAGACTAGAGATTGGTTCTGACTGTGATGGTGACATGAGTATCAATGCAGCGGTTGAAGGTCAAGTGTCCAATAAGCCTTTGAATTATTTAGATGATGAAATTGCACAGCTTACTAGAATGAAATCAGGGCCTAGTTCACATTTGAGTCAAGTACTGCCTGGGAATCGGGAGGTATCTATTTCCCCTGTAAAAATGTTGGCGGGTCGGGAATGTAACTATTCAGGTAAGGGAAGGTTCTCAGCTGGAGATTGTTGTCACATTTTGAGCAGATATTTGCCTGTTAATGGTCCATGGCTTGTGGACCAAATGACTAGCCGAGCCTATGTCTCGCAGTTTTCGTCAGATGGTTCTCTATTTGTTGCAGGATTTCAGGTACCTCCGTGCAACCCTTGTATTAAATGTTATTATGTGAAATCTCTTTGTGGCTTTGGATCAAATTCGGTTAGTTGGAGAACAAAATTTAGCTTTGTAGCTCTCTCTCTCTCTCTAACTTATTATTTTTTGTTTAACAATCTCGATCTTTTTCGTTTGTCCTAATCGTACTATTATCTGTGTTGTTCCTTTCCTGTTTTTAGTTCTCATAACTGAGTTAAATGTGCCTAATCCTTGTAGTGTCTATATTTTCTCTGTCGAAAAATTGGCTCGTGGGAGATTATTACCTTGTACTGTAACTATTAACTTATTACGAGGACATTTGTTGACAGGGGAGCCACATTAGAATTTACAATGTGGAAAATGGGTGGAAGGTTCAAAAGAACATTCTTGCAAAAAGTTTGCGGTGGACAATTACTGATACATCACTTTCTCCTGACCAGCGTTTCCTTGTAAGTGCTTACTCGAGGAACTATACGTGTATCAAGCCTTAGGTATCTGCTTCTGTGGCACTGTCGCAGTATAGAATAGCTTGTTGGCTATTTATCTTCTCTAGTTATCTAACATTTGTTTGGGAATAAGTAATTATTTAATTGTAATATGTTGCATGTCTTAATTCGTAGATTCTTGTGCTTGAATTATCAAATAACATAGTAAAAATCTTCCCTTATGTCTTTACGTATTACTGTTTGGTTGCTAAGGTTTTTGTTTATTTTGCTCGGTTAATTTTGATAATTTACAAATGTACATGTCTGGTCATAAAATCACAAGATGGCGGTATTTTGGTTGTTCGTGATTGGGTTGAAAACCTTGTTTGTTAACAATAGGCTGAAACCCCATTGAAATTATAGTAGCATTATCATGATGGAGAAGCATCCTTTTGATGTTTTAGGATGAATTTATTATTCTATTGTCTTTTAATAATCTAATTTATTGGCCTTGTTGTTTAAGGTATATGCCAGCATGTCACCAATCATCCACATTGTTAATGTGGCATCCCCCGAAACAGAGTCTCTGGCAAATATTACGGTATGGGTTCAAAATTTACTAAAATCTGAATTTCAGTTGATATCATGGATTGAAATATATTTCTTTGATGCTATATAACTCATGTTATGTAATGGCATAAATTCTTGGCCAACCTCTTGTTTTATTGACTGTGATTCTCCGTACTTCGACTGTTTAGCTAATGTACCTTGGAACGTTGGAAGTATCTTAGCTACAAAAAGAAGAAAAAAAAAAAAAAAAAAAGTCTACTTTAGTTGTTGGCATCTCTCTACTATCTGAGACCTTATTGAACTTTTTGACTAAGACTATTGGAAATCTGGATTTTTCATTTGTCATATTGAGTACCCTTTTTTCTCTATGTTAATTTTCTTGCTTCACGTTCATATTAAAACGATACAGGAGGTTCATGAGGGATTGGATTTCTGTGCACATGGTGATGGAAGAGATTCTTTTGGAATTTTCTCTGTGAAATTTTCAACAGATGGACGAGAACTTGTTGCTGGAAGTAGCGATGATTCTATATATGTCTACGATCTTGAAACTAATAAGCTTTCGCTTCGAATTTTGGCTCACAGAGTAATGTTCTAAATCATTCTCTAGTATTTACACAATACGCTTCATGTGCCTGTAAAGTCGTTTTCCAATATTTTGCTTTATTGTTTAAGGTGCATGCAAAGAAAAAAAAACTTTAGGCCTTTTAGTGATTCAAACTGTTACATTTCTTGTATTCGTAAAAATCTGTGATATCCAATTGTTAGGAAAAACATGAAAGAAAGAAGAATATTTTATTCTCCCTTGCTCTTTGATTTATCTAATTTATTGGCTTTGTTGTTTAAGGTACATGTATGTTTTCTAGAGTTGACCTGATAGGCTACCCGACCTCAAACTTACGCAGAAAAGTTACATCTCGCAATGAATTGTGAGACTTACTGAAGTTCTATATTTCAACTACTGAACAATTACAAGGTTTTTTTTTTTGTAAAATGACATCCACAAAAGAGCAACAGCCTGAATTCCTTTGTCCATTTACCACTAGACAGTCAAAGAAGAACATTTTCTGGTGTCACCTAGTGAAGAAATGGCTTGAAAATCTTTGTATAAAGTCATAAAATCCGTTACGAGATTGTGAATCAAAATTATATGGAGTGATTGCTAAAACATAGCTTGTAATGCCTGGTTAGGAGATGATTTGATGATTGGTGATATGGTTGACCATCTTAATCCCACCTGTCAACGTGTGTCTAATTTGAATATCCTATACCGTATGATGGAAACTTCGTGTGTATTCCCGAAGTACATTTTTTGGAATAGTTTCTGAAGGCTGTTCGTTGTTTTTAAGTATTGTTGCAAAAAAAACATATTTTTATTCGTCTTTCCTTTCCCTTCTATTTTTATTTGTTTTGAAGTATCCTTAACTATTTCCCCCAACATCTACTGACCTTATATAGGCTAGAAACTTTCTGAAGCAGACAAAGAATTGGCAAGTTCAAGAGGATTCTTACCTGTTCATATACTAATTCTCTCTCTGGCACCCAGCGTCTTATTCATCTTGTATTTTGTTTCGAATAATATTATCTTGTACTTCACTTAATCATCTTCATGAGCTTAACTTACTTACCTGTGGAGGAATCTTTGCATATTATGTACCTGCTGAGGTTTTTGTTAATTGTTTCATTACAAAATTTCCTTGCATTCTAAGTTTTCTCTTATTGGGTGCACAGTCTGATGTGAATACTGTGTGTTTTGCTGATGAAAGCGGCCATCTGGTTTATTCTGGAAGTGATGATACTTTCTGTAAGGTACAAATCCGCTACAACTTCGAGGACATTTTGCTACTTTTTGTCAAATATTGACCACTTTAGTTTAGAAGGAAGCGTATGAATGTGTTGTCCCATTATTTAACAAAATTCCAATTTTTCTTGCATGAATCTTGAAGGAGTGATTTTTGGCCTTGCAACCATAGTTTTCCCAAAACTTAGGAATTAGCTGAACCCAATGGTTTCAATCACCTCATGCAACTAACTATTTGCTAATCCTGAAAGTGTGCGGGCTCGAGGATTGTATATTTGAGAAGTTCGTTCTTTTCCTTGTATTAAAATGATAGATGTATTTTTGTAGGTGTGGGACAGACGCTGCTTTATATCTAAAGGGAAGGCTGCAGGGATTCTAGAAGGACATGTCGAAGGTATCACGTTCATTGATAGTCGTGGGGATGGTCGATATTTAATTTCCAATGGTAAAGACCAGACCATCAAACTTTGGGATATCAGAAAGATGTCCAACAACGCTACTCAGTACGTACCGTCTTGATACTCTCTAAATACACACTATATTTATTCCTTTTCTTATTAGTCATTCTGGGTATTTGTTTCTCATCTGATGCTAGGAAACTGAGGGTAATATTGTTTTCTCTGAGTAACTATTCTTCTACCATCATGAATTATTTTGTATTTTAAAGTTACCTTAAAAAAATTGTATTTTTCCTAACAGCGCTACTCAAACGAGTTCTTATGATTTTTCCCCTTAATACACGTGTGCTTGTTGTCTAATGCAATGCATGACTGAAAATAAAACACGAATAGTAAATCAAATTGTATCGGTTTTTTAAGGAACCTTCAGAGGGAGTAAAAACCTCGGTCTCTACAATGATGGTTTATTTGAATTGTTTTTCCTGTAACTTGAAATATGGCAAGACAGCTCGTCTTTTTAAAGACGGTAAGTACGGTATCTTTCCTAAAAAGGAAACTCTTTTCATTCATGAACAACCCTCCTCTTTTGTTCCAGCTACAATAGGCCCAGAAATTATGATTGGGACTACAGATGGATGGATTATCCACTCCATGCTAAAAATTTGATGCATCCACGTGATCGATCTGTTGCTACATACAAGGGTCATTCAGTCCTGCGAACGCTTATCCGTTGTTATTTCTCCCCGGAATCTAGGTGAGCTTTTGTGGCTGCAACTGTATATATATGACCGTATTACGACTGAGATGTTACTATTTGCTCTGCTGCATGAAAATATTACCTGTGAAGTTTTGCATTATGCAGTAGGTTGTGCTATGCTATTTAAGCTTTGTTTCAAGGAAGTATTAATTTCGTTCGTTATCGGCTTCATTTCCCTACCTTTGCTTCATTTTTCAATAAACCTTATTTTATTGTGAATCGAATTTCTAGTTATCGTGCTAGATACATTGACGATGGTTAATAGTTGAGACTATATTTTTATTTCCCCTCTGCAGCACCGGCCAGAAGTACATCTACACCGGATCTCACAATTCTTGCGTTTATATCTATGATTTGGTAAGTTTTTGACATTTATTTATACGCATCTTATTTTCATGTGCGGTTTTAAGTTGAAGTCGGAGCCGGGAAATTATTTAATTTATACCTCCGACCTTCCTTAGTAATATAACATCAGAATGTTAGTTCGATGCCACGCACGTGGAAACATTAATTTATATTACTACTAATGTGCAAATGCAAGGGAGTTGGTTATACATAGGAGTGGAAGGGGAGGAAGGTAGGCAATGATTTAATTGTTTACGCTTAAGTGAGAATGCTCGAGAGGACGGTTCTGATAGAACCCGACATATATTGGGCTAATTTGAGGTACTTGGACTCTACCTCTTTTGACATCACTCAAGCTCGGATTCAACCGAAGGATTGCCTGCCTTCATCTTATAACCCACTCTATTTATAACAAAACTCCCTTACAAACTCTGTCTAATTACTAACAGTCTCTTAATATCCCAATAACATTCTTATCAGATCCCACATCGGTTGGGGAGGAGAACGAAGCATTCTTTATAAGGGTGTGGAAACCTCTCCCTAGCAGACGCGTTTTAAAAATCTTGAGGGGAAGCCCGAGAGTGAAAGTCCGAAGAGAACAATATCTGCTAGTGATGGGCTTGGGCCGTTACATTAACCATTGCAAATTTCCATACCCTCATGTGAGGAGTGTTAACAAATTATACATCCGCTAACCTATCCATTTCGAACTGAATTTAGTGTTCTAATGTAGACCAGGTTTGAAATACTTTAGGCTATTTGCTTGAGATATTGATTCCAATATTATCAAGCTATCAGCATCAGATGTTGCTAAATTAGGCAGTGGCTATCATTTCTTGCCCACTTGGGGTTTCCTGGTCATAGAAAAATGCACCGATAGGCTGAAATTGGGTACTTCTGGTCCTAGAAAATTGTATTCCATGCATCTTATCATTCTTATTTAGCATTATCTTTGTTGTTCATATGTCCTTTGTAGTTGACTGGAGCTCTAGTTGCAACACTGAAGCATCATAAATCACCAGTAAGAGACTGTAGCTGGCACCCTCAATATCCAATGCTTGTAAGCTCTTCATGGGATGGGGATGTTGTCAAATGGGAGTTTCCAGGCAGCGGTGAAGCACCGACTCCTCCGAACAAGAAGAGAGTCCGCAGGCGACATTTCTATTGAAGAGTGCTGAAGAAAACTGTAAGGCAAGCTCTTTCTGGTGGATTATAGCTTGGCAAATGCAGTATATCTTGCTCTGTGATGCATGCATCCTATCATACTCTTGAAAATAAGATGCAATTAGTATGCATTTTATATCTCACCGTTGCAGTATTTTGTTGGTTCTACTTGACGAATCTTTGATATCATGTTTCTGTCTATAATCTATGTGAATAATATGATATAATACATACATACATATATATATATATAGTGTATAAATTTGTTGAATAATGATCAACAAAATGGTGGAAATAGCAAGCATCGGTATATTTCTTCTTAATTCTCATCTTTTATTGTTTTTAGAGTAGGGATGGAGTTATTATTGTTCTTAATTCTGCCAGTGCTGCCCACTTCTATTTTCCTGACCCTATGCAATATTTCTATATGATTGTTAGATTTGTTCAAAATATGGTAGAAAGTCGGATTTTGAGTGAGATTCTGTTACATTTTACTAAGGAGTTGAATTCTTAATCTTGTATCGTGAGATTCCACATTGGTTGGAAAGGGGAACGAAATATTCCTTATAAGGGTGTGGAAACCTCTTCTTAGTAGATGCGTTTTAAGACCGTGAGGTTGACGACGATACGTAACGGGTCAAAGCGGACAATATCTGCTAACGGTGGGCTTGAGTCGTTACAAATAGTATGAGACCCAGACACCGGGAGGTGTGCCAACGAGGACGTTGGGCCTCCAAAGGGGGTGAGGTGGATTGTGAGATCCCACATCGGTTGGAGAGGGGAATGAAACATTCCTTATAAGGGTTTGGAAACCTCTCCCTAGTAGATGCGTTTTAAGACCGTGAGGCTGACGGCGATATGTAACGAGCCAAAGCAGACAATATCTGCTAGCAATGGGCTTGAGTCGTTACAAATGGTATCAGAGCCAGACACTGGGCGGTGTGCCAGCAAGAACGCTAGGCTCCAAGGGGGTGGATTGTGAGATCCCACATCAGTTGGAGAGGGGAAAAAACATTCTTTATAAGGGTGTGGAAACCTCTTCCTAGCAGACACGTTTTAAAACCGTGAGGCTGATGGCGATACGTAACGGACTAAAGCGAACAATATCTACTAGTGGTGGACTTGGACCGTTACATGTATGGATGAGAAAATGGAGGTGATATGAAGTGACCTGAATGATTTGTTCGGAAGAAAGATTTATAGAAACATAATTAGATCGGTGTATTAATGTAGATTCTTAAAACTTCTCCTTTAAGTTTCTTAGAAATTTGTCGTAGAATTCAATTTTTGTTCTCTTAATTCAATGTTCTACAGGTACGAGTTAGTGACCTTCATTCAATTCAATGGTCTTGTCCTCTTTTGTCACAAGAAAAAGGATCTAAGTTCATTAAGGTTAGCTAAATTATTGATGGGTAACGAACTCGTGCTACCATCATTATTGCTGTTATATGGCAGTCGAGTAGGGTCCCGAGACCCAAAATGTCTATCTAGCTAGGCCCCTCCTATCACGTAAGATGTACGCAGGTCACTCGATATTAACTTTCCATCAAAGGTACTCAAAGTGTTGAGTATGAGAATTTAAGAGACAAATAATTTTGTGCAGCAGGTTGAGGAGGAGGCTGTAAGAAGGAGGCACACATTATTGAGTGTGCTGACTATTACTTCTTGAATCAGAAACATAATTGATAGCAGTTGGTCCAATCCCTACTTCAAATATAAAAACCTTTACCATAATGGTTAACCAATTATTTGCCTTTGCTTTAAATTTCTTGTGAAGCAAAGCAAAGAATAATAATACACGACAAATATGTTACGGGTTTTGATTCAGTCAATACGTTAGTTTGTGTCGTCTATTTCTTTTAGGCGAATGTTAGTGAAATCATATTAACGTTATTTAACCGGGTTGTGATAAAAAATTTGTAGCTAATGAAAGTAGTATTAAGTTGGACGATTACTTAAATTGAAACGAGAAGCAGCTCAAAATTGTTATGAGAACAGATCATAACGAACTAGAAAGAAGAAAAAAGACACGAAAACATCGGGACATGAAAAGATTAGCTATTTATTTAATAATAGAATATGGCCCACTAATCCTACTTATGGAAGAAACTTTGGTAAATTATTAAGAACACTTTGAATAATAATGAACATAAAAGATAAAAGTAGTTTTCACTTTCTAAGTGATTAAGAATCTTCGCTTAATAATTATGGCCCCATTTATTCAACCTTAACCCTTTTTCTCTCTTTAACCTTCGTTTTAGAACAGAACGAAGGTATATTTAACTCGTTTTTGGTTACTTTGCATGTTATTATGATAATCTTCGTGTTTGTATCTATTAGATCTATGAACTTAAATTTTTTTTTTATTCGATTTCTAAACTTTCAATTTGGATCTATTAAGTCATCCAACTCAAAAATGTTTACTAAATTGAATGTTCAAGTATGAATGAGACGCATTATAATATTCAAGAATAGCATAGAACGTAGAAAAGAAAAACCCCTAATTCTTCTCTTCAGCATCGTTAATCTTTAATCCAAATGGGTTCGTTTATTTCTTCAACCAAAAATAAATAATAATAAAATAAATGGAATTTATACATATAATTGGAGAAACATTCACAGGTTTCCTCCAAAAACAATTACATAAATAAGAAGTTTTCTTATTTTTGAGGCTAAACACAAACAAATAAACGAATATTTAAAAAAGTAAAAAACACACCATTCCCCCTCAGAGATTTTGTGTACATTCATCAATTAATTATCCAAAACTGTAATTTATAATAAAAAAATCATTTTCTTTTTTCACCTTTAATTACTTTCTTCCACTTATGCCCCTGATGTAGTATGTGAATTTCCAGATTTCACCCTCTCCACTCGCCGCACTGCTCCGTCGGCCTGGTTTTCTGTTTGCCGGCCTTCTCTGGGCACGGCGTCTGTATTGGTGGCACCATACAATTGTACTGCAAACATAACGAGCTACTCAGAGGAATCTCCGCCGTCGGATTGATCTCGATTCCGGTCAGAAAATTGTGCTGCAAATACAGAGTTTGAATATTCGCAGCCAACAATCGATCCACAAGGCTGTTTGGAACTTCACCGGTGAAGCGGTTGTTGTTCAGGTAAAGATTCTGCACGGAGGAAAACATTGCCGATACTGGACCCGAGAAACGGTTGTAGCTGAGATCGACAGTCGGGATCGCCACCTGATCAACCGGCTGGATCGGGCCGGTGAAGAGGTTCCGTTGCAACTGGAGGTTGACGATCGGGAAACTGAAGATCTGAGTTGGAATGGTTCCGGTGAACTGGTTCATGCTGAGGTCGAGGTAGTTCAACTGGTCGAGGCGGCTGAGGAGGCGGAAGACGGGGCCGTTGAGGCGGTTCCATGAGAGAGAGAGGTAGTTGAGAGAAGGCGGAAGAGAGTCCGGGATAAGAGTCCCGGTGAGATTGTTGTGCTTCAGATCAAGACGATTAAGGCTACGGAAAGGAAACATAGGGACTGAACCTGTGAGGCGATTATGGCAGAGGATGACATTGGATAACTCCGTGATCGTTCCAATAGATCGAGGAATTTCTCCGGTGAGTTGATTGTAACTGAGGTCCAGAGTCCTCAAGCTCCGAAGCTCGCCGAGATTCGCCGGAAGAGTACCAGCGATGAAGTTCCGACTGATAGCGAGAAAACGGAGGTTCTTCAGTTGGAAAAGAGACTCCGGCAGAGTTCCAAAGACTCGACCAGGAACAATGGTGAACTCCGTGAGTGCTGAGAGCTTGCCAATGGCAGGATCGATCCGGCCAACCAAACCAGGCGAACCAGCACGAGGATCCCCTAGGTTTAGGGCAACGACCTTATCAGAATCACAGAAAACACCGGCGAAATTACAAGGATCAGCCGTGAAATCCCAAGACGCGAAGAAATTAGAGCCCGGCAAATCCTCCAAACCCTTCCGTATCGATTGCAGAGCCAAAAAATCAATCGGATCCACAATCGCATCCGAAAACCAACAGCATTGCACCAGAAACAGCACAATCACAACATAACTCCTCATCCGCATCCTCAAATCCCTCTGCTTCTTCTCCTCCAACATTAGAGCAACAGCAAGCTCTGATAGAGAGAAACCAACACAAACACAACACAGTTAAATAGTGCAACCAACTGGATACCTCAAGAACTCTTTCCCGTGATAAACAAACAATAGGTTGAAAATGAAGGAAGATATCTCGTGAGAAACCTCTATATTAATGGCGGAAACCTGCAAAAAAGAGATCAAAAACAAAAAAACTCCCAAACCGCGAGATCGATTAGCTTCAACAAGACGCAAACAGAGAAAAGATCACAGAATCCTCAAACAAAAAAGAAGAAGAAAAAAAAAAAAGATTAAAATCTCCAATCTCTGTACTGGCTTTGCTTTTGGAAGAACTTTAATGGCTTCAAAGAGAAGATTCAATGACTACAGCCACAGCCGCTCTCAGTCTCTGCAACACCAAACGAACCAAAAAACGCTTTCTCTTCTTCCTTTTCTTTAATGGCAGAATATTCATTTATTTGTTTGTTTATTATATTTGAGGGGGTTTAGGTTCGGGGGCCAAACGGTTGTCCGAGCCTGGAGGTTTGGCTTCTAGGCTTTGGAGACAGTGGTCACGTGCCGGAGATGGTGGGTTGGTTGGGGAAGAAGAGACAGCGAAGTCAAAATCGTGACGGCCGTGAGCTTTTAGTTGATGTGGACTTGACGGCGTTAAATTATAATAGTCACGCGAAAATGCACGTTGGTCAACTATTGAATCGAAACTGCTTCAACAAATACTATATAAAACAAATACCATATTGATTGAACTTCCTCAATATTTTCAATTATTAATAAATATTTTCAAAAACTAATAATATATTCAATAATAATTCAACAATAAATAATAGAAAAACAAAGATATTTTTATTCCATTTCTAAAATGGTAATTAATATTTTTTCGGGATAAATTTAATTTTATACCTAAATATAAATATATCTATATATATCTAAACTAACTTATTATATATATAAAAAAAAGTAATTCAATATATTCTTTTAAATGTTGAATATTCTATATTATATTTTAATAAAACATTAAATAAATTTATTATGATATTCACTTTTCTTTAATAAAAATTATATTAAAAAATGATAATTTTTTTTATAAAGAATGTGTGATTTTTTATGGAAATAAAAAATGAAATAAGAGATAAAAACAGAGACACTAATGATTAGTCTAAAGCTATGTTCGTGTCGATTTATTTGGAAAAATTATTTCCTTCCCATTTTAACCTTTGTTCAAACCAAGTCCTTAGTTTTTGTTAATTATAAAACTATTCAATATTAATATATATTTTTCTTAGTCTAAAAACTATTAATTTTGATATTTGATATTTTATACTTTATATATTTATATTCTTCTATCCCAATTAATTATAATACTATTTTAATCTTAATCCGTTATATCGCCTCATATTTTGAAATTAAATTTCTAACCATGATTAACCATGAATAGTTAAAATGTGCAAAAACTGAATCAAACACTCGTAGAATTTAAACGTTACAAACTTGAGGAATTTTAATATAATAAATGAACAACTATTGTAAAAACAGTAGCAATGATATGAATCTCCACGACAACCACGGTAACAGCCAAATTCTCCCGCTAGTAGATATTGTCTGCTTTGGCCCATTACATGTCGTCATCAGCCTCACAAGAGGTTTCCACACCCTTATAAAAAATGTTTCGTTCTCTACTCCAACCAATGTGGGATTCTCACAATCTACCCCTTGAGGCTAGCATCTTCACTGGCACACCGCCTAATGTCTGGCTCTGATACTATTTGTAACAACTCAAACCTACAGCTAGTAGATATTGTCCGCTTTGGCCCGTTATGTATCGTTGTCAGTCTCACAATTTTAAAACGTGTCTACTAGGAAAAGGTTTCCACGCCCTTATAAGAAATGCTTCGTTTTCCTCTCCAACTAATGTGGGATCTCACAACCACAACCACTTAATTGTCGAGAAATGTACCATTTGAATTATACAAACATCACATTCAGTATAAATTCTGCTCTTCCTCAAAATATGACCAGTAAACATCTTCTTAACCCTGAAATCCTAAAGAACAAATTATTTGGAAGAACAAAAACTACAAAGAACGAAGGAACCCTAATATAAAAATATCATGAAACTTCCTTTTATACACCTTGGAAATTCTTTTACAAGTAGTTTACTTAGTAATCTTCCAAGCCAAATACTTTACAAACATGGACATATTTCATATTATTCCACCAACAGTTGCAAAAACCTTCACATATTTCAGAAATTTCATTCACAAGATCTATACAAGAGAGAGAGAGAGAGAGAGAGAGAGATTCACATACTTTGGCAGATGAGGCTGGGCATGATATTTATTTAGCACCCTTTAACCACAATAAGATCTGCAAGTTTTAGAGATTCATTAGATCATTCATTAGATCAGCCTGCCAAACAAAGAAAGGAATCAAGTACTGATAAATCTGGAAGGCCAAGGTTTCAGGGTTCAACCTTCTTCAGAAGAGGTAACCATGTCACCAAATATTTTGTCATTCTCATCGCTACATACGTTTTCGTACTCGATATTGCTACTACGGTCGGGCTCTTGATCAGTTGAAATATCATTTACATCTTGGCAACCATCATCATCATCCTCCAATGCCTTGCAGGGTTCCTCCTGGCATATGTGTTCTAAAGTAACTGCAATTTCAAAGTTAGCACCATTGGCAACAAGAGCATATGATTCACAGCTTAAAAGGATACATTAGTCGCACCTTTGTTCAAAGAAACTTGTTCAGTGGAAGGGAAATCGAAATCGCTGTTTGAGAAGTATAAGTCACAAGGGGAACCATCGATCCTCGAACCTTCGATCCTCGAACCTTCGACTCGAGTCGATGGAATATTTGGGGATTTTGGAGCCGTGCAAGACTCGCTTGCTCTTTTTTCCCAATACATCTCATTTAGATGCTGACAAAGGGGAGTACAAGACTTCTCGCAGCTTGCTTGATCAAAATCAATAAAATTTTCCATCCTTCTCGATGAACCTTCATGATATTAAAAAGGATAGTATGGGTAACCATGCTCTATTTTATCTTTAGATGAAGTTTTGAACCAAAAAAGAAAGAAAGAAAGAAAGAAAGAAAGAAGATATGGCATAAAAAGGATTAGCAATAGCATCAACACCAACTAAAGATTGATCTGCACAATTCTCTTCTATAAACTCACAGTATGGAAGGAAACCAAACCAACAAATAGAAGCAGCAACAATTTTAAACAGACAAAAGCCATTCATAAGTAGAAGATTTTTGTTTCTCACCCCCATCTGAGCTCTCTGTGGAGCTAAGTGATGCAGGTTTGGAGTGACAAATAACGACGATTTCTTCAGTAACTTTGACCACGGACTGGTACGTCTCGGAAGAAGTAGGACTGGAACATCTTCCCAAAACAAGCCCTCTGAATCCACAAAAAAAACCAACCAGTCAATATTATATTTTATAAAAGAAACCTTCTGTTAACAAAAGATCACAACAAATGTTAAAGCTTATATATAAACCAAAAAAAGAAGAGCATAAACATCCATACACCAAAATAGAATTTAAACCAATTTTGTTTTATCAAACTTGATCACAACATCGAAAAGTAAAATTTTTTAGGAAGAAAATGAAATTTAAAATAATATAGTTTTATAAAATTCAGTTTCGAGAAGTAAATCTTAAAACAATTTCAATGATCTCAAGATTCAATGTTATCAAGCCTATATTCCACAAGGATTTAAGAAACCCATATAATACAAGAATTATTCTGTAAGATATTGAAACTAAGAACTTGTACTCGCCTGTCATTGCAGTCAGACTTGAGGCTGAGGCAATGGTCAAAACAAGGTAACAGTTCCTTCTCCGTGACTTCAATTTCTTGAACTGGGACTTTTTCGATTTCGAACTCTCCACCAGCTATACTACTGATTCTTGGAGAAGTCATTACGTAAATCTACAGTAGAACAAATCAAAGTATTAATGTGTCAAGATATTGATATAATACTTCCCACACATGAAGTACCTTTGAGTTTTGCCAAATTGGTAACCTTCCAGAGCTTATTTGTAATTCTGCATTCGATAGAAACCAGTGGGATTGCTCATGAGATATACCAGATTGACCTCTGACTCTAAGAACATTTTGTGCACTAGAACCATCATTCAACTCCTGGAAATCAAAATCATATGTTTCCTCGGTATTTGTTCTTCCATTCTGAATCGTTTTGGTTTTGGCTACATCTTGCCCATCAAAGGTGGATTCGTTGATGCATTCCCCTCTTTCTGAATAATCTGATCTTCTACATGCATCCCACCACTGAATAGGCTCAACTTTTAATTTAAGATCATCTTCCTGCATACGTAAAACAGAACTTGATTCGGTTCTTGAACTGTGGAGACTTGGTTCAGCACCAAAAGAAGGCAGAAGTTCATGCTGAACTACATGACCTGAAGGAGTATAAACCAACAGATGCTCCAAGGAGTTGGGCTTTGAATTTACATGCTGAATATTGCGAGAGAGTGTATTATGAAAAATAGCAGCAACAGCACCAGAAGGCACGAAACCTTTTCCTGAACCAGCTGAATTGTTTACAGTATTTAGCCATCCAAAGCTGCTATATTTAATTCTGCTCACAACAGACAGAGAAACAGGTGGTGGAGGTGGAAAAGATTGCTGATTTAAAATAAGTGACGATGTGGACCACCAGGGTAAAGATAGAACTGGAAGCAGACACGGTTCGTCACCCTGAGAATTAAGAATTCTGAATCCTGCTTCACCACCAAAAGGAGACAAGAGAAAAACGTGACACGTCCCCTTGGATGAAACAATTGCCACCCATTGACTGTAGTTACTAAAGCAAATATCCTGGATCATCTGTGAAATAAGCAGACAGAAAAATGGAAAAGCTAAGAAAATTTTAAAACACAGGAAGATGAAGACCAAGTATACTACCATCAGAAAACCACATTTGTACTAACAGCTGATGTTATTCCACGGTGCAGTTTGTAAAGATGGACGTGAGAAGAGCTGAAGTCAAAGCTTCGACTACTTGATCCACTGTGCGAGTTCGGTATGATTCGGAAGATATTGATGTTATTCCCATATATCGATGCAGTCACTAGAAGTGTCCCACTAGGATCAAAACATAGTGCAGACAATGGGCTGGTGTGAGCTCTAAACTGAGTTATAATTGCCCGAGTAATAAAATCTTTAACAGCAACCTACAATAACCATTTTGGTCAAATGAATCAAAGATATAAAATTCAACATTTCACACGTTTGATTTTCCAGGTTCTCACCCCATGTTAAGAAAATAAAGAGAAACTTTATGAACATCATGACTGTCAGATGCTTTCCCCACTTGGGTTTCAATTTATGGAACAGATTAAACTAAGGTCTAATTTGTGGAAGAAGATGAAGTCCATTTCTTTATAATGAAAATCGACCTTGAATATAAATGCCAAAAGAACTAAATGGGAAACTCAAGCATTACAAAAATAAACAAAACCATAGATAGAATTCACTGTTCAAGCATAAGCAACATAAATATTTGAAAAAATTATTGTCTTTTAGAATGATGCAGAACATGATGTTCACATTCCTGAAAATGGAAGGAAAACTATAATTCATGAATTTCCAGTAACATATTAGACTCACAACAGTGAACACTAACCATCCCAGGATAATCTGCTTCCATTCCTGCATGTCTTCCAGCTTTCCTTCCTGAATTTGATTCAATAAATAAATTAGACTTGTTAGGATTCAGATCTTGACAGTACTTGGACCATGATTTATATCCCATATTACCCAAAATGACAATTCCAGCTGCCAGTTGCTTACCAGACTTCACTGCATAATGAGCATTTGTCATATCACTGCATGGCAAAGATGAGGTATTAACACCCCGAGAGAGGCATAGGCTTTGTGAACTTAATGGAACAGTGGTTGATGGTAATGGGCCAACAGCAGGATATGCTAACCACCTCGGACCCACAGCCATGGGACCATAACCAACATTAATCCCAGTGGTTCCTTGTCCTGATATCTCAGGAACTGGAGAGGTCAAAACACTAAATACAATCTCAAGGGTGATTGCGTCGAAGCAATATATCTGCCACCAAACATCAAGTCAGTTAGAAAGTTTCTCTCATGAACAACATGCTGGAAATATTACATTCATAATCTAAGAAGTTATATAAGAGAGATCCTACAACTGAAAAATATATAATTCATATCATACTTGCAACTAGAAATGCAGATCATCATAGCTTTGAACAATACTTGAACAGAAATGCAGATCATCATAACTTTTAATCGTCAGGGCATTTTCTCTATGTTAGTACATGCTCCTCAACAAGTTGTTACCATCAAAACAATTTTATATCCATAGTTGCCAGTCATTTTGGTCCTTACTTGTGTAGACAAGCCCACAGCTACTATCTGAGCACTGCATCTAACCATACAAACAGCAGATCTGAATCTCAAAACATGCACATAAGAGTGAGACTTGAGGGAGTAAAACTGAACAGCATTGTGAGAGTTGGCACAACTTCGGTGGACACCTGTAGGACCATGGTTTTGTCCCACAGCTACTTCCTTACTTTCTTCTCCTGCAACAATCAGCAATAAAGGGTGTGATCCTCTGAGTACATCATGACTATCAGGCTTTTCTGGAGTATCAGGATTTGCTGGAGAAGGATGCATCTGTAAGAATGAAACAGGGCCACCACGCTTTGAAACAAGTTCTTTGAAGTTAGAAGCATTCTCCACGTCAAGTACTTGAAATCCGCTCAGATAACCAAGTAGGAGAACATGCCTTATGACAGATGGTTCGACTTCCAGAATGTCAAAACCAGCCCAAGTTACCTGCTCAAAAGTCATAACGAACATATACATAGTTTACAAGACAACAGAAGCTAATAAAAAAGCTTAAAATAATAATTTTGAGGTAACATATAAAAGGAAAGATAAAGCACCACAGAACATCAAAAGGGAGAAGCAAGACCTAGGGAGATAAGATATCTCCTCTAGGAAGGGATCAAGGAAAACGTCCCAAATACAAATTTGTAAGGAAAAAAAAAAAAAAAAATACCGTGTGATTACAAAATAACTCATGAAAAACATTCCAACTAGAAGCTGCATACTCTAAACGAGTGTGTGCGTTGTTTGTGTTCATCTAGATCAAGTGTGGTAGTTGTTGTGCGATCGTAACATCTTTGTTTCGAAGAAATTTACAATTAGAACCCTTCTTCTATTTCCACAAATAGTGTCCCTTTGTAATCACAATCGAAGTAGGAAGATTTTAACAAAAGAAAAACAGTTTCACACAAAAAAAGAAAACCCAATACTCTATTTTTAGTGAGGGCCTGAGAGGGAAGACAACTACAATTGCCCGTTTTTCTCAGGCCTCCTCCCGACTCCCACCCTCTTGCCATTTTCCGGCTTATCCGCCCTATGTTTGCTACTACACTCTCATTCGTACTCCTGGTCAAATGTAAAGCAACAAGTGTCGACGCCTTATCTAACATTTGTAAAAAGTAAGTGGTTCCCCATTAACTTAGATGCTATTCATGGAAAAATGTTGAGAGAAATCCACGAAAACATGTTCAAATTTTGTTGCCCAAGGAATCACTGACAATAGCAAGCAAGCATTCAACGATAAGCTAAAAGAAAAGGCCATAAGTAATTGCAGCAGAAATGAACACCTGATCCTTCTCATCCTCGGAATAAGCTGCCGAAATCGAAGCGGCAACCGAGGCACCGGCAGAGCGGACCGTCGAAGCAACGGTGCTGGCATTTGTAGACACCGTCTTCAAGCACGACGAGATAATTTTCAGAGAGTTAGGCAAAAGCCCGAGGTTCCTTCCCTTCCCCTTCTTCATCAGCCCTCACAAAACCTTCTTCTAAGCTTTATCGACAAGTACCACCGTAGCAACACAGCACTATCTCTACTAACTCACTCGGCCAACCGTCCAAATCACCATCAGAATCATCAGCATCACCATCAATCACCCCTGTTACTAAATCCGTCTCCTGTACCACCGCCAAAGAACATCTCCGATCGCCGCCGACGATCGGGTATCTCATTCGAAAACTGCAGAATTACTAAACAACCGCAAAGAAATTCAGCTCAGAACTTGAGAACTCGATTTCACTTTATCGGAAGTTGACTAAAAAAAAGCTCTGTTTCTGGCAATCGCAATTATAACTCCAAAATACGATCGTTTTCATTCGTTCTGTCGCTTTCATGACTATAGTTTCCTCCCTCGGAATTTCTGCGTGTCGACCGTTCTGCCCGCATATTTTGGGGGTTAAATGTAAAAAAGTCATTTCCTTGGGTAGTGAAATTCAAACCTTTCATGTTTGAGGACCACTTTGCAAATAGTTACTAAATTAAGCCGCCCGTTTACTTGGATGTTTTTTAAGCCGCCGCTTTTTACATGTAAATTAAAAAATTTATGTGAATTTAAAAATCATATAAAATTGAGATATTTTTACCCTTTATTTTTCATACATTTAGCGACATAAAATTCAAATAATTTATTTTATTGTTTACTTAGAGTGAATAGGGATGACTATTATTTTCTTTTTTTTCCTCGACTTCAACATCTTAGAGTATAAATTTGATGTCAAATTTTAATTAAATAAGAATATTCAAATTTATTGTAAACGTGATCTTAAAATTTATAGTCTATTTTGCTTCTGCGGTTTTGTTTATATATAAATTGTGAAAATATATTCAATTTTCTTGCATGAAAATAAAATATTATTCTCATTCTTTAACTAGGTTTGATTAAAAAAACAAGAACTTAATTTAAGATTTATTCGAAGATTAGAATTAGACGATTAAAAATATAAGAACCAAAACAGTTCAATATATATTTTGATTTTAAAGTTTTGTTTATTCCTAGAACCTAATGAAAAATTGATAATCTTATTGCTTAACAAAAATTTAGTTTAAGAAATTTTATAGAGATTTAGCTAGCTTTAAAACAATCAAAATCATAAAGAACAAAGTGATAATTTAATATCTTACACTATATATGTTTTAAGGAAAAAGAGAATAACTTATTTGTTTAGGGACAAGAATTGAAACTTTTTAACTTCAAGGACTAATTTGCAAAATAGTTATTAAGCATTTAATTTCACCATATACATTGAAGCATGTTCAATGTATTAAAAAATGTGGAAGTAAGAACATTAAATAAATTTTTCAAAAACAAAAATTAAGTAAATTAAAAAGGAAAAGAAAAAAGTAATCTAAAGCTTTTTCTTTCTTTGTAATTACTTTAGCACATAAATAAGTACCCTTTCATACTAATTTAATATTTTCAGTGAAATGAAGAATTCAATGTTCCACATCCCACCAAAAAAAAATGTAATGAAAAGTTGATATATTCAAAATTTCAAGACGATATGAAAGATTACTCTTATTGGATCGAAATCAAAATAAGGGGATCGAACCAGCTACCTAATAATCAAAGAAATAGCTGAGAGGACATTGCCCAAGTGCTGGTCCCAAATTGGTAATCCCCATTCGCCCATTTTACATCAGAGCAACAAACAAAGCCTCCGGTCTTACCATTAACTATCAATTTGTTCATTGAAAACGGTCTATGTGGTCAGTCGACTAGCATCAACTGATGATCATCTTCTTGAAAAATTCAGCTTGATCAGGAAAATACTCCATCAACTCATCCTTTGTAACCCATACAAAATCTTCACATTTCCCAATATTGAATTTATTGGTTGCAATCACTTGAGACTTGAAAAAGAATCGCTGGCAAATAGGAGAGATTGTCTTTAAGCAAACGAGTAAATGACCTCATTGTACTAAACTATGTTCGAGTCTAAACTCCAAAGGTTAAAATATCATTTTGGTTCAATACTTTGATGAGTTTTATTATATTTTAGTCAATGAACTTTCAAGTGTCCAAATTTAGTTCTTGGACAATCAATAAATCTTAAATATCAACCCTAAATTTAGTTGATAGAAAGTACAAGGACTAAAATAAAATATAATCTAAAGTACAGAGACCACGTGGTATTTAATCGATTCTAAGTGTCAAAGCTTGAAGCCTTTAATCTCTTATATGATGTAAAAGTTTTAACAGAAGACATACCTTCAAAGATGGAACTTGCGCACTTTCTGTAGGTGGTACAACCATATGAGCCATTGGAGCATTGCCGACAAAATATGTATGAGAAAGATCTCCAAGAACGGACTCTAGGGCAGACTCTGCACACTGCAGAACTTGAAAGTTAGAAGGGTTTAATTATGAAAAAGAGAACTGAAGATTGTTGGTAGCCAATTCTCACTTTACGCAATGTCTCCTCGGTGTCGTAAGCTTTTTCTGGAAAGTGCCAGATAGGTTTCTTATCAGGTGCCCCAATAGAGGCACCATAGAGGAGAAGATAGAGTCTTCTGTCAAGTGCTCTCTGCAGTGACCTGAAAGGAAAGGGGACAATTCAAGTAACCAGAATGTAAACCTCACTTTTGAGCTTGGAATCTGGAAAGTTAATGACTTGGATCAGATAGACTGTCTAAAACAACAATGAGAAACAAAGCGACACTGTATTTTAGCGCCACCATCTAAAAACTCCAGTTCTAGAGTAAGAAATACGCCGATGGCCTGATCTAGTAACCAAGCAATGATAATTCAGCATTTATTCGATATACCATGATGTCCGAAAATTTTCTTATGAATCAAATGAAAGAGGTTTCCCCAGGAATAAAACAAGGTGCATTGGTCATCATGAATCGAGTAGCACCGTGGTATTCTAGATGTAAGAGCACTAAAGTAAATGAGTTGAAAGCACCTAAAAGTAGCAGGATGCTCTTGATATGCATGACACCAAAGCCACGTTTGGATTTAAAAGCGTTGTACATGAATCAAGAGCATTACATAATCACAATTATAAAAGAATAACCTCACAACTTATGGCAGTCAACTAACAGAAGCAAGAGGAAACAGATGATCTAGAAGAGTAAAGGAAGAAACACAAGGATAGCCTCGTACGTCAAAACAATGAAGATAATTCAGCATGAACAAGAACAAGAGCTCATAGATTGCATATCTGTTTTGCCAAAATAGTGATGGTCGCATTGATAAGGAAACCTTCAATCAACCAATTCTAAAAGAAATTATAAAGAAAGACTGCATACTTCCTATCATTTGTTTTGTCAGCTTCAGTAATCCGTGGAGCTGGAACATAGTCAATTTGGTAGTCACCTTTTCCCCTGTTATCAGCAGCTCAAGTCATACAATCGCCGAAAGAAAGAAAAAACATATATTTGCAACTTATCCGGCCCTTGCGCAATAAGCTCCATGAAATTAGCTAAATGACATTGATGGCACTAAAAGTTAAGGCTGCCTTGTCAAAATATATATTATTATATCGGCATACGAAATTGGTGATTCCAGTAACCGCAGTCACCCGGTTTACAATAAAATGAACTAAGATAACTCAGGGAAGATAAAGAAAACACAAAGGTGGTCCTTCTCCACCTAAATAATCCAAGCAAATGATTCAAAGATATAATAACTTGACTACCTAAAAGCTATAGCATACTCGGCTCACTACTAAAGGAAGCCCTAATATTTGCCAGGAAAAAGCTTCAAAATAGCAGGCTCCAAGGAAGTCATAAAGTTTACATTACCAATAACTGGTAACTTTCTTTAATTGCTTTTGGCTACTAAAAGTTGTTCGTTCCAAAAGTACTTAAGAGTTATTACTTCAGTTTCACAAATCATGTTGAACCAGTAAGCGGACCTAATTTTATTGCAGCATTTACATGGAAACACTATTCAGGAATATAGAGCATTAGAATCTTATTTTAATGGAATGGAAACCTAAGAAGAATTAGAAGAGATCAAAAGGAAAGAGCAGAAAACAATACATAATCCAAAATCTTATACTTGACACAGCCAGATGAAATGATAGATCACATACCTAGCATTAGCTTTATCTAAAAATTCATCAGGATATCTGCGCCGATATTGCTGTTGCCACCTAAACCTGATCACAATCGAGCAGAGATATCAGACAAACTGTCTTCACAGAGAGTACACCATACCGATGTTGCTTGATTTAAGTTGCGACCGTATAATAGCTATAATACATTAACCACGTAGTTCGAATTCCAATTCCAGATTATTCACTATTCTGATGGAAATCAAGTTAAGATACAGCACCTGTTTCCGTCATTTTTCCCCATTTTTCAATATTTCTAAGTTTACAGAGACCGTAATCAGAAATACAAGAGGAAAGACCTACTTGAACTCCTGAAATGCATACACCACGGGGTCAATCTTCGGAATCACGACTGGCAGCCTCTCGAACAGTACAGATGCCACAATTTTCTCGGAATTCGTCGAAAAACCTCGCCTCTTCGCGAGCTGACTGGCTAAACTAAACGATCTCTGCATTCTGAACTTCAGAGAATCACACACAACCGATTAGAGAATAAGAAATAACAATTCACACACCATACAATAAATTTTTGAGAGAGATGATACTAGAACTTGCATCGAAGCTCTAAGAACAGGTTGAACCGACATTGTACATCCATTCATAAGCTGCCATTGGAATGCTTTTCACACAGAAAACTAACAAAGGGCAAAGTGTTCACCTGAGAATGGGAGAGTGACCGTCGACGGCGAGGGCTGCGCTTTGATAAATCTCCTCCTATTGTTCTGTTTCTAACTGGGCCGCCGGAGGTTGCGTATACTATAGGCTTTGGGCTGAGTTTTACCATTGGGCTCCTTTCGGAGATGTCGTTGGGAGGGTCATTTTGGTAAAATACAATTTTCTCTCATCTTTGGCTTTTAAAAAATATCAACCCTCCTCTTTATGTACGGTATATAAATAATTAATGGGTCTATTTTATGAGATTTAATTTAATATTATTTATTTTCAATTTTTAAAAATAATAATAATATTAGTCAAATTTTAAATTTATAAAATATTCATTAACTTTCAATCATGTGCTTAATAGACTACTGACTTATTAAAAACAAGTTAAAATTAATTGATTTATTAGATATAAATTTGATAATTCAAAAAAACTTTTGACATTGAAAAACTTATTTAACATAAATTTAGAAAAAAGAAATTTAAACCGACATAACCTTAGAGTTAACGACCTATACAAATAGACATAAAATTACAGAACTATCCAACACAAAATCGAAGGTTTAGATTATATTAAACGTAAAATTCAAATTATATCGGACATTAAAATATTTTAAATATGAGTGATCAAAAAGTAAATAAATTTATAGTTTAATATATTAAAAAGTGATAGTTCAAGATAATTGGAATATAATTGAGTTGTGTAATAAGAAAAAAGAAAATAATAATAATTTATTTGTTTTTATAAGCCGTGGAAGGGAACTTGGGGAAAATGAAGTAGCGATTGTCCCACATCGGAAATTCGCTAAGGTGTGCAAATGACAAACACCTATAAAATGAGCATCCAAGCTTGGTGTCAAGGCACTGAGCCGTGCGGTGAGAACAGAGCGAACTATTCTTTCGCCTTTTACTAAAGAATACCGTGTGCTCGCCGCTCACAGCGGCATACGCCTATTTTTGGAGGGGGTGCCCTCAGGGGAAACTCCTACAAATTGCAGTTTAAATGTTTCATTACTTTTTCTGTGGTGCTATTTGCTTTTTTGATGCTTCTCAGTTTGAATGTTTGATTCCTTTGTGGCTGGTTGATATTGCATTTTTATTTCTTCTTAATTTGGCAATTTTTAATAGGCAAAAATGGCTTAAAGGTGTTGATAGATAATTGACATAAATGATAGTTGGATGATTTATTTGGGAAAAAATCAAATCCATAATCTAATTTATTTGGTGATGAATCATGGTTAAAGAGACAAACTTGAATGAGACATAAATACGTTCTGAATGAGACATAAATACGTTCGAGGAGATACAGATACGTTCGAAGATGAACGAGACATACATACGTGTTCGAGGAGACATATTTAGTTTCTCTGCCTCTTTTATTTGTACTTAATTTTTTCGATTATACTAAAAATCATATAATAACTTGTTATAATTCGATTTTTTGGATTATTTCATCAATAGTGTTGTGTCCAAATCTCTTTTTGACTATGCGTAATTAGTGAATAATAATTATTAGTGAGCAATTATGAAATAATTCTGTTATTTGAATAATAATTATTAGTGAGCAATTATGAAATAATTATTTTATATTCATAGAGACAGGGGACATAATTCACATATGGTAAGTCTCAAAATCTGTTCGAATCTTTCACTTTCATAGATTTCAATATTTCACTCTCATTTATATTAAATTTGTGCTAATAGGTCAAACTGATTTTGCTTAGGATCATTTTAATTTAGTTATTTTTGTAATTATACCTTCATTTTTTTTTACAAGAAATTTAAAAATGATTCCACTTCTATATGAATCTATGTCAATATTATAATATCAAGATCATATGTACAAGTGGATAAAGAGACTGGACTTGAAAAAAATGAATAAAATATTTAAAATGGAATTAAAAAAAGTTCACTCAATTTCTTACTCAATTTTCTATTTTAGTATTTAATTGAATTAGTATTATGAAGATTGAAAATGAAAAAAAAAAACTCACTTAATTTCCTATTTTAATATTTAATTGCAAAAAAAAATAAATTAAACATTTAAAATCGAAAAAAAAATAAAAAAACTAAAAAAAAAACTCACTTAATTTCCTATTTTAATATTTAATTGAATTAGCATTAATGAAGGATTGAAAATTAAATTGTGTTTGAGCGTCGACAGCAGGTTCGAACCTGCGCGGGCGAAGTCCAACAGATTTCAAGTCTGTCTCCTTAACCACTCGGACATATCAACTTTGATGCTTTAATTGATAACTCTTAAATGTACATTTACTGATGCAAAGATAAAATTATTTATTTCTTCTTTAAAACCTATGTTGGTCTCTAATTTTTTTTCTAGTATATTTTAACATTTTAAAATTTCATTTTATTTTCCAGATTTTTGGATATTTTATTGTCATTAATAAACTTCACATAAACACTTATTTTAATCATCTTTATTAATTTTTCATTAATACTTTAACTTACCCGATATTATTTCAAATATTTATCTATAATGAAAAAGGTTAGTTAGATTTTTTAATTAAATAAAAACCTATTAAATGGGTTAATTGTTTTAGAATTTGATAATTATGGTTTTATTTTTTTGTTTATTATGCACAAAATTTGAAGAATCTCTGGGTTCTTCCCGGGAAAATTAATTAACAAATACAATTTGTTGCTGAAATTTTGTGAGTGCTAAAATTTGCGCTCGCCTGGAGAAGATCGGAGATCACGCCACAGAGGAAGAGAGAGAATCGTCGGCTGACATGGCCGCTGCCAGACCTCTAAGAACGCCGATGAAGGTACGGCGGAAACCTATCCTCTTCCTCCGATTTGTTCTGTATATCCTTCATAATTTCCCTTCTGATCGGATTCAATTATCTGTCCTTTGGCTTCTCGGAAATTTTAACCCTTAGATTCTGTAGATCCAAACTGGAAGTAGGAAACTAGAAAATGGGCGAAATAAAACCGATGCTGCTTGGAGCTGCTGGTTACGCCTTTATTTTCCTCGTCTAAGGAATACTACGGAACATGGAGTTTTGTTTAGAATGTTTGACTGCTGCTTGGGAAAGATTATTGAATGTGGCTGCTGCTAAATTTGAAGTACCTTTGTAGTTTCTTATACATAACCAATGGTGCAAAACTGTCACTCTGCAGCAGTCTCCATTAATTTCTCGAAAATAGGGGATTGGAATCTATGACCTAATTGGGGAGATGATTACTTGAGTTTTGCTTCACTATGGAAACAGACGGTTTAACAGAACTTGGTTTTAGTCTATAGGTCCATCTCTAAGTATTTTGTGAGAATTAGTTCTCTTTTAGATCAATAAGCAGCAATTCAAACACAATCTTACTGAAATTCATCAACGAGGAAGTGAGTTAAAAGTATTTGTTGGCAATGACTGTAAGGAGAGTCATTTTGATATTCAGAGTCGGCTGTTCCAGGACACTCAATTTTATACAGTTAGTTTTTCAGTGTATGCTTTGCATATGGTCTTTTCTGTTTGAACTTAGAATATATTGAATCTTATGAAAAATTTGAGTTCATGGGAATTGGTAAGTTTGTTTAACAAAGCCAAAGGGTTATGTGAAGTCATATATTTGAGATGCCCACTCTCTGATGGTGGACAGTATTTCCACTTCTTGAAGTTTAAAGTAGAAGTTAGAGATTTAATGCTTTTATGTGAGCACTGGTCACTAAGCCTGAGTCCTTTTTATGTGAGCACTGTTGAATTTTCTAAGTTTCAGGTTTTAGTGATCAGATATCAATAGTTTAACTCTTACAAATTGTAATTTAGAAGGGGATCTTCATTTGTTGTTGCATCTATAAATAAGAAGTCCATGTTAAGTATTGGAGGCCTCTTTTGGTGTAGGCTAAGGTGCTATTGGTT
Source organism: Cucurbita ficifolia (assembly GCA_033971965.1). Classification (NCBI taxonomy): domain Eukaryota; kingdom Viridiplantae; phylum Streptophyta; class Magnoliopsida; order Cucurbitales; family Cucurbitaceae; genus Cucurbita; species Cucurbita ficifolia. The sequence continues at coordinate 9,638,393 of CM066978.1, forward strand.
TCTCTTTACAGTCAACACGGCTGCCAGTAGGTTTGTATGCTGCGCAATGTGAGGAATGCTTTAAATGGAGGTTGATAAGTACCCAAGAAGAGTACGAGGATATTAGAAGCAAGCTGATAGAAGAACCCTTTACATGCCATAGGAAAACCGATACTTCTTGCAAGGATCCTCCCGATATTGACTACGATGCAACCCGAACTTGGGGCATTGACAAACCTAACATCCCAAAGACCCCAGAAGGTTTCACGAGACATTTGGTGCTCAGAAAGAATTTCTCTAAATTTGATGCTTACTATGTTACCCCCACAGGGAAGACAGTGAGATCCCCTACAGAGATGCAAGCCTATATAGGAGCAAATCCACGACACAAGGATGTACCTCTTACAGACTTCAGTTTTACAATCCCAAAATTAATGGAAGAAACTGTTCCAGAAAGTATCTTGAAAGAGGGCTTAGATAGCAGCAGTGCTAAAAGAATTAAGAAAACAAAAGATGAATTTGCCCATACTGACTGAAAATCACTTGGGCTCCTTGCAGAGCATTCTGCTGCTGTTGTTCTTAACCCATGTGAATGGTTCTATTTTGACTTGTCTTTCAAGTGCTACTATTGTACCATTGTCTTGTTAGCTTACGAAGACAATTGTGGTGTATTGTATAATATGGCCTTGTTTGATAACACTGAGTATCATTAGACTTTGAGTGAGTTTGATATGACTAATAAGTAACGACCTTGGAGAAAATAATCCATCTTTATTCCTTAACAGAGCGAGTGGTATCAATATAAACCTTAAATTTTATTGATTTCGGCTGAACTTAGATAAAGTTTGTTTTTACCATCTACTTTGATTCTCTAGTTCATGCACCAATTTTAGCAAAAAGTATGTAAAATCTCCAAAAACTTACTAAATCTAATGAAATTGAGTTTCTTTTAAATTATGATTGCTTGAACCCTATAAACAAAAGAAAAACAAAGAAAAAAACAGTTTGTGGCCTTTTCTTAAAGATCATATGAATTTTGTGTTAAACTTCAAAAAAATCAATTGAAAGTGCTCTTAGAAGAGGTTCTGTAAGTGCTCCACTTAAAAGCTTTGCTGATAAATGGGAAACTTCCTGACATTATGATGCAAAAGAAAATTTTGTACTGCTGATGTGATTGAACATTAATGAAAGTTATAGATACTATAATAATGAACAGTGCAACTGAGAAACTGGCTCTTTTAATTAGAGTAAAGTCAACAAACAAACCTCTTGGCAGATTTACTTGCAGAATTAGTAAGAAAGCCTGTTCCCTCTGCTATTGAAGCTAAAACTTCTGCAGTACACTCCAACCAGATCATCTACAAATATGAATGTTCTTGAGTAACCCACAACTCATTTTCACTTAGTATTCAACAGGTCCTATGGAACCATACCATCTACTCAAGAACACACCAATCACGAACGGGGTTGGCTTTCACTATAACTGGCGTTAGTCGTGCAGGTACTTGTATCTAGGCTCTGTGTTTTCTTAATTCTGATAAATGTTTGTTTGAACTTTGCAGTCTAATCTATTTTTGTGTATTCAAGCAGCATGTGAGGGGACCTGTAAATTTTCACGAGTGTCCAGTATAATACCTCTTCAACTCCAAGCTCTCCCTCAGCTCTAGCAGCATATATGTCTTCACAAATAGCAATCAACCTATAATAACGTTCCAACACACAATTAGTTCATGTTAGAAGAGGTAGTTGACCTGTAATTGAAAACTGATACGAAATAAAAGCACTTGAACTTTCTTTGACGGCTGGATTGTAATATTTCTAAACTTATGTTTTTGTTGTTCGAACGAATATCACAAGCAGAGAAAGAATGCAAAAGTGAATTTTGTTACATTACCTATCACAAGAAGGTAGATTCTCATAGGGAATTCTCATTCTCAAGTCAGAGCATTGAAGTCTTATAAAACGGCCAACTGCTAGAACAAAGGTTATGTAAAGACCCCAGATACTGAACTTGCTGAGAGTGTCCCCCAGAATGCCCTCTGCAAGAAATGTTAAGGTTAGTAATATGATTTTGAAACTTCTGTTCTATTAATCATCTTTGTCATATTCTTTTTCATAAGACTCACGGGGTGGTATTTCCTCAGAGATTACAATGGCTACTGGTCCGGTGAAATGTCCACATTTGCTGACATTTATTGGCTGGATGTCATGGAAGGACCACCAATCGTAATTTTCACGGTTCAAGATGAGATCAGCGCTGACAAAATTGTCCTGTAAAATGATCATCGGATCAGTTGTTTGAATAAAATTTCACACAAGCATAGAAATGATATCAGTTGCTACTGCCTCAGTAGATGAAGAACAATGACCCCAGATCCTGAAAATCTCAATCAGGTAACTGCCCCATGAATTTTCATCGCTGTCATTTGATTCATGAGTTTTCAAACATGCAATTAAGTTCTGTAATTTAATTTTGTGGGATCGGTTGAAAAGGGGAACAAAGCATTTCTTATAAGAGTGTGGAAACCTCTCCCAAGAAAACGCGTTTTAAAACCGTGAGGTTGACGGCGATACGTAACGGGCTAAAGCGGACAATATCTACTAGCGATGGGGCTTGGGCTGTTACAAATGGTATCAAAGCCAGACACCAGGCAGTGTGCCAGCAAGCCCCCAAGGGGGTGGATTATGAGATCCCACATCGGTTGGAGAGTGGAATGAAGCATTTCTTATAAGAGTGTGGAAACCTCTCCCTAGTAGACGCGTTTTAAAATTGTGAGACTGACAGCGATATATAATGGACCAAAGCGAACAATATCTGCTAGTGGTAGGCTTGGGCTGTTACAAATTTGGTCCCTGTCGCTAGTCCCTAATTTTTTTTAGGCGCACAATCTAACCCCTAAGTTTTAAAAAGTAGCCACCAAGTTTTGTACGCGTACGTGCATCCCCCAAAAGTTGTCTTGTGAAATAGTTTCATTTAGTTCCTGTAATTAATTTTCCTTTCCCTATACAATATACCAATGAAGATAGCATACTAAATCACCCATGAAATCCAAAAGTTTAAGTTAACGAGTTCTGTTAAAATTTTAATTATATCAATCCTTTAACAAATCTTATGGACAAAATATCAGCTAGAGGGTATAAGGAGTACCTCTTGTTCCAGAGGTCTAACATCACCAGAGCCTGTGACACGGAAGTATCTTTCGTAAACATTTTTTATCTGAAAGCTATTCATCGAGCCATTGAAAACTTTCTGGATATCAGATTGATTAGGAAGATCCCGAGGATGAACGAGTCGGTCATATCTTACAACTTCCTTCCCTTTCGGTCTGTCTCTGGTGAGTATCCAAGTGAAAGCAATGCTTATATCTTGGTTCCAGTCAAGGGAATGAATGAATCTGGACTGAACCACACCAGGGACAAGCCACAGGACACTTGCATCAGCTTGACAACAAATTAGCTGAATATCATCCCTATTATATGGACTAAGATAGCCGCCAGGGTCAAGAACCATATTAGCATTCAACTTCTCCCATTTGATCTTTTCACAAAGAGTAGTCTGGTAGAGTGTCAATCTTCCTGAAGATGTCTTGATATCCACTTGGCAACTGGCATCTTTGATTGGGTTTGCAACATTTGTTGGGTTCCCACTACTATACATCTGCAACAAAAAAGAGTTTCAACTCTTAGCTAAATAGAAATTGTCTCGTCGGTTTGAACCAATAGAATTGAATAAATTGGGAGAAGGAAAAGAGCCGGCGACCGAAGCCCTGGTAAACGGCGGCCATAACTACAACGGTCCTAAGGTAGTGAAATTCCTTATCGGGTAAGTTCCGACCCGCACGAAAGGCGTAAACGGGCCACAATTTGGGACTAGGAAGTTTTGACTAGGAATTCAAGCGTTTCTTTAAGAAATTTGATAAATCGGGACGAAACAAGTTTAAATTTCAAAAGCTAAAAATGAAATCGTTACCAGCATTGGAGCCCAGATAACACAGATTAATATGAAGAACAAGCATATCCCATTGCAACATTTGGTCATAACAGTTTGTTTATCTCCTTGTTTGTGCTGAGATCTATTCAATACTGCATCACATTTGACAAGGTACAAGCTTGCATTTATGTCCTCCAGCTGAGACAAGAAATTCATCATATAGTATATCAACTCAAAATTTTAGAGAACACAAAACTATGTTGGGCCTACATCCAAATGGTTAGAACAATGAAATAATCACCTTTAGCCAGTCGTACATGGTCAGAGAAGTTGTCGTGCACGACCAGTCCAGCACACATCGTAATTCATATAAGAAGGGAAGAGCTCGGTAAAGCCTGTACCCTAAATAGTTGATTCTTGAAACTTCACTCGTCAAAAATTGTCGGTACAGGGTGCTTTTGTGTGGGAGACCATATCGAATTTGTATCGCTTGCAGTGCTAAAGAAACCGCCTTTGCAAGAAATATAGCACGGAGTGCCAACTCTCCAGCGTGCTGATTGGAAGGCTCCATTTGCCATGCATACTTCGTTACCGCATAAGTAAAGAGAACGAGATTGAAAAGGTAAAAGATCACTTTACCGATTGCGAAAGAGCAGAGGTAAATACATCGATCCAGCACGATCAAGAAGAATATTATCTGAGGCACAGAGTATATTGACATAATTCAAGCTATGTGACTGTCATAAAACCTTAAATTTGATTATATGTAATAGATAGACAACTTACCATCAAGATGAACACAAACTCTTTTGGGAACTGATCCTCTAGTTGATATACATCAAGAAACTCACTATTGTTTTTGATGACAGATTGGTAGAAGATCGCGACAAAGAAGAACACTATCAAATCTGCACCAAAGACATACGCATATAGATCGATTTCCCTTTTTCCTCCGCCGATCACGGAGAGGATTTGATATGGGAATCCTGTATTTTCAACAAGTCCTTTGTGTTGTGCAAGCCGAATCTCGTGCGCTACATCAGCTGCAGGAGTAAGAGAGTCGTACCATTCTGCACAAGTATCAGTTGAAGGAGAAGAATATACTACCTCTAGAACAACCAAGGCCATCTTTGCATTTTCTTTACTTCTTTCAATGCTCTGGACATGAACTCTACTAGAAAACGGACACGGTCGAGGGTTCTGTTCCTTACACCTTTCATCATGGATAATTTGAAGCATCTGATTTATTCCCGACTCGATCCTCTCGGGCTGAATCCCGTATTCTGGCCATACTTGGACATCCATAGAAACCTGGATAAAGTAAGGTGGAGATTCTGCTCCTTTAGTCAGTGACTTCCAGTACTTGCACAAACTCCTGAGTACAAACATCACCATTTTTTTCCCTAAGTGTAGGAGTTCATATGCCTTCTCAGTCAAACCATAATGTCCAAGACTGTGTTTTCTGGGAAGATCACTTTTGTTGAAGGCATTAGAATATGTCCACTCACCATCTTTAGCAGTTATAGAGCTTTGCAATAGAGTAAACAAGTAAACCAGGAACAGAGGCAATGAACTGATAACAAAGGATGAAGTAATTCTATGTGTAGGAAATCCAAGTTCTTGTAGTAAATCCGAATTAATAGTCAACCCACAATGCTGGATGATTATCTGGTACAGATACTGTAGCAATATGTACGATTCTGTGTAAATAAGCATGACGACCCAAAACATATAACCCGGACCGGTGTTTACACACAGGGCGTAGACAAAGAGAGCTGCAAGGTAAACCATGGAAAGTAAACTAAAGTTCCATAAAAAGACGAGGATAAAGCAGCAATAGCAAACGACGTCGTTGTTGGACCGCATTTGGGACCATATGTGACGAAAAATCCTTCCCAACTGCATAGTTGCAGGATCAGAACTCTTATCAGACTGCAGCGAGGACGAACGCTCGAAATGTGTGTACCTAGTTTCCTGGCTCTCAATCTGATCGTAAACCCGATCCTCGGTATTGCTCTGTTCAATCATGTCATCGTCTTGTGTGACATTTAAGAAGCTTGCAAGATTGTTAACAGCTTGATTTCCAATAGACTGTACTTGGGAAACACCATCACCTATAAACTGTACAGCAGACATTAAGGGGTTTCCTTTTGCTGAGCTTCTGTGTTTCCTTTTTCGATCCAAATCCAAAGATATATCTGAAATCTGAGAATCAATCTCACAAATTTCTGGAACTGAAAATTCCATTGAGTGCATTCTTGACTCTGTTCTAAGATTAGCAAGAGATTCCTGCAATTCAGGAAGGGGAGAAGAATCTGTTCTAATCATCTGTTCTACCTTCCCAAGTAGTGTTCCTTCTATATCAGAGATCATAGCATCATCATCAATCCTAGAAGTACTTCGTTTTCTAAGGAATTCATTTCCTGGAATTGGCGAAGCATTATTACCATCAAAAGATGAGTTCATGTTATGAAGCTGAATTTGAAAATTCAGCATCTCTGACTTCATTTTCTCGACTTGCAGGTTGCGTTGCCGTTTGCTTTCCTCCGAATCACGGATATGCTGTAACTGTTCAGTTTTCCAAGCAGCTTTTTTTTCCTGCTCGTGGACAATTGCACCGATTTGCTCAGCTTCAAGATATCGGCATACGTATTCAAACTCTTGAGAGGAGAACATGTATGATTGAAGAGAGACCAACATGAAGATAATAATTTCAACAAGAGCAGATCTTGCAGTAATTCGAAATCCATAATCATACTTGTAAAACCCAATCATCTCAAATATGTAATGCATGGTTTCACACTTTCCAGCACTAACTTCTCCTACAAGTGGAGATTGGTAAGCTAGAGAAAGAATAATAAGAGCAAAGTTATATGCACGCAAGAACTTGAATACTTTGTTCTTCTTCTTCAGAATTTCAAGTCTTAATCTAAAGAAAACCAGTGCAAAGGCAAGATAACCAAGATGTAGTACATCATATTCAAGAGTTCCAGTAATCAAAATCAAAGCCAAGACAAGATCCAACAAATGACAATAGCAATAGAGCCTCAGGTAATCAAGGATGGTCCACATGCTTTTTGTTTCAAAAGATAGATCCCTCCAAACGAATGTATTTCTACGGTGAGACACCATTTTACGATACGTAGATGATAGCGAGAACCCGGATAAATGATCAGCACGGAGTTTGAGAGACGAAAGCATGAATACCACAAAATAACTGAAAAGCATCCTTGAATCGTCCACAGTCAGTCCTGCATATCAGGTAACACAGACATTAACACGCCAAAATAAGAAGCGAAATTACGAAGTATCAACAGCTTTAAGATTTTTACCCAGCCAACAGTTCAAACAAAACTGGAAGTAACGATTCGAGATTCGCCAGCAGTCATGACAATGAACACCAGCCTTGCTTGGCATATGCCAATTTGAATTCCACATATTCATCCAGAAGGCAATATATTCAAGGATAAGAATGGAAGCAAACAAGAACACAAATATAGGCCATAGTTTACGTATAATGCCCCGATCCAAAAGAATACAGGCAGCCAACAATCCGACGTAGAACAGGGAGACAGAATTTAATAAAGCAAAACTAGCAAGAAGCAAGGAGATCATGGTTATCTCAAGACCAAAGAGATGGAACAAATTCTCCATCCAAAATTTCATATATATCTTGAAAATAATCTTCTGCATTTCAAATCTTTCCTTTCTCAAGTATATAATTCGCATTTTGTCCCACTTGTGACATTCTTTGGTGCTTCCCCAAATAAATCCGAACGAATATTTACTAGTGCTGCTACATTCGGAGTTGTCTCGTTTACTCGATGCAGAATGAGGCACTTGAGACTGACTAGAGACGAAGGAAGGCCTTAAAATATGATCCGAACCTTCCTGTTGTACAAACAATCTTCCAGCATCAAATGATGGTTTATTATTCTCATTAGGAATGGAAATGTCGTAATCTTCTTCATCTGAGACAAATAATGGACAAGGGTCATCCCACTTCCCTTTATTTAGAACAGAACCCGGTACCCGCTCCAACCAGCGAAAGACATTATATTGGAGGGTGCATGCAGCAATTATCAGTACTTTTCCCCGTAAGCCTAATTCCAGACCCCAAAATCCAGGCTCAAAAACTCTAAAACCCAGAAAATAAGAGAAATTTGAATGTTTTTGTCCAGGAAACATACCAGCTTGCTTACCCCACATCTGGAAAAGGTATTCAGCTGTCATGATAACTCCTGTATATGCAAGAAACAACTTTGATGGGATATGAGAAATCTTGGGTAAAGTGGAACATATGACGAGGCCAAGTAGATATAACAATCCAAATGCACTGATCGGTGATATCGATGCATAGAAAAGAGCAGCAAACAGAATCTTGTCACTGTGCCAACTAAGGAAGCGTTTTACAAACCCAAGTCGCCCGTATTCTAAAGGCTCGGGTTCATCAGAGCTATTGTATCTGCTCTGCCTTCTCTCATAGCTATAAAGTTGCATCACAATCAACACAGCCAAAGACTGCCAACAATTTTGCAAAGATGAAGCCTCTGAGTTGTATCCCAAAAAGAAATAAAGATCAATTGATCTGGATAGCCATATCCTAAAGCTGGAGAAACTGCTTAAGCAATATATGAAGATAAAAACGATAAATGCATAGGCTTTCAACGGGAACCATAGTCGCCTCTTTGTTCTTTCAACCAGTTGTCTTCCAATCATCCAAACAAGAAGAAGGAATAAGTAACCAAAGGATATATAATTTGGTTTGACAAAGAAAACCGTGAGAAGAATAGTCAGAAATGCAATATAGGTACCACATGATCTGTACATGGATAGGAACTTCTCTCCAATGGAACTCAGGAATGATGCAATCTTTCTCTCTGCAGAGAAACAAAATAAATGAGCGGTACGAATGATGCAGTGGCAAATGGATACAGAGCTGAAGAACCACCAAGAGTGTTGATTCAAATGATAAAACATATAAACCGAATTAATCTGTAGCTCCTATAAACAAAACAATTGCTAATTCATATAAAAGTTGCATCCAAATTGATAAATTTTTCTTGAATGTATCAGGGCTCAAATAGGAGAGCAATATAATCAATGATGAGTTTTGATAGTAATACCATGTGAAGGATTATCATGGCAATAATTATTCGTCGTGCCCGTATAAACTGATAGCAGAACTGATTTATTAAGGCCAGCTCGTAAAATGCTAAATCCAACTGGGGGACTAGGTGTGTGCTGCACAATGGCAGAAAAAGAAAATAGCATTTCAAAACCATGGTTATGAATTGTACAAAAGCCAGCAAGCATAGCTATTTCCAGGAACTCCCACATGCTATCACGTCCAAGGAGACCTGCACCGAACCAGTGATAAAATGATAAAATGAAATAAGCAAACCTCCTAAAAGAACATCCATTTTTAAAATCATAACATAATATCCTCGAACGAAAGCACACATTACCTAGTTGCAACAGAATTTCCCGACACAAAGAACCTTCCCGATCTAACACATTCGATATCAAGTTGATCTGAAGAAGATATAATAATGCAAAATGAATCTCATTTAGAAGAATCAAAGACTGGCGCATCTTTCTGCTAACTTCGTGGCTCAAAAGGTATAGGAGGAAGAATACCACTGAAAACATTGAAACATAGAATCAATAAGAAAATCGAGGAACTTAAGATCATAATTTGTAGCTTTCATGTCATAAGAATCAACCAAAAATAACGTAAGTTTCCACTTTAATTATTGATTGGCACATAAAAACATACCATACACAGCATGGATGAAACCGGGCTTCATTGCAACCAGGAATATCAAAGTTAGCACGATCGCTCGAGAGCTTTTGCGCAAACCCCATGCAATAGTTGCCACAATTAAAACCTTGGTCTCTCCTGCCTCTGAAAATTAAATAGTGTAAAGGACCCGATTCTACCGCTATCAAGGAATCAAACAATACGAATAAACTTCAGAGATAGATAATCAATATTTCTAAGGTGATAAAGAATACAGGACAAATGAACTATGTAACCAAGAATCACACTCCTCCAAGAATGTTTAAAAGTTTATATTTACCAAAAAATTGTATTTAAATATAAACTTTTAGCCAACTATCTTACAAAGAAAATAACCAAATTTATCTAATAAAAAATGGAAAACTATATAAGGCCAATTTGGATCGCAAATATTGTCACATAGGTATGGATATTAAATATCTGAGATTTAAAAGTCAGGATAATTAATGCATATGTATTTCATATACATATAATTAATGTTTGGGAGTCAAATATAATTAAGTTGAATGGGTTTTAGAGATCCCTGGATAATAAAATCTTGGGTTTTAAGAAGTAAAATCTTGTGAAACCAATGGCTTGTCTAGGATTATTCCCCCCGCCCCAAAACTGACATGTTTGTCTCTTCTCAAAATCAAACAAGGAAAAAAATTTGTTTTTTTAGCACAAATCAAATGAACCAACTGAATTAGAAAGAGTCGTTTTCTTTCCAATTGCTGCAGTCAGTCATCCAAAAATCCAAATCAAGTCCTTTTCATTTAAAGAGAATGCAAAAAAACTAAAAGGAAAAAAGAGATTTCTTCTTGGAGAAGAACGTTCTTTGTTTGGCCTGAACCAACCACTTTCCGAGAATTCGGTGGTCTTTTTATCAGCCTTTTTCTTTGTTTGGCGAAGGGAGCTTAAAGACATTTTAGTCTGATTTGCTTTCTTAAGCGGATCCACGGACCCGAGTGCTTGCCTAAGCCTTTTGCATTTGTTTCCAGCTTGATATAGACCCGAGCCTGAGATTTTCATACCACTCATAGGCAGAACCAAGGAAAGGTGAAATTGTCTCAATGGCAAAGACCCATTTTGTGGTAAAAGATATACGATCCAAGGTCGTGACACAACTTCAGCGGGTATAAAACGGAAGGCATGAAATGGAATAGCTAATTCCCTAGCAACCTAACAAGGCAGCCAATTGGTCATAACACTTAACTAACCAATCATGCTAAAAGCTTTAAAATAAAAGCTCCATACAAAAGAATTAAAGAATCCAGCCAAACCAAATGGTCACAAATCCCAACAGCAGCCAAAAGGCTATATAAGCTACATAAAAAACATAGCAATAACTGAAAAAATATAAGCTAATGTAATAAGTAGCATAAAGAAGTGCCAACCAATCAATCAATTACTAATTACCTCTAGCACTGCAGTTGTCATTTGAAGAACGCTCGTCCTCATCGGACACACAAAGGAAAACCGAGTTGTTTACAAGATTGACCAAGGCAACCAAAATTCCAAGACAAAATTGTGCAAGCAGAAAGAATCCTGGTATTGGATAATGCCACAAACCCACCATCTCCCAAACATCCATGTCCTGCAGACATAACCAAGAAAGACTACCATTGATGTCTGTGTCGTAATGAAAAAATCGATATTTTGTAAATTCAATAATACCTTTCCAATCTTCCGATTCAAAAATGTGAATGCTACATTGAAAATATATGTGCTAATAGCCCAAAAGAGAATGAACACAAGCAGCAGCCCATTCAATCGATGCAATTGGAATAATGAAGGAAAGGCATATACGATGAACCCGACATAAGCGAGTAACCCAAATGCACATAGACTTGCAAAATGGAAACTCCAGAAGGACAGAGCAACCAAGGAGACCTGTCACAATGAGCTCGGCAAGCTTAAATAAATCTTAATATGGGTTAACTCAAAACAAGAAAATAACTTGGAATCATTAAAATGGGATTAACAGAATAGTAGAGAAATGAATTGGAGTAAACATTAATGAAATGTTCAATCTCTATTTTAAAAACACTATGCACACTAAAAAGACTTTTAGAGAGGCAAGTCTAAACAGAAGGCTGATAATAATGTAACAAATGCCCTCTCTACCCTTAGGAACAGCATCGAAGGGCTACGATTCATTTTGAGCCAAACACCCCACAAGTGTAGCCTGGATAGAATTGCACTACAACACCAACTTTTGAAGGACAATTGCACAAGAATTGATCGCTCCATTACAAATTGTTCGAGGAAATATCCAAAGATTTTTTTCTTAAGGTCAACAATATGTGGGGTAGAGATTCGAACATCTGATCTTTTGGTCGATGATATAATGTCTTAACTAACTGAGCTATGCTTAAATTGGTAGAAATATCTCGACGATAATTAAAATAAGGATCATCTCCAAAGAAAGAGCAAGAAGACAGAGATAATTAAAATAGGGATCATCGACCAATATGCTTTTAGTCACTCGGTTCCTTAGGAATATTCTACAGCCAATAAAACTTGAGTTTTATTCATTCCTCTGAGTTTTACACCAAAAAACAGAAACAAAAATAAAATCAACTCGTGGTACTAATACCCAACCTCCCAAACTCAGGCAAGCTCACAAGAAACCAATTGAAAATTGGAAACATCATAACAAAATGGCTAGCACAACTATGAAACCAAATCATCATTCCTTTCATAGATAATATCATATTTATATTCAACATCATATCTATAAGATTAATACACCCATGACTCTCCACGGCCCACAAAGTTAACACACCCATGAGAAGAAACAAACATAAGTCTATGACGGTCCACATAAAATATTTTGATTAGAAATATATACCGGGAAACCATACGTGAAAAAGTTAATAGTAAATGTTCGGAAAACTTCTCTCCTCAACAAAACATTAGTATGCTTCACACCAGACCTGCAACATTCAACAACAAGTATATATAAGCAAAATAAGTATCATAATACAAATACACCCTGTAAATATAAGCTTTAATATTTTGATATTTTCATAAGAAATTCTTGAAAACCGTGGTAAGCAAATATAAACGAGGGGGAAAAGGGAAAAAATCAATAAGTGAAAGAAAAATTGTGTAAATCAGATATAAACAACTTAAGTTTGAGACCTCAATTCACGAATGAAAAATGAATGCTTGGAGGGAAGAAGTTGCTCCACTAAGTTGCTTTCCCTCATTGACATTATGAAATCCATTTCCTCAAGATCGCACTTGACACAAGAAAGCTGCATAAGAAGCATTATATACAACTAATCAGTCAAGCAGAGGATGAGGGACAGCAATATACAACCATAAAGCAAACAAACTATTCTCAATTCAAAAGACTTTCTAGGTTGAGTCATAAAGAGTCTAAACTGTAAACATTGAAATGGATACTTCCTGATTCACATCTTGCCATCAATACGCAAAGCACATGTTAAAGAAAAAATAAAAAAAAAAAAAAAAAAGACGAACAAGTTACATACCATGATATAGAAAAGTATAAGAGAAACATAGGAACAGATCCCAGGCCATTCGGAGGTTGATGATACTTTAAACAGACCAATGAATCCAGCTACCCATTTCAACATACTAGGGTACTCCACCGGAAGTTGATACACATAAACAAGAAAAATAATGAAACCTGCATATAGTTGAAGAGGCTTCCACCACCTTCAAATAACATGTAAAGTCAGAAAATAAAAGGGATGCAACTGATAAAAACAACTTCAAATACAACAGAGTATGCGTGCACCAAAGTTTGTGGCCAGGAAACAATCAAGAATCTCAGAGGAACAACCTGAAAAGTCCTAAAAAGTTGCTTGTTAAAGACCAATCCACCAGACCTACACAGCTGCCAATGAAAAATGGAAGCGAAACCCATGAAGGATGGCTAATTCCCACAATAATCTGAATGGCAGGAAGTAGCAAACAGGAAGCAACCCTTAGATGAGAACCTGCCATTTCCAACAGAAATTAAATCCTTGTTTTTCATTTTGTAAAGAAATCTTAAGACACAATTTAATTGCAAAAGAGGGATCGGTAAATGGGTATGGATTGCAAAGTGCTCCAAATGCAGAAGATTGATAATTAGTCATATATGCATGATATATCATCCTAGAAAATAGACAAATACTGTTTTGTACACTCTGATCCTCCTTTCCCCCAACAAAAAGGATAAAACACCATGAAAGACCTAAGTTATCTGAATTAAAGTTGATTTAATCAACTAAATTATTTCATAAGATTCATGATTCCCTCTATTGAATATTTGAGCTGAAATGCTTATAGAGAAAAATATTATATCTTGAGAGTGAAATACATCAAATTCATTACTTGAAGCATGTAAATGCACAAACAAATTTTGCTCCCTCCTCTAGAAAACAGTTCACTTACAGGATTTACTTCCAGAAATTTCCTAAGCAATAGGTTAATCTCTTCTCTTCTTTTTACATAAATTTATACTTTGGTGAATGTGCATCAAGTTCTATAATGCAGCATGCATATTGAGTTGGAGTAAATTCTTACAAAAGAAAAAAAAAACTAATATTCAAATAATAAAATGGTGCTAACGATCTACAAACCTAGATGATCGACAAAAGAAAAGAAATGAACCCAGCATGAATCTCCCCTTTGAACAAAACCAATTCTGTACCAGCAAATATCAGCAGCGGCAACAAAAATTGATAACAGTTGTACGACCAAGAAATAAATAACAGAAGGCGATTTCCATGACTGAATTCTGCAAATGATCCAAATGAATTAATTTTCAGTAAGTAGAAGCAAAAAGTGAACGAAAAGAAAGAGGGAAAATGCTTTTGTCAGCTCTTACGTCATGAAACCAATCAGCTTAGCCCACCATGCGTTGGCTATGCTCCACTTATATCCCTCAAGAGACCATATAACAAGAAATGTAACTTGAGCAAGAATAACAAGCGAAGAGAATATGATAATTGGCCATAATACCAAAAACCTCCGACCAAAAATAAACCCTACAATAAAGATGCACCATGTATTAACAAAGAAATAAATAATTATATTTAAAAAATTTGTAAGAAACCATGTTTTCATTGAGAAAAATGAAAGAATATACAAGGGCATACAAAAAAAAAAGCCCACAAAAGGTGTTCTCATAAAGACGGCATTAAGTCTAACTCCCTCTCAAACCTCCTCCAAAGACCTCTCAACCCCTCTAAAAAATCCTACCATTCCTCTCAAGCCACGCTCCCCAACAAATAGCAAAATGACAAGCCTGCCACAAGAGTTTCCCTTCATTCCAAAAGGAGGAGATGAGCGAGGTGAAAAACCTGGTCATGGAGCAACTCTAAAAATTTTATGATACCCTTATTTAAGACGTTTTCGCAATGAGTTAAATTATTTGTTTTGAATTTTTTTTATAATACTTCTATTTTACGGCCAGTACGTGAGCAAAAAGCCGGGCCGTTACATCTTTGAGGAGCAAAAAGAAAATCCCTTCAAGCTAAAGAATTTTAAGTTCATAATGATTCGTCATTAGCTCTCTTGCAGTTATGCTTCATGTACAATACCATTCATTAATTAAATTTGTTCTGCTTCTAAGAAACAGTGAAATAAGAACTACCAGGCATAAACGAAACAGTGAAATAAGAATTAACTGGGCATAAACAAACAATAACTAAAGCTAACAATCAATATTATCAACTCTAATGTTGACGGAGCATTACCTATATTATCTGCATTAAATTGAATGAAAAGAAACAACAATAAATCTGTAAGAGAGACCAGACTCCAATTGATTAAAGCCGCTGCAAGAAAATGAGAAATTAAAAGGAGTTAATCAATAGTTCCGGAGGTCAAACAAACAATATTCATCAGTATCTCAATGTGTATTAGTTGAGATGTAAGGAAGCTATAAAATAAAATAACTCTAACCTAAACATTTCAAGAATTCTAAGTTCAAACACCAACATTTTACTTTCCTCTTATTCAAAGGAAGAGCTTAAAAGTGGAATTTGGTCTCATGTTTCCGTGACCTTTTAATGGCATAATGGTTGTGTGTGAATGCACATCTTGTAATTACTCCTCCTACTTTTGTTCCTATGTCCACCATCAAAGATTTTGTAGAAAAGATCCCGTAATCGCTAGGAAGTTATGTCAATGAGTTTTTTCTTTAGACAATGCAACTGGGGCAAGATTGAGGCTTAATTTGGCCCTTTCCATAGCTTCATTATCTTTTAGGTTCCATAGCTTCATTGTTAATATCATTCCATGTTTCTATGGTCGTAGTTGTTTTACTATGAGAGAGTCTATACAAAAGTGGATATCACAAGGTTAGCTTGGTGTTTTCAATCCAAGGATCGATCCAGAATCCTCATCTCCACCCTATGGAAAATTTGGTTGGAGAAAAGGTTTTGGTGTTTTTTTATGTACTTCCATGGCCCCTTTGCACAAGATGGAGAGGTTGATTTGTATATGATGTAGGAGTATATTTAGCCTTTAAGTTTTCTCCACAAGGCGTTTTCTTCGTGAAGATATCTCCATATCAATATGGCGAGAAGAGCTTTATTCTTCTCCTTTATTGAAAATAGACCAACTCCTCCCTTGTCTAGTCTAGTGGGAGGTTTATGATATACCATCAGATAAGATGTGGGTCATCTTTCCACTGATAGTTTCTAATAATATTCCTATATTCGTAACCAATTTTTGTGGCATTTCGAATAGAGACGTGTAGTAAGTGGAGAGGTTGAACAATGTGGCTCGTATTAGGGTGAGCCTTCCGCCTTTGGAAGTATAACATGATGACCATGTCGATAACCTTCTTTTTATTTTTTCAATAATGGTCTTCTAGAAGGAGAATGATTTGTGGTTTCCCTTTAAAGGTAATCCTAAGTACATATTCGGTCATTCACCCTTTTTACAACCGTATCTAATGGCAAAGTCGTTGATAATCTCTGTACTAACATTGATGCCCACAACAACTCTCGTTCGTATGCGCTCCATTTTTTGCCTAGCATCACTAAGTTTCTCACTAAAATACTAAACAGGGTAGTTTTCTTGAGAAAGGACAACTCCTACATCCACACCCCATCAAAACTAACTTAATTGAACTCTGTTCTTGGAGAAAAGCTTTTGGATAAAACTGATTAACACCTCTTACAACCTAATGACACCTATTTAAAAGGCTGCAAACCCGCCTTTGTTCCTTAACTAACAGTAACTAATACCATTATGTCTTTAAACTTGATAAACAAAACTAAAAATGTTCTAATCCCTCAAACTAAGGATGCTAAAAAGATAGCTAGAAGAACGACCATTGATTACATCAATAACAGTTTAGATCCTATAAAATGTCCCGGCAGATATCAAACTAAGCAAAAAACACAGCAAGCCCTCGACCAGTTCCAAAGCATTTGGTGCAAATATCTCATAAGAACGGGAGCTCACAAGAAGTTACAACATGAAAATAGACGAACGCATACCAGTTAGAAGCAGCAGCGGCAACAAAAACCCACCAAGAAAACTCCCCATGAGAGACGAATGGCAGAGAGCGATCACTTCGATTCCATCATTAGCACTGCTCCGGCAATGGGTTTTCGATTTAAATCAAAAATCGTGAAAACCCATTTCCAGGAAGCGCTAGATGTACATATTGATATATCGAAAGCTCTCTCCAATTCAGAAAGTCAAAAAGTGGTGATCATAGGCTTGCGACAGAAGAAATCAGAATTTTATTGATTGGCGGTGGAATAGTATAGTTCTTTAATCTGCCAAGCCAGTAGCATCAACCAGGCTTTAGAATCGAAGCTCCGTAAATGTTCGTAGATAAACGGGTAACTGAATTCGGATTCGTTGAAAAGATGATCTGCGGGAACTATATTTATGCCGAAGCCTAAATTAAAAATAAATAAATAAATAAAATCAACCGATTTGCTGGTTGTTGGGTGGCTTCAGCGAATGGCCACCGCCACCGGCGCGGCACGCCACCACGTGATGTTCCGATTTTATGTATCGTTTAAAAATCATTATTGACGGATATTTTTGTAAATAAAAAAATCATTAAAAAATATTTAAATCAATAATTACGTTATTTTTACTTTAAAATATCATAAATCTCCATTATTCCTTACGTTAAATATTTTTATTTATAGATATAACGACATATTTAAATCAAGCCACATTAGATAGCTAATATAAATATATATATATATATATATATA
The DNA here is from genome assembly GCA_033971965.1 of Cucurbita ficifolia. NCBI lineage: Eukaryota > Viridiplantae > Streptophyta > Magnoliopsida > Cucurbitales > Cucurbitaceae > Cucurbita > Cucurbita ficifolia. The sequence goes on from CM066978.1 coordinate 9,656,298, forward strand.
TATATATATATATATATATATATATATATAAATTGACGTTTCCCATCTTTTTATTATATTTTACAATTATTTGAATTTTTAGTTAAATTCTAGAAATAAAAAATAAAATTTATAAAATTATTTTTATTAGTTTTGAAAATGTTGTTTGTTTTTAAAAAGATAACAAATTTTTAAAAATAAGTTGCATTTATAAGCTTAAATTAAAAAGAAACTATAAAATTGGTTATTTAACGTATAATAAATTAATTATTAAAAAAATGTAATTTCAAAGATTAAAATTAAACCGAAACTATAAAATTGGTTATTTAACGTATAATAAATTAATTATTAAAAAAAGTGTAATTTCATACACTAAAAATGATTGGGCATACAAAATCTCGAAGTCTCGAGAAGGGTATATAAGAGTGAGCTGGAGATCGAGCTCCAAAAATGGTGAAATTGCAGAAGCGATTGGATGGCGGGACTTTCCTTAGCTTTATCTTTTTGCTTAATTTTCCTTCCTGCGATATCCGAAGCATCCCGTTGCTCGATCATTGGTATGTACTTTTCTTCTTCCACCGCCAGATTTTAGCTCCTCCTGCGCCGTTTCGCACTTTTTGCTTCGTTGTTTTGCTGGTCTGTGCTTTGTAAACTCCGGAGAAGTTGAGTTCTGTCATGTGCAATGCTCTTGATATTACATGTTTTTTGTTTGCTCCCTTTGGTTTCCATTTGGGTAGATTTTGAAGCCCTTTTGACCATTAGAGACATTTTTTGAAGTAACTAGGCGGCAACTAGATCGATACCTTCCTTTCGAGTTTCTCATAGAATTTTCGCGGATTTTGATGGCTTCCACCGGTGTTTTGAAGAGGGAGATTGGATAAGTGGGAAGGGTAGAAAGAATAGATGGGAGCTGAGTTAATCGTCGTCCTTTGAAGAAGGTTGCATGTTTCTACTTGTCCAGAAAAACCATCTATACCTAATCACCAAGAGGCATCAATATGAGCACAGCCGAAGTTACTGCTTTGTTTGTTTGTTTTTAAGAAACATCAAGATAATTTGATTGCAAAACAGACCTAGAACAGCCTAAGGGCGGTGTAGAGGCCGCCCCTCCCAAAATGATATGAGTTTTGCAAGAATAAAGGTTAACAAGCCTTTATGCTTGTGTTTTAAGACTAGAAATGTGGTGGTTTTTGGTTTTAGGGTATTTGAGTATTGAACACGTTATGTCATGATAACATTCAGGACAAAGTGCTACAAATTTACTACTGAATTAATGGATGTTCTGCTTTGTTTTGAGTCTTCAAATTGTTGTATTTAAGCTTACCTATGTGACTTCGGACCTAAGTGTTTTGATGTGTACTTGTGACGGGGATGGTCGGAAAGTTGAACTTTATGGACCCGACTGACTTCCGTATGGTAGCTAACATTTTTTGTTGTTTCTAAATGCATCTAAACTTTTTCATGGATCCAGGGTTGCCTCTAGTAAGAAACATCAGTGAGCTTCCACAAGATAACTATGGAAGGGGAGGCTTGTCTCATATTACCGTTGCAGGTTCACTATTGCATGGGCTGAAGGAGGTATGGCGTGTTCATCCTTCGAGGTTCTAGAACCTAGCCTAGCTTTGTAATGAAACAAAAGATATTTTTTATTGGCTTGTGCTAGCCATTTACCACTTTGCTGAATTTTGCAGGTGGAGGTGTGGCTCCAAACATTTTCTCCTGGATCACACACACCTATTCACAGACACTCCTGTGAAGAAGTTTTTGTGGTTTTGAAGGGGACTGGCACTCTCTTTCACGCACCTAGTTCTCATGAAAAGCACCCTGGAACACCAAAAGAATTTTCTATCTATTCAAACTGTACATTTCACATACCTGTTAATGATGCTCACCAGGTACGTTGTTCTACTTAAATCCCCTCCTTGCTTTAGAAGTATCCATAAATATTGTGGGCTTAGTTGATATACATCATTTCTGCTTGCTTACAAACTTAGGGTATTAAACCCAATAATTTCGTTTGAGGTAGATTATGAAAATAACCCAAGTCTCAAATGTCTAGTCTTGCTATCCTTAGAATTTTTGTTGCCATGCAATGAGTATTGGAAAGCTTATGGAAGCCTTCTTTTTTAAAGATGGCGAGGGTGAGTGGTTCGAAAAAATTGGAAGTTCAATGGATCTAAAGAAAATAAATCAAGCTAGGATGAATGAGACTTTACTTTGCCAATTGAAGAATTTTCTATGGCCTAAGCAAAACATTCAAAATGAGAGAAATAGCACAAATTACTCAGCTGTCAAATAAAAGCTAGGGTAAGTGCTAAAATAACCTCACTTCATAGGATTTTCATTAGTCAACAGAAAACTACTGGTTCATTGAATCTTATGATATATAATTTTCTTTATGAGGGTCGGGACTGTATTTGCTCTTGCAAATGAATTTTGTTATTTTTCCCCAAGGAGCATCTTGAATTAGGGATAGGGAGGAAAGAAGGGCGTAGTTTCTTGATTTCTAAACCTCCTTCTCGTGTGAATCTTGCTTGAATGTTCTTGGTTATCTGTCCGTTTAAACTGCCATTTTGCTAATTGGGAATTTGGAAGGTGAAACTACCAAATAAGGTCAATGTTTCTGCTCAGTTTGTGGTTAATGAGATTGATTGTTCTTTGGGTCTGAAACGGGGATTTGCGTCTACAGGTTTTTTGATGAAAAATTAAATTACAAGGCAAAAGCCTTCAAAATCCTTCCACTCCCACTCAACTCTTCAAACTTCTTCGTTGCATGATTTTCCAGTGAAATGGGAATGCTTGCTTTCCATCCCAATCAGGCTTAAGCCTAGATATATGCATACTCGAACTGAGGACGGGTTTTTGGAGTTAGCTACTTCCTCTTACACTGTCTTTGAGGAGTTGATGCTTGACGACCTCCCCTTCCCTTTGTTTTATGGGATAATGAAGTTTTCTGTTTACTATATATAAAAAATGTTTTAAAAAAAAGATACAAAAAGGAATGGGATTACGATTATACGTTCCTGTTCTTTTAGTGGATCAAAGAATCATGAAATCTGGCTTTCAGATGAAACCTTTCTCCAATCTCCAGTGACTTTCTACATTGATCTGTGAAATGTGGACCGAGTTTAAGCCCCTGATCATGCTTGCAATGTTTTTTTTTTTAATCAAATTATATTTTGAGTTTATCAAATATATCAGAATGCTCAAACAATTCTCAACTCAGACCAAGCCTCTGATTTCACTTGAATGGTTAAACCATTAACACAGATATGGAATACGAATGAACATGAGGATTTGCAGATGCTTGTCATCATTTCCAGGCCACCAGCCAAAGTGTGCGTGATTTTCTTCCATGTTACATTATGTATTTCATCTTTAGTTGTTTTTATAATTGATCAAGGATGGGTCTAACTTGAGGTTCTTGTGGTTTAAAGAAGAAGAAGCTCATTCATTGATGTTAACGAATGAATTATACAGATGCTTAAAGAAGCTGATTATGGTGTTTAGGAGTAATTTGAAGCTGAGACTCATGAACAACCAAGATAGTATTGGTTTAGAGCAAGGAATAAAGATGTTTTGGTTTATGGTTGCAGGTTTATATATGATGACTGGGCCATGCCCCATACTGCTGCAAGACTGAAGTTCCCCTACTATTGGGATGAACAGTGTTTTGAAGCGCCCGTAAAGGATGAACTTTGACATGAACTGTAAAGTCGAATTCTCATAAAAAAAAACATGAAGTGTTATAAACTTTAAACAAGGTGCAGCATCTTCAAAGTTCTTCAAGCTTGTATCACTCACTTTTGCTTCAAAAATCCATTCCAAATCGATAGAGCCTGGTTGAGGTGTGAAAGAAGATAGTGTCTTCTATAATTTAGGTTTGAAATCAGTGATGCCCATTTGCGTCGGTGTTGTACAATTGGTAAACATCGAGATCACACTCCTCCATTTTTTAACATTATAACATTAACCAAGTAACATTTTTTTACAAAGATTATAATATCAAGCATACTATAAGTGTTAGAGACGTGTTTTAACTTGTAAAACATATGCACGCGTAAGATATTATGAGCTCGTGTGTGTGTGTGTGTGTGTGTATGTATATATATATATATATATAGGAATGCTACAAACAATTAACAATCCTTCTTAAGCACAATAATAGGAAAAGAGAAAGATAGTGTGTACAAAGCAAAAAAAAGAATGTATCAAGAAAAAAGTGGATAAAAGGAAGAGAAAAAAAAACACAATAGGATCAAAGAATCAACAAAACTAGGCATCTAAAAGTTTTTAGTTTTTTTTTTTTCTTGCTCTACAAAGAATGAACAAAACTATGCATCATCTAAAACCAAACTTTACTAAAAAGGAGAACCCGATGGATCAAACAATATCTTTCTTTTAGAAGAGGAATAGAAAGATGAAGTAGTTGACTGTTTTTGACGAACAAAAGAATGTAAAAATTGGCTAGATCCCCTCTCGTTCTAACTCCAAGAAAGGTGGAAAGGAAATGGAAGCTGAAAAAAGAAAAGGAAAAAGAAAAAGAAAATGGATGTAGGTGAATGAGAGAAAGGAATAATGATAATCCCAACCCACCATGAGCATGCCCAGAAATAGGCATTCTTCTCCTAAGAATTTTCCCTTCCTCAGAATCCCACCAACCCTGTTCCTCCTCAATTTTATCCCTTATCATCAATCATTCCTAATTCCTCCTTCCCAATCCTTCTCCCAAACCAGCCTAACAATGGCTGCCATCACTCCCTTTCTCTCACTTCTCTGATCAATCATCTCCTCTTTCTCTATTGTTCCAATTTCCAACACTCCAAATTACAGGGCAGGAATGGCCTTCCGCAACAACCATCTCCATTTCTCCATCTCTCTCCTCGGCCTCCTCCTGTCTCTCCTCCTCCTCCTCCTCCTCCTCATCCTCCTCCCCTCCACCGCCACCGCCACCGCCGGAATCCGCCTAGGGATCATCCGCAAGCCTTCCTCCGACGTTCCTATCTTCCGCGAAGCTCCGGCGTTTCGGAATGGCGATTCCTGTAAAAGAGATGCGAAGATTCACGTGGCTATGACATTGGATTCCAATTACCTGAGAGGAACAATGGCGGCCGTTCTCTCGATTCTTCAGCACTCGACTTGCCCTGAGAACGTCGAATTTCACTTCCTGTGGGCGAGATTCGACTCCGAGGTGTTCTCCTGCATCAAAGCCACGTTTCCGTACCTCAATTTTAAGGTTTATCGATTCGACTCCGGTAGGGTTCGGGGGAAAATCTCGAAATCCATTCGACAAGCTTTGGATCAGCCATTGAACTACGCGAGAATTTACTTGGCGGAGATTCTGCCGGTGGAGGTTAAGAGAGTCATATATTTGGATTCCGATTTGGTCGTTGTTGACGACGTTGCAGAGCTTTGGGGAGTGGATTTGGGCGATAAGGTATCAAATCATCAAACCCTAAACTCCGTATTTATACATTTCTTTTCTTTCTTTTTTTTTTTTTTTTTTTTTTTGTCTTTTTGGGAACAAACTTATTAATACATTTCAATTTCATAAGAAATTAGGGTTTTTTTTAATTTTATTTTGAGCTTTGAAAAACTTTTTTTTATTGCCCAACATATTTTAATCCACATTTAATTTCTTTTTTCCAAATTGGAGTTTTAAAATATTTTGGATAAGTGAAAAGTCTAAAATACCCCTACGGAACTATGATGGAATTTCAACCTATGAAAACAATAAAAAAAAATACTTTTTCTTTCTTGCCCAACATATTTTAATCCACATTTAATTTCTACGGAAAATATTTAGGAGAAGTGAAAAGTCTAAAATACCCCTAAGAAAACAATAAAATATTATTTCATAAACGCAGGTATTAGCAGCGCCGGAGTATTGCCACGCAAACTTCACAAAGTACTTCACCGACCAATTCTGGTCGGACCGGAAGCTATCAAAGACGTTCGGCAAGCGACACCCATGCTACTTCAACACCGGCGTCATGGTCGTCGACATCAAAAAGTGGAGGTCCGGTAAGTTCACCCAGAAAATGGAGGACTGGATGGCAGTCCAGAAGCAGCGCCGTATCTACCACCTTGGTTCTCTCCCGCCCTTCCTCCTCGTCCTCGCCGGCGACATACGCGCCGTCGACCACCGCTGGAACCAACACGGCCTCGGCGGCGACAACCTCGAAGGCAAATGCCGCAGCCTCCACCCTGGTCCCATCAGCCTCCTCCACTGGAGCGGCAAAGGTAAACCCTGGCTAAGGCTAGATTCTAGGAGGCCCTGCACCGTCGATCATCTTTGGGCCCCTTACGATCTCTACCGTCCGTCCACTCATGCGTTGGAAGAGTGAATAGAGAACCGAACCGAACCGAACCGATTTTTCCTTTTTTCTTCTTCTAATATGGTTGGATTTGGGGGAAATTGGCTAAGTGGTTCTTTTTTTTCTTTTTCTTTTTCTTTTTTTGGGTTTTTTTCTTCTTTTTTTTTTGGGTTTGGTATTTTGAAAATCTCTTTTTTTCTTTTTTTTTTCTTTTTTTTTTTTAAGAATCAAAAGAAAGGTAAAAGGAGAGAGAGAAGGAAGAAGGAAGAGGAAGGTGAAGATTTGCATAGGAATTAGCAAACTTTCTCCATTTTTCATTTATTCTCAACTTTGTTCTTCCTTCCTTCAAATTTTATATTATGTTAAACCCATTTGTTGTATATATATAAATATATATATTTTTTTTTTTTACATTTCTACTTCCATATTTTTATTTTTATTTTCGCTTTTGTCGGTGTCGTAAAACGTCGTGATTGTTTCTTACGACAATAGAATTAAGGTTCTAATTGTTCTTTTTAGGGCTTAACCAACAAAATAATGCTAGAATCAAACTATCTACGTGATTGAAACTTAGAGTAGTCGCCCTATTTTAGGATCAATCAAAATATCTTTAAAACTTATAACGCTCTAACCACCTTTACCTCTATTTCTATGTAAAATGTTAAAATGTGCCATGGAACAACGATGTTTAACGCTATGACCCACCGCTACATCCTTGCCACTAGTTGAACATAGGGTTGATTCATCTAAACCCTTAAAAAGATTATAGTTAAATTAATAAAAATATCCTTAAACTTTGTAGTTTGACTTAATAAAATATCCCTAAATTTTTAAAATTTTGAATAATATTTATACTTGAAAAAATACTCTTACTATTAGTTCAGGAAATATTTTAAAAATAAATAAATAAATAATAATAATAAATAAAATATGGTTACTGCTATATTTTAAACCATATAATATAAAAGCCCTAAATTGGAAATTTCCATAAGAAATAACTGAACTTTCAAATGGGATTGGGATTTCGAGCTTTGTTGATTATGGTGTGGCCTTGCGTTCATCCAGATAGAGACTTCCCACCATCTTGACGAACACGAACACTGCGTCTATTCCAAACTTCATTTTTCTTTGATCGATCTTGGTTAATCTGGTTGTTGTTTCGAATCTGTCAAATGAATTTCTTCAGATCGGTGTTTTCCGACGATCCCGATCCTTCGACAGCGTCCGAATCTGAACCTCAATCGCCTGAAAAGTCCTTGTTGAAAGAAGGAGAAGGATCATCGGATTCGAGTCCCCATCCGAATTCAAGTCCTGTCGCGGATTCCTCCGCGGCTGCCGGAGCTTGGAGTTTCGGTGGTCTGATCCAGACTTTGAGCGCCAAATCGGAATCGGTTATCGATACCTACCGGCGCGATCTCCAGGAATTTGGTTCGGGATTGAAGAAGGAAATTGAGGTTGCTCAAGGATCGCTGGAGACGGTAGGGCACGCCTTCGATGAATTCGGTAGCTCCGTTTTGAAAGGTACGGCTGAGATTATCGCGCAAGGTAAGGATGCGATCCTCGCTATAGATCAGGAATCTGATTCTGATAATGGTAGTAACCAAAATTTGAGTAATCAAAGAAGCTCGTGTTCCAAGCCCTACAGTAGGTTTGATTCTCAGGTTCGTTCGCTTCAAGGCGATACGGCCACTTACTGTGAGGAACCTGAAGATGTTGGTGATTATGATCAGTGGAGATCGCAATTTGTGCTGAATGATAGGAATGAAGAAATTGAAAACTTGATGGAAGAAAATGGTGCAATAGATAATATACACAAAAAGGTTGTTCCTAATGTTGTTGATGATGAAACTTTCTGGTGTAGGTATTTTTATAAAGCGCATAAGCTTAAGCAAGCCCAGGATGTTAGGGCAAATCTTGTGAAGAGAGCTATTGCAAGGGAAGAAGAGGAGGATTTGAGTTGGGATGTGGATGACGACGACGATGATGAGGGATACAATGAGATCAATGTCGGGTCGAAAGGGGATTCGGTGAAGAATGAGTTGAGTAATGAAGTTCGGGGTAAAGCTACAAAGAGCGAAGAACGCAATGTCGATGAGGAAGTGAAAGAGGAGCATGCTGCCAATACTGAAGTTGTGAAGAAGGAAGTTCCTGTCAATGAATTGAACGGAGGAAGCTCTGTTGATGACGATGACGACGGGAAGGGGGAGAAGAGTTCTCAGAAAGTCCATTTGGAAGGTGGCTCTAAGCTGAATAACAAAGATCAAGGATTGAAATCAGACATGAAGGTGGCAGTAGAGGCCAAGTCTGAACATGGCGAATCTTCGAAAGACAGTGATGTTTCAATTGTTTCGACACAGCCTTCTATGCCCGAGGACGAAGATCTCGGGTGGGATGAGATTGAGGATCTGAGCATTATTGAGGAAAAGAAAGTAGCAACTCAGGGTGGGATAGCAAATCGAGAGGAAATGCGAAAGCGGCTGAGTACTGCTGAAGACGACGAAGATTTGGACTGGGGTACCGATACCGAATGACGAAACTCCTAAAGCTCGGTAGATCAAATCTATGAAAGGTTATTAATTGATTTCCTATGTTATATTTCATTTTTTTCAAAGTGTTATTCCTTTTATCTGTTGAATGCAATGTCCTGTGATGGTATGTCTTAAACTATCCTGAAAGGAATCGTGTTCGAATCAGTACTTGATTTCGTTCAAATCAGTACTTTCTTCCTGAAACTCTAGAATTTGAGTCATTTATGGGTTTTCCACATCAATATGCACACTTACCTTAGGGTCTTTAGGAAACACTCAAGAATCGCTCAAAAGAGAAGCTAGCCTTTCGGAACTCGGACAGTTTCTCGGGTGCTATATAAGCCTCTAGCTGAATATATAAGCCTCTAGCTGAATATATAAGCCTCTAGCTGAATATATAAGCCTCTAGCTGAATATATAAGCCTCTAGCTGAATATAATCGAGTATGCTAGAAAATTCCATAGGTTGATTACGGTTTCAAGAATTCCCATCAAGAACTAGTGATGAATTTGAATCAACAAGGCCAGGAGGAAATAGTTAAGTTTAACCTCTAGAATAGAAGGAAAAGGAAAGATTTAAATACAATTAGTAAATACAAAATTCGAACCTAGATCCTCTAGTTCACTCTTCAAACTTGAACCTCAACTTCATCTAAAAGAAAGAAAAGAACCCTAAGAACTTGGCAACCAAATAAATAAGCGGTTCGTGGTGTCGGGGAGGGGGTGGAATTAATAGGAAAAAACTCACTCTGATCCATCAGTAAAAGGACAAGAACACTACTTAGTAGAGTCGTGTTGCTTCGACTTCAGAACTGCTCTGATTTCAGACTCAAACACTTATGCCTGGTTGTTCGTAAGATGAGTCTGGTAGACGAGTTTCGACAGGGGAAGGTAATGCAAGGAACCGCCCTTTTCTAGCACGAGGAGGAAGATGTTTTGCTGGTTTTCTTGAATTGACAGCCCATGGTAAGAACACTCCAGTGCCATCACGTTGAGATCTTCCAGGGCTCATCACCATAGGGCGCACAGGAGCTAACATGACCACCGGTGCATGAAGGATCCCCCATTTTGGCATTACCTCCATTGCTTCATAGCCGTAGGTGGCTGCATTAGGCAAGGCACATGCGCCAGCAACACCCGGTTGCCATAGAGTTACAGCATTCGACATCTGCTGAGGGGTTGGTGATTGGCATTGATCGTAGTCTGGCCGAACTCGGAAGAACGTGATGGTAACCCTTTTGTTAGGAGATGCGCATATGACATGGCGTGCAACATCTGCACTGTTGCCCCTCATGACCAAAAGGGATCTGCAAAGTTACATGCTTGTCATTATTATCAATACAACAAGCCAAACAAGTCGACAATGCTGTCGTGATTCGAGTACAAGAAACCATAACAAAAGGGCATACCCTTCCTTCAAGGACAGCATGAGCGGCCCCTTATAGTTGCCTTCGTTATCACTGACAATAGAACGCCCAAAAGCCATAGTTGATTCAGAGAGGAAGAGAGTGGAAATGGGTTGTTCCAAGTGTGGAGGTTTCTGAAATGGCTGTGAATACTCGCCCTACAGCACAACCCATATTTTCAGTCATCATCAAAGAAATCAACGTTGTTTAGAAATAGAATACAATAATCATACCTCTTCAAAGAAATTGACGAGACATCCATTTGGTCTTTTGTACTCTGGAATGAGCTGCCACTGAATGAGATGATCAATAACCGTCACAAGAAGAGGTGGAATCGGTTCTATGTTGCCTATAACCATGGAGAGTATTAGTATTAAACTATGTTCATATCGACGTGTTAGTAGTGCTTTTATGTATTAAACTATGTTCAGATCGGTATGATATTATCATAGATTTCAACGACCTCAAAAATTGAATGGTTAAAATATCATACTTGTTCGGCTGTTATTGGCGGAGTCATCTCTGATCTGTCCAAAAATGGGGACGCCAAGCTGGATCATCTCTCGCCGGTTGCCTTTCACCTGCTGATTGAATAAAACAAATGTCTCTCCTGCACACGTTAAGAAGATTCAATTCAGATTCTAAACTAAGCTGAAGAAAACTGTGGAGAAAGGCCTTCAAACCAGTGATAAAATTTCTTCATTCCTATGATGAAATGTTGTTGATATCAATGTTTTCCATTAAGTTGCAGGAAGGGTATTGTCCCTATCAGAATGGTTTTCAAGAACTCTGATTGAAATAGTAAATGTTGAAGTTATTAAGAGAGAGTTAATGCTAACCAGAGAGCTCCCCATTCTTTGCAGCAGAGCGAAGATCATCAACAAAGCCATTCAACTTCACCAATTCAGACTCTGTGAAAATGTCCTCATAACATTTCAATCCTTTCACAACATTCACCTGCCACCAAGTTTAACAAAAATCAATGATATATTGTGGATTTATTACACGAGGAGAACATAAATTTGAATCTTCAACTTCAAGAGAAAGAGTAAAGTCGATCACCACTAAGCTCGTGTTGGCAATTCCATATCATTCTTCAGAGTTCGTTTCAAAATAAAAAAATGAACGAGACCAAAAAAGTTTTAGTACTAAAAAAATGTGTAAATTAAATGATATATTGAACGGGGATTTCGTAAATTTGAATCTCCACGAGTCGATCACTACTAAACTAAGCTCGTTCTAAATTAAAAACGGATGAAGATATTTGAATTTGGGAAAAGAAGGAGCTCACCATGTGGCCCTTCACTGGCTCCTTAGCGGAGAATCCTTTTGTCAACTTCATCAGCCCCGGACGTGCTTCACACTCTCCATGGTTGCTGCATATCTCAACTTCTGCAGAGCTGGCCTGCACTCCTCCTCCCCATTGAGATCCTGCCACAGAACACAATAAATTACTCAACGGTTAACTAAACAAATGCATTTAATGAAATGCCCAATTTAAAATAATGCTTTTTAATTTAGTCAACTCATTGTCCGTGACAAATTTTATGCTGTAACCTCTGAATTTCATAACCGTATTTAAAATAAAATAATATATATCAAGAACCATGCTCAATTATGAAATTATTATTAAATTTGTCGTGAAAGGAATTTATTTTCTTTTATTGGGAAAGGGTTTTTGGGTAGAATATTGGACGGCTGAGATTGAAAGATGAGTATTGATTTCGATTAAACTAAGAGCTACATCTCGAGGCGTTGCGTAGGTGACAGTGTTCGTCATTCCAGGACTAACCGTAGAATCTTGTTACGTCTTTAACTTTTTCTGCTCACCTCGAAACTCTCAAACCCCTGCCTAAACCTCCGGAAGATATTCGATTGGAGCTACAAATTTGTTTGTTGATTAGGATGAACAACGTAAGGATTTTGATTTTCGAGTACTTTTTTGGATGAATTTGAAGAAAGTAACTGGAAAAGAAAGAAAAAAGGGAATCCCTAAACTGAATGAATTTGACGAAACAGAGTTTCTGTAGAAGATTAAATCACGGATCTGACTCTGAAATTTTTTTGTTTCTGTTTCAATCCTGCGAATGTTGAAAAGAATTCTTTCGATTTATGCACTTTAGAGAATTTTTTCGATCGAGAGTTTCGATTGTTCGCTGTTCATCGACGCAGAGATGCAAATTTTTTGAGAAATTTTGGAGAATCGAACAGAAGTTTTTGGATCAACAGAAATCAAAAATTGAAAAATGGATTAAGGATTTTGATTGATGAGAATACTTACCTGAATCAGTTATCTCGCTTCCGATTGAATCTTCCTCTTCAATGGGAGCCAAATCCTCATTTCTTCCGCCATCGGTTTCGTTGATCTCAATCGACATCTCTTCGATCTTCACTTTTCCGTTATTCGCTTCCTCTTCGACAAATTCCTCATCCGAACACATCTTACCTCCATTTACATCTGCTTCACTCGTCTTCTTCGCCTCCATTTCAACATCGCCATCGTCCTCGGCCACCGCCGCCTCGTCTCTTTTCTCCTCCTCCTCCTCCTCCTCCTGGTTCTTCTTCTTCTTCTTCTTCTCCGCCGTCACCTTCCGGAGCTCCACCGCGACGTCGCCGATCGGATGATACTTCTGCATTTGCAGGACCGGGATCCAATTCAGCCGTCGTCTATGAATCGCACCGAACACTGCTTCGTACTCCGATCCTCCAATGTCACTAACCTGCGCCAGATGTCCACACAGCGCATCGATTATCGCGTTCGCCGCCGCAAACTCCCCTCTGAACCACCCTAACACCGCGTCCTTCGCTAATGTATCCGTCACCGCCGCCGCCGCCGCTGGCGGCATCATCACCGGCCGCGCTCGATCAGTTGCCCCCGCCGCCATCGGCATCCACCAAAACTAATTCCAATCCAAAATACAAAAATCACAAATTCAAAATTCTCCGTTCGTTGCTTCCTGATTCCGGATTCACCGAAATCTCGGAATGAATCGTTATACTCCTCAATTCAACAGAGCCTCGAATCAACGCTATTATATATAAATAAAAGTAAATATCAAAATTTATGTGCAAAAGTGTAAAAGAGAGCGTTTTTTGGCAGAGAAATAAGGGAGGGGTCGTTGAAGGGGATTTTATATGTGGGAATTTATGTGACGTGTCAAATTGTGAGTGACGGTGACGTGGCAGAGCTTTTCAAAAAATAGTTAATAAAGTTATATTAATTAAATAAAGTGATTAATTTTGTATGTTGTACTTTTATTTAAAATATAAAGAATTCTTAACATGGTGTTCTATTTCCAAAAATTATATATATATATATATATATATATATATTTGGATAATAACACATTTTTGTTTTTACTTACGTTGGAGTTTCTTTTGTTTTTTTTAAGGTTAAAGTACAATTCTTCATTATAGATTTTCCGCTACTTAAATGTTCGATGATGCTTGAAACATGAGCGAATACCGATAACAACCTCCATTGTATCAGTTATAGCAACTTCGACACACAGAGCCCAAGTAACCCGTGAGCGAGTGGTTAGCAGCCAATAGCGCCTTAATTGATGACATTACTCTCCACGGCTAGGACTCGAGGAACAATGGGACACTCCATACGAACCACCTCTCCCAAGACTTTAATGATTATTCCTGCTCAATGGGTCTGCATCTATAATCTTAAATATGTTTTTCGATTTTGTATTCAATAAATTTATAAATTTCAAAACATGTATGACAAATTGGACATATACTTTTAAACTCATTTTTTATATTTTATTTTATATTTTTAATTAAATTAATAGAATTAAAAATAAATTAGAAAAGTACAAAAGAAAAATAGAAATGAGTTAGTAGAATTCAAATTTGATTTGAGAGCTTAAAAGTATAGTTTAATGTGCAATGCTTATGGTATGAACAAAACAAAAGCACGTATTAAATATATTAATTTAGCCTCCAATAACATACGTTATTTTTCTAATTATATTGTAACAACCAAAATTTAATATAATTAGAAAAATATAATTTAATATAATTTAATGTCTGAAGCGTTGAATTTAGATCATAATAGCTCGATCTTCAAATAATGTTAGTAGTGTGGTTGGAGTTAATTTTGAAACAAAAAGCACATGCATGTCCGATAATTACATTGTATTTAGACCTATCATTCGAGAGTTGAAATAAGCTATGCTCATCACGTGAGTATACAAAATTTATGATTTTTGAAACGTCTCATGCTCGGTTCGAATCAAGATTTGAAATTCATATTTGGTACACGATAGCTAGCCCCGACAATCAATTCTCTAAAGTATTTCGATCCCGATCACTAAATTCTTTTATTTAGAAGTTACATCCCATATTTACTCTTTTTATTATAGCATTTATATATATTTTTTTATTTTTTTATTTTATAATTTTTATCAAAAAAAATAAATAAATATCCAATATTGTTCTATAATTATAATATTGAAATGATTTTGTTTTAGTTAAAATATTTATTATGGGGTTTTTTAAATACTAACTGAGAGTAGAGTTATTATTATTAATTGAATTAATAATAATTTATAATTTGGTTTCGAAAAATATTCAAAATTTAAAAATTGATTTAAGAAAAAAAAATTAATGAAAAGAAAGGCAGAAGAAGGTCAAGGGCAATGGAATCATGCTGACGCAAATAATAAATAAATAAATTTTTATTATTAGTTTTTTTTTTGGAAAAAAAAAACAGCAAACAATTAAATGATGTGATGCTGAATAACTAAGAATATGACATGTGTGTGGGCCCCACGCAAGAGTATTAGTTTCCCACCGTCAACGCTATCTGCCCCTTCGGTTAGTGAAATAGTGACCGAGGGCGAAAATGGACCATTCAATTCAACTAAGCCGCCCCCTCCCTTTAATATATATATATATATATATATATATATATATATATATATATTAAATAATTATTTTGTACAGATTAAAGATAATACGAGCATGTTTTCAAATCATATAGGTTAGAGATAAATATTTTGAAGGCTTCGAGATCGAGGTATTCATTGGTCGAAGAAGACCCTAAACGGCAGATCACTTCGATATATCATAAGAAATCTGCATTTTCTAATGTTTTATGCTAATTGGATTAAAGATAATTATGGAATGAAGTATTAACTCGAGGGATGAATCAAAAAACTAATTTTATATATTAAAAAAAAAACATTCATATCACGGAGTAGAACATGTACTTAACCTAAATTTTAATGAAACCAGACTCGCCCTCCGTGGACGAATCTTACGGAGGGCACTTAAGGTTTTCGGGGCATTGAATTTTTACCCGTGTTTGTGTTACTCAGGGTGACCTTTTGACTTCCGCTTCCTCCACTATTGCTCGCGCAAGTGCTTCTATTTAAGGCAGAACAATCCACGACATACTTTTTTTTTTTATTAAAAATAAAAATAAATATTTATTTTAAAACCGTTAAAAATAATTTCTTTTACAAATAAACCTCCGCAGGGGTGCAAGAGGCATCTTTAAGTTAAATATTTTAAAGAAAATAATATTTTGTCTCAATAATTGAGTTTAATATTTTAATTTCATTTATAAAATAGATGTAAATAAAATGAAAATTTTATAAATAAAAATACTAAAATAAATATTTTAGGTAATTGCATTTGGTTTGCTCGATGCCTAAAATAAATAAAATGTTAAAATGTAATTTTTGAATATATTAAAAATAATATTATATAAATAGATAAATTACATCATATATTGAATATTTTTATTCATTTATTTAATTGATTGGACTTTGTAGCTTAAAAAACGGTAGCCATGTTGTTTGATTCTTCAAATGGGATATTAAAAGTGAATTAAATAAAAATAAAATAAACCAACAACGATCTGACTTTGGTTTTTTTTTTAAATAAAAAAATTATTTATTTTAGTTTTTAATTTGAAGACATTGTGTGAGGTCATCAATTTTATTTAATGTAATTACTAAAATAACCTTAAAAAATAAGGTTACTCTTTGAATTAATCTAAAATTCTCTATTTTTATAATATTAAATGGTTTAAGATATTAATTAAAACATGACGACTTCCATCCATGCGTAAATAAATTATGGAATTTATATTTGATAAATATTTTAGTTTTTATTTCATTTTTTAAAATAATAATAATTTATAGCACGATTTTTAATATTTATAAAAAATAAATTATGAACTTGAACATGTCCGAGCATAATTAATTTAAACACATGTTTCTAGTCAAGAGGTCGGAGATTTTTAAATTATGCTAAAAAATATATATTGATCCTGTAAATAATATAATTCAAAACCTTACCTAATATATATATATATATATATAAAATAAAAAAAAATTATAGAATTACTTCTAAGTTAAATATTTATTTTGGGATTATTATTATTAAATATTATTCGAATTTTTTACACCAATTAAATTATATTAATCTAGTTTTCAAAAATTTAGAAATTATATTGAAAAAATGGAAATTACCTATTAAAAATATTTAAAATTAATATTTTAATATATATAAAATTTTTGGCAGGAAATTTAATCTCCACGAATTAAATAGTAGGCGTGGACGGGAGTAGGGAAGGCTTCTCCGTTCCCGCATCGTCCTGTAGACATCTCTATGACAGCTACTCGAGATAGCTCAATAATTATAATTTATAAAAGTATAACTATACCCTTATCGTAAAGTCTTATTAAAAAAATTCTATTTTGACGTTCGAATTTTCTTTGATTCACATTTGACATTAAATTTGGTGGGACAATTTACATAATTCCATTTTGAATACGGTGGTGTGCAAGCCTAGATATTTAAGGCCAATCTTTGAAAATTGAGGAGCCCTACCTTAGTCTAAATTTGACATTAATCTAGCTTTATAAAATATTAGTGACAAAAAAAACATATTTAATTAAAATAGCCTATAGTTTGGGACGTTTATGTTATAAGCCTAAAATAGAAGGGCGATGAGAAAAGTATCGCTTTTTTAAAGGTTTATTAAAACAATTGAATGAACTTTTATGTAAAGTTACACAATTGCCCTTACTTCTGATCTTTTGTTCGATAATGTAATATATATATATATATATATATATATATATTTAGTTCAATATAATATTGGAGGTGGGAAGATTTGAATATCTGACCTCGTGAACGGGAGCATATGTCTTAACCAGTTGAATTATATTTCAAGGTGCACCTTCTTTTTTTCAGTAGCTCAATCATAAGAACTCTATAGTTAAATGTGTTTGTTTGGAACAATTCTATGTTAGGTAACCTCTTGGAATTTTTCTTAGGATGCATGTGAGTGATGACAAAACATGCTGGAAGCACTTGTATTGGTCTGTGAGGATAATCTTCACTCTTAGAAGGGATGAAGTAGGTAACGTGACCATGTCGCAGGAGATGCAGGGGAATGTCGAGGTCATCAGGTGCCGAATCTAGATTCCGAATTCTGGGTATGGGTCGTCACATCTTTCTTAAACAAATTATTTATTATATACATATTAAAAAAAAGTGTGATCCAAAAAAAGAAAAACTTTTTATCAAAGAAGAAAAAATATGGTTGAAGTACCAATCTCGATCACGAGATATGTTCATCTCATGTCTAAGATGAGTCTTGTCTCATGATCACGAGAATAGATAACAATGATCAAGCTGGTGGAGAACTCTTTTCAAAATATTTATTTTTCTATTATCGTGAAAAAAAAGAGACGAGAATTGAGCTCATTTATATTAAAAGTGAAAGTAATGAATAAAGATAGATAAAGAATGTGACATTAGGTATCTATACAATAAATAAAAAGCAGGTACAAACCTAAATTAATCAAAGTGAAATGACACATTCCAACATTTAGGTATTGAGATTTATATCATTTTTAATTTTTAATTTTTAATATTATTATTATTTATTATTTTTTTTTGGAGAATAATGAAACCCATATTTAGATTTAATTTTTTTAATAATAAAATAAGGACTATTTTTAAATAGTAAAAATATCCATAAACTCATTAATTTCAATAATATCAAATTAAATACAAATTAATTAATTCGCTAAATTCATAAGTTTTTTTTTCAATGTAACATTCTTTTTAGTTTTATTATTTAATCTGATGTGAAAAAATGATTGCAACATTTTTTTTAATGTTTAAAGTTGAGATTGATAAAATTAAAGGTAGAAGAAATTTTGTGCTTTTTAGTTTTATTATTTAATAAAAACTTAAATTTAATGGAAAAAATGAGAATAAAATAAGAAAATAACTTTTTCCACGTGAAAATTTTCATAAATTAATATATGATTTAAATAAGAAAATAGAGCTTAAAATAATGGAAAAAGTACAAAGAAACAAAAAAATAGAAGGAAAAAAAACCCAAATTAATTCATGAATATCATGTGACTATTTTGTGATTGCATATAAACTCTTTTCTTTTGGGATTTTTAATATATATATATATATATATATATATATATATATATATATATATATATATATATATATATATATATATATATATATATATATAATTTTTTAATTCCATCCAATTAAATCTTAAATTTAAATTAGCATTAAATTTAAGAATACGTCGAAAATAAAATTAAAATTAACCCGAGTTTAAAATATTTTCTAAAGTCCATTTAGTGAAAGTTTTGCTTAAGATGTCTGAAAAATAAGATTTTTATAGATTAAATAATTGTATAATCAAAATTCGATAAAAATAAATATTTATTTTTATTTGGTTCGTGCCATTAATTTTTTTAATTTTTTTTTAAATTGTTAATATTAATTTTACATCCTTAAAACAAAAAAAATGTAATTTTTTAAAATGAAATTCCACAAAGAGATTAGAATTTTACAAATTGGAATTTTAAGTTTTTGGGAGTTAATTAGTACTAAACTAAATTTAAAAATTTAAAGTTAAAATAGATAATTAATTTAAAGAAATGGAAAGATTTAGATGAAAATGTATTTTTACAAAAGTGCCCCCAAAGAAGCATTTGTTAATAAATTTGATGCAATGATTCGAAGGGGTAAAAGGGAATAACTTTATCCATCCAACATTACGTGTCAAGCCATCTTTTGTTGTTTCGAATTAATACCTTTTGAATCATATTCTATTCTATTTCCTTTATTTATCTATTTAATAAATAAGCATTTTTTAAATAAAAATATTTATTTATTTTTGTAAAAAAGTATTGCTTTGGTTTCTATATTCTATCTAGAAATAAATTTTAAAATTGGTTTCTACCATTAGTTTATTATTTTTTTTAAAAAAATATTTATCGTGTAATAACTTTTTTTTATATGAATTTTAGAAATATGTCCTTAAAATTATTATTATTATTCTCCTAATTTGATTAATAAATAAAATTACAAACTAACGAGTAAAGGTTAGTTTTGACATTTATTGAAAGTACAGAAAGTACAGTGATTAAATTTAAATATTTAAAAATACAGAGACTAAATTATTAATTTAATTTTAAATTTAAATATTTAAAAATATATATTTTTTATTTATTTGAGAGGGCAATAATTCAAAAGCATATATATTTTCTTACTTTTGCCTAAAGATTAAATCAACTTTTTAAAACTATATATTAATCAATACCAAACACAAAGATGGCTTTATATTATTTTTCAATCATTATTGATTCATGAATTACTCATATAAATAAATAAATAATCACAAATACTTTTTCTTTTTGTTAGCATAAAGGAATCCTCTTTGAGTTTAAAGACGGGACAGTCATTCCCGTTCTTATTCTCTTACTATGTTTGTAATCATACGCTTAATGCACGGGAATTAGAATCCAAATACAATACCTACTATCTCGACATTTTTTTTTTTGCATTTTCGGACACGACCACGTTAATTATTTGTCTTGAATTGCTTATAAATATGAAGATTATTCCCACCGACCAACCTGAGTCATTTCATTGTAAGTTAGGATTGTTTCAACCTAAACACACTTAACCTTGGAGTTTCTATTATTGAGTCATTAAAATAAATATATTTTGTTGATATAGACAGTAACTATCAATTTTTTTAAGCCGTTTTTAACCATTAAATCTTTAAGATTACTTTCATTTAGAAATGGTCTCGGTTTATTCATACTTATTTACTCGAACATTTTGATAATTTAGAATTTATACTTTTTTTATGTTGGATGGAATAAAAGATATTAGAGGATAATAATTTTGAGGTAAGATCTTATCTTAGGCACAAGTAGGCAAAAAAGAGAGATAATAGAAAATTAGTTAAAAAGGATTTATATATATATATATATATTTTAGATAGATTTAAATTGATGGAAAAAAACCCTTCTATTAAAAAAATAATTATTTTGACTTATTATTCGAATTCTAATAATAATAAAAAATGATAAATTCAATAGAAAGGTCAAATTCGTTCGTTAAAATTTTTCAATATGTAAAAACTTCTCGGGACTTATTTATTTTATGAGAAACAATAAAAAAATAGAACAAAAATGTTAAAACTCGCAATTTCACGAGCGGGATTTGAAATTATCGTGAAAGGAAATTATTTTCAAACCCGACTTTTATAATATATATATATAGAATGGGTGGCTAAGACTATTGACAGATAGAGGGAAGCTGACCCCTTAAAGCTTTCAAGTGCTCAAGAAATTCAAATGGGACTCTTCAAACACAAAAAGGCATGATTCCCAGTGCCCTTTCATTTCAATTCAATTCAATTAATTTCAATTCAAAAGTCAAGGGGTTGAATTTCAATTAATTAATTAATTAAATAAATAAAATCCAATTTCCCATTTTATAATATTATTCAAAGTCAAATTCCCATTTCAAAAAACTTTTACTTTATGTTTTTTTTTTTTTTTTGTCTCTTTTTGTAATTTGAGTGTTATGGTCCCTTTTTTAATAATCATCTCGAGCTATGACGACATCATTTACAAATATTTGAATTTTTAAAAGGATTTCTCGATCAAATTTAATTTTATGTTCTTTGTTCATTATGAACTCTTGAAATGTTTACCCTTGGTATTGATCGAGAATTCTATGAATTTGTCTAGATAAATGGGCATAACTGTTATGTCTCGAAAATATTTTAATTCGTACTAAAATATTATCATAATGACTAAAAGAAAGAAAAAAAAAAGATCTTGTTCAGCTAAGATCGAAGAAACTATTGAGAGTGACAAGCCACCCATCATATTGTCCATTCTATGAGAACGTAAATCAGTAACAGTGGAAGTGGAAGAAGAACGTGTGCTTCCATAAATAATTTATATGAAAGAAAGCAAAGAAACTGCTCGTAAAACATGAATAATTTGAGGTATACACGTGAAAATTTTTGTCCCGTTCGTGGCCCAAAACGGAACATACTTCTTTGTATCTAATCCCTCAATAACCTAACTAGGAATCTTGGGGCAAAAACATTGTTCTTTCTCTCTATAAATGCTTTTACAAGCTTTTATGTGGAGGGAAGGAACAGCATCTAACAAAGAAAGGTTGAAAGAGATAAAATATTTTGAGCCATCCAAAGTGAGTGGAAGTGATTATATTCACCACTTTATGCTATGCTGCAAACTATTGAAACAAGTCATCAGAATTGATCCACACCGTTGAACATGAAGAGCAAAAAAAAAAGTAGAAAGATTTGGATTCCTTTGCATTATGGCGTTGGAGCTCTGCTTGAAAGAGAAGTTTAACCACATTTGGTTCATATCGGTACTTGATTTCTCTACTACTTTTTATATTCTTTCTTAAAACGTCTCGCTAGAATGTTCTCCTTTCTTCATTGTAACTAAATTCGGAAGAAACACCTCACCTCTACGGTGTATGGTAGCACAACCAACTTGTTCCTGTGAAAATGTTAAAATAAGTCTCTGTAATGTGAAAAACTTAGAACGTTACAATGATTATGATTCAGGAACGTTCTTTTCAATGATTTTGCTATGTAAAATCATGTCATAAAGCATTTTTTCCGCTCTACAAATTGCTAACTTATCTAATCTCATCAGCTTTGTACTAAAAAATTTATTAAAAACTAGGCAGAAATAGTAAGCATCGTTTTGACCAACAAAAATAACTAAAAACAAAATCCCTGTAGAACCAAGCCTAAACCCTCTAAAGTTGTTCCTGTAACAGTTTAAATCTACCGCTAATAAATATTGTCTGCTTTGGTCCGTTACGTATCGCCGTCAGCCTAACGGTTTTAAAACGCGTCTGCTAGGGAGAGGTTTCCGCACCCTTATAATGAATGTTTCGTTCTCCCTCCAACCGATGTGGGATCTCACTATCCACCCCCCTTTGAGGCCTAGCGTCCTAGCTGGCACACCGTCTGGTGTCTGGCTCTGATACCATTTGTAACAGTCCAAGCCCACCGCTAGTAGATATGTTCTCTTTGATCCATTACATATCGCCGTCAGCCTCACAATTTTAAAACCGTCTACTAGGGAGAGGTTTTCACACTCTTATAAGAATGGTTCATTCCCCTCTCCAACCAACGTGGGGTCTCATAGTTTCTTAATTTAAAATTAAGGCCCCAACCTGTCCTAGAAAGAGAATGAAAAGGAGCAAACCTTATTGATCCACCTGTGTCTATTTCATACAATTTCGTGGGCCTCAGATGCCAACAACCAACCAATGAAGCCTAAAGAAATGTACCTAACATTAAGCAATAAAAAACACTTTGCCATTATTTCTATTGGTTTCATGTTACATCATACGCTGTAAAATCACACAAACAATAATAAACAATGAACAGAAAAATAATATATTCTCACATGTTCAATATTTTAACATTTTTATGTTTTGAAAAATCCATGAAGTGGATACCCATCATTATGTGCTAGGTGACAAGTTTGAACCAGAAAAAAGGAACTGGGAAATTAGAAGATGGAAACCAGGACTAAGACATCCCTTCTGTCTTGTACACCTCTTTAATAATTCAACAACAATTTATTAATGAAAACATGAGTATTCTGAGGGAGATTATAGGTTTGATCATACATATATGATACCTCGAGGTTGACGGCGATATGTAACGGGTCAAAGCGAACAATATATGTTAGTGGTGGGCTTAAGCTATTACAAATGGTATCAGAGCCAGATATCAGATGGTGTGCCAGCGAAGACGTTGGCCCTCAAGGGGGATGGGCAGTGGGCTGACGAGGACGACTCTCCACAACCTATTAGGAACCACGACTCTCTACAATGGTATGATATTGTCTATTTTGAGCATAAGCACTCGTGACTTTACTTTTGGTTTCTCCAAAAGGTCTCATACTAAGATAGTGTTCCTTACTTATAAACTTATGATCTTCTTCCTAATGTGAGACAATTCTTTTCCATAATTCTCAACAGAATCAGTAGGAAGAACAAAGACGCAAGCCCCCTCGGTACTAAGATGCAAGGAGCTTGTATTACTATTAGGTATAACCCGAAAAAAAAAAATTATCCTTTCATGCAACATCACTTTCCACGGCCATGAACCAAGAGAAATGGCTTTAATAAAGGTTAAAAAAACAAAACGGATGAAAATAGCACTATGAAGCAGACATTGGTTTGGTTTAGTCGTTGTCTATACAACAAACAGAACAACCTCCTGGGCTTTATTATAAGTTCGTGATGAGTACCTTGAGCTATTAAATCATTCAATCCTAATGCGTTTTAAATGATGCAAAAAGGTCCCTGCTACTCTTGGGAAACATGCATCCAACATGAACACATGGTGATTGGTGTCCGACACACAATGAAGGGTATCCAGTTAACCAAAGTCAGCGAGTGCGTGGCACATAAAGGTATAACAAATCCTAAGTGTAATAGCACAAGCACACCGCTAGCAGATATTATTCTATATTGTCTTCTTTAGACTATCAGTCAAGGTTTTGAAATGCGTCTACTAAGAAAAGATTTACACACCCTTATAAGAAATACTTCGTTCCTCTCTCCAATCAATGTGGGGATCCCACAATCTACCCTCTTGGGACTAGCGTCCTTTTTGACACACCGCTCGGTGTCTGACTCTGATACCATTTGTAACAGCCTAAGTCCACTGTACTCTTTAGGTTTTCTTTTCAAGGTTTTAAAACGCGTCTACTTAGAAGATGTTTTCACATCCTTACAATAAAATGTTTCGTTTTCGTTTCCAATCAATGTATGATCTCACCATCCACTACTAGCTATGCTATACTCCCAAAATTGATTACACTCAACATTGTCAACAAAACACGAGCAAAAACGAAGAAACAACAGAACATTCTGAAAGATTATCTTACGAGGACTGAAATGAGAGATTAGAACACTAACAACCGCAAG
Source organism: Cucurbita ficifolia (assembly GCA_033971965.1). Lineage (NCBI taxonomy): Eukaryota > Viridiplantae > Streptophyta > Magnoliopsida > Cucurbitales > Cucurbitaceae > Cucurbita > Cucurbita ficifolia. The sequence continues at coordinate 9,680,834 of CM066978.1, forward strand.
GGCGGACCCTGAACTTAATCACAGTATATTGCACCATAAAATCGATCTCTCTCAAACTATAGTTTTGGGAAATAGAAAGCAGAGCAAATGATAGATGCATCTTTTACTAAAACAGCGAAATGCATACCCAAATCCTTCAGTGAGTACGCGTATCCCGGCGTGTCAATCGCGCTTTACCTTACGGACTCCATTGATGTCTGCAACCATGTGGATGATGATCGATGAGCACGATGGATTAGCCGCATACACTCCTATGAGTTGAGAGTACAAAATCGAGACCGTTTTGGGGTTGGAAATCGGATTTGGGCATCATAATTAGTAACTCAAATTTTACTAAATTTTTTGGTATGTTTATTATATTTAGAATAATTTTATTTTTGCTAAATACTACCATTTTCTGTTATCTTTTATTGTAAAAAAAACTAATAATTGAGTTTTAAGTTCTCCAAAAATTTGTCAGGATCGTGTCGCGATCATGATACAGCACGATTTTAAAACTACGATCGTAACAGTTTGTATCAAAGACAAGTTAACTAAAATTACAACTACCGAATATAAACATATGAGCAACTTATATTACCTAAGGTTCGTTAGGATCGTGTCAAGATCTTGACACTGTGACTTCCAACAAAGATAATTAGATCACCGCACCATTGTAGCCCAACCACATCGTTCGAAGTCATGATCTTTGTTCAAAATTCTAAACGATCTGATATAAATTTAAATTAATTGTTTAATAAAATATTAGAATTAATTGATTAGTGAATTTTAAAATTTTAAAATTTTAAAATATTTATTATACATAAATTAAAAATGGGAAGATTTAATAGCCACATAATTCGAATTTTAGAAGCTCACTCGAAAAAATATTTTAAAATTAAAACATTTATTATACCTCAACTAACATTTGGAATATCTTATAGGATTTAAAAAAATAGATAATTAGTAAAAAAAAATATTTATAATATGGGATTTAAAAAAAATAAAAGATAACAATTTTATAGAGAATTATCTTAAAAAAAAATATTTTTAAAATTAATAAAATATTTTAAGCACTTAAAATGTGCTCATAGATAATTTTATTTAATAAAAATATATCTTAAAATCTATCCCAACCGTTGGTTTTTTAAAATTTATTTATTTATTTGTGTGAAAGGATAAGATGAATTATGCACATTTTGATTTATTGGGCCTTAAGTTAAAAATGGGCCGCTCATTGGGCCCATTAACTCTAAAACCCTTGCCGGCTTACAGAACAATTATGACTCTAAAACCCCCAAATTCTTCCGCCATTCGAAGACGAGAAGCTTTGCTCCTTTTCCACTACACTTTCGTCTAGGGCTGCTTCCGACGAGCGATTTGAGTTCCAATGGCCTCGGTTGCACTCCGAAACTCAACCTCCAAGCGCCTCCTTGCGCACTCATCTCCGTTATCATGGTGTTGCAGAGGATCCGCTTCCTCCCATTCTTCCATCTCCGATTTGCTTTCCCGAAACGATGGAGCAGCCAATCCCATTCCTTGGTGGAGATCCATGGCTACTTTCACTCGCACGTAAGCGATTTCTATTGTCCAGATTGTGTATGCGAGTGACAGATCGTGGGTATTAGAGGGAGGATTTGTATTGAGTTGATGGTTTTGTTTTTTTCACGGTTCTCGGTAGTTGTTGATTTTTTTAAAAATTTTTTTTTGTTAACTTGTCTCGTTCTACTTTGCTTCTGAACAGAAAGCCTCATGTGAATGTGGGGACAATTGGACATGTTGATCATGGAAAGACTACACTGACTGCAGCTATTACGAAGGTTGGATTGATTACGAATGTTTTTTGTTTCTTGACCTAAGTGTTAATATATCTTCAATCGGCGTTTTCATTGAAAACTATGGTTTGTAGAAGGATATAAGTGTTTATATTTGCTAATTACATGGAATTGGTGAATATTCAATACTGGAAATTGTTGTTTGAATTCAAATTCCTTTAGGTATTGGCCGAGGAAGGGAAAGCTAAGGCTGTTGCATTTGATGAGATTGATAAAGCCCCAGAAGAGAAGAAGAGAGGAATTACTATTGCAACGGTTGGAGTTCAAATTTTCTTTTTGTTGGCCGCTTACTTTTTCATTTACTTTAAGGCTTATGTATACCGCTCCTCTAACTATCACCTGGCTTGGGTTAATGATACGTTTTAATTCTGCAGGCTCACGTAGAATACGAGACTGCCAAGAGACATTATGCACACGTAGATTGCCCAGGACATGCTGATTATGTCAAAGTAAGCTACGGATTGATACTTTTATATTTCTAAAATGGAGTAGGGTAATTTGTCATTCAGCTATACCTTTGACTGGGCGGTTGATATAAATGTTATGGATAAGGAGGTGTGAGTGGTTCAGTGTAAGTAGATAGAATAATGAAGAATGTCGGTGTTCTTTTTTAACTAGAAGGTGGATACTTAAGTCAGGTCAATTGCAAGCTGAATGTAGTTTTTTGGTGGACAACTTCTATCACAGCTTTATGTCGGTTTTAACAACCAATGTGCACAACAATTACATCAAATGGTTATGTTTTTCTGATTGTCTAAGTTCATGAAAGAAAATTGTGAAGAATAGTGATAATTGGTGCAGAATATGATTACTGGAGCTGCTCAAATGGATGGTGGTATCCTCGTTGTCTCTGGCCCTGATGGGGCCATGCCTCAGACCAAGGAGCATATTTTACTAGCACGGCAGGTACACATTTGTTTGTTTGGAGCATACATGTTTTCTGCAGATTAAGCTTTGTTTCTACGTGCTTTCAGGATGTAATGTTGATGCACTATAGATTTGTTTTATTGCATCAATCAGGTTGGTGTTCCATCACTTGTGTGCTTTTTGAACAAAGTTGATGCAGTTGATGATCCTGAGCTGTTGGACCTTGTGGAAATGGAACTTCGCGGTATGATTATGCAGTTATATTTTGGTGCAGCTACTGTTTCCAGGTTGTCAAATTTATAGGAAACAGTTCAACAGTGGTTTATGTTTTCTTGCAGAACTTCTCAGCTTCTACAAGTTCCCTGGCGATGACATTCCAATCATCAGAGGTTCAGCTTTATCTGCATTGCAGGGTACGAATGAAGAAATTGGTAAAAAGGCTATTCTAAAGTTGATGGAAGCTGTTGATGAATACATTCCTGATCCTGTTCGCCAGCTTGACAAACCTTTCCTGATGCCAATTGAAGATGTTTTCTCTATTCAGGTATGGAGAATTTGCACGGGGTTTGTATATGTACTTAATGTGTTCTGTGTTGTCCTTCATTTCGTCTGCAAGATTGTCTAATTTTCTTTTCTAAGTCACAATGTGGAATACTAATATCTTCTGTATAGGTGTACTTATTTGTAGAGTTATTTTTGAAGTGAACTTAAGTCTTTCTGTTTATGCTGAAGGGTCGTGGAACTGTTGCTACTGGTCGTGTTGAGCAGGGAACTATTAAAGTTGGTGAAGAAGTTGAAGTTTTAGGGTTGACTCAGGTAAATTGATGTTACCGTGTTCAATTTCTAACTATGTTTAAGTTCTAGGGTTGACTCACACGTTGTGCCACTTTTGGGCCAATGTTGAATATGCAACTAGCTAGGGATGATTACATTCTTGGGGCTAGGTATTGTGTGTTATAGTTATGGCCTTTGTTCCTGAAAATGAAAGATTGTTTTGATAATACTTCTTCGCAATGTCTTTTGCAGGGGCCTCCCATGAAAACTACTGTAACTGGTGTTGAGATGTTCAAGAAAATCTTGGATCAAGGACAAGTAATTGACTGTTGTTTTTATCTGGCATTGATGTTTTTTCTATAAAAAATATGCATATACTTGCACAACGAAAGAAGTAAAGTCAAAGAAAATATAAGCCACCTAAATTTGATTTTGGTTTAATTTAGTTAGCTTCTATTTGTGTTATGTTTTTTTTCATATGAGAAAGGAAATTTGATCTTTTAAAATGGAACACAAGTAGTGAAAGAACCTCCAACAGAACAAGCCAAATGAGTTGAAAAATCCTCAATGAGTTTTCTAACGTTAATTTTGTGATTTTATTAGGCTGGTGATAACGTGGGTCTCCTTCTCCGTGGTCTAAAAAGAGAAGACATTCAACGTGGACAGGTATGTAGATTGGTATCACTCATGCTGAAATGAAATGTTCGTCAAAACGGCATTCCATCTTTTGGATAATGTCACAGATAACTTTTTAACGATGAGAAAGAAGGTTCTTCCGTTCTGCCTAACACAATTTTCATGCTCATAGTTTTATCATTAGGCATCCAAACATTCTTATTTTGCGGATATCAAAATGAATTCAGCTGATTTAGTTAGTGAACCACATTGCATTCTAACACATTGCATTCTAACACATTGACACATTTTTAATTTGACCGCAAAATGAGAAGATAATATTGTGTACTACAGACTTACTTGAATTGAAACGGTGTTATTTTCATTGAGAACAAAAATATAAGAAAAGCATCACTCCAAGCTAACCAAATTAAAGAAGCCATGTTAGTCTCTATGCACATCATTGAAAATCATTCTATTCCTCTCCTTAACTTCCATACGCTCACAACATTACATTTTGAAGGTGGCTGTATCCTGTACTCGTAGATATCTATGTTTGAGACGTTCCTTTATATTTTTTTGTATGTAGGTCATTGCAAAGCCTGGAAGTCTGAAAACTTGTAAGAAATTTGAGGCCGAGATATATGTTCTCACAAAAGAGGAAGGTGGCCGACATACTGCTTTTATGTCCAACTATAGACCTCAATTTTACATGAGAACTGCAGATATCACTGGAAAGGTTGAATTACCTGAAAATGTGAAGATGGTTATGCCTGGTGACAATGTGACTGCAGCTTTTGAGTTGATTTTACCCGTTCCCCTTGAAGCAGGTGCGTCACATTTAAACTCTCTGGCTGTATAAAGACTAAGCTAATAATTGCTTTTTTTCCCCTTTCACAAATTCTTTGGGATAATACTTTTTGATGAGTTGTGATACAAAATTTGGTGTAAAAAAAAGGCACTTCAAAATTGTATCTATGTTTAGTGCATTTTGTGTTGGGTGTAGGAGCGAGGATATTCTAATCTTACACATCTACGGATAACACATTTATTACAGCCTTTTGACATAGAATATTAAAATTTTACAAGTGTTCTTTTTTTAATAATCAAGATGCTGTAGGATGTGGGAGGTGTGCATTAGCCAGCCTATGCCCTAAATAATATAGAAGTTACAGGTTTTAATTATTGACAGCCTTGATGGTTTACATGTAAACGTATATGAATATGTACTTGAATCTGAATCTGATAATGGCTTCTATGAAACAAAAATTTTCACCTGTTCATTTTGGGTCACGTCTATGGAATTAGGGTGCTTTTTTTGTTCGGTTATTCAACAATGATCCCTAAAATGCCATGTTTTGTTACTTACAGGACAAAGATTTGCCCTGAGGGAGGGTGGTAGAACGGTTGGTGCTGGCGTAGTTTCGAAAGTTATTAGCTGATGAGGTACTGCAGCCCATGCACTTGAAAGCTCTTTCAATACTCATTACAAAGGTGTGGTCAAACAATTTTTGAAGATCCTTGACAAAGTGATGCTATTCGACATTATTTACAGAGTCGGTGTTGATGATTTATTTGTTTTAGGCACTTGAGAGATTATTATTAGAATGTTGTGTAATTTGCATAAATTAAGGAAGTTCCATTTTATTGTTCTCATAGCCGCCAAGATGATCTTGGTCCTCATCTCTTCTTTCCGTTTTCAAGTTGGATCACTAATAATTTTAGAGTACATAAATTATGATGGCATAGTCAATGCACGTTCAACTTAATTCTTTTGTTTGAAGATTTAGTTAAACAATTACATGTTTCACCTTTTATAGTCCTTTGGGAATTCAGCTGGTAGTTTGTCATTATTTTGCGATAAACACGTCTGTTATTTTGGTCATGTTTATGTTTACGATATAGTTAAATTATGATTAGGTTGCTTGGAAAGGGGGTACGGGGAGTGTGCTCGTGCCTTTTTGGTCTATGATATAATTAAACTATGTTTAGGTTGCTCTTGTTAATCGAGGCAAATATTTTCCTGGTTTTATCTGGTTTGGGCAAGAAAGAACTTTCTCATTCAAATTTGAGTGAGTGAAGTCGATCCTTGTCTTCTTCATTCATGATCCGAAAGATGAGGAATGATTAGCAATAGTTGCTGTTAAGATTTTCGGCCGAACTGACGATAGGGTTTTGGTCTTGGTGATGTGGGTGAGAAAGTGTTTATTACGAAACTTCAATAATAAAATATATACTTTATCTACGGGTGAAAAATAAAAAAAAATCGTAGAGCATGAACATTTGAATCTATATATTAATTACTGGATTATGATCAACAAACACAATGTACTCGTACTCTTATTTTGTATGTAAGATCGACTCTTGGCTTCAAGTCTCGAGAATAAAGGCATCCCTAACCCTTATCTATTTCGACACTTGATCCTCCCTCGAAACGATCCTTTATTGTTAGAAACAATGAGTTCATACCATATAGCCAAAAATTGAAAGAATTTTTAATTGGCTAAGATAAATTTCTTTCCATAAATTCCCCCCCTACCTACATTGAATATGGCATGCACGGAAAAAAGCACATTCTGTTGAACCCCAAAATCTTCCCACATTACAACTTTCCATACAAAATCTCTCTTCCCCTCTCTGTTTGCTCAGTAACCTTGTCTTTGGGAAGGGTTATTTGAAGCTTAATCAGTTCCAATGGCGGACGTTCAAGCAGCATCTTCTCAAGTAAGCACTTTTCACTTCTCTCCTTTCCTTCATTCTTCTCTTTATATTTCTTCTCCAACTTCTTCTGCAGATTTGTACCATAAAAATGGATATCAACTGCTGTCAAAAGTGCCCTCTAAAACTGGAGAGAAAGCTCCTCAAATCAAATGGTATGTTCTAAGAAACCTTTCAATCTTCATCTCTTTCACCACAATATACCTTTTATTTACCCTTGCTGTGTGAATTTACTATGGTAGGAGTGGAATCTGTTACTATAGACCAAGATAAAGGGCTGGTTACAGTAGCAGGTAACATTGACCCTGTTGTACTCTTACAAAAAATAAAAGCTATGGGGAAAGAAGCCAAACTCTGGTTCTTTCAACAGGAATCCGACTGCAGCGAGAAAACTACTGAGCGTTCGAAGAGTGGTTTGAACATCGCACATGGTGGAACTGGATCTGTTAGTATCACTGAGAATGAAATACACTTTGATTCGCACTCGGCAACGGAAATGAAGGAACACGATCGAGGGTTTCAGAGCTTGCCTACTATGTCTTCTGATGTTCATGGGTGTACATATCCCCAGAGTTTGTCGCCTGCTATGTCTTCTAATGTTCATGCATATTCGTATCCTCAGAGCTTGCCTCGACTTGGATACCAACCTATGTGGCCATATCAGCAATCAGTTCCAGGTCATAGGCTCACACCTCATGGTTACTACATGCAGCCACATCCCCCGCCTGCTTATCGTCACTTTCAGCCTCGGTCTCCTCCTAGAGCTAATCCTATGGTGCATTATACTGACTATGCAGACAATTATAGGCTATAGTTAAGTTCAAAAGACAATGTGCTACAGCTTCCCCTCTGTTGCAAACAAATGTCTGACTAATGAAAGAATACTTTTGATGGAAGAAACGAATGAACTTAAATATATATTTGGATACTGGGAATTGCTTTATGAACGATCCTTATTTCGCTACACTTGCAGTTTTATGTCTCATTATTGTACCTGGCTGGGGATTCGCTATTAGTTACAACGTGTTCAGAATTTCAAACACTAAAACTTTTAGCCTCAAAAAGGGTACAACTGTGAGCCTGCATTTCATAAGTAACAGGTGACGTCGTTGGCACTGGCTCGCCATCAGACGAGAAAAACCCGGGAAAAGAAAGAGCTGTGTCGACCAGCCTAAACCAGGTTGTACCTTCTAATGGTTCAGGTAAAGCAACACTTACAGATTGGTCAGATGCATTGAAGGCCATAAATATATCGCTTTGAGGCTTGAGATTCTCAGTGATTGATCCACTTTCCTCTTTATCAGCTCTCAGCATCACAGCCAGGAATTTGCAAGAAGGATCTTCCCAATCTGGTGGTGATTGGTTATTATCAAACCAGTCTATGTTTTCTCCCTTAAGAAAGTTTCTGCTCTGGAAAAGGTCGAAACGCCTTGACCTAAATGAACTCAAAAATGTGATGAACTGTGTGGTTTGAGTACCAAAATCGGTCTTTAGTGAATCCCAATTGAATGACTTCCTGTCTTTGAATGCCACAGATCCCCCTGAAGATTGGCCGCACTCATCTCCCATGTTAAGAACAGGAACACCAAGTGAAACAAACAACACAAATATAAAATTACGAATCTGTTTGAGTCGTTTTTCTAGAACTTCAATGTTACTTGTCAGTCCTTCTTCCCCACAATTCCAACTCAACTCTGAAGCTAACTTGCTGCTGCTAAAACTCACAAGGTCGACGAGAGGAAGGCCAACATTTCGAGCAATGAAGTTGAAAGAGAATGCAGGGCCTCGCCCATCTGAGAATACATCTCCACTCCCACAAAGCCGGGTTGCAAGGCTACTCACAAGACCTTCTCCCCTGAAAAATTCCTTTATATCATAACTGAATTTTGAATTCAGCTCTGCCCATCTCTTCCAGTGAGGGAAACGAGTTTCCTTTGGTACCAACTCCTGTGGATCCCAGAAGTCAGCAATTATTTTAGTTTTTGATAGAAGCGGATCAAAAGCAATTGCTTCTACGAAAGGAGGGCGAGACAACAATTCACCATGATGTCCTTGCAGCAAAGATGAAGCATTTATGAAACAAAAACCATCTATATGAAACTCGGTCACCCAATATCGAAGACTATCCAAAAGTAATTGCTGCACTATGGGATGATTGCAGTTCAGAGCATTTTTTCCTTCCGAATCTGCGACCCTATTCACAAAATAGTAACATGAGTCATCAATCCCTTGGAATGCTCCATCCATGGCAGTGTGAGTAAAAACAACTTCCAAGATGACCTCTACTCCATTGGCGTGCAGTTCTTTGACCATCTCCTTCACGGAGCTGAGAGCAGAAATGGAAGCCCCAGAAGGAACATAAATGTTTGTTGGTGAGAAGAAGTGAAAGGGAAAATATGGTCCGTCTTTCTCATCAAATGGAAAGATTGGCTCTAGTAGAACCGCATTCACTCCCAACTTCTTAAGATGCAACAACTTCTGGGTCAAACCAGAAAATGTACCAGCAATATCTATTGGAAGCTGACTTGATTTGTCGACAGTAAAATGTTTCACATTCAATCGATAAACGAACAGTTTCTCCATTGGCAAGTTAGGACGAACTTCCCCATCCCAGGAAAATGCGGGAACATTGCATATTTTCCCAAGAAAATTTGAAGGCAATCCAAGTCCCTGACCGCGAGTTTTAGGACTAGATGCTGTAAGGATCTTAGCATATGGATCCACAAGAACCCGACTTACCTCAGCTTCATCTGGATTTTCATGAAACTTGGACCCCTTGCATCGATAACCATAGCTCACGAAGTTTGAAGCACCTTCAAATGAGGCATGCCAAATATTGCCCGATCGGTTAACATACGAATCTAAATCTAGCTCTAATACAGGTTTTTCCGATGTGCTGTCATTGTACAGACATAAAACTACACTTTCTGAACTGCTTGAGAAAATGGAAAAATTTATGGAACCATCACCTGAAATGGAAAGACCGAGCGGATTTGGATAACCTCGACCAAACCCAACAGGTACAGAAAAGCTAGTCTTCCTATGACTTTTTATTTCAGAGCTGCCTGAATCAACACCCACTGGATATATTAACAGAAAAGAAAGGTAGAAAGGATCGTGCTTAGCATCAAACTCCAATTCAACAGCAAATTTCCCTTCAGAAGTTCTTAAAAAAGGGGTTTCCGTTGCTCCAATTGTCACCTCTGGGAGTATACTCTGAAAGTTGGGAGTTACAATAGCTGAATTAGATCTATAAACCCCCCAACTAAGCAGCAGTGTTTCATCAATGCTCGGTAGTTTCAAGGAAGAAATTTCAATATTGACCATAAAACCAGACCCTGTCTTTCCAACAAAAACATTAACCAAATCCCCAAACTCCGTCCTAAACAAATAAGTTGCAACCTTTCTGTCTTCCTCAGTTTTACCACCAGTACCAAATTTCTGTCCACTTTTCCCAACCGAAATTCCAGATGGAGCATATGCTTTACAAACGTTCCGGTGCAAAGATTTTACAAAACCTACTTTACTTTCTCCATGAGCTTGCATTCTAGCCTCATCCAATTTACCAGACTGATAATTCATCTTCTGTCCATATGTATGGTAATCATTTACAGCCAGTTTGAATGATTCAGTACCTCCACGATTATATCCACAGAATGGCTGTATGAGTGAAGACAGGAAAGTTGCCATCTATAACTACAAATGCATCTAACTCGAAGAAAGATAATTTCCAACCTGAAATTGATCAAGTGTTCTGTGCCAAGCAAAAATCAACCATCAATTTTGTTTCTGGAAAACACCACAGCTCTTAGACACAACGCAACAGTATCCATCAAATAAACAATAGGATCATTAGTTAGTTCCTACAAGAATGTCATTTTCTCCTCAACCAACGCTATAAGTTGACGTGTTAAATTTCACGAATCAAATTAATATCCAAATACATCATAATATACATTGAATACAGCCTAATCTATCCACTTTATGTAAATCAAAATCTCAGGACGGAAAGAAAAAAAGTCATCAGAAATCAAATTTGAGCAATACACATAAGGAAAAAGCTTCAAAAGATTGAGAAACAATGTTAAAAAACCGAGTTCGAGAATCTGAACTTACATTTCTCTGATTTTGCTCGCTGTGCTGAAGAAAATCAAAGAAAAAAACATGAAATAGAGACGAAGGAAGGAAGAATGTGGGCCGTTTTTTTAGGTCAGGATGATCGAGATCTAAGCACCGATAATGGAAGGTAATGCGATGGAAACGGAATGTTGGAGAAGGACAGGAGCGAAGGAGAGTGAGTTTCTGCAACTCTGCCTCGTCTTCTCGTGAGGAATCAACCAGCGTTCAACTTTCCATCCTGTCCGTTGGTTTTCTTTTATTTTTTTATATTTTTTTTAAAGGTATTATTATTATTATTTGTTTTTTTTAAGATTTTAGATTACTTTTTCTCTATAAATGAAAAAGGAGTTTCCTTTTTTCAGGTCTTTTCCTCAAGCTCAACCATTTTTAGCTGTGGGGTCCACGCTTCTCACAAACATTATTATTATTAATTTATTTAAATATTTTATATAAAAAATAATAATATAATAACATTAATATACTCTGTAAAACTGATCCAAAATACGACCCACTTGAACTATCTAACCAAAATTATAAAGATTGAGTTGAGTTAGATTTTTTTTCGATTAAATTTTCGATCCAAAATACGACCCACTTGAACTATCTAACCAAACATTTTTTCTTGTTAGTCGAGCTTTCTACAAAAAAAAAAAAAAAAAAAAAAAAACGATGCGAGTTTGTATTCTCTTATCTAAAGTTCTTCCCCGTGTATTCACTCTTCATCATAGGTGGTTCAGTTATGCTCGATGCCATAAAATGATTGAGAACTATGACGGGTCAATCCAAAATTTCAGTTTGTGTGGGCCATAAATCATTGGGCCACTGGACATTTCAGAGGCCGGCCCACCCAAAATCCTGGGAAATATGGGCCGAGCCGGGCCGGAGCCGAATGATTGATTTGGTGGGTCACGTGTTGTTTACACAGTCGAAGATATTAATTCGAAAAAGCGCATATTAGAGTAATGAGAAAACTATTTCTTATCATGCGCAGGGCGTATTTTGCATCTTGCTCACCTAACCAACTCATATCTCTCCGTGTGAAATCGCTCCTTCCACGAACATAAAAACTCTGCAGACTGTTTTTCTTCGGCTTTTCTCTCTCTTTCTCTCTCTCTCTCTCTTGCTGTGGAAATTTAGGGTTTTTTTTTCTTCCCACTCTTTTACTTCGTGTTCTCATCACTGAAACCTTATTTTTTCGGACGGGTTTTGCTTTCCAATGTCTGTTAATTACTTGAAGTTCTTTTGTCGGTGCAACAACTTCCAATTCTTCGGGCGATTTCTGCTGATTGGTGGCTTTGTTCTTCCAATTGAGTTGAAATAGTGGGTTTCTCTGTTCAATCGAAGCCCTCTGTGGTTGTGCCTATGGCGCCGAGTCGAAGAAAGGGCGCTGGTAAAGCTGCTGTGGCAGCCGCCTCGCTCCGGCAGTGGAAAGTTGGGGATCTTGTGCTGGCTAAAGTGAAAGGATTCCCTGCTTGGCCTGCTACGGTATGGTTTAGTTTGTTGAACTTCGTATGTTAGTTTTGGATGGGATAGTGTTTTCTTCTGTGCTTTAGTAAGGGTTTTGGATTGCATGTTTTTTGGGGCATTTGGCTTTTGGGGTTGACTAGTGGTCTGGCACGGCTTTGGAGATAGTTTAGCAAGATTGTGGTGGTTCTGATTGAGAAAAGCTTTTAACTTTATGGATATTTGATGGGTTCTTATTGCACAATTCGTGAACTCATGGAATATCAGTTCGCAGTTTTAGGGGATACGATGGTTTTGTGGGCTATAATTATTTGGACGGGTTTTTAGGTATTATGTAAACGATTGATAAACAATGGAATTTTTTTTTTTGATAAGATAAACAATGGAATTTATACAAATTGGAAATTTCCTTTTTTTAAATTTCTTGTTTACTATTAATATTTTTCGGTTGGAAAATAGGAGATGTACTGATTGTTTGTGGGGCTTAAAATTTACCAACAAGCAAACTGACACGATGAAGATGTTGGAAGTGGAACGATCACATGACACCTTACTGTGAATTCCCAACTTTCAGTTTTGTGTTGCTAATTTCAGCGTTGATTATTTTTTGTCAATATTTATGGATCATTTGTTTCTAATCTTTCTGTCCATTTTCAATAGTTTAGGGATAGTAAAGATATTGGATTTTGTGTTTTGATGTGCATGCTCATTTTGATGACAGGTGAGCGAGCCAGAGAAATGGGGTTATTCAGCCGATTGGAAGAAAGTTCTTGTCTATTTCTTTGGAACCCAGCAGATGTGAGTACTCAATACATTTTCAATGCTTCTGACTTGAATTTCTTTGGAACGTTATTTCGTTATTAGAAAAAACTTTTCAACTTTGACATCAATTTTTTTGGGGAAGTTGCTGAATCATTGTGTTTGCTTGTTGGCCTCACTATTTATGGTTTTTTATTCTATTGCTATTCATACTGGTATAAGTTCTAAATTGGCGATCCTTAGTTATTTGTTCACCATCAAATATTGTTCATTGGTCCTTTACTTTCTTGTGATGTGGAGCCAATCCATATTAACCGATTACTTGTTTTGGACCAATTAACCAATGTGTCAGTTATCGAGGAATATGAGTTGATAGTTGACATAGATGAGATGAGTTGGAGGTAGAAGTTAGGAGTGTAATGGGTTCTTAAAGAAGGAGATTACAATTTGTAGCAAGTTCTTATATGGGATGTTAAGTTTCATGAGTCGGTTGAACTTGATCTCGTTTCTTATTACCAATGATGGACATGTTATTTTGAGAATGGAGAGATGGAGTGAGTGATTAACTTCTTACATTCATGTGCTCCCAGACCAGTTTAGATAGGAAGCTTGTGGTAGTAGGGTGATTTAGGTTTCCACCTACACAACTTTCACTTTGAAAGAGATTAAAGGAGGTGCTTAGTTTTAAGACTCCAGTTCATTGGCATTCTCGACACTCTTCTAGGGTGGAGGGCTACATTCTAGAGGGGTTTTTGGTAGGGAAGGATAATATTTTAAAAATACATTTATAAAAAAGTGAAAAATTCCCCCGCAGAGAACCCAATCCTTGCGAATTCCTCATGGTAAATTCCTTCTCCAATCCATGTCAAAATAAATGGAGAATTTTGCGAAGATGAGGATATAAATGGGTGACAGGCCTGTCCCTACCTGCCCCCATTGGCATCTCTACAACCTCCATAGAAATGGAGGAATGCCTCATGATCTGGTTTGCAGTATTCTCTTCGATGCATAACTATCCATGTAAAATATTTGACCTTTTTTAGGAGTTTGACCTTCCTCAATGAGGAAAATAAAATGAATTGAGGTGCCAATTTGACCATAACTCAACTGATTAATGCATATATTGTTTACCAAGATGTACAAGTTATGAATCCCCCAACCCTCATTGTTGTTGGAGGGCCATGCCAAATATGAGGGAAAAAGAAAGACTTGTAGGACCTGCGAACTAGGGGGACATGACCAAGACCACTTAGTAATCCTTCAAGAAAGGAAGTTGGTATAGTTGAGGGATGAAAGAGCAATCAACAATCCTCTAACTTGGGTGGAAATCTTTGCTCATGTTATGCGAAGTTTTTAGATCTTTAGAGGCTTGGGTAGGGATTTGAGCAAGGTGTGGTCCTTGCTAGTGCTAAGTTCCATGTTTTTCTTTGGCTTCGGTTATGAAGTATTTTTGTGAATATTTGTTAGGTTTTATTTTGTTTAACTGGGGTCCCTTCCACTAGTGGTGCTCCCTTTTGTGAGCTGGTTTTTTTGGATGACCGTGTGTTCTTTCATTTTCTCACCCCGATAGGTTGGTTATTTATTTTTTATTTTACAAAACTTTTACTATCTCCATTCTCGAGTGATGGTTTAGATTGGTCACCAATATATGGTAGTCATTATTTGTGGTTAGAACTTAGCAAGATGACTTCAAGAGACCATAAGCTTATTTATGGTGTGGGAAATGTAAAACCACTAGCCCAATTACTTCTACACCAAATTCTCTAGAATATGTTCAGACATAATTAAAGATGATACTCTGGCATGTTTCTTTATATTTTAGAATGGTAAACTCAGTACCTATGTTAAAGCTTTTTTTAGAAATCTAGAGTTTACCCCAATGATGGATATTGGACCTGCAAGTCTTCTTACTGGTTACCGGTCAACTTTTGTTTGTAATATTTGAAATATTGATTCCTTACTAATGAGTTAGTGCAAGGTGTAGAGTGAAGAAGAGGAAGGTGCGACCTTGGAAGATTTCTTTCGTTTTCACCTTCAACATTATTGACCCTTGCATTTAGGGTTATTATTATTAAGTAATCTGAACGATATCTTTCACCTTCAGCCACCAACCATTTTGTGAGATCCCACATTGGTTGGGGAGGAGAACGAAACATGGGTGTGGACACCTCTCCTTAGCAGACGCGTTTTAAAGCCTTGAGGGGAAGCCTGAAAGGGAAAGCCCAAAGAGGACAATATTTGGTAGCGGTGGGCTTGAGCCGTTACAAATGGTATCAGAGCTAGACACCGGACGATGTTGCAGCGAGGAGGTTGTTCCCCGAAGGGGGTAGACACGAGGCGGTGTGCCAGTAAGGACGCTGGCCCCCGAAGGGGGTGGATTTGGTGGGGGTCTCACATCGATTGGAGAAAGGAACGAGTGCCAGCGAGGACGCTGGGCCCTGAAGGAGGGTGGATTGTGAGATCCCACATTGGTTGGGGAGGAGAACGAAACACCCTTTATAAGGGTGTGGAAACCTCTCCCTAGCAGACGCGTTTCAAAGCCTTGAGGGGAAGCCCAAAAGGGAAAGCCCAAAGAGGAATATCTGATAGCGGTGGGCTTGGGCCGTTACACATTTTCTCCTCTGGTCTTCTTCGCCAATTCCTTGTCAACCTCGCCATTTTTCTTTTTTTGCTTTGGTCTAATCGTGGTTAGCTCTCTCTCAGCAATCTCTTTTTCTTCTTTCCCTTTGATAAGCTTTCTCTTTGTCCGTGTCTCTCTATCTCTCCCTCATTGATTCTTATCTCTCTCTCTCTCTCTCTCCATCTCACTCTTAGTTTTGGTATATAATTAGTCTCTCGCTATCTATCCAACTCTTTTACAATTTTTAAGTACTGTTTAAAATAGGGCAATTAAACCTCATTTCTTTCATTGAAGTTTTCTTATTGTGTATATAGTCACGTTCCTTTATTTTTATGTACTTTTAATACATAGTCCACCTTGCAAAAGAAATAAAAGGAAGCCCATACTTTTTTTTGCGCATTGCGCTTTAGTGAGCCTCAAGCTCTAAAAAACATTGTTGGCTTCCTTACAGATTTAAAGAAGGGCTAATGAACACTTATGATTGACTGCTGGATAGGAATATCCTCTTATTTAATTGAAGACGTTGTCTACATTATTAGGCCTGGGAGGTTTTGGGTTGGGAAACTTCAGGAAGCGGAGTGTGATGCCTATACCTAAAAGGATGTGGTTGTATTCCCTGGAACCACAGGTTCTTTAGCACAAGAACATTCACAGTAACATTTAAACTGGGGTAATGAAACTGTATTATATTCTATAAAGATTTATGGCTCGAGAACTGACTACCCTTTGATTCCCAAGATCTCATTTAACTGGGCTTATGGTAGCAATGTTAGTCTCTTTTTCGGAATTGCAGTATCAATATTTCTCGTATTTTCTTCTTTTTGCCCTTTTGCTTGGTTGCACTTATTGAGTCTGAAGGAAAAATGATTTGGACATGGCGAACCTGAAAATTTATGTTACTCATCAATATTTCTTGCAGAGCTTTTTGCAACCCTGCTGATGTCGAGGCATTTACTGAAGAGAAAAAGCAATCTCTTTTGGTTAAACGTCAAGGAAAGGGAGCTGATTTTGTTCGTGCTGTACAGGAGATCATTGATTGTCATGAGAAGTTAAAAAAATGTGATAATAATGATGAGGTAATCTCATCTGATGATGTAGCTCGAGTAAATGGGGGTAGTGTTGTAGATTCATCTGCCAACGTTGGATCAAAAGATGAAACGGAACCTCCTTTAGCAACTAATAACAATGTGCAGTCAAATAATTCACTTTCTTCTAGAGACACGAGTGAACCAGTTTTACCTATACAAATTGTTTTGGCTAGCGAACAAGGTAATTCTTTGCTTGATAAAGAGGCCCTGCAGGATGAATCTACTGATGCTGCTGCTTCCGAGCAACCCTTTCCTGCTAGTACCTCCTCAAGAAAAAGGTCTGGTGGATCAAGATCAAAAAGCACTGTCACAAAGAGGAATGCATCTGTTCAGAGATCTAGAAGCTCCTCTAGAGTGGGGTCGCGCAGGTTACAACGCTCGGCAATTCCATTTAACAGTGGGGACAAAGTGACCAATAACATTCCTGAAGAGTTATTGAGACAGAACAAGCGAAACAGAAAGTCACCTGATGGATCTGACTGCGATGATGCAACTTCAGAAGCTTTGATTTCAAATGTTAGCATTGAAGATAATGCTTCTGAAATTGTTACAGCTGACTCTGATACCTATAGCCTGAACGAATGCAGCACTATTGATTCTGGGTGTAAACTGGAGCACTCTGACACTGCTGTAGAGTGTTTGGAGAGAGAGGATGAGTTTGGCAAAGGACTTGATCTCCACATAAAGGCTGTTGTCATCAAGAAGAAAAGGAAGCCAATGAGAAAACGAGTGATCAATGATGCATCCAAAGATAATGGAGGTGCTCAAGACAAGCAGGAGATAATGGAGGCTGTGGTGGATGACTCTAACCAATGTTTACAAAATGATTGTGAAAATAGGACAGAAAGATGTTCCAAAGAAGATGGGGACGAACATCTTCCATTAGTGAAACGAGCTAGAGTTCGGATGAGCAAATTATCATCTTCAGAAGAATGTAAAAGACATTCAGATACAGAAGAACATAACCAAAAGGAAGCAGTAGCTATCAATCTTACTGGAAAAGTTGAGATTGATTCAAATTCTGCTGATTGTAGTATTGATAGAGGCTTGGATACAGAAAATGGTGTTCCTAATCACACATCACCTTCTAAGGTCTGCACTCAATTTTCTTCAAATTGGTCTCAGCTTTGTAATTTAAAGAAAGACCAATCGTTTTGTTGCTCAGTTGATGGGGAGTCTGTTTTACCACCATCCAAACGCCTCCATCGTGCTTTGGAGGCCATGTCAGCTAATGTGGCTGAAGAAGGTCAGGCTGCTGCTGAAACCACTATATCAATGCGAACTTCTATGAACGGGTTCCTCATAACTTCTACATGTAGTTCCTCTCATTTCCCAATGGAAATCAAGGAAGGCAATTGCTTAGGGCCGCAAAGTAGAACTTCTCGTGATGACCCCTTTGAAATGGAAGACGAACGATTCTCCATTAGTGTGAATCACACAATCACCGAGGAAAATGGAAAACCACCTTTAAAAGTAGACTTTGGTCATAAAGCAGATCAAAATTCACAGAGTCAACGACATGATTTCAAGGATGCTCTCATATTGGAAGGTGGGGGAAAACATATTGATATTGCAGACCATCGAGATCCACAGTCAGGCTGTCATTCAGATAGAACAGTAGTTCATGTTAATAGTGTGAAAAAGGAGTCTCCTTCGAGAAAACTGGCTGATGTCAGATCTAATTGTGACGAAATGGTTCAGTTACTTCCTCTGGAGAACAAAGGAAACACTGTTATTGCATGTCCACATATTGTTTTATCTGAAAATCCTGAGGAGCATTTGGAATCTTCAGAGAACATGGTTCGTGGACTTGTTGCTGGTCCCAGTGATATTGCTAGGCTTTCACATCATAATGGATCTGATGAAGTGAAGTGTGGTGCAGATGACAACATGGTTGCTACGTCCCCGAAGGCTGCACCTGCTGAAAATTGTGAAGAGACCAACATGTAAGCAATTTTATTTTTTATATCACTTTGTTTTGCAGGAATTTTAATAGAATTAAACTTGAAATTCTCAATATATGCCTCCTTGCAATTCCCATGAATTGGTTCAACTTTTCATATTTCTTCCTCATCACCGACTCCGCTTCAAAGGCAATGGCATTTTATGCTTCTCCCATGTCCATTCCTGACATTCATTTTCTTCATCATATATCAATCATCTGTTAATGCTGATTCTGATACAAATCTCAGATTCATCAATTTTGGATGCTCGATGTGGAGGAAAGTCAAATATGTAAAACTAGATTTTTTTTAGGGATTGTGTTTGGTCAAACAACTTAGTGTTCAATAGTTATTTATAAAAAAATTATATTGGATAATTTTTCTGCCCGGCCTTTTCTAAATACTCATTTTATTCTTCTGTCCTAGGCTTGATGTGAAAGAGGTAAACGGTAGAGATTCGGTGAACAATCAGCCATCTCCCTTTTCTGGTGATCGCGTTGTCCAAAAGGATGTATCAGAAGTACAGTCCAGTCTGTCTGTTTCATGCACGGACAATTCTCTTACAATGGATCTAGTTGATCCTATCTCTATTTCAGATAGGCATGGTTCTTTAAACAAAAGTATCAGTTTTAGTCCCAATTTTCATAAGAAAAGTGTGGGTGTTCTGGAGGAAGTTAAATTTGAATCTGCAGTGACTCTAAAGTTAAAACCTATGGGCAAGGATGTGGAAGCGCATGCTGCTCTTTCATCCTTCGAAGCCATGCTTGGGAACTTAACCAGGACAAAAGATAGCATTGGTCGAGCGACACGTGTAGCTATTGAATGTGCAAAGCTTGGTGTCGGCTCTAAGGTAATATAATTTCTTTTGTGGATTCTTGTTGCTTCACTTTCTAGTTGTTTTCCTTTCCAGTGCTAACTACATTCATTTCGTATCTCCTGGTTTTTAAGGGACACTGACACAACTGGAATTGGTTTCCAGATATGTTTCAATTGAACTTTTGTTTGAAACAACTGGAAAAATTTTCTGAAAATAATGGCCAAACAAGTTTTGATTGATTATTCAAGGACCAAGATTGTAGACACATTGATGTTTACAAGTACAATTAATTATATCGTATGAAGAATTGAACTATGTTCGAAAATTTCAAATGCTGCGCTATTGGGCATTTTTGAATAATGTCTTTTCTCAACTTTTAGCTATTATTTGTGACTTCTTTTTCATTAGTTTGAATCAAAATTTTCTCTAGGTGGTTGAAGTTCTCACCCGGACTTTGGACACGGAATCAAGCTTGCATAAAAAGTTGGACTTGTTCTTTCTTATTGATTCAATCACGCAGAGCTCTCAGAATCTAAAAGGCAAGTCATTTGACCTTAATTCTCTTCTGGGTGTGTTATAATGTTATGATTTAATGAAGATTTTTTTTTTCTTCTTAACTTTATATGAAAGATGTTTCTTAATGCTCTAGGCAATGTTGCTGATATTTATCCACCAGCCATCCAGTTGGTTCTCTCACGACTCCTGGCTGCTGTTGCTCCTCCCGGAAGCAATGCGCAGGAGAATCGTAAACAGTGCATTAAGGTCTTGATAATTCTAATTTCTTGGAATGATATTTCGTTTGCTCTCTTCTTTCAATACCCATGTTTTGGTTTACTCACCCTTCATTGTCTGCTGCAGGTTTTAAGGCTATGGTCACAGAGAGGGGTCCTTCCAGAACCAATAATTCGTCATCATATGAGAGAACTGGAGTCACTAAGTGGAAAATCATCCGTTGGTGCCTACTCTCGGCGTTCATCCAGAACAGAGAGGTCATTAGATGATCCTCTCAGGGAAATGGAGGGCATGCTTGTTGATGAATATGGAAGGTTTGATCATATATTCAACTTTTCCCAAAAAGTTTTTTATTAAAATAACCTTTAACTGCTAGAATGTATCCATTTATAATTTTTACACTATTGCAGCAACTCGAGTTTTCAAATTCCTGGTTTCTGCATGCCCCAAATGCTTAAGGACGAAGACGAGGGAAGTGATTCTGATGATGGAAGTTTCGAGGCTGTTACTCCCGAGCATACATCTCAAGCTTGTGATGAACCCGAGACTGTTCGTGTTATGGAGAAACATAGGCATATCCTGGAAGATGTTGATGGTGAGCTCGAAATGGAAGACGTTGCTCCCCCTTGTGAAGTTGAAATGAGTTCCTCTAATTCCATAGTTGTAAATGCCATTGAGGCTGTGCATAATAAGTTTGCGCAGCATTTTTCTCCACATATGCCTCCTCCACTCCCTCAAGATGTGCCACCATCATGCCCACCACTTCCATCATCCCCTCCTCCCCAGCCTCCGCCTTTGCCCCCCTCCTTCTCCAGGAGTGATTCATGTGCCAGTGATTTCGAGTTGGAGCGCTCCTATATGGACACAAATGTTAGCTTCTGTTCTTTTCATTCTACATAAAATTTTCTAATTCTTTCCCCTAATGGTTATGATATAATGCAGAATGTTCAAGATAATTCGATGCAACTGGTGGGACAATCATCAAATACATCTGGGACTACACAAAGAACAAGTGATGCAGTACATTACCCTGCTTCATCAAATGCATCTGGGTCTAGTCAAAGAACAAGTGATGCAGTACATTACCCTGCTTCATCTAATGCATCTGGGATTACTCAAAGAACAAGTGATGCAGTACAATACCCTGCTTCGGAACGGAGAGATCTTCAGATGCAGATGCCCGAATCTACTTCTCGTTCTTTCAGCAATATCCCTGCTAGAGTTTTGAATAATGGCCAGCATGATGATTCTACTGCATTGCACAACAGTGGTTACCCCTTAAGACCACCCCATCCTCCACCACAAGATCAGTTTACCTATGTCCATGGAGATCACCGCATGAAGCCTCGATGGGAGGACCCTCCTGCTTCTTATTCAAGTAGATTCCGCTATGCAGAAGATACTGATGGCGAGTACTTCTACAATGACCACGAAAGAATGAGACATTACTCCTATGAACCACATGAGAACTGGAGGGTTCCGCGACCGTTCTATGGTAAAATTTGTAGCATATATGACAGATCAATATGAGAAATACTTGGATTTTGTTTTCATGGTATCCATTTACCTCTTTTAATAGATACCCTGTCTCTTTCTTTGACATAGGTTCTCGCTATCATGATAGAGGTAGAACATCCTATGGTCCTGTTTCTTGCGGTGGAACTCCATGTGAACCAACAAGATTACATAGCCAGAGGTGGAGATTTCCCTCTCGAGATATAAACAGTAGAAGCTCAATGCCTTATAGACAACCTTATGATGGCCCCGTGCGTGTTTCAAATAGAGGTGACCGACTTATTTTATAGCCATTCTTTTCATCCATATATAAATCTTAGAATATAGTTATGATTCCATTTGACATCAATTATGTCACTTCTAGTGTAAAAAAAACATTAAGCCACCACCGCAAACCCCAGTTAGATTCCGGCAAACCCGGTTAGTTTCAGGCATGATACACTTTTTAGTTCTTGGGAGAACCCAAGTACTTTCTATCGGATATAGGAGCGAAACAATCAACCTATTGATATTGAAAGTGCCAAAAGATTCTTCCAATGTATCATTTTTGGGTCCAATGAAATTCACAAGTATAGGAAGAAACTCTGTCAAATAGAGATTTTTTTTTCTTTCGACCATCTTTTCGATTGTTAATACGATATAAAGGATCGCTACTACAAATAGTACTACACCCTTGATCGTGAAATATCGATTGCTTGTTGAACCCTGTGAATTGCATGGAAGTAGGATACTCCAAATTCGGGAGTCCTAAGAGTTTTATAAAATGAATGTATTCTTTTATCAGTGTTAACTGCTTGGATTGGACAGTTTGTTCATTTATTCTCTGTATTTCAGGTCCTAGCTTTTGGCGACCAAGATGAAGAAACACGATCTAATTTACTAGAAATGGTAACAAATTGTTATAAAGTTCGTCGTCATCATCATTGTTATTATTAATATTAAAGTTTTGCGCTAACTGCGTAAACCATTGGGGGTTGCAGGTAGAAACGATTTTTTAGCTTACTCCGCGAGATGTTGGCACGGTTCTTAGAAGGTGCAAACAACGTCGGAATCCACGTGTGCTGATGATGTACATAGGTAATATATCATCCTCTCCTCTCATGCAGATGCTGGGCAGGTAGGCTGGAACCGCTGTAGAGATGGGTTGTGAGAACTGTAATTACGTAGGCTGTTTATGCAGTTTTTTCCAATTCTCTTTTAATTTAGAACCTTTGAGTCCCCAATTTTTTTAGCATAATCTATCACTTGGAAACCCCTTCACTGGGTTGTTTATCAATATACAAGCGCAGTTGTTTAAAACAATTCTTACCTCCTTACCTCCTCATGCCTTAGTAGTTTTGGAAAAACTTAGCAGGAATGGAAAATTCATCCATTAAAAACGAACTCGTATCGATGCTTCTCTACGACAACCCAGTCTTCTCCTCTTATCCTTGCCCATTTGATTTTTTTTCATACCTCACAGTATAATGTAAGGTATTATGTTAGCAGCTACTTCTTGTTCAACATTAATGTTTGCAACTTTTGTACATTCATTTATATATAGATCTTCCTCTTCATGCCTCCTGTGAGTATTCTGGTGGACGTCTTGTTGAGTAGGAATTTTCTTGAATGGGTTAAGGGAGGCTGTCTTTAGATAAAGACGTGTCAAATGTTGAATAAAAGAACAGAACGTACGACTGTAGTACCCTACTTTTAGTTTTTGAGTATTGTGTTTAGCAAGATTTTGATCCCTTGAACCGATCTAATATTCCATGTTTGTCTATGAAGAACAGATCTAATTATACTTGTGTCTATAATTGATTTATTCAGTATTATCGATCGGGCTTCATTGGAAAGTGTTATAAGATCTCGTACATTGGAATTGAATCTATTAGTGTGGAACGTTTTCTTTTCTAAGTGAAATCTCCTAGTATATGATAGAGTGAAAAAATGCTCTCGTTGTTGTGGAATAACAAGCCTGCTCGCCCAATACTTACTGTTCCCTTGATCTAAAACAAAGTGCGTAAAGGGGGTTGAAGTGAGCAACGGAGGCCTCCTCTCTCGATCTGAAATTAAGGGTGCAAAGGGGGTCGAGGTGAGCGATGAGAAGAGAGAAAAAAGAACGAACAAATACAATTTTAATTTTAATTTTTTAAAATACTAATTAATAGACAAAAATTGTCGCATTAGCTTTTGTTAGAATTAATTAGATATGAATTAAAATGTTATCGAACCTAAAACTCAAGAATTAAAACCTGAGTTAAAAACAAAATTGCTATCAAATTCAAACTTGAAAGTGTATTTTTTTTTTTATATTAAATGCGTTAGAATGAATAAATAAATAATTATGTAATAATAAATTAGAAAAAGATTACCATAATTTTCATTTTATTTCATCTCAGGGTCACTAGAGAATGTTTGGATGTTCATTCCTTACCATGAAAATAAATTTTGAGTTTTAGCTTACATTTGATCAAACTTTTACTCAATTCAACTCCCCATTAAGCATTAAGCAATTAGGTCACAAACCAGTTGGGAATTCATTGGGACCCCTTAACGGATCGATTCGAAACGAAATCCTTATTGAGCGATCCAAGTCTTTCCTTGATCTTTTCTCTTCTTCCTTTTCACATTCATTGATTGCAATCGCCGAAGAGGAGCAAAAAGATGGGTGCGTCTCATTCAGTGGCAGAGAAATCCATCCATGAATTCACAGTCAAGGTTTTAATCTCCCTTCCCCACCCCCCACTACTCCATATCTCTCTTTTTTGCCTTTTTCTGTCTCGATCTGTGTTTCGTCTCTTTCCTCAGAGGGACCTCCATTCTTTTAGAGCATCTTTTTTCTTAATGAGATCGTGCTGGTGGAGCGCAGGATTTCAAAGGCAACGACGTAAATCTCAATGACTATCAGGGGAAGATCCTTCTTGTGGTTAACGTTGCGTCTAAATGGTTTGTTTGTCGCCTTCTTTTGTGGATTGTTTCTCTGTGGGTCTCCGATGTTTGGCTTGATTACTGAGCATTGTACTTGCTGTCTGTTTTCGCATCTGAACAGTGGGCTTACAGATTCGAATTACAAGCAGTTGACTGAACTGTACAACCGATACAAGGATCAAGGTTTCGTTTCCCCCTTTTTGAGTTATTCATTTGGTTTTAAAAATCAACTGTGAGCCCGTTTATCATCAACTGTTCATAGCTTTTCCTGCTGCTTGATGAACTGAATTCAATTAAATTGCATATATAATTAGTGTCTATAATTGATTTCTTCCTAATTGCTACAAGATCTCGTACATTGGAACCCATGGTTATGGAACCGAATCCATTAGTATGGTACATTTTCTTTTCCAGGTGAAATCTCCTAGTATATGTATGAAAGAGTGAAAAAATGCTTTCGTTGTTGTGGAATAAACCGCCTTCGTATTTTAATGCATTAGAAAAAGAAGAAAAATATCAAAGTATGATGAGCAAGGATTTTGTGAACCACACTAACCATTTAAAAGAAATCAAAGAGAGAAGTTATAAATCTTAAAACAAGGAATCTACCGGGGCCCTATAGTTGTAGTGCGTGTCTGAGCCCTGTCCTGAGAAAAGACAGGCCTTACTCCACAGACACTCCTCTCGCAAGAAACAACAACTTCATGTGCAGTTAAGCTTTCTCACGAATGGTCTGCTCAATGAAAGGAATTGTGAGAGAATAATTTTGCTAGATGGGAGAAGGAAACGAGGAAGATATTTTTTTTCATTTTTGGAGACAAAAGCTTTCTACAAAGGCCATTCTCTGTTTTTCTCTGTAGTTTTTCAAAAAGGTGTTCTGTGTGGGTTGGTATTTGTTTTTCCATTCTGCCCTGTTGCACTGTGGAAGATTCAAAATTAGAACACCTTGAACTACCAAAGGGCTAGAGAATGAGTCGAAGCCATGGACACCCACTTAGAATTTAATATTTTACGAGTATCTTTGGCAACTAAATATATTAGGGTTAGATGGTTGTCCCATGAGAATAGTCGACGAGCTGCCTTCAAGCTGGCCAGACACTCATGGAGAATATATGTATATAAACTGCTCTGTAAATACATCTAGTAGTTGTAAAAGGAAAGCGGTTTTGACTTCTTCACTCTGTTATTGAATTGTAAGAATAAAAAGATCACAAATTATATGATATATGTATATATCCCTGATGTTTTTCTTGGCTGATCCTTAATGCATTTTCTTTGCAACCTCGGTAATGGTATTGAAGCATTCTGTATCTTCTTTGGTTATTAGTTGTTTCTTTTATTTGGTTCTTACACTATAGATTTACTGTCCTCAGACTTTGAAATACTGGCATTTCCATGCAATCAGTTTCTGAAGCAAGAGCCCGGATCAAGTGAGGCGGCTCAAGAATTTGCTTGTACAAGGTACAAAGCAGAATATCCAATCTTCCAAAAGGTAATGATGCTTTTCTGATTATGTGCCATTAACTCGGTTATATTCAAATATCTGAACTGTGAATTTTTGTCCTTATGTTTTCTATGAAGATTTTGGATACATTATAATGAAGTTTCACCATTTGCTGAATTGATTACTTCCTATAATTCCTCATACGGCTTGATGCCATTGTTATTTGAGCAGCTTCTTGAAGTTCCTATGATTTAAACTATCACAATAGATAGAATTCATGCGGGGTACGAACGATAGAGTTTTTTTAACTTACTTTTAAACCAATGGACACGTTGGAAATATCAACATGTTGACAAAAATTCAATACCTTGTACACTTAGAATTACCATTTACTTAGAAGAACCAGTAATCTATCATCAGTAGGAACCTATTTCCCACTTCGAAAACCAAAGCAGAATAACAATTCCTTTTTTTTTTTTTCCTTTTTTTTTTTTTTTTTTTTTTTTTTTGCGTCGTACAGATACGTGTGAACGGGCCAGACACGGCGCCAGTCTACAAGTTCCTCAAATCAACTAGCATTGGGTTCTTAGGCACCCGGATAAAGTGGAATTTCACCAAGTTCTTGGTAGATAAGGAAGGGGTTGTCATCCACCGCTATGGCTCGTCCACCACTCCATTGTCTATTGAGGTACGTTGTCCTAAGCAACCCCATGAAGCTCATTTCCTTGAAAGTGAAACTGCTTAGTTGTTGATTGTATCATTGTTTTCCAATTACTGTCTCAGAGTGACATCAAAAAAGCATTGGGAGTTGCTTGAGTTACCTCTGACCTCATGCTTAATGTAAGTTCACATGAATTAAGTAATTGAAGACACTAATAGAATATAACCAAATGGTAAAGGTGTATTCTCCCTTGGCTGTAATTATTGTATTAGCAGTAATAGTCCAATGGGGCTGTCTGTGTGCGTGCGTGTGTGCGTGCGTGCGTGTTTCTTCTTGAATTTCGAGGGAATGTAAGTAGTGGCTATTCTTTGTGTTGTGTAATATTTTTGGAGGCTGTTATTTGGATATGTTTATTTGTTTGATTTGTATTAGGAAGTGCATTATGGATGACCAAGTTATCTTCATAATAATTGTTTTGCTATGATTATGCAAAGTTGTTTACGACGAATATCGAACACGAAGCATAGGTTGTTTTCAAAGTAATTTATATATTTCCATATGTGAAATAAATGTACGAACAGTTGCTTTAATTTAGGTTACCTTTATTCTCGATGTTATAATATATATATAAGCTCTAGTTCATGAGATGGCTTGAAAATATGTATTTGCTCAACCATGTGATCTAGTTCACGATGCCTCAAATGTGCATTGTCGGTGCATTCCCGATCTTGAACTGTTATACAAAGAACTCATTTCAACTCGTAACACTAAATGATCTTGCTTCAACATATTGGAGCCTTTATATGACTTTTGTCAACTTCTATTGAAATAGACTCGTTGTATCGAAATTAGATAAGGTATGCCTTAAGATGACCATTATAAAACACGAGAACGAGGTCTCTAAACAAAGACAGCAATAGAGGTCATGATTAGAAAGAGCTATAAAGCCTCGATTTTGATCCCCTTTAGTAATTTAGTATTCTCAAGATCGAGTGTGATGTGATAGATAACTTATCTCATTTGATTGCATACTTTGGTGGAAGAAAGAGAGAATGTATGATACACTAACCTTATGACTAAACAAGATAGTGGTAAGGTTCATTCACAACATTGTTCACCATAACGTTAGGAAGATACAAGTTCACAACGCATACTAGCCATGCATGCTGCTATTGAGTAGCATTACGAGTAACACAAAATCAACTTGAAAAAGAGACTATTGAAAGCTATAATATAATATTATGTAAATAACCGAGATAACTGGGGTTGGATCTAGGGTTTAGAGTTTAAATCCACACACTTGAAAGCTATGATGTTGGATCTAGGGTTCAGGGTTTAGGGTTTAAATCCACACCCTTGAAAGCTATGATGTAATTCTAGAGAAACAACTACGAAATACGAATTTGACTTGAAATCCAATAAAATCAAATCAGGATTATTGAGGTTGGATCTAAATATCAAAAAAACTAAATCTCACTCAACCCACGAACGTTCTTAGTTCGCTCAATCCAATAATGTCCGACATGTCGGACCAAGGGATGAATGGGAAGACTACAAAGGCACATTATTAGAAGCATCCATTAGAGATGACAATGGTAAATGAAAAGTCACTCTCAAGTGAGGTTTGTCAAGGAGACAACTTTGTCTACCTTGTTATCCATTGAACTACCAACATTCTCACATCCACCATACATTAAGTGTTAATTTTAAAATCTCTTCCAACACCACTGGACAACAACAATCTTATTTTTTTTATTTTTTTATTTTTTTATTTATTCATTAATTTTATTATTATTATTATTATTTTAGGTGGCATTCTTAGAATATCTTTTTTTTTTATTATTTTTTATAATTATTTTATTATCATATCTTTTAGAAAAGATATTTTAGTAGCACATATGTTTGAACATATTGTGTGTGTGAAAAGAGATTTTTAAATGTGATATAATATAAGAAATTAGAATAAAAATTAATTGATGAAATAAATAATATATTATAATTACTAGAATACACATTATTTTTTAATTAATATAACAACAATCAATAATAAATTCTAGTTTATTAGCTTATTTTAACAATTTTATGTATTATTTAAAATATTTACTAATTAAAAACTATGTTAAATATCAATAATTGTATTGAAGGTTAAAACAAAAATCATTAATATGGAACATTATTAAGTTACACAGTCATTTTTAATTAGAAATACAATTATTAATATTAAATTTTATTGTTACGGTATGGAATAAAAATATATTTTATTTTAGTAGTTTAATTGATATTAATTAATAATATTATGTAAAGTTAATAATTAATGAATTAAAGGGATTTTTAATAATTTATAATAAAAAAACACATTAACTAAAAAAAGTTGGTATAAATAATATATTTTAGTAGTAATTAAAATTAAATAATTAATTTTAGAAAATTAAATAATAAAAAAAATAGTAATTAAAATTACATAGCAAACTATATATAAATTTTTTATTGTATAAATATCATATGCAAGAAATTATTAATATGATATTTCTAAATAGTTCACAAATTATTGGTTATGTAAATAAGGTAGGAAGAACAAAAATGAACGGCCAACCTTAGGGCTTACATGAATCGACGACGGGTTAAATAAAATATATAGTAAATATCGTGTAAGTTAAAATCATCTCAAGTATCCGTTAATGTGACTATTAAGTTTGAAATTGAGTTAACCCTAAAAGGAGGATTACAAGCTCGAGGCTCGATGAAACGAAAAGTTTCGAGTGTCTTCTTGAATAGTTATATCGGCTCATAGGTGCAAGACGTAATTTGTGTTGGGGAAGGGGCGACGATTCCTTGATGACAACATTCTAGATGCTTGAGCGATAAAGTTCCATCGACGTAAAAAGAAATAGTCAGTTTTTTGTTTGAACAAGAGGATTCTAGCCATCGAAACCATTTCTATCCTATAGCCTTCGAAAACTATACTTCGAAGTCATCGACTCAATGGTATCTTAAATAGATACTCAAAGTGTTGAATATGGGACGGAGATAACACGATCCACAATAATTTTGACACCAAACAAGTGCGAAAGATACGTCTCGATAGCTACCAAGCCAACCATTCGAATTGATTTTTCTTCATTGTTAACACTAACTTTTATATTTTATGTGGTTTAGAATCCAGTTGTTCGTATCAAAATATCGAAAACTTGTGACTCTTACATGATCGAAAAAGTCGATATTTCAATGGATGATGTTGTAACGGATGTCGATATCCAATTTGGCACGAAAGTAAACATAAATCACTATATATTTGAGCCCTTATACCCCCATCACACACAGCTCAAACTGAGCAACTTAAAGGCATTATTGCACAGAAGAAAGAGGGTCTCCCATCGCCAATGGCAGCAGCAAAGAAAGAGCAAAAACAGTCAAAGAGCTGTTCATTGGGCCAACTCTCAAACCACCTGAAACAACACAAAGGAAGGCTTTATATCATATGGAAATGTGCAATTATTCTTCTTTCTTGGAGTGATTAACCAAATATATCCAAATCTTGATCTTGTCAAATCAGCTGATGGAGAGTCGAGAAGCTGAGATCTTTGTGGTCGAGTTTGAGAAAAACGTGGCTATTGGCTAGGGTTCATTCGTGTAAGAATTAAGAATTTCTCGTTGATAGTAATGTATTGTGTGGGACGGAGTAGTACGAGCCCTTCTTACCTCCTACGAGTCGTCCAACATTATATATTTTTGTTTTCGCACGGTTTCTTTCTTTCTTTTTCTTTTGTATATATATGCAATCGTGGTGATGTAATAAAGAGTGACATGATTTTATTACTTAAGTTTTTTTTTCTTTCCTTCTCGGATAGAAGAGTTCTCCTTACGCACGCATTGCTAGAATCTCGGTCTTTTTACTCTAAAAAAGATCGGAAAAGGTTATCCTAATGAAAAACTTTCGTTGATAAAACATGGTCGGAAAAGAGTTTTGTCGATGTCAAAGTTGTTTGCGCTGAAAAAAGTTGTACTAATGATCTTCATTAGCGTCAGGAATCCCCTAAAGTAATTATTAATAGTAGTTTAGTTGTGATTTGCTAGAGTTGAGTGAGTGGCACTCGGATCTTGTGTAAGATATGTTGATGTTGCAACCAAATGCAACGAGTAGTCTTGACATGGTGATGAACTTCTAGTATGATTTTAATAGACCCGATGCCTATTTTATGATTTATAGGCTATTAACCATTTAAGTCGAGTAATTTTTAGTTTATTCGGTAACTTTTAGTCTCGAGAGAGGTTGCAATTCATTATCATTATTTGTGTTTAATGCTCTTTACTTGGTTAGATTACGATCTACTTAGATCAAGTGACTCTGTCTCGATTAATTTAACTATGACACACATGATGACTTTTGCTCCTACTTGACGACTTTGGACTCACTTTATTAGATTACGACTCACTCGAGTAGAGTAACTTTTGGTTTGATTTGGTTGGACTACTGGTCATTGATTACTATTAAGTTCAATCCTGTAAGTCAATGGTTTGAATCTGTTCTAACTAAAAAATGCTAAAAGAAAAAAAAGGATATAGATTCAATTAAAATTTAAAAATAGTTGGTTGGAAATCAAATATTTAGGAAATGATCTGCAAAAGAAATTGAAGGAAAAAAAATAAGAAATATGATGTGGGGTTTTACTTTTGTTGACTTTTAATTTGCACTTTGACTTTTTATGTTAAACTTTCTTTTATTATTTTTAAATGAATGAATATTTGAGAACTTCTTCACCATTCTCGAGCTTCAAAGAACCACGACACTCGTCGATACTTACAATTTACGGTATTGATAGGAACCTAGAATCAAGTAAGTTAGGTTGACGTAATCCTAGTAAACTGGTTCAAACCTCGAATAAAAAACTAGTTCACCAAACTCAAGATTTTAATCATCAAAGTCTAACACTCCTTAACCTGCTTAACGGTTTTTATGAGTTGTATAACCAAAAGGTCATCATCCATACGAGTTCGTATCGACCGTCCAGAAAAGTTCAAATTTACACTCAAAACATATAAAAAATGTGCAATCCAAGTCCCAAGTGAATAAGATGGTTGAAATTGAATAACCAAATGTCAGTACAGAACACAATCCAAACTGGTTCTATAATCACTACATTTATGATCCAAACAGCAGCGAATATCCAATCCATTGCTTTATAGACTGTACCAAAACTAATATAAACATTATATCTAGAGACTTTAATTTATTTTGCCTTCTAACTACCAAAATTCTACTTAAAACTGAACCAGAAAAAGAATATAAAACTTAAAAGCAAGTGGCTAACCTAACAAATCTTCACTTCTGGACTCTTCAAACTTCACTCTTTTGCATCCACGAAATGTGGAGCATCAGCAAACTCAGCATCTTTGTCAAATACATCCCACCCATCATCTGAAAATGCTTTCAAATGGTTTGTTTCTGATCTTTCTTCTTTAACATTGTTTGATGACATGCTCGATTTGGAGCTAACGACGGAGGATGCTCGGCTTCCTTCCTTGTCGAGATTCGAGGATGAACCTTTCTCAGCATCCAGATGAGATGCTATGTCTGGTAGCGGTGAGCAAAAACGTGCCAAGTCGCTAGCTGCGCTTTTTAGAGATGAACCTGATGAAGCTAGAATGCAGCTTGTTTGACTAGAGGAAAGAGATTTGCTTAATGGTACATCCAAGTCGAACTTCTCCTTCAGATGCCTCACGTCTTGAACAATAACTGAAATTTCTCCCCTGCAAGCATCATACCATGTAGTGTTTCGTTTTCTCATACCGAGATAGAAGTTGCAAAATCGTAAAGCAGTACCGGTAATTTTGAGGACAAAATGTAGGTATAAATATTATACAGATAAGGATGCAAATAATAGTTCTGAAAATGGCGAAACGTGTTCCCGCAAATTAGTAAACCACAGAGGCAACCATAAAAGAAAATTAGACATCCAGAAGACTTTATAATGCAGTAACGATTAAAGACACAAGTTTAAATTCGTTATGCAGATGCTTATCATAAGGTGCAGGCTTGTTTGTTTTTCATGTGATGAACAACAATGCACAGGGACAACGTTATTCTCTAACATTGTTAAGTTTATAGAAGAGAAAACTTACTGTAATATATCAACTAATTGTCCATGATGGATTAGAAACTCGCGCAACTGCATTAGAAAAAAAGTATATTAAAATCAGTAGTCAATAATCAACTTCCCCTGAACGGTGCACATCGTACACGGCGGTGCAAAGAAGCTGCCCCCTCTCGGTTCGTCTTAATTATTCTCTAGTTTACCCCCTTAAATTTTCAGAAATGAGGATTTTTGGCACTGCCCCTACAGCTATGGTTAGTTACCTTGGCATTCTCCTTTGCTTCCTGTTGTAGTATCCTTGATTCCTCGAGTACCTTCTCCATGACGGCCTCTTGCTCGGCAAGAGCCTTTCGGGCACATTCTTCCTTAGCGAGGTTTTCTTCCTGTATTACTTTCAGCATAGCCTCTACTGCAGCCATTCTTTCTCCAATTGTGGTATGCATCTGGATGATAAAGAACTTCTGTCAGTTATTCTTCAACGACTAATCTTTCACAGACAATGACTCTCATGGCTAGAAATAACTCAAACTTGAGTCATCTTACTTTTCTGTTCTTTAAAACATAATATGTTTGATAACTAATTTTAGTTTTCTATTTTTTTGAATACCAAAAAATCAAAACATGTTAGAACTTATTTTATCAACAATAATATGATAATGTGTTCTTTGAGTATACCTTTTCGAACTTTATCATTATATTTATATTTATAATATATGAGAGAGAATTCAAAAGGAAATAACTACAGAAAGATGCAAGTTAGTGAAGAAACAAAAATAAGAATGAGGGCGACAGAAAGACACGGGTTATAGCTACAAGGCATGCATGAAGGGGCAAAAGTATCAGATACGATGGTAACCATTGTTGAAGTAGAGAAGCACCTCATCAAGAATTGAAAGAGATTTGTCTCTTTCATCTGACAAGCTGAGCAGGCGAGATTGTAGTTCCCTTGTTTCGGTTGCTAAAATCGCCTTTTCTCCATAAACTTCTCCAGCATGCTGTAGAAGAAGAAATTTCACTCATTAATTAAAAATACATGCAGAATCCTTACAGACGCTATAGGATCTAAACAAGAAAATCTTCCACCATATCATTTGCTTCCTTAGTACGGGCTACAATCTGCTTCATTTCCTCCACTTTGGCCAGAATTTCTAACTCTCCATTGGCAGAGTCTTCTTTGACTTTTTCAACATATTTCTCCACATGTTCCAATGCCTTCATCTTATCGATAACTGATTGCATCGCTGAAAATATCGTTATCTGCAGAAAGGTTAATTGTTTAGAACGCAACAATATGTTGATATCATCAATCCTATGCATCATATAGGATCCAAGTCTTACGACATGGAGGGATAAATAAATAACATAGTGATACTTCATATTTGCAAAGGTACTTAGAAACATAGATATCGACATGACACGACAAGCTGCACGCCTTTTTCGGAAAATCTAGGACATAATCATGGCACCACATAACTTCTTAGTTTCTTGTTAGTATCTAACTTCTCCTATTCTCCGAAGGCTAGTCAGAAAACATCATACAAGATAGACAGAAAAAGCAATTGGACAGAGTAACCAACTAACAGATACAGTCATGTCTCAAAGATTACTATAAGTTTTTTGCAATATGAAACAACCAACTTCATCTTGGCAAAGGCATGACAGATATGTTCCTTTGAGCACCCAATTTCAAATAGCAAATTCTCCTCGACAGATGGTTACAAAAGATCCAAATGAAAATGGCACACCAAAATAAAGTGGTTTAATTTAAACCTACTAAATGAACTGAACCAAGAAAACTAAAGGAATGGAGAAGCCTCTGTTGTGCAAATAATCCAAAACATTGAGCATTATCATATTTAGAACTTTCAATCTGAGATTTACTAACACCAAGTTAACAAATACCTTGTTACTTTTAGCATCCTCAATGTTCTTTTCAAGAAGTTCGATACTACATGGTTGGCCTGACTGTGTGAGTATGGTATGCCCCATCAACCCATCTTCAGTCACAATCATCTCACCAGTAGAACACTCTTGCTTGGGACTAGGATTTGAAGTGCCATTTGCATTTGATTTCTGATTGTCAGATTCAGAGTGAAGATGGATTACAGACTGAACAGGAGAATGATTTTCAAAAGATGGGTTCGCAGTCTGACTACCACAATTCTCATCTGCAGAAAAGGGTCGATCATCACGGTATGATTCATGTACCAGCAAGCCGTTCAAATCACGAATGTTATGAGAATGATTAACCCCATCAAACGGTGTCTTATTCTGTTTGATATCCTCAGTGACCAGGTTCAAGAAATTGGTGATTTGAATACTTTTTCCGTGATCATTGTATTCACTATCTTCATGAATCAAACCATTTAATTTTCCAGGTGCTACTCGATTCAATTCTACTTCACTGCGGTCTTCTTGTACACTGGCTAGTACTACGAGGCTTGCAGTTTCAGTATTCTCACATGATTGCTTACAGTCATCACTAGCAACATAACTATTTTCAGAGACAGATTGATTCAATGCGGCATCTAGATGTGCCACACCACTCTCTTGGGAAGTGTCATCAGATGCTTCATCACCAATTGTACCTGATTCCATAGAATCCATATTCCTCGTCACCCATGTCGAA
This sequence comes from Cucurbita ficifolia, assembly GCA_033971965.1. Taxonomy (NCBI): domain Eukaryota; kingdom Viridiplantae; phylum Streptophyta; class Magnoliopsida; order Cucurbitales; family Cucurbitaceae; genus Cucurbita; species Cucurbita ficifolia. The sequence continues at coordinate 9,716,415 of CM066978.1, forward strand.
GAATCCATGTCCCTCGTCACCCATGTCGAAGAATCCATATCCCTCGTCACCCATGTCGAAGAATCCATATCCCTCGTCACCCATGTCGAAGAATCCACATCCCTCGTCACCCATGTCGAAGAATCCATTTGCATTTTGTTCTCAACTGCACGTTCCACATAACCAACAAAAAATAACACATGATATTAATAGGGTGTTCGACACGTCTTCTGACATGTTCTTTCTTAAAATTCGTAGTGTTTGAATAAAATTTCAAGGAGTGCTAAGAAGTGTTCTAGGCCATTAAAAACACCTTAAAGAATTTTCAATAATCAAAAGTGGTTTGAGAAACTCTAAAAACTAATAAAAAGCCCTTAGAGAAGAAGCATTTCACTAATTTTCATTCAAAAGTGTATATAAAACAAGTGCTCCCTTAAAACTCTCTTCTTTTTCCAATGATACACCAAACACACACACTTAAAAGTTTGAACACAAGACAAGATTATCAGCTTTACCAAGAAATCGAAAATGTTATAGCCGAACATTACAATTAGGAAGGGCTACCTTCTTTTGCATCCTGCGGGGGTAATTTAGATTCTCCAAGAAAACAAGGAAGAACCTCAGTGAGAACATCATTAATAGCTACATGAACATCCTTGGGATTTTCAAGAGCTACAGCCCTTAGCATCCGATGGTCAACCTGAGAATGAACATATTAGCAACCAAATGTACTTTAAACCTCATCATATGACCAAAATAAGAGCAGAGTTTCATAAATTTCAATCGTTACATAGACAATTGAATTACAATTGTAACATAATACAACTTTTGGGATGATCGGTGACAATTAATAACAGCAAAGGAACAAATCAAAATCATATCAACGTCATACCTCCGGAAAGAGTTCCCTAAGACAGTTGTAAACCTTATCGAAATCCATTTCCCAACAAGATTAATCTGCAGGAGACAACCAAACACTGCCTCGTCAATCAACAAAACCCCCCAAAAAAAAATTCAACAAGAGGAGAGTATCGAGGAAAAAATAGAACACCCCGAACAAGAGTTAAAAATTTCACATAATTATTGAACGGAGATGATAATTAACGCATTTTCCAAACAATAGAGTTCACAAACAACGCTACAGAACAAGAACAGGGGCAAATGAAAGCTATAATTCAACTCAAATGAAAAGACAGATAAAAAACGCAAGGGTTACCAATTTTCTCCAAACAGAAAACGGAAGAAACTAATGAAGATTACCCAGTGATCGAAAGCGAGAGAATCCAGAGGAAATAAAAATAATCAATTGGGTTTAACAAAGAGTCGCCTACTTAGCAGGCAAGGAATTGGGCATTATCGTCAATCTGTTTCGCGATCATATCAGATCATTCATTTTCATTTTAAAATAAAATATATAAATAAATAAATAATTAGAAGAAAAAAGTATTGATTTTTATTCGACTAAAATTTAAAATTTTATTTTATTTATTTAAGATTTTAATCGTATTATTACTTCATTTATTCTCTTAATTTTTTAAAAAATTAAATTTAACGTTTTCAACCCTCTCAACAAAATTTAAGATTAAAAATAACTTCATTTTTTCATAAATATTTAAATTAAGATTATAAAATACAAACATTTTTTTTAATATTTAAATTAAGGTTATAAGATGGTAAAGATTATATAAAATTTTGTAAGAAATAACTGAATATATGTCCGGTATCTGTAGTTTTTGTCCTTGACTAACACATGAATTATATTCTCCATCCTCGTTCTAGTTCCGTCCCGATTATTTATTTATTTATGTTGTATTTTCTACTCTTGATTTTGAATCTAATATACTATTATTAATCTTGTGTCTTAAGCCCAATTTAGTCATTCAATTTTAAAACGTCTCGTTTGTATCTCGAAAATCTTATAAACTTTAAATATATATATGTTTAATAAATCCCTACATTTTAAATTTTAGGGCTGATTTGGAATATTTAAAATTGGTAGAAATTAATGTTAAATATAAAATAAGTTTTATTTGAATAAAACTTAAACTTGTAATTTAATTCATATATATATATATATATATATATATATTTAGAATTTTAAATTAAAAATAAATAGAGAATTGCAATTTAAGTGGCGTTGCGAGTTGCGAAAGCTAGTCGTAACCGATCCAATTGTCGGTATGCTCTCTACGCCCTATGCGCTCTCATATCTGCGCAGCTTCAAATCGGCTCGGTCTTCTCTGCGAAAATTTGTTTTCCAGATCAGACCAGTTTCGAGTTTGAAGGTTATTTGGCGCAAGGATTCCAGATTGGACGAAGCCATCGAGAACGACAAGCGGTACAAGCTATGTGCGCGGGTTGTGAGGGAAGTTCTCAACGAGCCTGGACAGGTGATTCCACTTCGATATCTGGAGAAACGACGACAGAGATTGCGCCTCAATGTGTCAATCAAGACGTTTCTGAGTTTTAATCCAGGTTTGTTAAATACTTACTATGATAGAATCAAACCTAAATCTGAACCCGTCCTGTTCTTACGCCCGAGCGACCGGCTTAGGGAGTTTCTCGAAGAGGAGAAGAGGATTACGATGGAAAACGAAGCGTTGATCGTTTCGAAATTGTGCAAGTTATTGATGATATCGAAGGATAAATTGCTTAGTGTCGATAAATTAGTGCATGTTAAGCGGGAATTCGGCTTTCCAAATGATTTTTTGGTCAATTTGGTGCCGAAGTACCCTGAATATTTTCAGATAATTGGTAGTCCTGGAGAAGAAAAATCGTTTCTTCAATTGGTTTCTCGAAACCCTAACTTCGCGAAATCAGTGATTGAGAGAAGAGCCGAGGACGAATCCATATCGACAGGCATTCATATTCGACCCAATTTCAACTACAACCTTCCTCCTGGATTCTTCTTAAGAAAGGAGATGAGAGAATGGGTTAGAGATTGGTTAGAACTAGATTACATATCGCCGTACGAGGACGTGTCCCATTTGGCCCAAGCTTCGCCGGAGATGGAGAAGAGAACAGTAGGAGTTTTTCACGAGTTGCTATCACTTTCATTGTTCAAGAGGATTCCAGTGCCGATATTGGGAAAATTTAGTGATGAGTACCGGTTTTCAAATGCATTTTCCAGTGTGTTCACAAGGCATTCTGGGATATTTTATTTGTCTTTGAAAGGGGGGATTGAGACTGCGATGCTTCGAGAGGCATATAAGGGTAGCCAGTTGATTGATTGTGACCCATTGCTTGAAATAAAAGATAAGTTCGTGGAGTTGTTGGAAGAAGGATGGAGGGAGAGAGCTGAGCAGCGAAGGCAGCAGGCAAAACAAGTGAGGAACGACATGGAATTCATGGCTGCAAGAGCTGACGCTTGAAGGGCTGAGTTTTATGATGAGGATGACTTTCCAGGTAAGTAGATTTTGGGAAATTTTCATTTTTAATCCTATTTATCTCTAACCTTTAATTTAATCTAGTCGAATAATCAACTTGAATATGCAGTGAAATTGATGCCTCATTTTAGTTTTTTTTTTCTCTTTTTTTCTTTCGAGTTTATATGATGTGTTGAAGTGAAAAAAGAGAAAGCCTCTTATTTCTGCTCAAGCATGGCAAATTCGCGTCAAGAATTTAGCCTTGCGACACAGCCAAAAATGATCAATCTAGCTGCCTTTTTTCTCCATAGACTGGAATATGACTCCTTTGTCTGATTGGACAGGTTAGGATTGTAGTTGTAATTCAGTTCAACTTTTACAATTTTCTGTGGAATATGATTCTGTAGAAAACTTAACTATAAAATTTTGTGGAGCCACTGTTTTCTTATGCTTAATGTTACTCGTAAAGTAGGCAATCCTACCCTTTTTTTTTTGCATGCCATGTATGGTTGTGATATGAACCAAAACATCTCAATCACGCAATATTATTTCAAAGATGGGTTTCATTTATTTTTAGATGGTTACAAATTTTGGGTGGATCATAATCTAGAATTATGTTGTTTCATTAATGTATTTTAAGATTTTTATATTTACTTTAAGGTTACATTTACATAGTGGCTAATTATGGTCATAAAGTATGAATGTTACGACTCTTGAAATGCTCCATGGAAGGTCAAAGGTTTTATTTTAGAACTGTATAAAACCATGTATGTTGTTTTTGTAAAGTAGACTTGGAAAATATAGTAAGAGAGCATTTGTGCTTTCTTTTATCCCTGGGCTAAGTTTCTTTGCGATTGTATGTGGTTTAGGTTGTATGCTTAGAATCATTCAAGCTCGACTTGATTACTCTTGCTTGTGGAGTGGTTTGAATCTCAAACAAGTGTGTTTGCCTTAAGATATTCGATCAACAGGATAATTCGAATCTTACTTTTCCTTGGGGTGGTTCATTATCGTTTTGAGGTTTTTGGGTATATTTAGATATAAAGGTCTTATTCTTCAATAAGGTTGTTAGATCAAATTCTCAGGAGTTGCAATAATTTGGAATAAAATTAATTTGATTTGGGAGTTTTAGCATTTGAGAACTAAGAGTTTGCATATTCAGGCGCTTATGAGGGTTCTTAGATTCAACTAGTTAGGGTTTCCTTATCAGCTTCCAATCATTTGGAATAAAATTAACTTGATTTGGGAGTTTTAGCATTTGAGAACTAAGAGTTTGCATATTCTTATGAGGGTTCTTAGATTCAACTAGTTAGGGTTTCCTTATCAGCTTCCCTCTTTTATTTGAATTATATTATGTTCAGTTTCTTACAAAAAAAAAAAGTTATGTTTATCAATAATTGGGCCAGTAAAAATGTGATTAGTCTAAAAATGAGTGGGGTTCGAAATTTCCCTCCTTTTTCTCATAAAAAGAACAAATCTATGGATGACCATGAGAAAATATTTCCGCATTAATGAACTGTGCGCTAATCAGTGTAAAAAATCAAAAAATTTCTAGGTTTCTTCATGATCGCTCGAAGATGTAATGCACACATCTCCGTCTCATTAGTTAACAATGGTATAATGTCCAATCTTCAGGAAATCACCCTATCTAGCAACTCTGCCCAAGTGCTAAATGGTCTAGCAGTGGAATGTTCAAATTAGCCTTCACGCAAGTAGTAAACGGATGGCTTATTAAACCCTGCTTCAAATTCTGTGTCCAATTTCCCTCGCGCCAAATCCCCATTAGTCACCTCATACCCAACATTAGAAATTAGCTGCAATGGTTCCCAAATTCATTAAGCAGCCTAAGCCATTCATCATGGAAGTTAGTATAGACCATTGTATCTATGTGAAGCATACTTGATCATTCAGGTTGGATTTAATCTTGCAAATAATGTAGTATCGATGGAATGACTTCGTCAGATCTCTTGCATGTTGCAAGAAAACTTCATTGTTGTATGCAAAACAAATGACGGAGCACATTTATATTCTGATACTATATTGTTCATGTTACAAGTGATGTAGGGGAAAAAAGGTTGAAGTTTCACTGGATGGAAAATCTTCTCATCTGACTACTACGAACAATTTTTAAAAAAAAATGGATCTCCAACCCCACAAAATAGAGACCTTAGAAGCATTAAAATAAGTACTTTCTTTTCTCTGGGAGTTCATCTTGCTTATCTCGTATATTGCAGGAATGAACTCAACAAGATTGTGATGAAAGGTTATTCATTCATGAGGTTTAATTCAACTCTTGTGCGCTATGAATGAGGCCATAACAAAATACCAACCAAACCAAACCTACTTCACTCCCACAGAAAAAGAAAGAAGAATAAAAAAAATGCAAACAAACTCTTACCCAAGGGTCTTAGGAATTCTGGACTGTATAAATACCATTGTTATCAGTCTGCAACAACCATAAAGCCTTCCCAGGTTCCTGTGTTCTTGCTTTGACTCGGAAAAGCTAGATAGCGTACTTGAATGGGGAGATTCAAGATCCTTATATTTGCTGTAACTTTGTTCTTGGCTCTGATTAACACGGAGGCTCAATGGCAGCCCCCGAAAGTTGCTCCTCGGCCACCCTGCCCCTCCCAGATCGCGCTAGCAAACCTTGCTTGCGCAATGCTGCCTTATTCCACCATGGTCCTGTCACCTCCATCAATGTCACTCTCTGATAACCATGAAAGCCACGGCTCTCCGCCAAACCACAGACACTTGCACACGCACTGGCACGGACACCAGCACCAGATATCCCTATCGCCAATGGAGGAGAATTGTTGTAAGTGGGTGCAGCAGTTGGACAGTCAATGTTTATGCAGGCTGTTGTCCCGGTTGCCTGCATTCTTAGAGAGACCTCAACATAAAATTTCTTTTTCTGTTGGCGGTTCGTGCAATGCTACATTCTCATGCGGAGGAGGAACCATAATTTAAGCAAAAATTTTTGGGTTATGCTCGAGTCATAGTCTATGCTGTGTTGATGTTATATGATTCACTAGTTCTGTTCTTCGTCAAATTCTCTTCTGCTGTTTTCATGGATTATGGTATAGAAATACAAATGTCACTTAAAACAGTTTCTAAATGGTGTTTTTATAGGTTCTAAATTTAGGGGGTTATTAGGTTCAAATACAACTAAAAATGCACCCAAGGTGTTGAGGACATAATAATATTTTAATTTTAGGGCTCCTTAATCATATATTGTGATATGATATCTTGGAAAATGCTACAAATTTTGTTGCCAATGTTAAGAGAATTTGCCTGACTATCATACGTTATGAAACTCTTGTTGTTTGGAGATATAACGAAATCCAATCATTTTATACCATCAAATTTCTTTAATGAGAATGTTATCAACGATGTATCTGCCTACCAAAACTAGTGGCACCATATATATATATATATGTATATATATATATATATATATATTTTTTTTTTTTTTATTTTTTTTTTTTTTGCAGTTTGTGGACGGTAGATTTTAGACCTATAATAACATGATTCTCTTGCCTCGGATTTTTCATATCGATCTGCTTGCTTTGTATGTACCGATTATTTTCATAGGAAAGCTACCTAACTTTTCTATATTTAGTTGTGGAAGTTACTTATAAGATATTAAATCTATTATTATCAGGAGAACAAATTATTCCTTATAAGGGTGTAGAAAAGTCCACAGAGGACAATATTTGCTAGTGGTGAGCTTGGGTTGTTACAAATGGTATTAGAGCCAGACATTGGGTGGTGTGCTAGCGAGGATGCTGAGCCTCGAAGGGGGGTGGACACCAGGTGGTGTGCCAACGAGGACACTGGGTCCTGAAGTGGGTGGATTGTGAGATCCCATATCGGTTGGAGAGGGTAACGAAGCATCCTTTATAAGGGTGTGGAAACCTCTCCCTAGTAGACGTGTTTTAAAAACCTTGAGGGAAATCTCATAAGGGAAAGCATAAAGAGACAATATCTGCTGGCGATGGGCTTAGGGGCTGTTACATCTATTTAGTCTTTATATCCATTTGCTCGGATTTTAGGTTATAATGTCTAGTAGTGCTATGATGATCCTCTAAGGACTTTATGAAGGCATGCTTTGTATCTTTTCTTTTGACTTTACTAATTCAATGCTCAATTACAACGATCACTTACATTTCAAGAAGTTTCTTTTTATAGGTAACTCAACAACAAGATCGTTGAGGTCATTTCAGGTTATTCTTTTATCAACTTTAGAATGTTGCCTTGAATGGTGGAAGTTGATAAGATCATAAGACTAACACTATCCTTTACTTCTTAGAGAGAAAAAAAATTATAATCATATGCCATTGAACATCTCCATTTTTAGGTGGTTCTAGGAGGAAGCTAGTGCTTTTTTGAGTAAGAACGTTTGAGTTGCAAAGTTGACCAAAAATCTTGTTTTCGACCATTGCTTCATTCGTGATGATAAGACATGATAACCTTTGTGAATGTTTGTTTAATCCACCGCACCTAAATGGTGTGAAAGTTATCTTATTTATAATCAAATAAATTATAAAGATATGGAAAAAGTAATAAATAGAAATAACAATAAATTGAAAGATAGAGATATTTGTCTTGTAATAAAATATTAAATATGATATATATGGTAAACTATAATTTAATACTAAATATCCTTAACAACCTTGATATAACTGCCGTCCAAATCAATTGAGATGAAATGGAGTGAGACGAGATAATACGTAATAAAATCACGAGAAACGCGGGTGATTGATAATTTTTTTTTTCTTTTTGTATTTTTCTCTTGAAACAACAATATTATTAACATTTTTTTAATTCAATCCTTGGGATAAAAATTTGAACCTCTCTTCTAATCTGAGTTAAGTTTGGCTTAATAAACTAATTTATTATAAATAAAAAAATTAAATTGATTTTAAAAGTTAAATTGGAGAACGTATATTAAATTAATAATTAGAATAAATAATAAAAATCGCACTAAAAATAATTGATTGAACACGTAACTAAAACTATGATTACAACTCTCGAGGAATTTTCCAATGATTGTTGGACGTTGACAAGCTGCCATTAATTAATTTATATATATATATATATATATATATATATATAATCATTATCATTATTTTGTGCATGATATGTGAGTGGCAATTGGTATAATGATATTCGTCAAATAAGCCACAAATTCCTCATATGATTTGAAAACATTCGAATTTCTAGAATATTTTTTTTCGGGGTTTTGATTTTTTCTTTTCGTGAATCATGTTTGTTTAATAGAACGTTCTTTTCATTTGAACATCGTTCAATTGATTAAGAATCGTGATAATTTCTTCGATCGATCGGGATATATTTAAATAGGTAACGTCGATCGAGATGGAGACAAGAAAATTTTCTCTCAATTCTGTCTCGTCAATCGAGATGGAGACAAGAAAATTTTCTCTCAATTCTGTCTCTATCCAAAACGGAGATTCTTTGCCCTATTCCAACGACTCGTGAATTTCAAATAACATATAGAAAACGAAACTAAACTTTTAGCAAATCATTAAGTATTATTTTATTTTTTTTTAAATGTATCTTGGCAATATTTAACTCCAAAAAAAAAAAAAAAAAAAATCTTGAGCACTGACAGCGTCAACTGCAAACAGCGCCGCCCACTTGAAAAAGTCAGGTCGCTGAGCCATGCGCGCTGCGTCATGTGGTGTTGACTCAACCCTCCTCCCGCACCGCCGCACGCCACGCACCATATACACACGCCAACCTTCAACTATATCCTACTTCTTGTCCAAGAATCTCCTTTTCCTTTAAATTATTAACATCTTCGATCTTCTCACTCTATACACTTTCTCGACTTTTTATTAGGTCTTTAAATTTTTAATTACGACTCTTTAATTTATATTTTATTAACATCTTATTCTAGTAGTAAAATTTTTCTCTTCTCGACCGTGATGTGACAACGAGAGACGTAAGGGAACAGGTTAGAAGGATAACCTAAAGGTGAGCGGAAGAAGTAAGAGAATTTCGAGGTGATTAGACAGGTCTCCTCCAAAAAACGAAAAATTCTATCTCGACCGTGCCTACTTCAATTCTTTGTGGATTTTCTTTCGAGAGGCTTTCACAAACCCTAATCTTGTGTTCGAGTCATAACTAGGAAGATCTCGTGGAAAAGACCGTTCTTGCTAAATTTGAAAATAATACATTTCTCCTTCACTAAAGAACCGAGTATTCTCTTTGGATCTTACAAATAAAACGTTCATTATCGAACAAAATTTCATTATATATATATGATATCATACAATATAGAACCATATCTAAATGGGTATCACCATATTCAATCACACCTTCATCTAAAAAGGCTTCAATTTCACAACACTAAACAATATAAATATACATTAATACACTCTTTGCAGATTGTTTATAGTTTTTGTAATGTATATATTCCTTCTTGTTCAAGGAGTTGCAGCTGCAATGGCTGCACTTTTCTTCGGCGATAGGCCGGGGAGGGACGCTAAATTCTTCTGGGTTTTGACGGAGACGATCTTCGGATGAAGAAACTGGTCGATTATCATTGTGCTTCGTGCACTGACGAGCTTGTTCCATGCTTCTTCTGCTTCTTTTCCTCGTTTTGTAAAGGCCTCTGTAGCATCCAGTCTGTGTATGTTCCATTCCTTGATATTTCTCAGCCGTTGGATCTTTTCCAATTGCCTCAATACTAGCTTGCACGTGTGCTCCTTCACTTTTGATATGGATTCTTGCAAAAGTTTCTCTCGAGTTTCCTCGTCTAACAACGATTTGTATCGAAAATATGAGTCGAATTCAGGAACCCCAATCGCTCTTTTGATCCCTCGAGAATAATCTCTAGTGGGATCAAAGAATTTTTCAGCCTCGTCAACCATCCCCTTAGCTACCATTTTGTCTACCCTTTCAGATACAAAGGATTGCAATACAGGTATTGACACATCAACCCAAAGAAAGCAACATTCATATCTTGACTGAAAGTTCGAGTCAACTAAGGTTTCAATATAAGAATTCGAGCCACCAGCAATAATCGGGAGTTGGCCACGGCTACAAATAGAATCTAAAGATAGCATAGCCATATCATAGAAGTCAGTTGCTGAAAAGTCAGAAAAGGGATCAATAATTCCAAGCAAGTGATGCGGTACACCACGCTGTTCTCTCTTCGTGACCTTGTTTGTTACTATATCTAGCCCATCGTAAACTTGCATTTTATCAGAGTTTATAACCTCCATCGAGAATCGGGTAGCAACGTCGATCGATAACCGAGACTTACCCGTGCCAGTAGCGCCGATCACAATCACCACCTTCTCTTTTTCGAGCTTTGGGAGATTGAAGAAAGGGTTCGAGTTTATTCTTCTAGGAGGAAGATTTATCAATGGTTGAGTGATCATCCCTTTGCTCATGAACATAGTGGACACATTCATGCTTATAAATCTAATAATTTCATCATCAAAGTATACCAAAATTAGCCAATCATATGAAAAGAAAAATTGAAGAATATGAAGAGAGAGAGAGAAAACAAAAGGGCTCACCTTTTTTAGAGAATATAGAAATGAATAGCTATGAATGGTTGTGAAGCCAAATTTGATATCAATCTTTATTTCCCTTCGAAGTTTTGAAACCAAAATGGATACTCATTTGGGTCAATGGGTATGCCATTTATAAGCATCATCTTCAAAAGTGGGTCAAGATCTCCCTCTCTCTCTCTCTCTTGATGATATTCTTTTTGTTCAAGAACTTAATTTTAATTATAAAAAAAAAAACCCAATAAAATTTTTTTAAAAAGTTTTGATTTTGAAAATAAAAAATAAAATGGGTTAAAAAAAATTAAAGGTTCTTGGTATGATTGATTTGATATAGGTGTGGAAGAGTACTAGCCATTTGCATAAGAATATGACTTTTTTGGCCTCACTAACTTGGGGAATATTGAGTTTTAAAATGGACTTGAAACCATAATGAAAGTGCTTTCCATCTCTGATGTGATTGCCAAACTAACGCCTACCGATTTTAAAATATTATATTTAGTAAGTCCCTGAATTTTAAAAATATTGTGAATCTGAATTTGAAAGTTCGTTATAAGGTTATGGAAACCTCTCCTTAGACCGTGAAACTGACGACGATATTTAACGAGCCAAAGCGGACAATATTTGACCACTGTGGGCTTCGGCTGTTACAAATGGTATCAGAGTTAGACACTGGAAGATATGTCAACGAGGATACTGGTCCCCAAGGAGGTGGATTGTGAGATCCCATATCATGTAGAGAGAGGAATGAAACATTTGTTATAAGGGTGTGGAAACCTCTCCCTATCATACGCATTTTAAAACCGTGAGGCTGACGACGATACGTAACGGGCCAAAGTAGACTTACTAGTAGTGAATTTGGATTGTTACACTCTCACTTGTCATAATTGCACTCCTGCGACAGCAGGGACAACGATTGTGCGGCATTTGTTCTAATCTAACGAAGAAGTCAGTCATGTGAAATTCAGACTTTTCGATACGCTCGAGATCGAACGATCATGAGTAAAAGTCACTTCATTCTTTTAGGGTTAGGTATAACAATATGATTTGAAACGCACCGGACAATCGAAATTCGATATCTTTAACCATATCATTATGATAAATGAGGAAATTTTTATTTCTTTCAACGTACAACAATTTGTGCCTGAATATTTTTAGATGAACGTTTTTTTCGATACGTAACACTCTTTTCAATTTAGTTTATTTTGTGTTCGAAGAGGTTCTTAGTTCATAAATGGCCAATTATCATTGTAGTAAGTGGGATATGAAGACACCATTAGATTCCCTTCTCCAAGATATCATTTTGACAATCCATGATATCTCGAGATATGGTTCTCTAATAAAGTTATTGAAAAATCATATATAGTTCTAAAATCGGTTTTCGAATTCTCGGACCGGTGCACGGTTTAGTTCATCGTGCGTGCACCAATTGCATCTCGAACATCAAAATCGACTTAGAATTGTTTCCCGAGAGAAATCAAATTATTTAGTATGATAAGCTAACATGCTGATATTGTATCTATTTTTATTTTCTTTAGTTTCGATTTTTCCGAACATAAGTCAGCTGGTATCGTTCAAAAGATTAGGCAAAATGGAATAAATAAACGCTAAACAAATATAAATATTAAATGATTAAGAAAATGGGTAAAAGTTCCACTTTCCAAATATATATTTTTTCCACTAAATTCAATTTAAATTAAATAAAATTATGCAACCACATGTTTTTCTTTATTAATGCAACTAATTCTTTTAACCAACTTTTGGAATAAACAAATATGATTATGATATAATCAATGGATTTGAATCCATTAGCTTTCCATTAGGTCAAACTTCCATTATCGTCTTTGACTAATGATACGAAACTAACTTTGAGGGGTACGTGATATTCGAGTAAAGAAGGATTATAGGAATTTACCGATACCATATCTGAACGAGAGTGATCTTAAAAATATTAGTTACTACTTATACCAACCACTACCATTATCGTCTTTCTCACTCTCGAGAGAAAATCTGGAAGTGAAAATCCAAAGAGAACAATATCTGCTAGTGGTGGGCTTGAGCTGTTACAAATGGTATTAGAGCTAGACACCACATGGTGTGCCAGTAAGGACACTAGACCCTAAGGGAGGTGGATTATGAGATCCCATCTCGGTTGGAGAGGGGAATGAAACATTTATTATAAGGGTGTGAAAACTTCTCCCTAACAGACGTGTTTTAAAGCACGTGCTCTATGTGGATCGGGCCTAGAAGATTCCATAAGTTTAGATAAACGATGAAAGTGGGAAGGATTGAGATGAAGATCTTAATCGAGTGGTTTCGATAGAATATATCATAATTCTTACCTACTTTCCTCGGGATTATCATTACCTTTTCAATCAAATCTAGGTAACAAGCTTAAGAGCATTTAAATCACTTAGGGAAAAAAATCATATGCCAAATGATTGCAATATCAATTATTAAGCTTAATTGCATTGCATTTCAAATCAATCATTATACAAATAAAGTGTTAATCATAGTTTATGATTACAACATGGCATGAGGCTTTGGCTAACCCATAAAGTAAAAGGGTTTGGCATGCGAGCGATGGCTATATAATAAGGATAAGGTTAGACTAGCGGAATGAATGAATACTTTTATGGGGAAAAAGCACTGAAGTTACGATCCGAATCGTTTTCCTTTTGATTGTATAAGAACGTGTGGAGCTTGACATGCTCAGAAGCATAGGAGAACGTTTTTTTTTTCTTTTGCTGATATCATCACTAGTATTTGATATTGAGTCGTTCATAACATTACTGTATCTTTTACGTTCATTGCAAGTTAGATTATTCATCGTTAAATAAACGGGGTCGGAGACGAGATTAATTAAAAACTATATTATTAAAAAAAATTAATATAAATTAAATACTATATTGTAATATTAAAATTCAACTAACATTATTTTTATATATATATATATATAATATATATATTATTAAGATTTTTTTTTACAAAATTTTAATAAAAATGAAAACTTTAAAATAAATATTTTTTTAATAATAATAAACAGGTAAAGATTTGATTCCGCCACTAACCAACTCCTCCAAAAACAGGTAAAACCGACCGCTGAAAGCTGACATGTTGAATATTTTTATTTAAGAGATTAATTTTACCTCAAATTATTATTTTAAATTCTTGAACATAAAGTCATATTAAAAAAAATTAATTAAAATTTTATATATTAATGTAAATAAAATTTTCAATATCTCAATTTTATAATAGTACGGTTGATGCTTATAAGTTGTGATACCCAAAAAAAATAAAAAGTATATTAATGAACTAAGATTATGTCTGAATGAGAGCGATCTTGAAAATATGATGACTAAATTTTTTTTACAATAATTAAAAATTCCTACATATATCGACAAGATGCGTTTTCGATGACTCAATCATAAAAATTTCATAATTTTAAATATATAAAAAAACTAAAATACAATATTTAAAAAGTTTAGAAATAAAAATAAATAAAATCGTAAAATGGTTTGAGTATTTTAATTTGATTCTCAATCATTTTAAAATAGGTGATTTTGATTATTAATTGCCAAAGCTTAATATTATATATATATACATATATATATTAAAATATTATATGATATCTTTAAATCAAATCTCATACTTACCCCAAATCCACAGTCCTAATTAAATCTAAGATAATGAGAAAATATTTTTTAAATTTTAGGAATAAAAAACATTGAATGGAATATTTCAATTAATTAAAATATTGTTTATTTCTAGATAGATTTGAGTGACATTTTTCTTTTTGAAGATATGTTATATTATGTTTCATTTAAAATATTTGTATATATATTATATTATATTGAGGAATTTGTTCGAGGTAAATAATGTCACGACCATATGTGAGTGGTGGTGATATATGAGTGTTACCCATTAGGTCATGTTAAGGGTCGAGAAAAAAGTATCACAATGAAATTAAGGAAGATGCACTGCTTAACACACCAATAAGATTAGAAGCAACGGTGGTATCAATAGTGTTAATTATAAATTCCAACCGTGAAAAATAGGGCCTTTGACTATAATCCCTAAAGTAGGGTTTGTATCGAGATTTTTGCCGAGCTCCATACGAGGTTTGTGGCAGGTCGAAAACAAAAAAAAATTGAGTTTTATGACCTTATTCTTCCAAGAACGGACTAAGAGGGCCCATAGCCCACCACTACAAGGGTCCATAGCCCAAATGAATCACTCCACAACACGTGTGTGTTGTGGCATGGATGAACATTGTAAATGACATGAGCGAGTATGACGATTTGTGCAACTTCTCATATGTTCGGATATTCAGACAGAGTTGGGATTCGTGATGGTGTGCGCAAATGAGTAGGTAAGGGCAAAAGAGTCATCGGGCTTCGATAATTTTGGGTCAATCATGACGAAAAAGTTATGAAGCATGCCTAAACAAAGAGCATCCTAATGTTCGAGCGTGTAACGTTTTTTTTTTAGCAACAGAGAATAACTCGAACTTCTCACCTATTACTCGAGGTTAGTATATGCTTATGAAGATTATTTTAAAATATTGAAATAAGTGTGTCACGCGATGCTAATTTGGTATATTAAATCACGTCGTTCCCGGTAAACATTCTTAAAATTTGTTGAATTTCGGGCCGGGTCGGGTCGGGTCACACATACCATTCTCCTGAAGGGTATTTTTGTCATTTCTGGAATAGGTCTCGGTGGCGGTGCGCGGCGGAGAAAGACGCCTCTCAATCCCATTTGAAAGCGAATACTCTTCCGCATCTAATCCTTCTAACGCTCTGTTTGTTCCTCCTTTTCGAAGCCTTGGATTCGATTTTGCCCTACTGTTCCGATCTCCCTCATCTTCACTTTTTGCCGAATCTCCCTTTCCGTCACCGAACAAGATTTTCAATCTCATCCACGGGGCAGAAGCACGAGTAGAGCTTCGATCAGGTTCTCTGTTTTCCACTCCAATCATGGCATCTACTGATGTTCTTAAACGACAAGAGAATCGCTTTACATTTTCCTCTCTCAGTGATCCACTCAAAGGTACTTCTTTTCTTTTGTTAATCATATCTGCTTATTGATAAAGGATCCGATATGTAGATTTAGTTCTACCGAGAATGATTTTTCTGTTTCAGTTATATGATTTTTGACATTTTCTTTGCGATTTATATTTCTCTCAGTCGTCTTATTGGGTTAATTTCTCAGGTAATATGGATTCTCAGGGTATGTCAATCGAGAAGAAAATAGAATTTCTGGAGAGCTTGACAGGGAAGGTGGGGATGTTAAGTGTTACAAATGTTCTTCTTAGGCCATAATGATTTCCATCAGGACTGTTCTGTGAGCTGTTTAATTTTTGCTATTTAATTTCCATCAGGAAGTGTTACAAACTGCAGTTTCCTATTTAATTTTTGCTAGTCTTTGTCCACGGAACCTCTTGTTTTTTTGTTAACTTCTAACTTTTTCCTTACTCTTTTCAGGTTACTAATAGGAAGACTCGTAGATGGTTAAATGATCGTCTTTTGATGGAGCTTGTTCCTCGTTTGAATGCTGAAGAAATTAGAGGCTTGTTTGCTCCACCACCTTGGGGTGTGATACGTATAAAGACTTTGTCCTTTTCGTAATTATGCAAGCTGTGATGAGAGTTATTTCTGAATAATATAAATGCTAGATGTTTCAGAAGGTAGAGCCTTCTTTTGTTCATCACCTTGTGTTATGTTGTGCTTTAGGATTTGAGGCAAGACATCAAAGTAGGTGTTCTTTTGATAGACCCCCAAAGAATCTATTCGAGAGAATGCACGTGAGGAAAGAGAGTGGAGAGAGGGAGGCCTACTTAGGGAAAGGAGGGAGATGTAAGAGATACATTTTTTGGATGGTCTTTAATTTTGGCGTCCTTGGGAGCGAGGGGAAGCTTTATAATCCTTCGCAACTCGTTAAGACAGGAGAATTCAAAAACCCCTCCTCTCTCAAAAGACCACCAGAACCTTTCTAACACCTTTTTTTTTAATAGGAATTAGAAAACATATCATTGATATGATGAAATGCATACCGAAGAAGGAAAAAAAAAACCTATAAATGATAATTACAAGAGACAAAAATCCTACCATACACGTATACTTTATGAATGTTGAAGAATATTATTATGCGTATAGTGATCTAGACTATGATATTTGGGGTATTTTAGTTTTTATTTCTTTAAAAAGAACGATGTTTGAGATGATTGGATATTGGAAAGTGATCGAAACTATGATATATAAACCCAAGAGTTCTCAGTAAATTTCCAATTGATCAGTTACTGAACTTAGCACCTGTTAGAAGTAGTAGCTATTTTGAATTGTTTAATAATGCAAGTGTTGCACTTGCCAAGTCATATCTTGTGGCTTTACTATTAATTCCTTGAGGGAATGGCTATAGCTTCTCATCTCTTCTATGCTAACTTTTATCGATCCCTTTACTCGAGCCTAGAAATTCCTCACCCTGGTGAAAGGATTCATCATGGTTTGAGTTTACTTTGCAGGTGATGATGTACGGCCCACAACATTCTCCATGACTAATGCAGGAGACTGGGACAAGTTTAGGAGTATTGACATGGATAAAGATGTGTTTCTACTTTTCACTTTAATGTTACCCTTTTTTATTGTTGTGAACCTCAGTACAGCTGAATGTTTCGGAAATTAAAGAATGGTAAAGCAGATGCCTAATCTAAGAACATAATCCAATTATGTAATTTTCTTGTTAGGCTAAGTTCATTGGAGTCTTGGAGAACTCATCCATTAAGAGAAAGGGTCATATTGATGCAGACAAAGTGGCTTTCTTGACTGCCTGGCGCAGAATTGAGTGTCAAACGAGAGAGGCACTTCGCCGTAGTTTTCTTCCAGAGCTTGTCGAAGCTTTTGAGGTATGTGGTGTGTAGAACAAGTCTCAAGTTTTTTTTTTTTTTTTCTTTTTTTTTTTCTGCATATACTGGATGATTAATTTGGTAGTTTAAGCTTTTTCTCCATCTTTAAAACATTGTTTTTACGTGGTCGCGAATCTGAATGCTTGTTGGAGAGTGACAACTAGCAAGGCATCAATCAAGTTAACTTATAATTTGGTAATAAGTTTCTTGCATTTTTGTTGTTCAGAATAGCATAAGATCATTCGTTTCGGACGCTAGTAAAGAAGATGTCCTAACGTTGCGGGTTCGAGACCCATTCCACAGATTATTGCTACATGGAGTTTGTGAGGTATTTCCTGTGGGTTTAGTTTAAGGAAATAAGTGTTCTCAACCATGAGATTAGAAATATACTTCATAGTTCGTACAACCTGATTCACTGCAACTTATCCGACTCGAA
The DNA here is from genome assembly GCA_033971965.1 of Cucurbita ficifolia. NCBI lineage: Eukaryota > Viridiplantae > Streptophyta > Magnoliopsida > Cucurbitales > Cucurbitaceae > Cucurbita > Cucurbita ficifolia. The sequence goes on from CM066978.1 coordinate 9,734,643, forward strand.
ATGGTTTTAACAATCTCATATAAAATATAAAAGCTTTTGAAATTTACACTAAGTGCTCTTATTTACATCTATACGTTAAAGGACATATTACTCTCGAAATTTTGATAGGTTGAAATACCATTTTAGTCTATGTACTCTGAGTTTCATTTCATTTTAGTCTCGTTACTTTCAAATATCTTAATTTAGGTCCTACTCCTAATAAATCTTAAAACTTGTCCCTATGTACTATGAGACAACACTCTCAACTAAAAGTTGAGGTTAGAGGTTTGAATCCTCCAAGTCGTTTACTATTTTGTATATTTTGTACATTTAGTCTGAATAAGCTAAATATTTGGCTGAATCATTTTGACATCATACAAATTGTTTTCTTGGTAGTTCTACAATTTGGACTCTGTGACGGTTCCCGAGTTGAAGAACGGCAGCTCTACAAAGATGACTCGGGTAACAAGGAAGAAAAAGGCCTTGGTTGAGGTCCCAAATATTACTCTGACCCATTTTCTAAAAATGTCCAAAGAAGGAACATGGTAATATTCGATTCATTATATGAAGAAACTTGATAGCTATATAAATTAATGCTCGTTACAATAATATCAAAGGATTCAATGTAGGTAGGGTATATTTGGAGTGTAGGTAGTGTAGAGTTGCTCAAATCCTGCTGCTGGACATTCATTTTTTTGGCATCAATTGTACCATTAGTATCATTTGAATAGAGAAATGCCTTGTTTCCTATTCAAAAACTGCCTTCCTTCTCTTAGTTCGATCGGGACCGAGTATTATTGTTGCGTTGATCGATAAGTGTGGCTGAAATTGTGGGCAAATGATGAATCGTTCTTGTGATGAAAGATTGTGGATTGATCTACTGTGAGCATGAATTAATATTTAGTACTCTTTTTGAACATGCTTGCAAAAGCATGTGAATAAATTATACAAAATATCTTTGAACGTTGGAATGAATCAATATTTATGTATATTTTACTTCTAAACGTTGAAATTTGTCCTACAAAAATATATTATAAAGATTAGCCTATCAATCGATATAATAAAGTTAGACCTATATAGGTAGGATATTTGTATGATCTGATGATCTAAACAATCTTGACTATCCAATCCAAAACGTATGATCTAATGCATGGATTGAGTTGAGTTAGATTTTTTTTTTTGTTGGATGAAATTTTTGTACAACACAAAATTTGGTTCGGTTCATGGGCTCGAACTTTTTGGTTGGGTTTTAGGTTAATTTAATCAACCTTATAGAACTTAACTCTGTCCAATAAATATTAGTAATATTTGTTTAATATTCAACTGAATAAGTATAATTGTTTAAATAATAAAATAAAAAACGACCCAAATAAATAATTCAAACGAGAATTGACCAAAATAAAAGGTTGTCTGTGTTTTTTTAAAATTTCGTAAGCAGTGACGGAATGGAGGCGGCTCTCGACTTTCTTCCTCGTTCGTCTCCGCCTTCATTAACTCTTCTCTCTGCAACAATCACAGTTCTCACTGTTCTTCTCTCCCTTCCTCCACAATGCCTAAGAAACCTGTCAAGTACTTCGTGGTATTTCACCTTAACCATCTCTTTCTCTCATTCGTATTCCGATTGAGAACTGATTTTCGTTTTTGTAATCAAACAGGTCGATGCGTTCACTGACACTCCCTTCAAGGGAAATCCGGCGGCTGTTTGTCTATTAGAGGAAGAAAAAGATGATAAATGGCTGCAGGATTTGGCCGCTGAGTTCAATATCTCAGAGACGTGTTATTTGGTTCGCATAAACGAGGAAGAAGAAACCGATGGTTCGCTCAAGCCGCCAAAGTTTGGCCTCAGATGGTTCACTCCTGTTACTGAGGTTTTCCTTTCCCCCTTCCGTTTCAATGTCGACTGTTTTGAACAATTGCTCTGATTTTGTTTGATTGAAGTTATGAAACCAAAAATTGTGATAGCTGCTTTCGTTTTAGATGGAAATTGACCTTGACGCTTCGAGTATTGTGAAATTTAGAGAAAAGTACATCTAGAACTGAAAACTGATTTGAATTGCTATTTGTAGCAGCAATCATATTTTTATTTTTTTACCAAGTAATTGCTTTCTGATGAAGACCATATCCAATTTAAAGGGATAAGAATGGGGAAAAAAATTGGCAGGTTCAATTATAAGTTCGATCAGGTTTGTGAATTTAGTCCCTGTATTGTAGATTTTTTAACATTTGAAGTTCCATTCATTTAGTCTTTATACTGTAGGAGGATTTTGATGGGCCCCTTGAACTTTTACTTTTATTTGATTGGTTCTTGGTCTGAATTTTGTCGTTCATGCGACCAATTGCTTAAACCTATTAGATAAATGATGGAGTTAGTAATGGCCTAAACCCTTGTAAGTTCACAAACTATTTACAAAGACTAAATAAACATAACTCTATAACTCTAAAAGTTTATGATTAAACTTGTAATTTAACAAATCTAATATTCTTAGATTCTTTCCTTATTGTATAATCTATCTCTCCTTTTGTTGAATTATACAGAAATTGATGGGATGCGGCCATTATCTTATCAAGTAGCATTAGTTTCTATTTTTATCACGCAGCAAATATTAATTGCTTTACTCTTCGCTTTTGTTCATGTTTTTTTTTCTTTTTTGGTCTGCATGGTTGAATGAAGGTAATATTATTCTTTTGTTGCTGTAAATCTTGTTGATTCGACATCTTTTTCCAGGTTGACCTCTGTGGTCATGCAACATTGGCGGCTGCACACACACTCTTCTCGACTGGTTTAGTAAAGTCAGACATCATTGAGTTTTCAACGCTTTCAGGAAAACTAACTGCTAAAAGGGTTCCGGAGGTCAAGCCACTTGGGGTTTCCAATGTCCATAACGGTGAAGCACACGAGAGTTACTTTATTGAATTGGATTTTCCAGCAATCTCGTCGATTGAAGTCGATTCTGCTGATGTTTCTTCAGTCTCCAAAGCATTGAATGTTGCTTCTATGATTGACATAAGGATGACTGTCTCAAAGAATTTGGATAATATCTTGGTAAGCCCTTCAATTGGTTTGATTTTCGATTGTCCTTGATTTCCGCTATCAACTCTATTTAACTTGAACCATTTAACTTATGCAATATTTTGCAGGTTGTTCTTCCATCAGAAAAAGAAGTAATAGATTTTGAACCTAACTTTGATGAGATACGAAAGTGTCCAGGAACTGGGGTAATCATAACTGGAGCGCCCCTTGCTGATTCAAAGTTTGATTTTTATAGCCGATTCTTCTGCCCCAAATATGGGATCAACGAGGTATTAAATCTTCAATCTCCCCCTGATGTTATAATGGTTTGAGTGTTTGGATTGTGAAGGAAATACATGACATTAGCTATGCTAATCCTCTCTTATTATGCGCAAAATTGAAGTCTTGGAATCTGAAATGCAAATAATGATGTTTTCCAAGTTCTTTGGCTTAGAAGTGGGTTGGATTACGAAACTTTTTATACATTAAGTCTTATTATACCTGTGTTGCATGTTCAGGATCCTGTATGTGGTAGTGCACATTGTTCCTTGGCAGTCTATTGGGCCAAAAGGTTGGGAAAATCTGATTTTGTGGCTTATATGGTACTCTCTCTTTCTCTGTCCTCTCTCTCTCTCTCTCTCTCTCTCTCTCTCTCTCTCTCTCTCTCTCTCTCGCCAGTTCATTTAACTTTTCTTTTGTTCTTTGTTTATGGTTAGGCATCACCTAGAAGTGGAATATTGAATATCCATCTAGACGAGCAGAAAAAGAGAGTTCTGTTGCGAGGGAAAGCTATTACTACCATGGAAGGTGTTGTTTTAGTTTGAAGCTTTGGTGTTAGACACCACCATTGTTATATCTTTCCTTTCTAAGAACAACTTTAACTACCCTTTGAATTTGGATGATGTTTTCTTTAGCCCTTCCTCAAATTTAAAAAGATTTCCCTCTTTGACTTAGAATTTTGAGTTGTGCGTGTTTGTGTAAGAATTCTCTAGACGCTTTATCTAAGCTGCTTTCAAACGACGAATAAGCTACAGGGGATTCATTGGTATTTTCTGCTAGCATTATCATTTGTACTCGAGGTCCTTGTTTTTATTGGATAAACATGATAGACATAAGATGTGTGTTAATACACGGATCTCATTGTTAGGGTCGGAAAATGTGATCAAATAGAGCTCTAAAAAGAATTCTTATTGTGAGAAGAAAGTGTATAATACACATTTGACTCTATCTAAAGAGAAAATTTTGAAAAATATTTGTCAAATTCTAAAATGATATTTAAATATTTAATATATTAAAATATAAAATTTTATTTAAATCATATTTTTGTATCAATATATATTTAACCAATTTAAATATATATTTTAAAATTTAATGTACGTACAATAATTATATTTTTCTCTTTTATATTTAATACATCTAATATATGAAATATTAATTTATATATTAATTTGAATATTTCTATTATATTTTTTAATTTTTTGTTTTTAATAAAAGAAAAATATTAGTTTGAAAGACATCTATTTATTAGTTTGAACATTTCTATTATATTTTTATCATTTTGTATTTAATACTTCTAATATAATGAATAATTTAATTTTTTTTAGATTAACTCAATTATTCATGTTGCAATAATGAACCCAACTCAATCTAACCACAAATTTTTTTAGGTCGGTTGGATTATTCTTTTATTTAAATTTTTGTTTTTAATAAAAGTAAAATATTAGTTTAAAAAATATCTATTTATTTATTTTCAAACATTTAATTAAAATTTACTGCCTAGTTTAATATATATTTTAGAAAAATTACTTATAAAGTAAATAGTTAAAAATTCTTTTACTCTTGAACTCGGTCTCTTCTCTTTGCTCCTTCCCCTTCACCTTTAGAGAATGAAATCCGGGAGACTAAAGATGAATGAGACTTTACACAACTCAGCCTATAAAAATTTTCATTTATTTAAACTCAATCCAATAGAATTAAGTTCATAATCCAGCCCAAAGATTTTGGATCATCGAATTTTTTTAAGATCCCTAATTATATATTTTTTTTTGTTATAGTTCATCGTGATCTTTATAGTTTTAAAATATTTATTTTAGTCTTTGTACATTTAATTTTTGTATATTTTAGTTTATATACTTTCTGAACGTCTATTTTAATCTATGTAATTTTTTAAAAAATTACCGTTATATTCTATTAATCAAATTTGAACATATAAAAATTTAGTGAATAAAATGTTATTTTAATATTCGAGTGAAAAGAAATGAAAATGAAAGAAAGCGGTTACTTTGTTAAAAGTGAAGGAACAAAAGATATGGTTCATAAATTATAAGGATTTAAACGAACCAAAGAATAAGGACCAAAATATACATTACACGTGTGAAAATAAATATATTATATTTTAAAATCCACAAATACACCAAAAAAATGATTGAAATAAAGAGAAGAACTTTTAGAATATCAGGTAAAATGGCATATTATAGGTTTAGAAAATGCCTTTTTTAATTAAATATAAATTAATAAAAATAACTCCGTTCAACTTTTAAAATATTCAATAATATTTTAAAATTTTAAAATACTCTTAAAACTTAAAAAAAACGTTCTTAATTTTGGATAAAAAAAGACTATTAATATTTTATTGAAAGAGTATCTTTGAATTTTTAAAAGTATTTAACAAAATAACTTAAACTTTCAAAATTTTCATCAATACATATAAACTTTAATGACCGTTTGGGTTATTTTGCAAAAATAAATTTCTTTTTCGATCCATGTACTTTTAATTACCGTCATTTTGATTTTTACAATTTCAAAATATTTATTTTTCTGTTTTTGTATATTAATTTTTATTTTCATTTTAGTCTATATATTTTCCTAATATCTATCCTGAGCTATTTAATTTTTTTTTTTTAAATGACCATTTTAATTTCTATTTATCAAATTTGGATATAAATTCTATATACCATATAAACTTTTTTATATAAATTTATCCTACGTTTTGAATGAAAATTTCATTCTAAAATTCGAGTGGAAAAAAATGAAAATGATGGGACAACAATACGAACAAGAACAAATGCTTCAAAAATAAAAAATACGAACAAGAACAAATGCTTCAAAAATAAAAAGATAACAAAAGTAGAAGGAACAATATATATTTTTGACTGTTTTGTTTATATATTAACTGTAAGAATATTATTTTTTTAAATTTTAAAAGTAATTATGAAACTTTTGAAAAATGTGATGTTTAACTTTTGAAAATGTGATGTTTTTTAATGTTAAGATTTTTTGTCCGGCAATGTTAGATTAAAGGGATATCTCTGCTCAACAAATAATCACTTTTCTTCTCAATATATAGAGAAGGAAGTGAGAAGATAAAATATAAGAACAAAAAATTTGTTCTTCTTCTTCTCTCCCGTCCTCGACAATGGCTAAACAAGCAATCAAATATTTTGTGGTATTTTACCTTAACCGTCTCTTTCTCTCATGTCGATTTTGAATAAGAACTGGTCTTTGAGCTTTGTAATTAAACAGGTTGATGCGTTCACTGATTCCCCTTTTAAAGGAAATCCAGCGGCTGTTTGTATCTTAGAAGAGGAAAAAGAAGATGAATGGATGCAGGCTTTGGCTGATGAGTTCAATATCTCAATAACGTGCTATTTGATTCGCATAAACCAGAAAGAACAAACCAATGATTCACTGAAACCCTCCAAGTTTAGCCTCAGATGGTTCTCTCCCGTCACTGAGGTTTTCCTTTTCCCCTTTCGTTTCACTATCAACTATTTTGAAAGTAATGCTTTGAGTACTGATTACACAAGTTTCTCCAGATTGAGATGTGTGGTCATGCAACATTAGCAGCTGCACACGCACTCTTCTCATATGGTTTAGTAAAGTCAGACACTATCGAATTTTCAACCCTTTCAGGAAATCTAACTACTAAAAGGGTTTCAAATGTTCATAACGGTGAAGCACACGAGAGTTACCTTATTGAATTCGAACTTCCAACTATCCCGTCAATCGAAGTCGATTCTGATGATGCTTCTATAATCTCCAAAGCATTGAATGTTGATTCTATGATCGACATAAGGATGATTGACTCAAAGAATTTCGATAATTTCTTGGTAAAGCGCTTCATATTGCTCGTCCCCATCTTGATATCTACTTCATAATACAACAAGAACAATCACTACTTATACAACATTTTGCAGGTTGTTCTTCCTTCAGCAAAAGACGTAATAGATTTTGAACCAAATTTTGATGAGATAAAGAAGTGTCCCGGAAGTGGGATAATCATAACTGGAGCACCCTCTCCCTCGGCTGAGTCAAAATTTGATTTTTATACACGATTCTTCTGCCCAAAATCTGGGATCGATGAGGTATTAACTCTTCAAATTTTTGTACCCACGACACTTAAAATGTGAGTCTCAGGCTGATTGGGTAGGATAACGAAATACCCTTTACAAGGGTGTGGAAACCTTTCCCTAGCAGACGTGTTTTAAAGCCTTGAGTAGAAGCCCGAAAGGAAAAGTCTAAAGAGGACAATATCAACTAGCGGTGGGCTTGGGCCGTTACAACAAAAGCTACGATGTATGTACTTATATGCATGTGTGTTGCATGTCCAGGAAGCTGTATGTGGTAGGGCTCATTGTGCTTTGGCAGTCTATTGGGCCAAGAAGTTGGGAAAGTCTGATTTTGTGGCTTATATGGTACTCTCTCTCCTATCTCTTCTCTCTCTAGCTAGTTCTATTAACTTTTCTTTTGTTCTTTCTTTATGGTTAGGCATCACCGAGAAGTGGAATACTGAACGTTCATCTAGACGAGCAGAAAGAGAGAGTTCTGTTGCGAGGGAAAGCTATTACTATCATGGAAGGCGTTGTTTTAGTTTAAAACTTTGGTGTTAGGCACCATTGTTCTATATGTTCTTGCTATGAAGAACCTTAAACTCTGAATAAATATTCTCTTGCACCTTGCACCATTCCTTCGAATTTGAGTGCTTTAAAAACTATTTAACTTACTATAGACTAGAATAACGATGATTCTCAGTCCCATTCAGAGTAGATTAAATAGATATCTCTACATGCAACATAGTTCATGAATGATAGAACCTATATGAAAAATGAATTTAATTGAACTTTAAATAGATATCTCTACATGCAACATAGTTCATGAATGATAGAACCTATATGAAAAATGAATTTAATTGAACTTGATAGAATGTAACAAACCGAACCAAATTTTTACGGGTTAGTTTGGATTAGATTTATAACTTGAGCAAAAGTTAGTTTGAGTTATAAAAATTTACAACTCAAACGACTAGAACGGGTTCAAAATATCAAAGTGAAGAACTCTTACTTGTAACTTCATTCCATCGATTCCCCAACTAGAAACTCTACCGCTTCGACCTGCTTTATTAGTTAAAAGTACCATAGGCATCAAAATGTTAATAAGAGGAACAAGCCCAGCCAAACAGCTAAAGTTTGTATTAGGAAACTAAAGCAACCATAATCTTGAAAGATAAACAGAGTGGTTAACCAAAAAAAATGAGTAACGCTGCAAGTTGAAAGAGAACAAGAGATCGTTTCTATATATATACTACTATAAGTTAGTTGATCAAAATTTCTTCTGGAGTTCTTCATTCAGAAAGGTTATCAGCCCTTTTCAATTCCACAACCAGGCATCATTCAAATTTGAGTTCTTTCCTCGTCGGCAGAATTCCGGAAGGGAATTTCTTTTTCAAACTATCGAACCAAATTGTCGAGCCGATGAAACAGACGAACTTGGTAAGTAGGATTCAAGATGAATGTAAAACAGCACTCTGAACTAAGAAAGAGTCCATTTGCAGTGTTAAGATTACTAATATAACATCTCATGCATGTTGGCTTCAGACATCTTTTCTAAGTCTTCTTGGGACAACAAGGTCTTTCTACCACTGCTCCCTGCCTTATCATAGGGTTGTGCCATCTTCCTAAGGAACTGCACCCACAGATTTTGTTTCGATTCGATTATTTTTTTCGGTAATGTAGAAACTGAAAATGCTCAGACATTCTTAATCATTTGGAAGTTAAGATATTATAGAAGATGCATTTAAGATAATTAACCCAAACTTTGCTTCCAACTGCAAACTCAAAATGCCAAAAATTTGGCAACTTCAAATTATTCAGCATCCTTAGAACACGAATGAATTGATTTGAATGCCAAACATTTGTAGATGTGTGTGATAGAAAATTTGTCAATATCTAGAGCAAGGACGGTAACAAATTACGAACCTCCCGTGCTATGTGCAGAGCCATGTCGGTGCTCAAATTCAAGTGTGCATCACGTAAATGTGACAATATCCATCCAGGCAATTTAGAGCGCTTGTCATGACGGCTATACCTGCACAAAGGTAAAAAAAGATAAAATCTTGAAAAAATCACAGTTTCAAGACATTCTTTTTCAATATATTTTGTACTAATAAATTGCAAATATCATGGTATTTTTTAAACACATTCCAAATCCACGTGGTTTACAATTATCTTAAAAACCGATGATTGTTTCTTCAGCATTCTGTATAATTATTTTATTTATAAATCATCATTATAGATAGCTTTATTTATTCATGTACCAACCTCATTCATATGATATCCTCTATTGCACTTTACCTCACATGGTTTACAACTTGGAAAGTTGAAATGATGCTGTACAGTTGAATCAGTATGAACAAACTCATACATTTAATTAAGATCCATGCGAACCAATGAATCAGTAACTTGTGATTTGTGAACTCTAGGAGTAATAACTGAAAATACGTTCTGTAAACGAGGAATTAATTGAAACTACGTAGTTATATCAATAAAGTAAAAATCGAACCTTTTATCAGCAAATATCATCATCCCGTAGTCAGCCTTCGACCGGATAACTCGACCAACACATTGTGCAGCTTGTCTCTGCTCAAATTGTCAGAACCAATTATTTCCACCATACACCAAAAAGAGCTTCAACGGATAGTTAGAAGAGTAAGTTTCCCATACCAAAGCATCAAAAGTTAAAAAATCCCCTTCCTTTATTTGAAATGTCTCACGTAAGTACTCCAGCCGAGCAAGCAAAATTCTGAAAACAAAATTATTATATGCAGTCAAAAACAACCAAGTCTAACACAAAAAGGACCACACCATTATGGTCACCCCAGGACAGCCTACCCACCCAAAAAGAAAGGAATACACTCAATTTTCAATTTAAAAAATTTCATGTGCACACAAGATTCTGTTCTTGTGAGGATTAAAAACCATGGTTTTAAGCAGTCTAAATTTAAAAACAGAAAAATGCTTTAAATTGATTAATCATATTTTTGCCCCGCAAGCTTCTCATTAGAAAGTCACAAGATGAAACTCACTTGCTTAATGTGTACTGGAAAGGAACACCAAACATTATCACCAATCGTCCATAATGTCGATCAAAATCTATACCTTCGGCAACCTTCCCCCTGCATAAACATAGATCAATTCAAAATTACATTCGATCACTCCTCTTAATCACCATCTCTATGAAGCTATCTAAAAGCTTTTTTCCCGAAGGAATCCAATAATTTTAGAGATGGTATGAAATCAACAAAAGGAGAGGATAGTCTCCCAAGCAAGAAAGATTACAAAAAATTATTCCATTCGGTACAAAGATCACATAAACCATAGATATTAAGTGGAAAAGAAATTTGCACGAAGAAAGGCCAACAAAAATTACATCAAATATCTATGGTTTTTTATACCATTGAAGAATCTATTGTTTTATTTTATATAACCAAAATTCCAAAAAAAAAATATCTAATCATTGTAGCCGGAACATCTTCATTTCTTTTTGAAACGGTGTCCAAGCAAAATGCTATCAAAAAATTATATTGATAATGAAGAAAATAAATAATCATTGTCTACACAGAACCTCTATTTAGCTCAAAGATTTGTTTTTGAGAGGAATGTGGTGGTGGGGGTTCTCCCCTCTGTGCTTTGTTTTCACGTCTATACCACCTTTCAGATATGAAGTAACATTTGGTGGCTTCTCCTGTCTTCCTCCAATTCCTCCTTTTCACTTTCCTTAGGCTTTTGTCATCCTCTTTTCGATAGAGAGAGGACGAAAGCAATGGCCTTTTTTTCTATCCTTTGTGATCTATATGTGTGTGTTTGGGAAAGGACTTTAGAGTTCGGACTCCTAATCGTTTTGGGGACTTCTTATGCCATTCGTTTTTTAACACTTTATGTAACTCCTCTCCCTCTTATTGCCTTGGCTTTCTCCTCTCTTTGGAAGATTAAAATCCGCAAGGTCAAATTCACTACATATCGGGTTTTACATAGGAAAGTCAATACCTTGGACTGAACTCCCTTCAAGGGCTTTCCCTCAAGGTTTTAAAATGCGTCTACTAGAGAGAGGTTTCCACACCCTTATAAGGAATGCTTTGTTCCCCTATCCAACAGATGTGGAATATCACAGTTGTTGTACTTGTACGAAAGGGATAAGACAACCCCTTTTGAACCACGCTATTCTGGTGACTAAAAAGCAAAAGGAAAAAAAAGGGGGAGCATTGACAGAGGAATAGGATACCTGGCTACGGAAAAAAATACAGCACCTCTCCCACAATCACAAGCCTTGCGGTAATTGTCAAGAGCCAGGGTAGTCTCCACCACATCTTGGGTCTCAATGAACACAAGTTTATGCTGCATTATTTCCTGAGGAAATGAGTTCAACCGTTTAGTTACGATCAGGGTGGATCATGTTAAGACTAATTCCCACTAAAAAGCTGTCACCAAGCCAAACATGAGTAATTGTCACCTTTAGTATGCCAGTTTCATTCCAACTATTTACAATCCCATCCATATATGAGTAACTGACGAAGAAACATACTATCCCATCAGGAACTGCTGAAACCATCTCGAGCAAGAGCCTACCGTAATTCCTTACCACACCAAGATCACTTCTCATATCAAATTTAGTACTTACTGGAAGCTGGTCGCTATAGCAACAAAACAAACTATGTTCAGTACAGAAGATCCTACGTTTTACTAAAAAAGAACAATAATTAAACATTAATAATAATATATAGAACAAATGGGTAATGTATTTCAACAGAACCACACACCTGCCACGAGTGAGAACCATTGGGCATATGCAGTCTCTGGTCAGGGACATTGTAAAACTTCTGCTAACAACAGGATTAAAATTGAGCAAACGAGGGTAGAGATCAATTGGGCTCAGAGTACCAGATGTAATCACAACTGATTGAAATCGTTCAAACACAGGCTTAATAGCAAGTGAGGCATCATGACAGCTAAGCTGCGGAGAAAATAAGGAATATTTAATAAATAATTTAGTTTAAACAATGGACATAATTACTGAAAACATACTATAAAGTTCAATTTTAGATTTCATTAAATAGCAACATAAATGAGCTAGGGTCTATGCAACTAGAGAACAAAGATAGATGCTTACTTCTTTAGGATTTCTTTTTTCTTTTTTTCTTTATTTTGGATAGGAAACAATCTCATTGATTAAATAGAAGGTGCAAAAGGAGAGCTCATCCTTGGAGATTACAAAAAAATTTCTCCAACCGGATAAAAGTGGAAGGAAAAAAAAAGGAGAAGACTCGAGCAATTCTCCCAAGGATCGTTCCTTGTTTTGAAACATTCTTGTGTTCCTTACGTTCCAACACCCTGATTGTGGTTTTGTTTTGAAAGATTCTATGATTTTCTTTTCTTTTTCTCTTTTTTTCTTTTTTATTAGTACTTCTTCTGGAAAGTCTCGATATTGAAATAGGAGAAGAAGAGAGCATCCAGCCCAGAGAAAAAGAGTTGCAAAAGTTGTGTGTATTCTCCTAATATATGAAGCATCCGCACTTTAAGATCAGAACCGTATTTAGAGACAAAAATCATGTACCAATCTGTGAAGGGGTCCAACTTAAACACCTCTCCACCATCAAGGGATCATCTAAACTTAAGATCAAAACTTTTAGCATCCAAATTCCATACTACAAAAGGTATTCAAGAAGTATACACACACACACACACACATATATATATATGAGAATTAAGGCAGATATAAACTAACCTGTAGTACAGGGTCAGGAATATGCGGCATTCTCTCATCAACAGGCTCAATTATAATTGAGAAACCTCGTGCATATGTCCCAACGAGTGTTGCAAAGTCACATATGGTCTGTACGTGCAAAAACTCATCAGTGTCGGTAATTTCAAGTGTCAGCATGAGGGAGTAGAGACGATCATAACAAAACTTCAGGGTTTTTTGGTCAATTCCAGCCTGAGAACCAATAGAGCTAACAAAAGTTACAAGCCCTTCCTTCTCAACATTTTCAGTGTCCAAACGTCCTTCAAGATACTGAACCAATCTCCGCAATACATGTATAAAGTGTTCGGCTCGCCGTATATTTCCTGGCACAGCCTCCTTCAAAATATCATCTGGAAGAGCAGGGTTAGAGAGCCACGTATCCGAAACTGCATGACAAAATTAAAGAAAGTTAGGATATTATCCCAGGAAAAGATCATCCAAAAAAAAACAAAAAATCATGCAATCTTGTTACAAATACAATAATGTAAAACATACTAGGTAGGTTTCCTCTTTGAGCCAAACCATCAACCAGCCTGTTATATTCCGCACGCAGTCTACCTGCATCAGTTTCCTTAAACCTTCCTACCATATCAAGGAAAATACTGATTAAATTTCAATTCAAAAGTAACAGAAACACCTAAATACCCAGACATTAATTTCTCAATAAGAACATTAAAAACAAATGAATCGTGGCCTTTCTAGATATGGCATGAGATTAAGAGAAAGCAACTTAGCATCTGATTATACCTCTCAATCTCCTGACGCATCTTATTGAGATTTCTTCTGGCACCTTCAATAGTCTGCCTCCTCACACTAACACTAAGGGCTTCAATACACACGTTGTCGATATTGTGTGCCTCATCAAACACTACAACAGATTCTCGCTGCATTTCCTTGGATATAATGCTAGCTACTTTGGGATCAAGCAAGTATTGATAACTATATACTACCACATTTGCAAACTGTACCATATGCCGTGCCAAGAAGTAAGGACACCAACCCTTCTTTGTCCCAAAAGCTCTCAGATCCTATAAATTCAGTGAGGAAATTGCATGAATGAACTACTCAAGGCATAAATGATTTCCATCTATAGAAATGAATATTAGAGGAATTTTGTCAATATAACCTAGTATATATAAATGATTTAAGAAACAATTCGTCTTTACACTATAATACCAGTAGTAAAAGACTGCATAAGTATTTTAATTACTTAGTATCTGCTACACAATTTAGGCCACCATTGATGATTAGGGAAAAAAAAGATTGGGAATTCTCGATTTCGTGAAAGTCATAATCTCAATTCAACCAGTACCTGCAACGTATAAACCCCCGGCGGCAACACCGCACTGGAACCCGCCTTTTCATACTGCTCAAAGAACTCACAAGCGGGCACATTGGGATTCTCGGCCGCCATGGCCCTAACCCAACTCGCCGTCAGCTTGCGGCAACCAGCATCGACTGAATCCCGATTCTCCGAAGCCAAAACAGCCGGATTGACACACAGATTCTTCCTGGAAGAAAGCCCCACAGCCAAGATCTGAGCGCGAGGGCCAACCTGCTGAACCTGGTAATCATGGAGCAATCTGAGCTCGGCGAGGGTCTTCTCCATTTCGTGGACAGTGCGAGTGCAGTAGATGAGCTTGACGGGGTTTTGGGGCTTGGAGAGGACGTAGCTGGTGATGAGGGAAAGGAGAGCAATGGTTTTTCCAGTGCCTGTGGGCATTTCGAGAAGACAATGGCCCTTGGCGTCAAGAGCTCGCTTCAGCTCAAGCATGTAAGCGTACTGCTCGGGGTAAATGTGATCGTAAGGGAAGTAGACTGTGACATCCTCTAATTGAAACTTCATGGTGCTTGCTCCGCCAGTGACGAGCCTACGACAGAGAACCAGAGCCGCAGCGACGGCGACGGCGACGGCGGCGGCGGCAGAGAGATTTCAGAGGTCTGGCCGAGGGTGACTCGTTTTTACGCGAACAGAGTCTTAGCCCGCACTTCACAAAGGCTCCGCCTCTTTCCCCCGATTTTTCCTTTTTTTTGTTCTCTTTTTTCTTTTCCGTATTAATGTAAATAAGATTTAACCTATTTCTTTGAACTGAAAATAAAATCCAAATTATTTACGTTTAAGTTTAAAGGGAACAAAAAATCAAATTAATTCGGGAATTTCAATTTCAATTTGCGAATAAATTTTACTTTCTACTCTCGAAATAGACTTTCTTGTGAATCTTTTATTTAAATATAAATATAAGATAAAATATAATTCTAATATAAATTTGACAAACTTTTTTTTAAAAAATTAATGCTAGAGTTTAAATTTTGTTAAAATTTGAGTTCGGAGTGATATACTTTTAAGGCCAATTTTTTGTGTAACTAAATTAGATTTTGTTATTTAGTTTTGACTTTTAGTCCATTTTGAGAAATGTTTAGGTTTCTTAATTTAGAACTAGAGGGTTAATAGAGTAAATTTTTATGGTAAAAATTGTAATGAAACAATATCATATCCTATTTGTTTGTGTCACTATATATTATAGTTCAACTAGCTAAGACACTTTCTACTAAAATGATAGTAATTCAAATCTTTACTCAAATGTTAAACTAGACTAGAGATGTCCATTTAACCTGCTGAGACCCACAAGAAATAGGAGGAGTAAGGAAAGATTCCTCCCATTAACTAAATGGAATCGGGTACAAGGATTATATTCCTCATCTTTATCCTCACTCTCGTCCTGGGACAATTTTTTTTGGTATGATTAAACTTTGAAAGTTACAAATATATGTGTTGTGAGGGATGAACTATGAGCAAGTTAGCTGGACAATATTTGAGATTACAAGGCTTAGCATCTTTGGTAGTAAGGAGACTTGACTAAGATTCGTCATTTTTGAAGATGACTGAATAAAAATAACAATATATGAAAAGAGTAAAATTCACCATTTTAACAGATGAAGGACAATATTGAAGTTTACTTAAATCGCCACCATTGAAATTATAGCTAAAAGGATGTAAATCCTAGTCCAGATCACCTGCTGCATATCGAAAGCTAAAATCTCGAGGGTCAAGGAGTTTTGGCCTACAAAATACAATTAGAAGCAATTCATTTGCAAGTTTACAGGTTAGTGTTTACTTGTATTGTAACTTTGTCAGTCGGCACTTTCAATCTTCATCAGGTCTGTTGAATGCTATCCCCTTGATTGCATGTCGACATTGAAACCTGGAAATGATCGACAAGGTCCCTGATTGCTAAGATTATGAATGAAGTATTGATATTGTTGCATAAAAGGATCAAAGCTCTTAATTTGGCACATACTTTCACCAAACATGGTTTTTTTAATTTTTAGTTTAATGATCTCTAATGCCTTCTAAAGGAAAATATTAGTAAATGAGCATTGTTTTTAAAACTAAAAATGTCATCCAATGGCTTGATATGAGTCTATGAGATTATACTAGTCTTAAACTAACTTTATTTCTTAACAATAGCACCCTCCTTTTATTGATGTCTGCAATAATCAATTCAAGAGTGAAGTTAATCACTCACAAACAACACACCATTTTAATACCTAACCCGACGTATTAAATGTCGCTACTAATATACTTGACCATCATTTTTCTTGAACAATGAATGGTAATTTATTATAGACAACAAACTCTTTTTTCATTTATCTCCTCAATAGTGTGATATTGTCTACTTTGAGCATAAACTCTCATATTTTTGCTTCAAGAGACCTTCATATCAATAGAGAGGATGTAACGGCCCAAGCCTACCGCTAGCAGATATTGTCCTCTTTGGACTTACACTTTCGGACTTTCCCTCAAGGTTTTTAAAACGCGTATGCTAGGAAGAAGTTTTCACACCCTTATAAAAAATGGTCCGTTCTCCTCCCCAACCAACATGGGATCTCACAAAGGATGTCCTTCACTGTATATCCATCATCTTTTCTTTCTTTTTTTATCTAGCCAACGTTGGACTTTGACCCATTACCAACACAATTCCATAATAGTAACTGAATATTAAACATTTCATACCAGATTGAATCTTCTACTGAAGAGTTGGCCAAGTCATCAGAGTTTCCAACTTGAAATTCACGACCAGGACCAGGATCATTCATCTGGTGGATTTGGGCTTTGCATTTAAATCGTAGTTTGAAGGGCTTTATCTGCATCAAAGATCTTTGTTTTATACGATATCAAATTGATTAACAGATTCCAATGCACCAAGAAAGATGCACGCAATGGTGCTTCATAGTCTGGACAATCAAGATGATCAACATCCTCTTATAACCTCAGATTATGCATTTGGATCAAACTGAAAGATCTAATACCAAATGATATTGATAAATGAAAAGTGATGTAGTATATTATACTAAAACAGTCAAATTCTCATGGAACTAGATAATCTAATATGATTGGGAGATTCAGGATACTGTAGGCAGTTGGCAAATAACTTTCTTTTTGTCATAAATGCATATACTATGTTCTTTTGACAGATAACTGATTGGCATTCCAGTCCATCAGCTAACTGACATTAAGAAGATTCTCTTTACCATTAATAATTGATTTAGCCGGAAACAAGATAAAGCACTCTTCAATAAAAGAGAGATAGATCACAGAACCTCCAAGATGATCTCATTAATATCCTCATATGAAAATAAAAGCAAAAACGTCCAACGGTTACCTTTTTGCTATATCGGAATTCACGTTTTGGAATGAAGTGCAAGGGCAGATTGATAGAGGAAGGGGCCTTCACCAATAGAAACAACTTAGTAGGGCCTAGAAGAATATGGTATCATTTCTTAATGAGAAAATTTCAAGGATGAGAATTCTTCTCCCAACTTGATCAATTTGCTTTAACGTGCACAACTGTGTACCTGGATATGAGGCAGACCCAGCATCCTTTGAGATTAATGTTCGAATAGCCTGCTATTAAGAACAAAATTTGAATCAAATACTGAAAAAATTTAGGAAAAGTACTACAATTCACACGCACCTTTCTTGAAAGAACTTCTGCTGCTTTGTGCTTGACGAAGTAATCTGCACCTCTCACCACAACATTTTTATGTGAAAAGCACAGCTCATAAACATATTGCGGCCGCAGTGGGGTTGCTCCAAGAATTAATAGTACTTCCTGGACGTTAGGAGTCTCACTAATCAACGATTTGATGGCAGCTTGAAAACCAGAGACTGAATTCATTAACTTCTCCATTCTCTTAATTCCCTGTCTGACCTCCCTCATTCTGCCAGTATGCTTTCTTCGTGACGATGCTTTTAGTTCATTCTGTGCCAGTTCACTTCCCTAAAAATAACCGTTCTTATGATTCTCAGATTGATGCAAAAAAGCGTAAAGGAAACTACCCCTTCTCAGCTAACATACCAGCTCTTTGTATTCTTCATGCAAGGTGTCAAATTCAATGCTCATGTCCTGTAGGATTCTGCACATAAGCCACCAAACATCAGTACTTATGGTACGAGCATACCAAATAGATATCTCATACAATGTTAAATCTTTGTAAATCATATAATTCTAGTTTATAGCAAAATGGAGGAGGAGCCAGAGTAGGGGATGTATAAAATTTATGAACTTTTGGCTTCCTAGATATAAGTGATCTACTGAAGATTGAACCAGAAAACCAATGTCTACTGAAACTAAAAGAGAAGCTTTTAACTCTGTAAACATGTACATTAGAATGTAGATTACATTTTATTTCAAAGACTAAACGGTGTTCTCGCATACTGATTTTCAGTCTCAAAATAACAAAAGCTACGTATTTTCGTTTCTTTAATGGATGACCTTTTTCTCCACTGTTAAGGAGAATCATTAGTAGCGATTATTTTCTCTTCCGTTGGTCTATTTCTGTTTAGTTAATTAGCTTCTGTTCATCTGGTTTGTTATTGTAGTTACTTATGCTTGAACTAATCAGTCTTGTATTAACAGTTGGCCTCTATATAAAGTCCCCGACACAGTATTTTCAATACAAAAGAAAATATCTTAATTCTTTTAAAACTTTCTCGAAAGTTCTTTCTCAAGAACATATCATCCGCAATATTTACTTTATAAAGGTGTTCTTGCAAGGGCTTTTTGTAATACTAGGAAAGAAACAATCAAAAAAACATTGCATTATATGCCATACGACACTGATGCAAAAATCATAGAAGAGACACAAAACAGATAAAAAGAAGAACAAATTAAGCAATGTTAGGCAAAATAAATGTTCTGTTAACCGACAACATTCATTCTTCTATTCATCATTTTTTGGCACCGAGATTTGAACCTCGACCTGAAGGACACGTTAGCATTTTTCTATTCACGATTCCACCCGAAACACATTTTTAAACGATCACCTCAGCAATTTACAAATCCTAAAACGAATCACTAATATTATATGACATTTAAAATAGATACAGCAACAAAATTTCATCATACCTAAGTGAGCATCTAAATTTCCCAAATCTTGCAGAGCGAAAGCCTCAGTAAATTTCGAATCGAACAAATCTCATTGCTCCTAGAATCCTTAATTTTCCTCCCCCAAACTCACAAGGCACAATTTCAAACAGAGTGACTGAGGTAATCAAATCCAACCACGTGCATAAATCAGGCAGCAACTACAATCGACTCAAAACTTAACAAACCAAAAGTATCGATCATAGTCATAAGCGCCAAGGTTGAACCAAACGTAACATCGATCACACATTATCCATCGGGAATCAAACCTGAATGGATTTTTCCCCCGGTTCCAACAGTTTCTAATTTAACAAACGGAAAATATGTTGGAATTGGAAGGAGTAACTTACGAAGGGACTTGTTGGTGCATGTACAAGACGAAGGCGGAGACATCGTTGATGATATTAAACAGTATGGAGCTGTCGAAGTAATCGGCGGACGATTCGATCTCCGTATATTCCATCTCTGAGGTACCTTCTCCCTCCATTCCGGAGAGACAGAGAGACAGAGAGCGAGCGAGCGAGGGAGGGAAAAGCTGTTTTGCGAGGGATGTGTTTGTATATTTGAATTGAAAAATGGGACGGGAAAAGGGAAGTAGAGGGAACATGATACGACACCGTTTTAGACGTATATGTTTTTAAAATAAAAACAATATTTTTTTTCTTTTTTCATCTAGAATTTCTTTCATTTAATATTGTGAAATCGAATTACGCTAAAAATAATAATTAAAACAAATATTTAGTGCGTAATTAAAAAAATTATCAGTTAATTAAAAGAAATAATTTTTCAACATATTTTAATTAATAATATTTATTCTATCTGAGTTGAACTACGTAGCTATATTAAATAGAAACAATAATATAACAATGGATAAGTTATTTCCTCACTTATATTTGCTTGAATTATAATATATATTAATATTATAAATAAAATTACTACTCGAATTTTTTTTAATATTAATCCATTAATTAATGATAAAATTAGTTAAATCATTCAATTAAACAATTTAGTAAAACGGTAAAATGTTTAGTTTTTTTGTCATCAAGACCGATTTTCAATTCACTTTTCTACCGAGATTGTCATAAGATATTCACCTTATAACATATTTTTAGATAGTTCTAATTATCCTCAACTTAAATTATCTCGAGTATGAATGTTCATCGTCAATTTCTAGATAATTTTAATTATCTTCAACTTGAATTATCTCGAGTATGAATATTCATCGTCTCTAGTATTCATATTTGCGAGTTCAAGCTCAATCACGACAAAATAACAAGCAATCGAACTTCTTTTTTTTTTTTTCTGAAACAAACATCTAAAAGTCGACAAAGACGGCATATACACAACATTTGAAAAGAAAAATCGTCAATTCGAACATCTGCGTAAATTACCGAATAATTATCTTAAAGGTCGATTGTTCGATTTTTACACATCCAATTGGTGAACTAAAAAAAGCTTTTAAAATGATAATTGATTTGTCGTAAAACTTTTACGAACACTGTAATATAAGATTATTGAAATGTACATTAGAATATGAAGTTTTGTGAGTAATTTGGATATTAATAGGTCCATTCTTTGGGAAGGAATATCTCTTGGGATGAACGGGCTTGATTTTGGGACATGAAGGAGCACTTTACATCTTTGCCCTTCTTCTTATTTTTTACCATCGAGTTGCATTCTCTACCATTTTGATTGATTTTGGGATCTGTAATAAGTCATACCAAATCATTTTTGGTTGCTAAAAATATTTAAATTAATTAAAAAAAAATACTCTCGACATTTTAAAATTATCTCTAAAATATCACTAAATTTTCAATAATACCTAAAATATCCTTCACCATTTTAAAAAATTCTTACCAATAATGTTGGATAGAAACCAGTAATATTTTATTTAAAAAATATTCTTAAACTTTAAAAGTGTTTCAAATATATCCTTCAAAGTTTCAATAATACTCTTAAACATTTTTTAAGAATTTGAAAAATCATTTTAAAACACTTTTAAACTTTTTAAAACATTTAAAAATATATTTGCACTTAATATCATATTTAAAAAATACTAATGATATTAAAAAAGAAAATAAGATAATTTTAGTCCATGTATTAACCGGTTCTTTTAACTTTTAAATAGTATTTTTTTAATTTTTTTAAAACAAAATACAAAATTGATTATGGATTATTTAATTATTGAAGATGTATAGGAATTTAGAAAATATATAAGCATACCTTTGCGGGGGGAAATTTGCACTCCTAGTGCTTGCACATCGAGATTAAGAGCTTGAACAACACGAGCAGGGACGAGAACCATGGAGCAAGCTGCAAATGATTTTACCATTTTCAGTCTAAAATTAGGAATCACAAAATGTTAATTAAATTTAACAAATAATTATCTGAATAAGTTATAACTAAAATTTTGTATTAGATTTTACCTACTACAAAAGGATATAATATATTAACGTGTTATCAACGTTTTAAGTAAAAAACACAATACACTTGGGAAAAATAAATTAATTAAACATTTAGAAAAATATTTAAATATTTGTTGTAATTTATTGGTAAATTAACACCAAAAAAAAAAAAAAAAAAAAACTATAAAATTGGTACTTTTAGTAAACTTTTAAAATTTCAATAATATCTTGAAATTTATATATATATATATATAATAGTTATTTGAAGGTAAACTATTACTATTTTGTTTACAAAATATCTTTAAATTTTTTTAAAAATTTTAAAATAAATATTAACTTTCTTTAC
This sequence comes from Cucurbita ficifolia, assembly GCA_033971965.1. Taxonomy (NCBI): domain Eukaryota; kingdom Viridiplantae; phylum Streptophyta; class Magnoliopsida; order Cucurbitales; family Cucurbitaceae; genus Cucurbita; species Cucurbita ficifolia. The sequence goes on from CM066978.1 coordinate 9,756,885, forward strand.
TTTTATTAAAAAAAATTGTCAATATATAGACTAAAACAATCTAAAACAATCTATTGATACTTTATAGATTATTTCAAATTTTTTTGTTTTATTTTTTAAAGTTCATTAGTAAAGAATAAGAATATTTTTGAATTTTTTAAAAGGTTAAATGTGTACTAAGGGTATTTTTTTAATTTTTTTTTTTTTAACTTTAAAAGTATTTTTGAGATTTTATTTTGAAATTTAAGGGTATTGCGTTTTTTTTAAGATAAAATGTAAAATTAAAAAATATTTTAATTAATTTACCAAAAAATCCCTAACAAAACCTATTTTAAAAGCAACTTTCTAAACATGTCATAAATCTATAAAATACATTAATATGACCTGTAGGAGTTTGTTGACATATATCTGATACAAAATCATATAACAAAATCACTTATATGGTAATTATATTTCCACTCGTAATTATTTTAGTTTCGTAAACAACGCGTATATAATAATATTCTCATTTAATATTTGTTTAGTATATATTCTTATTTAATACGATAACAAACTAACGAACTTGAGACTGTATTAGATAAACACAAAGTATTATCTCAAAATTAGTCGATAATGACAACAAAAGGATAAGAATAATTTAGGTAACACTCAATTTAGATCGAATATTAGTTAAATTTCATGGTTCATATACTATATTAGATAAACACGAAGTTTCGTCTCAAAATTAATTGATAATCAAAAAAATATAAGAGTAACTCCATTAAGATTATAAATACTATTTTGATACTATTCTTTGCCCATATCTTATAAATAATCAAGTGGGAATTAGAGGTTCCTAAGATGACATTCAAAGAATATATATTATATTTACAATTAGTTGATTTTCATTTGATTATGACGTGTAGTTCCCAGAATCTCGTTTTTAATTCATTATGAGCAATAATATTATTGTTTGATTAATTAAAACGAGGAATCATGAGGCAAATTCCTTTCTCTCTCTGTTTCTTCTTCCTCGTTTTTCCATTAATTGATTGAAAACAGAGAGAGAGAAGCAGAAACGGGTACGCACGAATACAGAATTCTTCCTTGTTTTTGTTTTTTCATTTTTTAATATCTCATTGGAATCATTATTGATTAATTAAAAGATTAATCGGAATCGTACCTGGCTTCTTGTTTGGTTGGTAATTGGTGCCGCCCGTTCCTCGAGGAAGAAAAACGCCGGTGCCTCCTAATTGCCGCCCGGAATCGAGGAAGATTGCTTGCATTCCATGTCCTCCAGCCGTCCAATTCGCCGCGGAAACCGCTGGTTTTTGCCTCTGGTGCGGCAGAGAAGAGACATTACTGAACTTCGATTTCTGATTCTAATTCAATTTCACCGAATCAAAAAGAACAAAATTAAGAACACAATCGAAATCGTAACCTAGTGCGTGAAGAAATTAAAATCGCGATCAAACTGTAACAATACGGTACCGATGAAAAAGCGAAATCGGAAGACGATAACAGAGGACGATCGTGGCGCCGTTGCCGCTGGAGGAAGTACGGTTGTTGTTTGTGGTGGTGTTGCCTCATATACACCTGATGATCATAAAAAGGAAGCGGCAAAGAAAAATTAACACGGAACTTAAAACTTTTCTCGGAAAATTTTGTTTTCCTGAGAAACAAACAGAAAACAGAACTGAAAAAGAAAATTAGTCGAGGAATTAAGAGAAGTAGTAGAGAAAAAACCTTGATATCGCAAGCCTCATCAAGAACATGACTAGGAAGCCATGGCATTGCTTCTTCTACACGAAGTTCCTCGGCAGCCATGGAAGTGAAAGGCAGAGAGAGAGAGAGGTTTCAGTTTTTGTTTCTCTCTCTAGATTCAGAGACTTGATGAGAGAGAGGTGAGCTCCAATGTCTAACCTGTAACTCAACTAAATATATAGTTACGCGGAGAGGGAAGAGGGAGATTAAAGGAATAAAATAAAAAATGTAAAATAAATAAATTTAGGTCCCAAAAAATCATATTTCATATTTTTATTTACATAAAACCGTTACTTTTTTTTCCACATTCAAACGTCGTCGTTTTTATTTCCTTTTTTGTTTTTAAAGACGAGAGAAGTTTCACCTTGATTTGTGCTCGTTTCCACACGTGTGCCTGTTAAATTACAAATTTAACCCTATAATTTTTTAAATTATATTCATATTTTATATAAATTCAATAATTAAAAAATATATATATTATAAAATTGGTAATTAATGACTTATTAAATCAATAGTCAATAAAAAAGGAGTTCTGATTGATATCAAATATCGTTGAGTTACGTTCATATTGACATTTTAATTAATCTGTTAAAATATGTTCGAATTAGGTAAATAAATCATTATAACGATCAAATTTAAAATACGAGGCACGGGAATTTAAACGTTGGATATTAATAAAATTAATACATGTCAATTACCGATAAGAAGGGTAGATGATAACGGAGAAATAAAAGAAAGGGCAAAATTGGAATTTAGAGAAAAAAAGAGTAAGTAGAGGGAGTTGGGTTGGGCTAACCAACTTGCCTTGGCTTCACTTTGGTTGTTGCACTTATTCAGCAAGTAAAGCCACATTGCTACTCCACAATAATTATTAGTCCTTTTATTTTACTATTTATTTATTTTTTCAATTTAATTTAAATTTATGCAGAAGTCTCTTTTTCTAACCAACCAACCAATTTTTTTTTATCTTTTTTCCCATGCCCATAAATGTAATTGTAATGTAAATAAAATATATTTTAAACAATAATAATAAGATAAAAAAAATTTAGTTTAAATTTCAAATTCTCAATCTAGTGTATATATATTATTTTTAACTCATCATTATATTTCATTCTAAAATATAAAAATAATAATAAGACTGAGATTTTAAATCTAAAATCAAGCATAATTTAATAATTAAAGCCTGAATTATTTTATAGATTTTGAAGATTTAAATCTAAAAATTTATTAAATTAAAACATTGGGTTATTTTAAATTATATTATTTTCTTAATTCTTAGCTATTGGTAAGCTAATATGTTTGTTTTGGTATCAAACGACACGTGGCAACTAGTAGTAGTAGTTATAGGTTACCTAGATTGGGTTAGAGGATTAAGCATAAAGCTAAGTATATGGTAGAGTGGATTTGTTTTTTTGTTTTGTTTTTTTTTTTTAATTACAAATTGAACAATACAAAAGAAAAAAAAACGAATTTTTCATCGTGTTCATTATTAGCAATTTGAGACGTATCTTATTTACCATTTTATTTTAGGATAATAACTTGATTAAATATTTTAGATGAAAATAAAAGAAAGTCATGAAAGAGACCCGTCTTAGTTTGACTTTTGATATTTTTGATGTTTTTGTGTTTATGTTCTGAAATTTTGAGAAATTCTTAAATTGAGTTGACTTTATGAAATTAAGGTCTCATTTGATTAAAGAATATTGGTGGACAAAAAAAAAAAAGAAATTAAAACAAAAAATTAGGTGGATGTTATGTTATGTTAGTTGGAGTTTGAGCTCAAAATTATTAAACCAAACCAAATAAAATTGGATTAGGTCAACCCTTTTAACAAGTGGGTTTGTCTATTTCTCCAAAAAGAAGGAAAAAAAAACTAAAGTTTTGGAGTTCAAATAGTAAGTTCAAAGTGGATAAGAGGAACACAAATTTAATTTTATCGTGTTAGATGAGTATGATTTAAAGGAAAAGTATTGCGGAAATATCGATATTATTCACAATATATTTTTTTTGTCGTAATTTAAAATATATTTGATGTCTTTAAAATTTGTGTTTATACGTTTCAAAGTTCGGCATTTTTTTTTTTTTTTTTTTTTTACACTTTTGAATTATAGTAAATATTGGAGTTGATTACTTCTAGTGAAGGAGAATAAAATAATTGATATCTATAAGGTGATAGAAAATTGTTTCCATTTTAGTTGTAAAATGAGCTTAAGATTAAGGTTTTTTTACAAAGCACGAAGTTTTGGTGTAGAAATATATAAATATAGATTAAAATATCAAATATAAATTAGAGTATTAAAAAAATTATTTTATTGTTTCTATTAGATTGTAATGAAACTTTATAAGGCTAAAATTACAAAATTAATTAATTAATTTTAATTTATTAACTCAATGTCACTCACGAGAAAACAACTTGTAACCTTAAATATAATTACTACATACAAGTACATCTTTCACTAAGTTTCGATTATATTTCGATCAAAAATTTATTTTATCTATGTAAGTATATCTTATACTTTAAATACTATTAATTATGTAATCGGTTTGACTTTATGATCTAATTATAAATTAGCCTCCTCTTGTGCCCGAGAGGACGATCTAATTACAAACATGTTTATGGCCATGAATTCATAATTAGTCAAAATAAAAATAAACTCATATGTGATCCTTTAGTAAAATATTTTTCTGACATTTTTTGGTCCAACGTTATAAAAAATTAGTATACACTATGCCTACACTCACATGTTCATATAAATCATGTTATATCAATAGTATTATCAAAACAATGATTTATCTGTGATTACAAATTGTATTAGCTCATTCAAATTTAATAAATATATTTTCAAAATTGTAAACTAATAATAAAAGCAAAATTTAAGTATAGTATTAAACTGTGAACATTTAAAAGTAACCAACCGAGTTGTCTAACGTCATAGTTATAAATTCATTCTCAGACAATTAATCTACATTTCAATACATTTGTGTACTAAAAAAAAATTAACTTTTCTGAAATAGGAACTAAATAAACAAAACTGAATAAAAATACCTCTAAATGCAAAACTTCTGTAGGCCAAGCAGCAAAGTTACTGTTGATAAAACATTGAGAGCATAAAAAATATAATAAACGGAAGAGCAAATGACAGACCATTCAAAACTCGTGATAAAACATGAGCAACCATCTTCATCTGGAAAATCTTTCAACAGCTAAATCTAAAACTTTAATGGCGCAAAACATAAGAAATTATATCTCATCAGCAAAATATAAGTCTCGAGTTAACAAAACAGATAATTGATCAATCTAAGGGGCAACAACAATTCTGCCAGCAACTTGATCGAGATCTCGTCGCCCGCTTGAAGTAATTCTCCTTCCACTGCAAACCCATGCAAAAAGAAAAACACATCAACCGACATGATCAAATGAATAATCAGTTGTAATGGGAGGAAAAATAGTAGTAATGACTAATATGCTATAACTATAAGCATTGTTTTATAAGGTTAAAGGCAGCCTCAACGCTGTTCGACTTGAGCAGGCGAGGTGTAAAACTTGAGGTAGTATGAGGGGTAAGTCTCAAATTTAATTAAGAACATTATTCAAATCCTAAATTAGTTAATCAAATATTGCTAAACATAATAATCAAATAAAAATACAAAAACCTCACTACTACAATTTGACCCATAATCTTTAACATCACTTGCTATTATCAGAAGTAGGATTGACTTGTACTATAATTTCTTTTCTTCAATGTTTCAAAGTCATAGTAATAATTCAAATTGTCACAACTCAAACATTTGTATTCATTAACAATGAGGCAAATCAATATTATTTTTCTTATCATTGCAAAAGGAATAAAGATTTTAAGCCTCAATGGGTTGTTTAACATAAGCATAAGGCTTTTCTCTATGAAAGGCATGAGCCTGTTATGTTCATCGAAGGCGCAAGTCTCGAAGCTAAAAGTTAGTCCTGCCTCGAGGAAAGCCCCAATAGTTTTATAAAACATGGACTAAAGAAGTTAGTACTCACCCCTTTGGGTCCACATCAACAATGTTCATCTCCTGCAATTGTTGTAGAATGTGCCGGGCGATGGCACCACTGCTTTCACAAAAGTGTGGAGGGCGACTTCCATTCCTCTTGCTTCCACCATAAATTCGCTTAAATGCCCCAACACCAAGACCTCCTCTCAAGTAGATCTTCCTTGCCATGGATGCTGAATGAGTTTGGAATAGTGTTCATAAGATACCACAAACAGAGAAGAAATTAAATTAAATTTAAATTAAATTTATTTATTTTATATGAGTAAGTGGACGTCAAAAAGAATAAAAAGGGAAACTAACCAGCTCTCACGTAATACCAATCAGGATCATATGGGGCGAGTTCTTTGAATCTTGCAGTTTTGACTATATCTGTCCATGGCGGAAGTTCAACCTGCTCGGCAATGATTTACACAGAAAATAAGTTAAAATCACATATGTTATAGATCATAACTGGTTTATTAGCTACAAATTAGTAGCAGGTCATTAGAAAAGTCTACAGCCTAACAATTGCAACCACCATTCTTGATAGTGAAGGATATGTTAAAAAAAAACCTACAATAGGGGCCAAAATAAGTAAATAAAATGGGAAAACAATGCAGAATCAAGCACACTCCACGAAAGAACTAGAAACGTTGGAACTTCAAATTCAGTATTCGCTCAGTTTATCGACATCCTAAAAACTCCGTTGAACCGAAAATCAAGTTCTCTCAGCCACCAAAACAGAAAAGCCCGATTTGAGAAAACCAAATAGATACCTTTCCGGATCGCTTGAGATGAGCGGCATAGGCCTTGACAAACTCGTGAGGAGAGACATCCTTAACGGTCCTTGCAGTCGCCATGGCTGCGGAATTCAGTGAGCAAAGGCCGGCAAAAGCTCCGATTGCAGAACTAGGGTTTCCGCCTTTCTCAAACTCTAGGGTTTTCAGGAGATAAGTGTCCTATATTTATATTCGGGAATTTGTGATATTTCAGTTGGGCCGTCTTCATTTTTTGTAGTTTCCGTAATTACCCCTTCACACAAATATTTTAAAAAATTAAATCGCTAGCTTAGTACTTAATGTTTTAATTTTATATATTTTTTTTAATTAACTTTAATATATAAATTTTTAATTTCAGTTTTAAGAATGTTAATACAAAATCAAAATTTTCAATACTTTCAAAATGGACGCATTAAAAATTAAATGGATATTTGAAACTAATATGATCTTTTTAATTATATATATTTTTAGTTCATTAATTACGGAGTGAAATTTGAAAATCAAATTTTAATATTTTTAATTTTATCTCTATTTCTTCTTCTTTTTTTAGAAGATAATGCGATTTGAAATATCATGTGTTATAAAAATAAACTCTTTTATAATTTGTAGAATAAAAAAATTAAAATAACTTAAAATTAGATTATTTAGTCTCAAATCATGTTCTCATTCTTGTTAGACACGACTCTCACAATAGTATGATATTGTCTACTTTAAGCATAAACTCTCACAATAGTATGATATTGTCTACTTTAAGCATAAACTGTCATGACTTTTGCTTTAGGCTTCCTAAAAGGCCTCAAACCACTTTAAGCATAAACTCTCCTGATTTTTGCTTTGGGCTTCCTAAAAGGCCTCAAACCAATAGATAAAATATTCTTTTATTATACATTCATGATTATTTCCTAAATTAACTGACGAGGGACTTTCATCATCCAACAATTCCCCATCTCTTTCCGATTACATTTCATTGTATGACAATCATTTTCAAATGTGAAAAATCAAACACGTAAATGATTACGTGAAAATCAATTTTAATAAAATAACTTATAAATAAATTATTTTCTCTAAGATCGTTCAATTTAACCCGTTGTATTAACCAGTGCACATCAAAAATTTGTGTCGTGGCAGCATCATCCACATGTCGCTTTTGAATTGAGCTTATTACGAATGCACGATTCATTGACAAAAAAAAAAAAAGAGAAGTTGTTGCATTAGGGAAACCTATGTCTCGAGATTTTGCAACCTGATTAAGTAAATTCCAAAAGTAACTAGTGAAAAGCAAAGGTGTATACGGATCAGTCTGTGAGATCCCACATAAGTTAGAGATGAGAACGAAACATTATTGATAAGGGTGTAAAAATTTATCATTAGTAGATGTGTTTTAAAAATCTTAAGGAAAGTACAAAAGGAGAAGTAAGAAAATGACAATATCGCCTAGTAGTGAGCTTGCGTTGTTCCACACCTTATTTCGAATACTGACTCTCATTTAGTATAGATTAATTTTACTTATAGGGATTAATTTTCAATAATGTAAAATATATATAATAAATATAAAACTAAAAGTTTTAAGATGGAATAAATATTTATAAGTATTGTTATTTTTGTAGGTACTTCACCCAAAAGAAGAAGGTAAAAATCTTCCTAAATTTATTAATTTCAACAAATTAAAGTTTTGAACGGAATTAGTTAACTATTAAATAAATTAACCAAAATTTACCGATGTAAATAATAATAATAATAAAAATGTTAATTATGATGTTGTTTTTCTTTACTTTTTGTTTATTATATACTTTATAATTATTAAATGCATAAGATAAATTTTTTAACGAAGAATTTAATTATAAAGTTTAAAATTAAGATCGGAAAATTTAACAAGATTAGTTTTTATTTTTGTTTATTAAAACCGGTTTCAAGGATTTGGTATGAATATTAAATTGGCAATATATTGGGTAGACAGCACACAGCGCATTTGCCTTGGGCGCCATCGGTCCAATATTTCCCACGTAGTTGCCTTCGATCTTATGCCTCCAACGAACTAACTCATCTCTCTCTCTCTCTCTCTGGTTTTTTGCTGTTCCAATGGCAGCTAAGACAGGCGTCCGTACTAGCGTTCGAATCGTTGTCGCCGGCGATCGAGGCACCGGAAAATCCAGCTTAATTGCTGCCGCCGCCACCGAATCATTCCCTGACAGCGTTCCCTCCGTGCTTCCTCCGACTCATCTTCCCGCCGATTTCTACGCTGACGGCGTCCCGCTCACCGTTATAGATTCCTCTTCCAGGTATGGCACTGTTCGTATTTGCGTTTCTGTGATATCTGAGTGTTCCGGATGTCATTTTGGATACGGATTCGTTTATGTTTTTCAGCTTTAGGAAGTGCTGGTGCGTAATGTAACTTCCTTTTCTTGTTTCCTAAAAACTTTCATTCAACGGTTCAGTAAAAGAGTGCCTGTGTGTTTGTGATTTCTGAGTGATTCGAATGTCATATTTGATATGGATTCGTCCGTGTTTTCAGTTTTAGGTAGTGCTGGTGTTTAATGTAACTTCGATTTTTCTCATAAAATATTTCATTCAATGGCTCAATGAAAGAATGCTTGTGTATTTGTTATACCTGAGTGATTCGAATGTCATACTTGTTACGGATTCGTTTGTGTTTTTCAGTTTTAGAGAGTGCTAATTTTTAATGTAACTCTTTTTATTCCTTAGAATTTTCATTCGGTTCAATGAAATAATGTTCATGTGTTTGTGATTGCATAGTAGTTCGAATGTCAAATTTTACATGTATTCTTTTGTGATTTCAGTTTTAGGTAATGCCAGTCTTTAGTATAACGTCCATTTTTTCTCTCTCAAAATTTTCATTCAACGGTTCAATAAAAGAATGATCGAGTATTTGAGTCATTCGAGTGTTGTAATTGACAAGGATTCCTTTATGTTTTTCAGTTGTAGAAATGCTAGTGTTTAATAACTGCCATGTTTTTCTTTCGTCAAAGTTCCTTTTCACGTTGAAATGAAAAAGAATACTATTGTATTTGTGACTTCTGAATTCGAATGTTGTATTTGATATAGAATCGTGTATGTGCTTCAGTTTTGTGTTAGTGTTTAATGACTTCGATTTTTTCTTTCCTCAAAATATGAGTTCACGGTAGTGATCTTATCCTAATTTATTTCTCCCGTATGAAGCGACTCATTTTCTCACTGTAATTTCAATGTTTGATTAATTCCTTATGATCTATCTATAATTAGCACGGACAACAAATCTAAGCTCTATGAAGAACTGAAGCGTGCGGATGCAGTGTTATTGACGTATGCATGTGATCAACCGATGACACTTAATCGTCTAACATCGTACTGGCTCAATGAGTTGCGCCAGTTGGAGGTGAAGGCACCGGTTATTCTGGTTGGTTGCAAGCTAGATTTGCGTGATGAACACCAGCAAGTGAGTATGGAGGATATTGTGGCACCCATTATGAAACAGTTCAGGGAGATTGAAACTTGCATAGAATGCTCTGCGGCCACGCTACTTCAGGTATTTGAGAAGCCATTCATTCTTGTTGCTTATCTATTTATTGAAACTTGCATAGAATACTGCATGTCAGATGTCCATTTTTGTGGGAGACCGTCAAAATAGAGAAAAATTAAAGAAGCTTTGAAATGAAAGAAGGGTGAAGGAACTTATCAACCACACTCCTTATCATTTCCATTTACTTTTTTAGTGTTATCCTTATTTATTGTAGTATATTTTAAAATATCTCATAGTGCTTAAATTTCTCTGTCAATGAAAAGCCTATTTTGCATTCCATGTTTGTTCCTGGTGAATTTGAATCTTGAAACTCTAAACTACTTGCTCACAGGTGCCGGAAGTTTTTTATTACGCTCAAAGGGCTGTGCTTCATCCAACAGCACCATTGTTTGATTTAGAAAGACAAAGTTTGAAACCCCGATGCAAAAATGCTTTGAGAAGGATATTTACTCTTTGTGATCGTGATATGGATGGTGCCCTTAGTGATGAAGAGCTAAATGAATTTCAGGTCAAATTCTCCTGTCTCTCTTCCTGTACCCCCTCTCTCCCCCCCCAACCCCCCCCCAAAAAAAAATCCTTCCTGCTTTCCCGTGGTCTTTTTATTGCATTTTCTCCCTTTTTCTTTGAAGCTAACATCTTTCAAGTGTTGCACAGGTTAAGTGCTTCAATGCTCCATTGCAGCCTGCAGAAATAGTGGGTGTTAAAAGAATTGTGCAAGAGAACTTACCAAGTGGAGTTAATGATCGTGGTCTTACCCTTCCTGGGTTCCTATTCCTTCATGCTTTATTCATAGAAAAAGGCCGCCTTGAGACTACTTGGGCAGTGCTAAGGAAATTTGGCTATGATGATGATTTAAATTTGAGTGGAGATTATCTTCCAGTTCCATCTAAGCAAGCTCCTGATCAGGTAGCTTTTATTTTCTTCATCCGATTACCCTTACATAAAACGAAAATTGGTTTATTATTTTAGATGAAAGGCCAAATATAGTAGGCTACATGTCAACAAAGTGACTTTTATTTGTAAGTTTTGATTGCTGTGCCGTATTGGGTGTAATATCTCTTTTGACATCCCTGTCCTTTGAACTTATAGATTCCATTTATTTTTCTTTTTAATTTATGGAAATGTAGGGTAGTTGTTTCTTGATACTTTGTCTGTGAAGGCCTCTTGTATCAGGATCCATCAATAGGATTGCTATTAATCCACAATTCAACAACGTATCATTTTCTTATTGTTTGATTTTTCTTGTAGGTGACTACCATGAATAATGTATTTTTTTTTTCCGTTGTTACAATTTACTCAACAGATGTTTGTGTATAAGATACTTACTGGATGTTATTGTTAGAGCATGGAGCTGTCAAATGAAGCCTTGGATTTCTTGCGTGGTGTATTCCAATTGCTCGACACAGATAATGTGTGTACTCCCCTACCCAGAGATTTTTTTTTTGTGCAGTGTTTTTCTCTCCTACAGCAGTGGTATTTGATAGTTGAGGTTATTTAACGGTGTTAGCCTTCTTTATCTGAACCTCAAAATTCTTTTGGTTGGGATTGCTAGGATGGAGCCCTGCGTCCAATAGAGCTCGAGGAACTATTCAGTACTGCTCCAGAAAGGTAGACTTTGTTACTCTAGAAACATTTTTTCACGTTACATATCATCCATTCGTATTAACTTATTGGCATGTCCTCCATTAGACATCAATTTTGTGCAGATTCATTATGGGCATAGCATGCACTTGTACCTTTATTATTTTTTTTATTTTAAACAAAATTTTCTTTCCATCTTAGAATTAAAAAAACTTTGTATTTTTATGAGAGGTTATCACCGAACTATTCTCAATAAACATTTTATTGCAACTGTCTAGCTATTTAATCATGATCAATTTTACTTTGTTGCTTATGGATCATATGGGTATAATTCCTTGAAATAATTTGTTTCACTAATACGTGCACATGTTAATTATATTAACTGCTCTTACTAATTTTTTCTCATTGCCCGTTTAAATCAGTCCTTGGGATGAGCCTCCTTACAAGGATTCTGCAGAGAAGACTGCTCTTGGAAACTTAACTCTCAATGGGTTTCTATCCCGGGTATGTTAATTGGTGCTATTGTTTGCTACATTAACCGTTCCTATTTGTTCTGTAAATATGTGTACTATCATTCTGGATGTAAATGATGGTAAGAGTTGCAACTTTGGAAACCTATAGGTATGTTTGTAAGTGTGAAGCAAACGATATTGTGAAGGCTGAATTTCTTTCTTCTCATCCATTTTCTCTATAGAGATAGCCAAGGAGTAGAGTTGGGGAGTGGTCCCTTGAATATTTGTGTCCTCTTTTAAGGTAGCCTTGAAAGCAAGGAGTTCTATTGGCCTATGGTGGAAAAGGTTTCAGCAGGCTTAGTAAAGGGAAGAAATCTATGTTCTTCAAAGGAGAAACTGACAGCCTCACTCATACTAAAACAATTCCCCCAGCCTATTCCATTAAAGTCTTTATTTTCCGTTGCTTAGTTGTCAAGAAGAATAGTGGTTAATTTGAGACTTCTTGGAAATGGTAGAAATAGATGACCAACCCACTTGGTGTTAACTAGAGTACGGTTTCTCCTCCTTGGATATGCCAAGTGGTTATGAAGATTCCCATTGGGAGTTGAGACTTCATGGGATAGATTTATTGCTTGCATTTATGGTGACGAGACTAATAGAACAGTTCAGTTGGAAATACTCTTGCATTAGGTCTAAAAAGCCCTTGATTCTCCTTCTTTTTTCCCCCCTGTTTTTGATATCCACAAGCATTTGTGTTAGCTTATGCCTCAAGTGATTTCCTTAGACCACTACTTGACCATATGACATTTAGTTGACAAAAATCTAGTTGGATTTTAATATTGTTGGTAGGTGCCACTATATGATTCGAACCAATGTCCCAGGAGTGCTTTTACTTTTTTCACTTGTCGTAGTGCCTTGGTTCTCAATTCTTAAACGAAGAAATTTCTACGTTACACGTATTTTTAGGATATCAGGGGCCACATTACCCTTACCCATTGGCTAAATAATTTGTTAGAGACGTGATTATTTGTTTGTTTGTTATTTTTTTTATTATTATTCTTTTGTAGGAAGAAGTGGTTATAAATAAAATAATTTGGGGGGTTTAAGGACAAGGCAATTTTGAGGAATGTTTTTGGGGAAGTTTAGGCCTCTCGAAGTGTTTGGAATATCGTAGTTTTCCTTTCACATATCAATAGTATTTCCTATCAAATAACAAAATATCAGGATCGATTGCTGATCACCTTTTACTCATCTGACGTTGCATGCTAAAGTTTTGGTGGAAGTTGCTTAAACTTTTTTGGTGTTTGGTTCCCCTTCGGTTGGAGAATTAACAAAGCCCTACAGTTTCTCCTTTTTGGTCAAAGCTTCAAAGGTAAGGTGAGGACACTTTGGCTCAATGCCTTTGGGGCCATTTTGTTGGAAGTGCTTTAGAGAGGAATGAGAGAACGTTTCAAAGGTTTGTAGAATATTATTCTTTGGTGGCCTCTTTTTGGGAGTTCTTTATCTAATTCTTTCTGGAACTATCCCATGACGTTTTTATTATTGCCAATTGGAGTGTTTTTTTCTCCACGAAGTAAATAAAAAAATTACTCGGCAGTTTTCTATGCACAACCTTTGCTGCAATTTCTTTGGCTTAAAGATTTTAGGTATCTTTTCCTATCTTTTTCATTCTCATTCCATCAATAAACTTATTGTTTCTCATCTAAAAAATAAACTATTAATATTTCCATGAAGTTATGTCTCCCTTATTAACTTCATTTGTCCAATGAAATAATATTTTGTTTCTGATAAAAAAACTATTGATCTATTATGACAAACCGTAAATCCATTATGTGATTGCAGTGGGCTCTGATGACGATACTGGATCCTCCACGTAGTTTGGCTAATTTAATATACATTGGATATGGTGGTGATCCAGCCAAAGCACTCCATGTTACTAGGAGAAGATTGGTTGATCGAAAAAAGCAAAGAACCGAAAGGAATGTGTTTCAATGCTTTGTTTTTGGTCCTAAAAAGGCTGGAAAGTCTGCTCTTTTGAATACCTTAATTCGAAGGTCTCATTCCTTAACTGATCACTTCTTTTCTCTAATACCACCTTGTCAGCTTTATTGCTCAACCATTTATAATATCTTCATTTTCCATCTTTGAGTTGCTTTTTACTTTTCTTTTTCTTTACTCTTGTTACAGGCCTTTTTCAAAAAACTATAGCTCAACAACTGAAGATGGTTACGTTATGACTATGCTAGAAAGTGCTCAGGTGGCTACAATGTGTTTTTATATGATTTTTTTCTCTTATTCTCACCTTCCCTCAAAAGGAAAAAAAGAAAAAGAAAAAGAAAAAAAGAACCACATCTTTCAAGTTTCACAGCTGAAGCATAGAGTTTAGTGCTTTCATATTATTTAATATTTACCTGTTATAGTATAGTTTTCATAGTTCTAAAATCTCAATGTATTTGGCCTTTTGATCATGTTTATTGTACCGTTTACATTATTAGGGAGGTCAGAAGACACTTATATTGAGAGAGATACCTGAAGATGGCGTCCAAAAATTTCTTTCACAAGAAGAGTGTTTGGCAGGATGTGATGTTGCTGTCTTTGTCTATGACAGGTGACGTCATTTTGACTAGATTTTCATTGGTAATATGACAGAAAAAAAATATATGAAAGTTTCCTACCATTTCATTTGGGGTAACTGCAACTTTAAGAGTTGAAGATTGGCTGCTTGAGATGCTTGAAATATGCTACTTCTAGAAACAAAACTTTTGATTAATGTTGCTTAAATATGACTTATTAGAAGTTGGGTTTGCTAGTATTCAGCATAAAATGTATGTGATCTAGGATAGTTAGAAATGTGAGCTTTAATAAGTTGATGCATACTTTGCTACGTCATATTCTTATGTCATCTTAATTAAGATAAGTAACATTAATCTAAATGCTAAAATGTTATTGATTCTTGATGAATGTAGTATTCACTATCAAGGTGGATCATTGTGTCTGAACTGCCAATTATGTTTCTTCCTCTAATATAAAGCTTCACTTCGATATTGATTCACTCTCTTCAGTTCAAATGAAGATTCATGGAATAGATCAAGAGAACTACTTGTTGAGGTTGCGAGGAAAGGAGAAGTTAGCGGCTTTGGAGTTCCTTGCATTGTTATTGCTGCCAAGGATGATCTTGATCCATCTCCACTTGCTGTGCAAGACTCAGTGAGGGTATGCTTACCATTCTTGCTCTTGAATGTGAAGGGATGAAGGAAAGTTCACCTCTTTTTCTCTGTTTTACATCATGGAGGGTTATAAACGTATTTTGCACACGATTGACTAGAATATTAGTTTAACTTCAGTCATCTATTTTAGGTTTGTCAGGGATTGGGAATAGAAGCACCTATACCTGCGAGCTCAAAATCAGGTGACTCAAGTAACGTATTCAATAAAATTCTGAGCGCCGCAGAACATCCTCATGCAAATATTCCAGAAACAGAGAGAGGGAGGAACCGTAAGCGGTATAACAAACTCTTTAATCGCTCTCTGATATTTGTCTCAGGTAGGTTTGTGGTTCATCCATTTCTTTTACAGGAGAGAAGAATAGAAACATATTACAAATGTTAGAAAACTACCACCATGCTGACTTCTCTTCTGTTGCAAATTACAGTTGGAGCTGCTGTGGGTGTTATTGGACTAGCTGCTTTCCGTGCATACGCTGCCAGGAAAAATACCTCAAATTAGCTGCAAGAAATCAACTTACGTGGTCGCCGTCAAGTACTGCGATAACACTGCCTTATTTTCTTTTTTAAGTTCTACGTCTTTTCTTTGTCTAATTGATTTCTCTGGTGTAATCTAGAAGCATATTTGGTTATTTATAGAAATAATATTTTGCTATTTCTTTCAAGTTGGTATTTAAGTTTCGTATGCACCAAATCATTCATCCAATTTTTGTTATTTGTTTCAAATTATATCTGTCTAACTTGTATTTATGGACCAGAAGGAATTCAAAGAGGACTTGGGGCTGGCTGTCCTGCAAGTGGAATGAGTTTGTTGAGGCTACCAGTTCTCCATGTAACTGCGTTATTTAAAGCAATTATAATAATGCAACGATAGATGCTGCTCTCTGATTTTTTTATGGCTTTATGCTTTATTTTTGGTACAATTATGCAGTGTAGTCCTTTATCATGATTTATTTTATTTTATTATCATACTTAGGACTGGTTTGGAATGACTTAAAGTGCTTAAAAACATTCTTTTTATACTTAAAAATACTTTTCTAAGTATTTAAAAGGTCTTTCAAACAAGTCCCTATTTTACTAAGGTGAGTGAGCATGTCTATTCCTTTCTTGGAAATCCATCTTCTTAGTTACTTGAAAAGTAGTAATTTTCATTATTGAACCGAATTATGTAATTGTTCTCTTTTGCCGTTATGTCTTCATTATTTCCTTCATTTTCCATGAGCTTAAAGTTGTACCATTCAGAAAAGAATTTCAATAGTTCAATTATGATTTTATATCGATTTCTTATATCTTATCCTAATATGTGCATCCATTTCCAGGTTCTTCCACCATGATTCATTCATGTGAGTTTCTCCACTGCTGCCATTAATAGTTTGTCTCTTTTCTTCCCTGAATTTTTTTATCTTCGTGATTCTATACTACTGTTCTTTATTTAATTATTCTCTTAAGAAAACGAAGAACAAGGCGATAGTAAATTATTGACTACTAGACTTGTCTCGAGTAAGGAACACACTTCTCCTAGCACTTATTGATTTCTTGTATAGTATTTCAAGTAAGTTAGGATCCTGTTTCTTACATTAGGCTCATAACACTCAACTGTTGTGGTTTTGCCCATTTGAAGGCTAGCTTTTGAAGACAACTAACATATCGAGTTTTTTAAACTCAAGGCTTGAACCAAGGACTTTGAATGGTATCTTCAACAACTCTAAACCCTTTTGAATCTTCAATTAAAATCATTCAAGTGTCTTTTCCTTATATTTGTTTATTTTTTTTTAAAAGAATTGCTTTCATATAATCCTCATGAATCTCTTTCTTCTTTATCTTCATTGTCGTGGATAAATGAATGGCTATCATCAAAGTGATTAGGGGTTATGCAGGTAAGAATATGCCATCATATATTGATGGTATGATTACCTCTTCAAAAATTTTAAAGTTATTATCTCGTGGACAACATTTCTTACACAGGTTGCCATCATTCTCATCGCGTTGCTGAACTGGTAAACATCTCATTCAAATTTTAATGGTTAAATTATAAGTTTAGTCCTGATACTTGGACATTTTTAATTTTTTTAATTTTTTTTTATAAATTGTGTCTAATAATAGCCATGCTATATGTCTCAAATTTGGCTGCTTATTTGAGAAACGCAAGGGTTTATAATTGTTTTCTGTTTCTCACTTTTCAAAAACCTTTTGGAATTGTGTATAAATTTTGGGAACAACAAAATTTAATTTCTTGTCCTTATTCATGTTTCCAATTTTTTCTAAAATGCAAATAAATAATTTGTTTATCATTCTTGACTTATAAAAGGGATAACAAATATTTTAAATATACGCATCATACAATATTTGGATAATCTTAAAAATTAATTTTCATGTATAATTTTTTTCGTTTTTAATCTAGATTTTTTTTTCAATCCAGAAACAAGAAATTTAAAGATTACAAGAAAATATTTAAAGTAAAATTTGAATGTTGAGGAACAAGAACCAAATAAATAGGAGGGCTTAGGTCGGAATTAAGATATACCAAAAGTCTTTTATTACTTATTAGTGCTAGAATTCTCTAGATTCTCCAATTTTCTCACTTTGGCCAAGAGTAATGATATCTGAAATTGTTTTCTTTTGAATTCTGCAACTACACTGCCATATTTAGCGAAAGCACATACAGCATCCACTTGCCTTTGCTTCTTTCTGATTGTCTTTTTCTGATCCAATCCACGCTCTTTTCCATTCATGCTTCATTTCCTTTTATTTGCTTGAATTTAGATGGACATGATAGCTTTATTTTCTTAAATATTTTTAAAAACATGTTTTATATGTTTTTTGCAAAATTTGACCGTAAAATATATTTCTGCATTTTAAAAAATATTTAATGGTTTTCAGCTTTGTATTTGATAGATTATTAAATTTTTAATGTATTTTTTTTTTGTCATGTCAATGAAATTTCTAGACGCAATAGAATTTATTGGTGTAGCCTCTTTCTGTCTATGCAAATAGCTTGTGTTAGGATAGCTTAAATTTATCCCGACAAATATGGTTGCTTTGGAATAGCTTGATTTAATAGAATTTTGATGCATAATATACTTAGGAAAAAAAAGAACTAGAACTAGAGCGATCCTATTTTGAAGTTTAACTAACCATGCCACTTGTTTTTTTTGTTACATTTCAACCACGTAATAGCTTGGCATGCATGAAATGCATTACATTACACACAAAATAGATCCCAAATCCAAGCCATGAAAAATGGCACAATGATTGATGTTTTGGATTGTTGTGTGCAATGAAATCCCACTTGCTCATATGATAAAGGAATTTCAAATTGTTGGATTTGGGGAATCTATTTTGGTATACACACTTACACCAATCATCTTTTAGCATTTTAGACAACATATTATTTTAGTTTTGTATTTTAAAATTCATTTTATTTTATTTTATAAGAAAACTTACTTAGGTCTTAAACAATCATTTTAATGATGGTAAAATAATGTGTATGTTAATTAATTTAACAATAATTTGTAGATAATTAAGAATATGTTACCGATAAATGTAGATACGAAAGATAAAAAAGAGAGTTTGAGTCCTAACCTGAAACTAATGGTTCGAGGTATATGTTGGTAGTAGGGAGAGAAGCATTTTAACGTAGTAAAAAAGTGTAATTTTTTTTTATTAATTTTGAAAATCTAGAAAATATCTATCAAACAATATATCGATATTTTTATAGAAATTTTCATAAAATTAAGCTATCGACATTTCTCTCTCGAGACATGTACATATAAAACATCGAAATTTATAAGCAAATGTCATCCATCCCCATCATTCCCCACAGCATCTCTCTCTGTACAGCAAAGTTCTGCAATGGAGATTTTGTTTTTCTTTGTAGCATAGCTTTCAAGAAGATATGGGATATTGTGGTTTTAATTTCCCGACAAAGTAAATAATAGCCATTTTTGTGTTGCTTTTTAGATTGATTCCCCATCTAAATTCCCTTTCTATGGCTTTGGATTTGCATACCCAACTTGTTCCCATCAAATCACCTACTTCCTGCATTTTATTTTATTTTTTTGTTGAAATTTTTTATATCTAAGATCGATTAGGATCTACAGACATACTTCATCGTCTCGATACGTCGATATTGTACCTGCAAATGCTTACATAGAAACACTTTTTCTATAAACATTATAGAGAATAACGCTAATTATGTGCTTAAAAATATATCATGTAGAAAAATACTTGTTAGTTACGTGCTTACGTTGTTTTTGAAAGAACGTTGATAGGACGGATAATAAATGAAATTAGTATCCATACTTCATACTCGAGTAGCGCTTGACAATTTCCTGATACCTAACAAGTCGAGTTTTTTTTCTTCATATTTATATAGAAAGATACATTATGTATAGAAAGACTGTAATGGATCCTTTCTTGATTCCATTCTTCTGCAATCCACTGCCCTAGTTGAGTTCATACTCAAAAGTTGAATTATTTTTAGCCCAAAGGGAAGAAACTTTAGGGTATGGCTTTATTTGTGGTGGTAATAGGCATTATTTTACATGACTTTAGTCATGGGCGAGCGTGCATAATGCTGAGGTATAGGTTAGGGGTGTCGGTTTTGGTCGAGTTTGGACATTTTTTAGATCTAATCTAATTATTCGAGTTGTAAATTTTTTCTAGTCCATCTGAAATAGGTTTATTGCTTCTATATGTTCGATTCTACTACTTAGGGTTTCTTAAGACTTCGCCATGATCATATTAACTCAAATCGTGTGAGTTAGGTAAAATTTTAAAATAGTGTTTTTTTTTGTAATTGGAGTGAGAAAGAATATTTCCAACAAAAATAGATTTTTTAAACAAACTTAAAATTTTTATCAAATTTTAAACGGATTTCGAACCTAAGTTGCACTCTTACGTCGGAGTTGCTCTTTTGTTCATTTTGTGTAGAGAAATAAGACAAAGAAAAATGAGCGAGAGCATCCTTTGCTTTTTAAAAAATCCCGCTCTAAATTTTCAACCTTAGCTTTTATTCATTTTGCATGGAGAAATACGACAAAGAAAAATGAGCGAGAATGAAAATGGGGCCTCTTGGCCACCAGCAACCCTTGACTTTTTAGAGAATCTCGCTCCAAATACTCGGATTAGGTCGATGACATGTATCCCGACTTCGAACTCTATAACACAAATTGGCTTTATATTTGTGGTGGGCTTTTCAACTATATTCTATATGGCATACCAAGAAGAAGGGGACAACGACAGCTTGGGCATTCAAAATCACAGAGTTTTTTAATAGAATTGAAAGCTTTATTCACATTATGTGGTGGGTTTTGCTCTCTAGTTTCATGGAAAAGGAAGGAAGGCCGTAAGGTTTGTGTAGAACCCATCAAAACTTGGCTTTCTTGCCTCCATTTTTTAATTCTTATCTTATATGTATTTGTCTGGCTCGTAACGTGTTAGTCATCTCGTTCATTTAATAGACATTTCACGTTATTATTTAGCTTTTTAATGCGTCAAAACTCGTTTAAAAACTTAATAAGAGACGGGATATCAAAATTGATCCAGACCTAATTTTACGGGTTTTTAGGGTTTCTTCTAGAATTTCTAAGTAGATTAAAAAATGAAAATTAATAATAAAAAATTATATTTTAAGAAATTTTTTTTGGATAATATGAATCATAAACCAGCTATCCAATTTTTGTCTTGAGTGTTACCAATGGTCAGAACCATTAAGAGGTGTCACAAGTTATTGCCACACAAATTAATTTTTTTTATTAAGAGTTTGGTTAATGTTTTTATTTCTAACATGACGATGATGGGAATCACTATTCGTTAAACGTAGAAATACGATCAGGGTTATTTGGATATTATCGTATTGAACGTATTGTACATAGGAGATTACCATCGAGTTTTTTTTTTACTAATGGGACGAGATTATTGGATAGATTTTAGTAGATTCATAGATTTAGATTGAGATGATGAACGATGAATGAACTTTCATTAGGTTTTTAAAGTTTGTTTCTCGTACCTTTTTTTCAATTTGAATTGAGGTAATCGATTTTGTAAAGAGTGATTTTGATTGTAGAGAAAATAGACGTATGTGTGTGATATGACGTGAATCTAGAAACCTTAGCACATGGATGATGACGTAGATCTTAGACGGGGCAGGGATGAGGAAATTTTCTCTATCCCCGTCCCCGTCTCCATCTCCTATTTGAATTGTTATTTTTCATTTATTTTTATAAGTATCGGGGCAAGATTCCTCACGAAAAATTTACATGAATCAAATTTTCCGCAAAGATTTTATTTTTATTTTTAATATAATTAATTTCTATTAAAAAAATATAAAACATCATAATAAATTCAATGATATTTCATAAGTACAACTAGATAGACTGGGACGGGACATGAATTTAGACAGAATCGAGGATAGAGATAAGAACAAGGAATAAAATCTATCGAAAATTTGGGACAAGGATGGAGAATGTAATCTCTAGACAATTCTTTCTCGGGTGAATCCTCTGTTCAGTCCCACTGATTTAACCGACATCTTTATATTATGATTTTTTTAAAATTATTAATTTCATTAACGATAATAACTGTCATTAGCATATTGCAAAATCAAACGTACAAAATGTATCATAAAAGGCATCATAGTCAGAATCAGAGAGAGAATAAAAGAATAAAGTTGTTCAAGTGGACACCAAAAATGGCTCCCAATTCACCAATTCTTTTCTACCTCCTCCGCCACCTTCCTTGCACCGCCTCCCCTTCCGCCGCCGTCCGCCGCTCTCACTGCTCTCCTCCTCACTCTCTCCCTTCTCCTCCGCCTCTTCTAAATTATCAGAACGCTTCAGCCACCGCAGCCTCAGACTTCCCCTGCTGCGCTCCACCTCGAAACATGGCTGCGCCGACGGAATCGACACCGCTTTCAGCACCAGCCGCCCACCTTCCCGATAAGGCTTCACCTTAACGCCGATCGGCCCGCTCATCGACATCAACGGCGGAGGATAACTAAAGATTAAAAATGTAATTAAATGATTAATTATAGAGTAATTTATCTACAGAATATGCTTAAAAGATTAAAATTATTGTAATTTATTGAGTATTGTTATAATTTTACCTCGGTTTGGCGATTTTCTTCGCTCGAATCCTCGAAAACAGTACTGGTTTTTCGCCGGAGACAGACGACGGCGACACCTCTGTTTCGTCGGATGAAAACAGAGTCATCTTCTCGTCGCTGCCATCGTTGCCGGTCTCACTTCCCAAGCTCTCGGTGCACATTTCGAGGCTCTTCCAGCTGAGGGCCATCGTCGGAGAATATTGCTTCGCCGGAAGACGGCCATCCAGACCCGACAGAGCTTGGAGAATACCCCACCCACCAATACCACTCCCACCGCCATTTGAGGCCGCCGGAGAAGACTCGGCGACGTCATTCTCTTCTATTTCTAGATGGGTTTCGATTGGTGGGTCAGAATGAGTTGCAGAGAGATCGGAATCTTCTTCCGCCGGCGGCGACCGGGAAGAAATGGACTTGGAGGGAGTTAATTTGAGTCTTAGAACACGTGGTTCCATTAGGCGAGGCTCAAGACATGATTGCAACGCTTGATAGATACTCGACGACATTGTTTTTGAGTATCAAAATTGCAAATTGTAAAACAGAGTAGAAGAAAAGATTGGGATTTGGGTATGAACAAATTGTCAAAAAGACTGCAACTTTGAAGCTTATATGAACTAAGAACACAAAAAAAGAGATGGGTTTTGGTTGGAATTGATGATACTTGGCTTGTGGAGCAGAGAAAATGGAGTTAAAGATGAAGAAAGAAGTGGCTGAGGGCAAGAATTTATAGTGAAAATGAAAAAAAATTATGAATAATTTAATTAATTCTTGCTCTTCTCCTATGTGGACAAGAACGGAACAAGAAGGTAAGGAGAAAATATAGGCAAAATGTTTGTTGTTCGGTGGCAATTAGGACACGAGCTAGTGGGACAGAATCTAGATTCAGCACCTGATGATACTAACATTTCCCTGCATGTTCTATATCTCCTACGATATCGTGTTACTTACTTCTCGCAAAACTCATTGTAATGATCTATATCTAAGATTTGAAATCTAAATTTGTCATCTGATGACCTTGACATTCTCTTACATTCTCTATTAATATAAAGTTGAGTAAGACAAGTTTAACGATCGAGTTCCATTTAAATTGTATATGTGAAAAAGAGGTAATAAAAAGAGAGAACACAAATCTACATTCATTATCCTTCCAATTCCCCAACATTCTTAACACAATTTCCAAATCCTTTTCCTTTTCATTTCTATATGTTGCCTTGTCCAACCAAAACGCCACGTGTCACTCACCTATTGCATCTTGCAAATAAAGTCCCGGGCTAGGTTGGGTTGAGTTAGAAATTGTTTTTGAATCAACCCCGCTGATTTGATTGGTGACGGAACAACCCGAATAAAGTTTACAACCTAATCTCATCCAACCCTCTATTTTTAAGTTGGGTTATCAGATTGTTTATTTTTTTAATTATTTTAAAAAATCTTATTTATCTCCGATTAATGACTAAAATATCATAATCCTCATATATCAAATATTCACAAGTTAGACACATTAATAACATTGGCTACAAACGTCAAATATTCTTAATTTTCATAATAATGTTAAAAATAGGATTGGATTGTAACCCAATTTTTGGGTCAACCCGACAAAAAATAATACAAACCCACGAACGGGCCTAATTTTTAAATTTTCAAAAATTCGGCCCAACTCAAATCGAAAAAAAATCTAACCCAATCCATGCTTTAATAGTTTGGATTAGGTAGTTTAGGTTGATCGAGTTTTCAGATCATATGAATATCCTTACTTTGACCCTACAGACGAATCGAACGCTAAACACTAAAAAAGATCCTAGATGATTTTAGATTAAATTACAAATTTAGTCTTTAATCCCCCTATTTGGAAATTTATAAAACGAGTTTGGATCATAGGACAGATGTTGGGCCTAAAGCCCATTTAAGATACCCAAATTGGACCAGATGTTGGGCCTAAAGCCCATTTAAGATACCCAAATTGTGAGTGTGTAGGGTATCATGTTTAAACCTCTTACCTACCTTTTGGCCAAGTTTACATTATAATCATTAAAATATATATATAGTATATTATATAAATTACCACTTTAATTTCCATTTTTTTTTATAAAAAGATTTAGCTAAATCCACGCCACGTATTTGTTTATAACAATTTAAAAAGAATTTTGTTAAATTCAAATCACATATTTTAATATATTATACATTAAATATCAATAATATCTATAAACATTAAATATTGAAGAATACATTAATATATTTATTTCCTTCAATATTTAATGTATAGACTACAATAAATATATAATAAAAAAAATATGAATAGTTTTAAATTTTAATTGACCGATTGAAATTAAATGGTATTATGTATGTGAGTAAAAAATAATATTAAAAAATGAAAAATAAAATTCGAAGAAAAAAAAACTTGACACAACTCAATCCAATGTTTTTTTATTTAATTATTTAAAAAATATTATTTATCCATCATATATATTATATTAATAATTAAAATCTCATCGAATTTAAATATAAATATATATAAGTCCGAATTCTAACATCATAAATATTAAATATTTGTAATATGTTTAAAAATATAGTAAGATTAGATTATTATTTTTTAAAATAAAATATTTTCTAAACTTTTTTAAAACCTTCTCATTTTTTCAAGATATAAATGATGTAGCTAAAATCAACCCAAAATCTTGATCAGTACATTATTGGAGGCGCCATAATCGTGAACTTCAAATGCTCAGACCTTCTGGAATTTGAAGTTCTATTTTCGGAAAGTGATTGATCGCTCACAATTAATTTGCCGTCCTCCTTTCCCCGGCTTCTCATTCGATTGAAACGTGAAGTTTTGTGGGAGGATTCTATGTTTTGATCGGTTTTTGTTTGAAGGGTTTTTTGGCTGCGGCTACAAAATGAGGAACAAATCGCAGGCGGCAAAATGTGGGGAAAATGCAGAATTGGTATGTGACTTGACTCTTATTCTTGTTCTGTTTCTTTCATGCATTTTTGTTTCTAACTCGGAAGCTGTTTGTGTTTGTGAATTACTTGTTTTAAATTTGAAGTTGAAGCTAGTAAACTCCAGGTCGTGATGAAAATTTGAAGATAGATTATAGAATGGAAGTAAGGAAGTTAATGATCTTTCCCATTATGTAATCTCAAGTGGATAGCAATGGCATAGTGATTAATTAGACTCACATAATGATCGTCACTTTGTTGCTGAAGTTTTTCTTCAATCGTCCTTTAGAACTGCAAAATTTTCATTCTAGGGTTCTTTTAGGAGTTTAGTTGTGAGATCCCACCTCGATTGGAGAGGGAAACGAGTGTCAGCGAGGACATTGGGCCTCGAAGGGGTGGATTGTGAGATCTCACATTGGTTGGAGAGGGGAACAAAACATTCTTTATAAGGGTGTGGAAACATCTCCCTCGCATACGCGTTTTAAAACCTTGAGGGAAGCCCGAAAGGGAAAGCCCAAAGAAGACAATATCTGCTAGCCGTGAGCTTGGGCTATTACATTAGCTATGTATTCTACTTGGCCATTTCATTTCTGGATGTTCTTTGTTCAAGAACGTTGCATCAATACCCCGCTTATGAAATCTTTAGTGGTTGTTTGTGCTTGGGAGGGTCAATGTATTAGACTTTATTTTGAGTATCTCAACTTTCATCCTTGCCCCTATTGATATAATCTGTCTAGTTATGCATATGAGGGTTTAAACCACCTGTTGTGGTGCTCATGTTCTTTTAAGGTGTGGGCGTGTGGTGTTGCTGTAACGGCTCAAGAACACTGCTAACAAATATTGTCCTCTTTAGACTTTCCCTTCAAGATTTTTAAAACGCTTCTGGTAGGGAGAGGTTTTTACCCCCTTATAAAGGGTGTTACGTTCTCCTCCCCAACCAATGTGGGATCTCACAGTTGCATTTGACATGCTCCTATGCTTTGTGTGTGTGTGTGCGCATTACCTTTATCCTTCTTTCGAGTAAATTTCGAAACAGTAGAATAATTTGTGAGTTTTGAATCAATCTGCTGAATTAGTCTTCAAAATCGAAGCCCGAAAAGATCATTCATTTTTGCAGAGCACAGAAGCAACACACGAAAGCACAATGACAGCATCTGAGAGATCAGAAGGAGGTACCAATCCATCCTTGAAGAAAGTAAAATCACCGTCGACCAGTCGAAGTTCTTCTAAAAAGAAAGTGAATACGGTCTCTATTCGTCGATCGGAGCGTATACAAAATTCTATGCCTCTAAACTTCAAAATACAGAACGCTGTTGAAGAGATTACTCTTAGTGAAAGTGATAAAGAAGATGAGTTACCTACTGACAATGAGAAAAGTTCTCCATCTCCCAGCAAAGAGAATGGTTGGCCAGAGTTAATGATGGGGACAAGGAGGTTTGAAGCGAAAATTGACTATATTCTTAAACTATTTGAAACACATGGCCATACCTTAGACTCAATAAAGACTGAGGTACAGACCATTTTTCTTTTCCTTTTCTGTTGTGTTCTTAGGTTGAATGATTTTGCTCATTAATTGGTGAATGGCAGGTAATCAAACGATCGTTCTTAACGGAAACAGTACCTACGCCCGATATGAATTACAAGAGCATGTATATAGCTTCCCAGAAAAAGGTTCTCCTAGTGATATCCATCTTCAAATTTTTTTGAGGCCAACTTGAGCTCATTGAAGAACCAACTATTTGGTTATGTGCAGATTGAAGAACTAGCTGAAGAAAATCGAGTGCTTACTAAAAAGTTGGAAAATGCTCACGAACGATTCGAAGCGGTATGTATTATCGAATTCTACTTCTGCTAGCTATCATGGTTTTGATCTGCATGGACATTTTTTTTCTTTTTTCCGTTTGAAAAGGAACCGAAGAAACTTTTGTTGATAGGATAAAAATGTCTATAAGAAAGTCCCAAAAGGGCCTTAGAACTAGTAAACAAGCGTCCAGCCAAGTTATAATAGTTAGAAATGTATAATGACTTGCCTACAAAAGAGGGTAGCAAAATCTTGTGGGCTTTCCGTTTCGGGCTTCCCCTCAAGGTTTTTAAAACGCGTCTGCTAGGAAGAGGTTTTCACACCTTCATAAAGAATGCTTTGTTCCCCTCTCCAACTAATGTGGGATCTCACAATCCACCCTCCTTCGGGGCCCAGCGTCCTCACTCGCACTCGTTCCCCTCTCCAGTCGATATGGGATCTCACAATCCACCCTTCGAACGGGCTCAACATCCTCGCTGGCACACCGCCTAGTGTCCACCCCCCTTCGGTGCTCAGTGTCCTCGCTGACACATCACTCGGTGTCTAGCTCTGATACCATTTGTAACTGTCCAAGCCCACCGCTAGCGGATATTGTCCTCTTTGGGCTTTCCCTTTCGGGCTTCCCCTCAAGGTTTTTAAAACACGTATGCTAGGGAAAGGTTTCCACCGCCTTATAAAGAATGTTTTGTTCCCCTCTCCAACCGATGTGAGATCTCAGATTAACAATCTCTCCTTGCTATACAAGACATTCTATGGTTTCGATCTTTTCCAAACTTTCCAACGAACGACCTTCAATGTATATGACCAATAAAGTGGAGAAAATTCTTTTTTACATTGATATTGAAGAACCAACACATATGGGATTTCCTCAGTAGTTTCTCCCACATGGCAGTGTTCATTACCATTGCACAAGATACAAGTGAGGGGAGTAAGCAAGACAGGATTCCTGCTTTTTGCATTTTGTCAGCCATGTTAAGCCCACTTAGCATAAGAGATAATATGAATATCTCCACTTTTATAGCGATTTTAGCCTTCCATTCCAAACCAACCCAGGTTTTCCTTTGGTCCATTACGTATCATCATCAGCCTCGCGATTTTAAAACACGTCTACTAGGGAGAGGTTTCTATCCTTATAAGGAATGCTTCATTCCCCTCTCCAACCGATGTGAGATCTCACAATCCACCCCCTTGGGGGCCAGTGTCCTCGCTGGCACATCTCCCGGTGTCTGGCTCTAATATTATTTGTAACAGCCCAAGCCCACTACTAGTAAATATTGTCTGCTTTAGCGGGATCTCATAGATTATCTTTTGTTCCTTTCTCAATCAAATAGATCCTGTCTTTTGGTGTAGAAGTGAGGAAGAAGCTAGATTTCTCTGTCACAACAAAGAATGTTGTACTTTGGGCCAATTCTTTCCTTAAAAATTGCCATTATTTAAGAGAGCCCTTTAAAATTCGGAAGGTTACATTGATTGCAACAAGAACACAACATCACAACAGTTTTCTTGGGTTATATAGATGCCATTGACAAAGTCCAAAGGCATTAACTAAGTAATCTTGTTGAATTTGGTCCTTATTATACCAAAATATTCTCAAGAATATCATCTGATTGAGCATTTTATATTGTTAATTTACATGCATCATTTTCTGAAAACAATGTGTTGCCATCACTAATGCTCTATTTTGTGTTATGTCCATGTCTAAATTATGTCATGTCTCTGACTTTTTAACTGGTTGACTTTCTAATCTTTAAGCTAATTGATGTTTAGTGCCTAAAAAGTTTGTTAATTACCAAGAGAGAGCATTTGGCTCATAATTTTCGTTCGTTAATCTACGTGCTTATTTACACGAGTTTATATAATACATGGGATTAGCAAACCGATAGCTCGACATAAGCAAACTCACACACCGAACATAGACGTAACGATACTTATTTAGTTGTAAGATTGTGCAGTACAAGAATGGGAATCATGATGCTTTTGAAATGTTGGAGAAGTTGAAGGACGTTTTTTTTATCTCGAACGGTTTGAGAGCTTCCGAATCTACTCAAGCTACGTCTCAAGTAGAACTCGACAAGGTTACGGGTCTCGACGCTTGCAATGTACCTCCTTCAAGCAAGAGAAAGAAGCTGACTAAACAAAAATGAACTTGAATATGAGTTCCCTCTTGATAGTTATAACTCCTCCCTTGCTTGCTTACTAGACTTCTTTATGTTGCATTTCTTTGTTTGTTGGACCATACAATAGAATGCTGGCCCTTTCATTAGGTTTTAAAATATATTAAATTATAAATTTAGTCTTCGAAATTGTTCGGGATCTTCTTAAATTTTTAATTTTGTATCTAATAAATTAAAAAAAAAATTCAAAATTTTAAATTTAAATTTTATGTTTAATAAAATCTTAAATCTTTAATTTTATATAGAATAGGTTAGTTAACTTTAAAAAATAAAAAGTTTTTATTTTGGATATTAAGTAATTTATATTTACATCTAAAAAAATAAAGAAATAAATAAAGGAGTTTTGAAGGTGGTTAAACACGTGGACAAAATGAATGAGGTTGGTTTAGTGGTGTGCTGTCGGTGCCGACAGTAGTTGCCAGCTGCCACCGTCGGCGGCTTGCTCTATTTTTATTATTTTTTTTAATATCATTTTTCATTCATTCTACTTCAATTTTTTATTTTTTATTTTTTTTAAATTGACGTGTGTAATTAATATATGCTGACTAGACTTAAATTTTTTTTTTTTTTTTGTATATTTTTAGCGTTGAGTATTAAAAATATAACTAAACTCATTCTATTTTTATCTCTAATTTTTAAAAATGTCTAAGGGTAGATATTAAAATTTTGAAAACTAAATAAATGGAAATAAATACTTTAAAATTTATATTTTTACTTAAATAATACTAAGAGTCTCATTTATTCATTTTTAAATTTAAAAAATTGAAAATCGTCATCATATAAAATAATTATTAGCGGTGGGTGCAATAATTGTTGCTACGATTGCACCCATCATTATCTTATAGAATAAAATATTTGCCGCCAATTATATAAATAATTAATGTCTTATTTCTTTCAAATTTATAACAATTAATCCTTCTAATTATATAGCTTAATTTTAAGCATTTTTATTACTCATATATTGAGTGATTTATTAATTGGAACATAAGTAACTTTATAGTAAATTACAATATATATATATATATATATATAGCTTTTTTTTTCTTTTTGCAAAAGTGACCCACTAACTATGGCCTAAATTTAGGGAACTTTTATTATTTATTTTCTTTTAGAATATGAAATTTATAACCCACCATCCAAATATTATAATTATGATTTAAAACACTCACATTTATATAATCATAATCTTAAAAATAGTTTTAGTTATTGCTTAAAATGTTTTTTTAAATAATAATAACTAAGTTTGTTAATATAAAATTAAGAGTAGAAATAAAGATAATATGAATCAACTAAACTTGATTAACAAAACTATAATCAATAGAGAATTAATGGGAGAAGTTGACATAATTTGTTTGTGGATGATATTAATTGTGTTTTTAAGTGGAAATTTATGAGAAAATTACAATTAACTTAATTTGGTAAGGAAACAAATCAATTTATTTGTTAAAAAGGGGTCAAATAATTTATTTAATTTTATCTCTCCAATTTTTTAACTTTAAATCTTTTCCCATCAAATTCCATCCAAACTAAATATTAATTTTGATATTAAATGGAGCGGGAATAGGAACCAAAAATATAATTCCATTACCCGTTTACGATCCCATTTAGAGAAAAAAAATGTTTTTCACTCTCTCCCTCGTTACCTGTCTAAACAAGAACGTTTGGAGACGTTAATTCTATAGATAAAATAGACATAACACAGCAATATTTAAAATTAAAAAACAAAAACAAAAACAAATTGGCTCTTTATCTTTGCCTCTTAAACAGCGGCGATTAATGTCACCCCTTGCTCGAATTTTATTGCATTATTTAACTCTTGCCCCTTTGGTTTCTAGAGAGAGAAAGTTAGTGAGAGAAGTTCCTGTTCTTGTGAATGTGTGTAAATTCCCGACTTCCCATGTGAAGAGAGGGAGAGAATCCTTGAACCCAATTTGTATCTAAAAGCAAAAAATTGAGCAAAAAAGCAAAGGAGAAGGAAGGAACATGGAAGATAGAGCAGAAAACAAGCTTCATAACGCATTGTTGTTTATCCTTCTTCCATCTCATTCAGATTCTCTTCCCCTTTCCCCTCTCATGTAGCGCTCAAACTAGATCCCATTGCTATCTCCCATTTTCCCTCTTCTGTAAGTATGTTCTTCCTCGAATCTCCCCATGGATTGCTTCTTTTGTTCTTATCTTATCAGATTTTATTTGGATTTTAGTTGAAATTGTTGGATTCGTTGTTGTTTCTGTTTATGGGATCTGGATTTTGCGTGAATTGAATTTATTTCTACTTTTTAGGGCTGAAGTTACTCTCTGAAACTTGGATTTGGTTTTGGATTAGACTCTTTTGTTTTGGCTTGTTGAGTTGTGTGTTGATTCTTGTTAACTTCATGAATTTGAGTTGATTCATTATTGAACCTTTTCTAGTACAGGAAAGTACACTGGAGATGATCTTGTTCCCTAGTTTTTGAATTTAAGAACTTCAAATTCCTGTTGGATAAACTTATGAACTTAAGAAAAAGGAGCTTGGAACCTCTAGGTTGAAACCTTAAGAACTTAACATTAAGGTCATCCACTTAGATCCTTCAATCTGCAGGGTTTTCTTGTAATTCTGGAAAACTTGTTCTCATTTTAACTTAGTTTACACCAAATGAGTTACACGTTGTTAGATTAGTTTCGAGTCGTTCGTCCTCTCGTACTAGGGAAAGGTCCTCTCAATGCTCTAACGCCCACACTGGATATGGACCGAATTGTCTCACGATGATCTGAACCAGCTCATGTGCTTTAATGGTCAAACAGCCAAATTTTGGAACATATTGTTATAAATCACGAACCTCCACAATAGTATGATATTGTCCACTTTGAACATAAGTTCTCATGGTTTTGCTTTTGGTTTTCCCATAAGCCCTCATACCAATAGAGACATATTCCTTACTTATAAACTCATGATCAACTTCTTAATTAGCCTATGTGGGACTCCTCTTCCAACCGTTCTCAACACATACTACAGCCCCAAGTGGCGAAGAGCCGACATCAAGGTGCTAAACCTTCACGTCGATGTGAGCTCTTGGGGAAGATCAATATGTTATCCCTAGAGTAACTTTTATCCGTTGAGCAACGGCCCTTCCACTAGGCACTGTTGGATCACTAAGGCCGACTTTTGTCCCTGCTCGACGGGTGGGTCTTGCAGTCAAGCTCCCTCTTACCTTTGCACTCGAGGGCCAATCTCCGTTTGGCCCGAGGAAACCTTTGCATGCCTATGGTGAAAACCGAAAATTCTTGTCCCTGTCCTTGATTTCGAAGTGTTTCCTCTGTTTATGATTATTCAAATATATATCAGTGAACTCTCTCCAGCATTGCTGTCTTTGACTTGCTTCGATCACTGAATTTATCTGAGTTTTACCTTTCTCTTACATTATAATATGTTTCTATGCAGCTTGGAGATGGCAGCTTCAGAACTCGGAACCGAAGACATTTGTTCAGATATTTACGTTAATCTGGGGCTCAAGTCATTGCGTAAAGGAGTCCGAAGAAATCCTCGGGTTCTCACCCTTCTTTCTTCACTTATGGAACGATCTGTTAAAAAAAATGAACTGCTAATGGAGGCCACACAAGTCAAAGATACTCGTACGATGTTTCATGGTCTTCGAGCTCCCACCCTGAGTATTCGGTGTTATATCGATCGCATCTTCAAGTACTTCGGCTGCAGCCCATCATGCTTCGTCATTGCGAATATATATGTCGATCGATTTCTCAAGTGCACAGAGATTCAGTTAACTTCCCTCAACGTTCATCGCCTGCTGATAACGAGCATAATGCTGGCTGCTAAGTTCATCGATGACTCGTAAGCACCACCCTATAAATCATTCTATTTTGTGATATACGTGCAACTCAATTACTCGATTTGCAGATTCTTCAACAATGCATACTACGCGAAAGTTGGGGGCGTAAGCACGACGGAGTTAAACAAACTGGAGATAAAGTTTTTGTTTAGTATAGACTTCAGACTTCAGGTGAATATACCGACGTTCGGTCGATACTGTTATCAACTGGAAAAAGAAGGCACCGGAACACGTCAAATCGAACGCTCGATTCGAGCTTGTAGCATCAAGGAGAGCTGGTCAAACAAAGATGAGAAATCTCATGCTTCTTCTACAACAGCCAGATGATTTTTTTACCACAAACCACTGTATGTAAAATCACAACCTTTTCATTTTACATTGCTTCAATTATGATTCGTTTAGAAATTATTTCCAATCTATCTTTTATGTTCTTGTGACTTCTTTGCCTTCATTTAAGCATTGGTGAGACTCCATTGTTGCAGTAGAAGAGCACTGATTGAATTATCTTCTATATATGTTTATAAATTGAATGCTAGTTTTGCGAGTAGTAGCGGTTTTTTTTTTTATTACATACAAATGAGAATGATGAGATCTAAACATATGATTCGGTGACGTATCGGTGGCTAACCACTTGAACTATGTTCTAGTCATAATAGATTAAGAAAATATTGTGATATTCCACGTCGGTTGAAGAAGGGAACCATTTCTTCTAAGGGTGTGGGAAGCCTCTTTCTAACAGGTGCGTTTTTATAATCGTGAAACTGGTGGCAATATGTAACGAGCTAAAGCGGACAATAAAGCGGACAATATCTATTAGTAGTGGATCTGGACTAAAGCGGCTGAACCCAACTGGTCCATACCAAACTAAACCAAATAAAGCAATGGTTTGGTAAAGAAAATGATGAACTCATAAGTCATACCAAAGCAATCTTGAAAAGTAAAATAAAAATTACTAATAATGATGATGATAATTGATTAATTTTATTTTTGTAGGAATTAATACGAAAATTGTCGTTTATGAATTCAACATACTTTTATAAATATATATGTTTATCAAAAAAATTATTTTGTTTTCAATTCTATGTTTATAATTACAAAATTATTTATATAAATTTTTATATACATTAAAGTATTTTCTTTCTAAAATTTAATTTGATTTTACTTATTTCAATTTAAGAAATGGCTTGTAGGAAATATCTCTGAAGATTCGACTGTTATTGGGCCGAAACTTTAAAGCTCAGTGGGCTTTGTTTCCCTCTCTAACCAACGTGGGATCTCACAATCCACCCCTTTCACGGCCTAGCGTCCTCACTGGCGTCCACGTGTCTTACTCTGATACCATTTATAACAACTCAAGTCCACCTCCAGCAAATATTGTTCTTTTTTGACATTGTGAAATCCCACGTTAGTTAGAGAGAGAAACGAAACATTCCTTATAAGGGTGTAAAAACCTCTCCCTAGTAGACGTGTTTTAAAAATTATGAGGCTGACGACGATACGTAACAAGTTAAAGCGGATAATATCTGTTAGCGGTGAGCTTAGGTTGTTACAAATAATATCATAGCCAGACATCGAATGGTGTGCCAATAAGGATGGTGGGCCTCAAGAATGTGGATGGTGAGATCTCAGATCGGTTGAATAGAGAAACGAAACATTTGTTATAAGGACATGAAAACCTCTTCCTAACAGACACATTTTAAAACGGTGAGACTGATGGCGATACGTAACGGAGCTAAGCGAATAATATCTATAGCGGTGGGCTTGAGTTGTTACATCATATTTATTTTTTCACACGATTCTATTAATAGACGAAGAATGTAGTAAGATAAGAAATTAAGGCATCAATAATTTTTGGAAATCTTTGAAAGATATTGATATTTTAATTGATATATTTGTCAATATTTTTGGTTGGGAATATAGCATCTAAATAATTGAACTTTTTTATGTTCAATAATTGGGTTGATGGATATTGGCTATCCTTTTGTTTTTGTACTTTGTGTTATTGCTTGTTTGTTTGTGTTGTAATGACTAACACTCCCAACCCCATTTCCCATAACATACCAAAATAAAATTGTCTTATTTTATTATTCAAAATCGAATCCAAGGTTCACTTTCGTTCTCAACAACACGACTCACACGCTTTTACATCGATTCGAATCTTCGTTGGGTCAAAACGACCTTAAAACGCTCAACTGGAGCTAACCCAGTAATTTTAGCACTAATGAGGCATACTAATGCAAGCCGAGCTCATCGGAATATTACAATCCTAAGATATATTGACTCTATAATCCTAATGAAGTTTCACGATGATATCTCTATAAAAGTGGGCATAATAAATTTCAATCAAGGAGTTCATATTCTATAAAAAAAATGAAAGAATCATATCTCACTCTAATCGACAGGGAGTAATTCAAATAAACTTCGTAATTCTCACCCTTTGAACATAACAATATAACATTTAGAACGAACGTCTTCACAAGCATGTAAAGTATCAATATATATACACACGTATACACGTTTGCTTACTAGGTTACTGTAAGCACATGTTTTCTCGATTATAGTACGAAGATGGTTCTAACAGACTGGCGATTATTTTTAAAATAAAACGTGATAATTCCTTCACCCAAATCGAGTTGTATCGAACTAAACACACCCAGAAGATCGTATTCCAAGATTGATATGTAAAAATCGATTGTCCCATACATTAAAAATAAAAATAAAAATAAAAATTTTAAGAAAAAAAAATGGAATTATATGGAATCTCATAACAAAGAAGCTACGTGTTGGGGTTCCTTCCACGTGTTGGTGTAGGTGGAGCTTAGTCAACGAAATTAAAATTGTTTAATTAAAATTTAATTAATGGTAATAAAATTTAAGCAGAAACAAACAAAAGTTTCACGAGATCAGATGCTATAAATAATAAATTAATTAATTTTTTTGATGCAGAAATCATTAATATTATAAATTAGTTTTTCCACCTCACCAGGGATTTGGCTTTAGGGGAAAATAAAAAATTATGACGTGGCCACGTGACGAACTGCGTCCTTACTGTGTACCTGCCACCACCAGAGTACTGCTCCTACCGACCAAGTCCCAGTACAGTACTACACTTGTTCCCTACCCTAGCTTCCTCGTGTGTCATTTTTTTTCTTTTTTTTTTATTAATTGTTTAAATAATATTAAAAAAAAATTAAAACATCATTTTAGAACACCAAAAGTGATTATAAATTAATTATTAACTCATTTAAATAAAATTACGAGTTTTTTTAGTAAGGTATGAAATGTCAGGTCAAATATTTATTTCGATGTCGTTTTAAAATCTAATTATTATTTAGTAATCTTTTACATGAAATAATAATTGAGTTAGAAAAATGCGTTGTCATCGAAATCGACCTGTTTTTCAAGGCATTGAAAATCAACGCTCGCTATTTAGTCTTTATTTAGCTTTTTTTTAAAAAAAAATTAATTAAAAATAATAATAATAAGGAAAATAAAAGCATGATTTTGTTGGGAATCAATTTTAATGAATGCTAATTAATTAGATTTATAGGGAAATGAAATGATTAAATAAAATAGATTTTTTATACTTTACAATTCTCTAGATTACTTGGAAGCGCGTTTGACCCAATGCCAGTTGTCTCATTTGTTGGAGAAAAAAGTCAAAAACCAATCTCAGCCGTCGGATTCCATTAATAAAAGCATGCACACGTGGATCATATCCTTTGCATGGACGCCACGTGTCAGTGCACATAACCTCGGAAACGACGCCGTTTTTTTTAACAAATAGTTCGTACAATTTCTTTCGACTTCAACAGCCCCTCTTTTTTTTCTTTTTTATTACGTTTTAGTTTAATTAATTAAACGCGGAATTTTTTTTTTATAATGTTTTTGTATCGTCAAATTTAATGTGGTCGGCTCAATTTGTACACTCCATAAGCTAAAATAAATTAATAAATA
This sequence comes from Cucurbita ficifolia, assembly GCA_033971965.1. Lineage (NCBI taxonomy): Eukaryota > Viridiplantae > Streptophyta > Magnoliopsida > Cucurbitales > Cucurbitaceae > Cucurbita > Cucurbita ficifolia. Next base: position 9,793,963 of record CM066978.1, read on the forward strand.
TCACTACTAGAAAAAAAAATATTAAATTAAAAGCTTAGAAGGATCTTACCACCTTCCTAAATTAATATAAATTTGTATGTATAATCTTTGTATAAAGTTAAATACTAAAATATATATATATATAATTTTTTTTTAATTTGATAGTTCGATGATTTTAAGAATATAGTTTCGTATTAGTCTCTCGAATCTAGAACAGTATTTAACTTGATATTAAAGCAATAAATTTGACTAATTTAAATAATTATTATTTATTTTTCAGAGGTACATAATAATCTAACTTTATTATCATTTAATTTATAGAGAGAATGAAGTATTTCCTACCTAATAAAAAAATGATGTTGGGAGTAGTTTTAATAATAATTATAAAAAAAATTAACTCTTTTTATTATTATAATAATTTTGTTAATAAATTTAAAGTTTAAGCATTAATTATCTTGTAATTTGTTTTGTCTCACTCGCGAATTTAACTTAAAATTAGAGAGAATGAACAATTTCCTACAAATTAAAAATATCTTCGAGAATGAAGACCAACTAATAATATTTTAATATTATTATTATTAAAAATTAATAACATGAGCGAGAAAGCACGTGTGTGTGACTATGAAAGAGGACACACGTGTGTATGGTCATAGCTTTTCTCAAACTTGCTAAAATTATTATTATTATTATTATTTTCGTATAGCTGGTTTTATTTTAATAGGATATCTTTTTTTAAATAAATATTAATTACAAAACTCAAATTATTTTTTTATTAGACAAAAGATAATGTTTTACGAAGATTAAAACATGCATGGATGAATATTTTGGAAATGTAATAATTTTTTTAAAATAAACTCAGGTAATTTAATGACTCGTTTGTTTATGAAAGTTTAATATTTTGTGATGATAAATATTTAATTGAAAACAAAATTGGCATATTTATTTTCAATAACTCGATGGCCGGAAACAATTTTATGTTGGGTGTCATCTTATGAATCTATATTTGAAGTATGTGAGTAAAGACAAAACTCGTGTTGGTTTATGAAGACAAAACATCGGGACTAACTTAATTAGGTTGGGCGTTTAATTTATTAATTTTTATAATTCATGTCTTTTCCCAAAAATAAATATTTTATTTCAATATATAGTATAAAATTACCCAACTTGTTCCAAATGCTTATATTAAAATAAAATAAAAATAAGAGGGAAAATATGAGATGCGAATGTTCAAATAATATGAATAATTCTATATTATTCAAGGGCATATTATATGGAAATGGTTGAATTATTTACATTTATATGTGAATCTTGATTCTATAATTTAATTTCTTAATTGGGTGCTAAAACATTATTAAACTAAATTAGTCACATTGATCTATGTTAGAGACTTATAAATTTTATGTTAAGTAGGACCAATGAATTAATATAATTTCTGAAATTAAATTAAATTTAAATCATAATAGTCTGCCATTAATCATGGGTTTAAATTATTTGTTTTTTGGTCGATCTAAATGAATTTTGCTTTAATAGTTCTAACATATTTTTAAATTTTGCAAGCCATAATAAATTAAATCAAAGTTTATATACCAAAATAGAATTTAATTTTGATAGCATAAAAATATTAATTAAAATATAATTTTGTAGAGAGAGAAAATAGAATAGAGAGAGAAAGGGGAAGTGGGAGCTCCATCCACATCGTATCCTACTTCGAGCCCACCGACATTTTCTCAATTATTCTTTTCTATTGTTTTTTGTTTTTTTTTTTTTTTGTAAAATATATATTTTTAATTAAATAAATGTTAACAGTTTAAGACAGTTACTTCCAATTAACTGAAGAAAGGTTAAAATGTGAACCTGAGATGGGTTACATGTTAAGATTAAAAGATGAAGTAAATAATAATAATAACAATAAATTTTTTTCCTTCCCAAAAAAAGAAAAAAAATATTTATATTTATATAATATTCGATCCTAACGGCCGGATAGTGGGCTGACGGCCGCTAGATTTTTGCACGGGCTCGGCGGCAGGCTGCTCCGCCCTGAAGCCACCAGCCGTTGCACGAAGCTCTCAATTCTCTGCCCGTTACTCTCTGTTAGTAACCGCTTCCCGCCATATGGCAACGTTTCCACTCCTCTCTCCGTTAATACCTCCGCTTCTTCGTCCACTAAGCCGTTTGCCTGCACGTTAGTTTTAACGGTGTTAAAAAAAAAAAGGAACAAAAATATAATAAAATTACATTTTTCATTTTTATAGAATTTTTATAGTTAAATTGATGCATTGTAGTGCATGAAAAATTGAAGAATTTAAAACGATAGGAAATATAAAGAATAAATTGGTAATTTAAATGAAAAGGTTAACGCCGTTTGTTAGTTTGGGGTCTACTTTCTTGGATTTTCTCAGGAACTAAACAAACAAAATCTTCGAGTGTCGGAGAAAGTAGAAAATCAGAGAATTTCCATTATACCTGAATTCTCACATAGTCCGTTCGATTCCAGCAAAAAGCATTCCCAAGCATTTGATCGACGGTGTCGGAGACGCCGTCGAGCACAATGCCGACGACGGCTGAGGTTGAGCACTCGCCGTTGCGGCGGACCTTGCCGTTGCCGCCGCTCGCCGATCCATTGCCTAACGACAGAACAAGTAAATCCTCCACACCATTGACGGACGGAAAATCGCGTTTGTTATGGAGAACGTGTGTGACGGCGGCGGCGGTTGGATTGTTCATTACTAAGCCGCCGTCGACGGCAGTGCATAAGGTCTTTCCGTCGACGGAAGAGAGATGAAACGGCTTGAAAGAACTCGGCGTCGCCGCCGTAGCACGGCAGACTTTCCAGAGCTCGAAGTTGAAACTCGGCGATTCAGAAGCGTCGGCGCGAGAGAACACGAAAGGCGCCGAACTTTTGAGATCGAAACAGGGAACTAAAAGAGGCTTACAAGTATCCTTCAGAGACAAATCCTTACCGTTCTCACCTCTAAAGAACTCCTTCAACACTCTATCCATAGACCTACCAGAAAATCTCCGCCGTCGGCAAAATCCGCTTCCGAATTTCACTTTAAACATCTCCGAATTCCTAGAAGAAATCGCACTTACAGCGTCCCTAGCAGAAAACAGAGGACGGCCAGAGCCATCGTCCGCCACAAGCATCGAGGCAAGAATGCCTCCAATGCCAGTACCGGCAATTAGGTCGAAGAAATCAGCAATGCGAGCATGAGGATCGCCAGTCCTGAAGCGGATCTGGTCTTCAAGGTGAATGAGCGACGCAGCGACAACAGTTGCGGTGGTTCCACCGCCGTCAATGCTGAGAATGCGAGTCTTCTTAGCAGCGTCGCAGTGATGGGAAAGCCATTGCTGCTCGAGCTTGGTGAAGATCTCCAAGGTGACCTTACTCAACTCCATAATCGGAAAGGGAATTAGGGGAAGGGAAAGAGAAGAAATGAATGGGAGTGAGGGAGAATTAGAGAGAGCAAATGGAATAATTGAGAGGAATGGTGGATTGAGGTTCAGGATTTGTAGGTGGAAGCCATTAATGGCGGAAGGAAGAAGGTCTGTGAGTTTTTTGAGTAACAGATCGAGGAGAAAAAAGCCCTAAAAGTAGTTGTAAGTGTAAGAGAGGCCGACGAAAGGGACGGGATATTCTTCCTTTTATTACCTATTTATATATATACATTTCAAAAAGTTTTATTTTTTTTTTATAAAAAATAATATATATATATATATATATATATATATATATATTTTTTTTTTATATATTAATAATCGAAGGCACTAGGCACTGGCTTAAAACGTGCTGATCGGCGTGTGTTTTGCTAGAGTTCACAGTGCGCGAATCTCGGCTTTTTAGCCGGCTCGGCTCGCGCTTCTTGGCTCATTTTCAATAATATATATTTTTATTTTATTTTTTATTTTTTTACTCACTATTTAATATTTTTAACTGAATAATGGAAATGGGATCGAAACAAGAAGAACACAACCAAACAGCCAATTCGAGGACTGAGTGAGTGACAGCTTGTAATTTTTAAAACATTTTAATTATCGAACTTAAATTTTGAATTATGATTTTATATAATTTTACGGTAGGGTAAAATTTTTCTAAAGTGCCAATCTACTCTTTCGTTAGTTTCGATTTACTACTACATTTAGGTTATTTCAAGTGTGGTCCGGTTCTTGACATGTTGACCTATTTTAGTAAAAGCTTGCAACATCATGACGTTGTTCGTTCACTTACCACGAAAGGTTATTTGTATGTTATAGTGTAAAATAATGAGTTTGATCCTAGGATCTCATTATTCCTAACTACTCGCAACATGACGAAGTTCGTTCCTTATTTGACTTAAAGGAGATCTTCTATAACTCCGTGCATATAAGCTCATATAATGGTCTAATCTCAGAGCCATAACATAGATGCTGCACAAGCGACTCCCACTTATCCAGATGCCAAAAGCGAATCCATTCAAGGTCGAGCTTTCTGCAAAAAAAACGACATTTATGTCAATACCAACATAGTTCAATGGTTTAAACATCCCTCATTCGTTTAAAATATTGTAAATTTGAATCTTTTCCTTATATTTGTGAACGACCTATCTTATTAAATATAATTTGAGAGAAAAATAAAGTTAATCTAATAAAAAAAAATTGAAAAGAACCCATTCCAAATAAATGAAATTGAAAAATAATAATAAAGGTACGAAATTAAAAAAAAAAGAAAAAAGAAGAGGGCATTAATGTCAATGACCCATTGTATTTAATTAAAAAGATAAATGATGGTTGTAAAACCAGCCTTAAATTCAAGATTTCAACAGTAAAAAGGACCAAAATACCATCCCAATAAAGATGGATGAACATTACAATCAATTAATGACTCCAGAATCTTCTATTAATTTTTAAATAGTAAATTTATTAAAATTCAAATATTTATATAAAAATTTGATTATCTAATCAAAATCCATAATATTTATATTGGTGTCGTCCTAAAAAATCTAAATAGAAACAATATATATTGCTCAATTTAATTTTATTTTATTATATTAACGAATAATTTCATTTTTATAGAGATGAAATTGAATTATAATATATATAAACATTAAATTTTTTATCTAATATAACCTAAACTTTCAATAATGTGTTTAACCGATTATGAATTTTAAAATATTAAGTAAGTTAAATATTTATTAGGCATAAAATTAAATTTTTTATTTTTATCTTTTATAACCAACCTTTTCTATATTTAAAAAAAATTCCCAAACATTTTTGGTAGTTTCTATCACAATATCTCCATAATTAATGAGTTTAACCACCAAATTATTATAACAATTAATTAGCTTTCCATAAATAAAAAATTGGTTAGATATTTAAGTTTATTGCTTTAAAAGAAAAACCCATATGAAATATTTTGTTAGGATATTTAAATCTTAGATTTAATATTTATTTTGGCATGTGAATAATTGAATTTTGAAATTGTTTTTAAAATATTTTTAAAAAAATACTGTTAATTTCATAAATATCCGGTTTAAAAGTATTATATATATTATATATATATATATATAGAATATAAGGACCATATAATATAATACACCCAAATGAATGTGGATGTCTTTTATTATTATTATAATGCACATTGAGCATTGAAAAGTATTGACTGTTTTTTATTTGCCCAATATAGACAAGGGCATCTAGCTAGGACCATACCCTAAACACACACAATACCTAACCCAACTTTTATCATATTATTACCCCATTTTTTCACCCCAAAGGTCAATTTTTTAACCACTTACCAAGCTTTAATTCTTCTCTTTTAAAAACTATATATAAAAAAAAAAAGGCTAACAACCCTACGTAAAAAGAGGATAATATCGGCTAGTGGTGGACTTAGACTGTTACAAATAGTATTAGAGCTAGACACCGAGCTGTGTGTCAACGAGGACACTGGGCCCACAAAGGAGGTGGATTAGGTGATCCCAGTTGAAGAGGAGAACTAAACATTTCTTGTAAGAGTGTAGAAAGTGATTTAAAACTGTGGGGCTGATGACGACGATTGTAACGGGGAGTAAGATAAGGTATTTAGGTGAATAATGAAAATAAAATAATAATAATAATTGTGTGAGATTATTCTTGGGGTTGGTAGAAAGGACAGTGAATTATTATGAAATCATTTTGTTGGGTTCATAAATATTCTCAAACCAAGTAAGCCCATAAATAGGCCCACTAAGCACAAATAGGCCCATTTTTATTATGCTGTTAGGTCAAAGTCAATATTTTTAATTCTCTTTCTTCTTCCCCACAAACTTAATTTCTCAACTACCCTTTTAATAATTTAGAAGCATCAAATTATTTATGTTTTTTTTTAATTTAAAAAACTCGGTTTAAATTGTATATCATTTGTAAGTTACTCGTGTTATTTATTCTTATATCTTGTCAATCGTTACTGTAACAGTCCAAGTTCACCGCTAGTACATATTGTTTGCTTCGATCTGTTACATATCATCGTTAACCTTACAATTTTATAACGCGTCGTCTAGGAAGAGATTTTCATACTCTTATAACGAATGTTTTGTTCTCGCTTCAGCCAATGTGGGATCTCACAGTTGTGAGGCTGACGGCGATGGACTTGAAACTGACAACGATACTTAACAGATCGAAACAGATAATATCTACTAGCAGTGGACTTGGGATGTCACAGTTGCTCATTGATAATGTATTTCAGCCATCAACTGTCATGTCATGTCACATCATTCGTTCATAAATTTATTAGACAAAATCATTAAATTTGTAGTTTAACATGCGCCATATAGCTTAGCTATTCTATTGGATAAATTAACATAAATTTTAATTATAAATAATATTTGTTAAGAAAAATGAATTTGTGAAATAATTATTTTCAATCTCATTAGTTTAGTTGCCCAGCCTTGATGGTGATTGAATTAGACCATGATGGGCCGAGCTTGATAGAATGTTGGGCCGATACAGAAGTGTGGGCCTCATTTAAGACTTTTATTTTTTAAACTATATTTTAAAAAAAGAGTTCATAGTTCATACAAATAAATAATATATATATATATTGGATTTTTCAGAAAGATATTTAAATCTATAAATATTACATTATGACCTTTTTCCAATTACAAACATGTTTTGATTTTTTTTTTTTTTCAAAACACATAATTAAATTTGGTCATTTATCTTATTAATCTTTTTTTAATTTAGAAAAATAGGTGAGATTATATCAATTATCACTAACAAATTAATATAAAAAAAAACTCAATAATTGCAAAATGAATTATACATTTAAACTTTAATTAATTCGTGCATTTAAATAAATATTATATTCGTATTAAAATGATGTCGAGTTTAAAATGAAAAAAAAAATATAAGAAATTTGAGAGAAAACAAATAAAATTTTAAAACAACTAAAGTCAAAATTATGGTTATTAAAGGGACTAAACTTTCATTAAGATTGATTAGTTTAGTTTTTAAATAAATAATATTTAGATTTAAGTTTTTTAGTCAATAAATTGATTTTGATTGGGTAAGTCAATTTTTTAATTCTAAACTAATTAATGAATTTGACGTCCATTATACCTAAAATTAAGTTTAATCAATCATCCTCCTACAACCATAGATGAGAGACTTTTTTGCTCATTTATTTTATCTTTTTAAAATATTATTAAAAATAAAATATTAATAGTTAATTCAAATATTAATGTTGTCTAATAAATAAGTAAAATATATTATTGGTCTTTAAATTGATGTGTCAGTTTTTTCCTATTACATACACAATTAAATGTTATTGTTGCCTAAAAATTCAAATTAATTAAGCTAAGTAATCATAATAACTCCTATTCATTAGTGGACAAGGTATTTATTACTCTCTCGGATTCATATTTATTTAATTAAAAAATAAAAATTACAATTATTTCTCAATTTGAAAAGGTCAACACAAAAATTATACCCACAACTTTTGCTAATTTGTCTCACTTTACAATAAATACAATAATTCAAAATTCTTAATATTTAAGAACATAATTAAAGTAAATTAAAAACCTAATGATTTAAGATAAGATTTAATGATTTTTCAATTCTTTATATCAATTTTAACTTTATAATATTAAATTTTAAACTTAGAATCGAATTAGTTTATATATTTATATAAATTCACATCTAATTTATCTATATAAAAAGAAATAGTCCTAATAATTTTTTTTACGAATTTTAAAATAAATAAATGTAAGATTGACAACTTTTTAACAATAATTCCTTATTTAAAATATGTATTAAAAAAAAGGGTAAAGTTGGAAATAGAATGATTCATGATTTTTCTACTTTAGAGGGAATATAAGTAATGCAAATTTGACAAACTTACCATCTTTCCCAAAATATCCTCCACTTTTTTAATCGTTTTTATTATTTCAAACCAGGTTAAATTCCGATTCCATTACCAAACTAAGCCTAAAATAGTAATAAAAAATTAATTGGGAATAAATTATATTGTAATTATTTTGAAATAAATAAGCAAATAATTAAATAAAAATAAATACAATTTGAAAGGGTGATTTTCTAAATTAGATGGGAATTTCTAGGAAGCTTCCATTAATCAAATGATGAAATATTATTTATTTGGTGACCAAAAAGCAGTGAGTTGCTTCATTTCTAATTAAACCTGTTTTTTAATTAATCTACTCCTCAAAAAGTTAAAAAGCCCTTCATTTATTTATTTAATTAATTAATCTCTCTCATGAAAATTATTTGAGGAGTTAGATTATAATTTTATCAATAAAAAATATATTTTAATTAGGAAAGGTTATGCTTACTTTATTGAAAATAATTATTTAATGGCTAAAATTAGAAAGTAAAATTCAAGATTATAACCATAATTGTTTAAAAAATATTTCACAAAATAATTCAAAGGCCAAAACATTTGATTAGTCAACAACGATTTTAATAAACTTATAATATGAATATATATACATATAAAACAATCATGGGCCATTATTGCAATAAAAAATTAATGTCACGAATTATATATCTAATGGTAACTGAATTCCTTCGTTAATGATTAAATAATCAATTAAATATAATATATGGTCTTTAAATATACCACTAATATAATAAAGGGAGGCTAAACATCACCATTTGAATATATAATATATATATTAAATGGAATTGTTTATGCCTACTTGCCCCCACCACTTTTTTTTATGCCATTAGATAATAATTTTTATTTGAATATTAATATTTTGAGAATATAATATAAAATAATTCCAATAAAATATGTTACCCATTTGAATATGTAATAGAGCCCATATCCCAAGTCATTGCATACCAAAATATTAATAATAAATTGATGAATAAATAATTTATTCTTTAAACAAAATTTGTCCTTGGAATTTATAAACTATTTAAAAGATTGACATGTTAAGATTTAAACCATTAATTATCATATGATTATTAAACTATTAATGTTTTTTAAAGTTTTTTTTATTAATTTAATATATCGTGGTTTAGGTTCTGTGAATATAGTATATACACGTATAGATACGTTTATATACATTTAAAAAAATTAGCTTATAACACATGTAATACACGTGAACCATCTCATTTAAATATGATATCGATTTATTCAAAATCTATTCTAAATTCAAATAACACAAAATTTGAAATTATAATAAATTTAATACTATGGTCCGATTAATATTATTATAAGAATTTAATAAATTTAGTATTTTTTTTCATGAATATTATATGATAATGGTGAATTTGTCTCCATCCACTAATATATATAAATATTTAATCTCCCTTCCGGTCCTATATATCTACTAAAATAATGTCAAACCAAACTTAGGTCAAAATAAAATAATTGAAATGATTACATTATTTAAATGACAAAAAAAAAAAGCAATGGCATTAGTAAATAATCACGTTTAGATGAGTTGAAATTTAATATTTAAATATTAAATCTCATCAAGATGCGCATAAACTTCTTTATTAAAAATAATTAAGGATGATTTAATAAAATATTAATTTAATATTATTAAGATAATTAAATAGTTCAAAATTAGTAGGAATATTAAAATAATAAAAGTATAAATTGAAAAATGAGCAAGTGGGAGAGGGGATGGATTCTTTTGTCTAGTGTCTTGTTTATTGATATTTTAAAAAAATTACATATATAAAAAAAGCTTAATAGGATGATGTTTTTTTTAATTAAAAAATATTTTTTTAAAGTGAGAGAAAACATGTCAAGAGAAAGATAATGTTTGTACTTGAAATATTAATTGATTAATGAATAAAATAATGAATTTTTTAAATATTATTAATAAAATAATATCTTTAGTCATCCTTTTTTTATTTGCCCAAAGGACAAAGGAAAAAAATAATATTATTTTAAGAGTAAACAAATTGTCAAAGCTAATCTCTCTTTTTTAAAATATATATTATTAAATTATTGATACTTTAATATTCTAAAAATTAGTTTTAATAATAAATAATTTGTAGCCATGACTTTGTTTTCTACGAGGCATACTTTGAGGCAGCAAACAACTCTTTTAATATTATTATTTAATTATATTATATATTATTTTATGTAATCAATTTTTACCGATTCGAAAATGTGTAACAAATTATTTATTATTTTTTTCCTACTTTTTTTCCTTGATTTAAGTAACAAGAAAAATAATGAAAATAGTTAAATTTTAGGAGTTTGAGTATTTAATATAGTATTGTTGGGATTAATGTATTCCATATAAATAAATATTGTGCCATTTATATTTCCATCTCATTACTATTTAAATAGCTTAAATATTAATAAACGTGCTACTCCCACATTAAATACTATTTTTAAAGATTAAAAAACTATTTTAATATGTTTTACTTTTATTTACATATTTTTTATTTACATTTATTTAAATTCATTCGATATATATATATATATATATATATATATATATATATATATATAAAGATTACAAATGTTTAAATTAGTCACATATTTTTTTAAGATTGAAAATTAAATGAATTTAAGAATTCAAATGTTGATAAAGATGAAAATAAAATAGAGAAAAACCAAACTTAATTTTTAAAAATAAATAGTAAATAATTAAATAATAGTAAATCTAAAAGAAGTTGCAATGAATGGGAATATAAAATTCAGAATTAAATTTTAAGGAACCCACAAAAAGAAGGATGCTTTGTGGAATAGTGACGTGGCAAATCGTGATTGGGTAATTTGCACTATTGAAATAACACAAAATAATAGGGTAAGCGGTTGAATTAAATGTGAAGTTAAAGTATCAATAAAAAAAATAGTTTGAGTAACATAATAATAATAATAATAAATAATTTTGATATATATAAATAAATTTATATATTTATATACATTGAGAATTGAATCTCTCAATATTGTTTTCCTCATTTTCCTTTAAATGAGATTATTCGTCTCGCATTCAACTTTAAGTTAAATAAATATCTCTATTTATAATTCAGCTAAAATTTTGTTGTTAATAATTTTTTTATTGTATAGGAAGAATATGGTATTTTTAATAATTTTGAATTATTTAAATAATATAGTATAAAGAATAGTAGACATGACAACCATTATTTAAATAATATAGTATAGAGTAATACATATATTAAAAAATGTATTATTTTGCATTTATAAAAATAATACACCTTTTTTTTCTTAAATGCTTATGTGTCACTAATTTAATTGGAGTAATACATATACCCAAAAAATTTCCAATTTTTCCACGTGGCGATCTTTTACAATTTCACGGCACGTCACTTCTAATCTCAGCCGTCAGATGGAGATTGACTTTCTAAAGTCAATGAAGGTCCATGTCCCTAAAATGATACCACCCGCAGCGTGCTATTTTTAATCCTCACGCTGCCACGTCAGCTTTTTAAAGGCGCGTGAGGGCGTAGGTAGACGGCTAGGTAGGCGACCAACCGGGGCCCACGATTGTAAATTTGATTCACATGAGGAGGCAGATAATTGTGGCTGCCAGTTCAGAGACCTTTTGATTTAATTTTTTTTTAGAAAAACAAATATTTAAGATATTGCCACGTCGGATTCTAATCTTACGGTTTGGAACTGCTTACAGTTGATATAAGCGACCTCGTCCGTTGGTTTAGTAGTTAACCGGTGGTTCTGCGTTCATGTAATTAATACTTGTCGAGTGGACCCGTGTGGGGATTTTGAGACTGGAACTGACCGGCTGAATCGGTCAGCTAGGCCTACTCGATTGTTTCTCACTGGCTTGTGGAAAGTTTCGTAATTTCATCGTACTAGCAACCAGCTACCGGCTACGCCTGTTTCCGATGTGGAGATATTTGTTGGACCGTTGATTTTCACGCCACGAATGTGAAAAAAGTTTTACACATCATTTTCGCGGCAATCCGATTTTTTTAAAACGATAATAAATCTAATAATAATATTAAACTTTTAATTTTGTATTTTATTATTCCTAACATTTTACTTATTTAATATTTTGTTTGACATAAAATTGAAATTGAAGATTTTATGAACATTTCTTTAAATATATCTTATCCATTCAAATTGGACCAATAAGTTTTAATTTTTCCCATTTTAATTTTTAATTTTATCCCAAAAGATAAACGAACATTAAAAAAAAAAAATCAATTATTGAATGAAATATTAATTAAATTTATTTGGGCGAGCGAAATTTGTTTATTATAATTTTTTATATTTATAAAAAAATAAAACACAAATTATTAAAAACAATAAGTAAAAGTATTTTAAATGGCTGAATAAATAATAATAGTTAAATAACAAATATTTAACGAGAAAAATGGGAAATGGGTGGTGTTATCAACTGAGATCCACGTCAGCAATTGTGGAACCGTCCTTTGACCGAATTGGGAAAGACCAAAGAGGAGGAGAAATTGAGAAATTGAGAAATTGAGAAATGAGAAGATAAATTAGACCTCACGCGTTATAAGGCGCGTGGCGAGTTGAGCATAAGTGAAACCAAAAAATATATATATATTTCGATTCGGATAACTAAAAAATTCATTAAAATAAAATAAGGTTACACGTGGCTTATGTGTGCGAAGTGGCAATATTCCATCGAAAAACGACCCTCTTTGCCTTTGCCTTGCTGGCGTCAGCCAATCACAGCCGTCCGATTCATTTTCATTCCAATGATTTTACTCGGTTAGGCAGCCCCTTTCCTGAAATCTCATCCGTCCATTCCTCCCCTTCAAAAGCAGATTTTGCGTGAAAGCGTCAAATTCCCTAAAAAAAAAAAATTGTATATATATATATAAAATAGAATAAATAAAATAAAATAAAAAAGTAAAAGAAAGTGATTAGATTAAAAGCACATAAAAGCACACGAAATAAACAACAAGAAGCTAGAGAGAAGAGAGAGAGAGAGAGAGAGAGAGAGATAGAAGAGAGAGAGAGAGGGGGGATTTTGCTGTTCATTTCATCATCGGGAGTTCGCCGGATTTTATGGTTGTTTTCCGGTGAGGGTGGATTTGATTTGACTTCCGGAGGTGAAGAGGAATCGCGTTTCATTTCGGTGAGAGAGTTTGATTTCATGATTGAGACGCATGATCATGGAGAAAAGCAGAGAAGCGAGGAGTTCGACGAGTATAGTGGCGGCAAATGGATCCTCAAGGCGACGTAGTAGAGCTACGGCCTTCAGAGATTTACCTGGTTCGAACTTCGCTTTCGTCGTTCCCTGACTTTGGCTTAACTTTCTTTTTGTTGTGTGATTCTTTATTAACGGTTGTTGTTTGTTGCAGAGGAAGGTCAGGTGGAGTTGCAAGAAACGGTGCGGTTAAGGGAGAGAGGAGGGAAGAGAGGCCGGGATCGAGAGTTTGCGAGTCGGAGCAAGCGGAGGAGAGGAGGGGGAAATAGAGAAGAAGAGGTGGAGGAAGAAGGAGGAGATACTAGTGCTGAAGATATTGTTGCTGATGGAGACAGCGATGAGGTTGAAGACGGTGGAGGAGTTTCTCTTGTTCTCTCTTCTACTACGGCTGCTTCGGCTTCGAATCAGAACCAGAAGAGGAACTCTCTTCCGCCAAGAGTTGCGAAGCAACAATGGAAGGTTGTTGATGACGCGATGATTGGCGTTCCGGTTCCGAGAAAGGCTCGCTCAGGTATAGTGTAAAGCAAAGAAAGAAAAAGGAAATAGAACGATTGGCTCCTTATTTTTTGTATTAATCATGCTCCGTTTCATGATGGTAAAGTTTGTTTTTAATTCTTTTTGTACAGCTTCTGTCAAAAGATCACATGATTGCACGGTTTCAGGAAATAGTGGTGTTGGTGGAGCCGGAGAAGACATTGCAGACGACCACAGCCATCGGAACCAGTCCGATTCGCCAGCGAGGTCGTCTGCTGAGGTTGTTTCGCCATCGACTTCCGTTGTTTCGGCTAAGAAGAAGATGGTTAGTTCGTCGGGGGGTTTCCCCCTTTTAATTATTGTTCGATGCATATATTTTTTGGAATGTTGGAGTGAGTTTTATTTTTCCATGAATTTTTAGAAATCCTCTGGACCGAAGACTCGATCAATGAAGACGTCTAAGGGTTCTTCTCCGTCTGCCATGGAGGGTGATATTGAGATTGAGATCGCTGAGGTTCTTTTCGGACTAAAGAAACAACCACAGTGCTCCAAAAAGCAAGAAGTTAATATGAAACCATCATCGAACCAAGAAACAGAGGATTCCAGTGTTCTTCGTGACGGTACCAAGTCTTCAGTTACATCTACAGCGGCAAACTCTGCACAAACTGCCTCCCAAAAACCTGTTTCGCTTCAGAAAAATGATGCTATCTCAGATTTGTTACTTAATGTTGGTGAGTATTCTGAATCCTTGAGCTAAAGCAGATATTTCCAATTGGAACCTTAATACTCTTCTCTATTCCGATTATCCTGTACTGATAACGTCCATTTTCACTCTATTTGCCATTGTAGCTGTAGAGAAGACCGAATCGTTGGATGGTGCAGCTAAAGCCGAATCTGAGAAACCTGCAGAGATTGAAATCTACCCCTCGAAGTTGGGAGGAGCATCCGATTTTAGTATGAATCTTGGTTCCCATGAACGTAGAACTGAGGAAATGAAACCAGAAAAGGAAGTTTGCACTAGTGGAGATGAAAATAAGGAGAGCAAGAAAACTGTGTTGGTACAAGAAGATGTAACTTCATGCGTCAAAGATTCGCCCCCTACTAAATCGTAAGCGATATAAGATCTTCATTTCCAACAATTGTTCCTGAAACAGTTAATTTCAATATTAATTTTGTGTGCGTTCTTAGGATTCCAGAGGCTGAGACACAGAAAGAAGAGAAATTCAAATTTGACTTGATGGTCAGAGTCTGCAGTTTTCAATTTCAATTTTGATTTCCTCTGATCTTTTAAGTATGAAGATTCTGAAAAGTGCCTTTGTTGAACAGGCTCCTCCAGCATCTCCAGAAAGGGATGGGTTGGCTGATATGGTATTAGATGCTAAGCCTTTGAGTCTGGGAATACAAATGGTGATTAAGATTTTTGCAATTCTAGCAATATGCCTGATTTTGTTTTTTAAGAACTTTTGATTAATGGATATTTCCCCCCCATAAATCTCGTGTAGGGGATAGAGACTTCAAATAAGGTTGAAAATGAAGATAGCATAGTGACAAGTGGGACAAAGTTTGAATTCTTTAAACTGGATTTGGAGAAACCACAAGTAGATAGAAATAGCATCGCAATGCAAGAACAGAGTCAAAAGCAGCAGCCTAAGGGAGCCGCCGGCACAGTTGAAAATAATGGTACCTATCATTTCATCTTGAAGAACTTTCATTATGTTGATTAAGACACGATTATATGCCAAACTGTCTTCTCAACTGTTGTGATAATTGTACTTTCCCCAGACTCATCCTCTTCAGTGCGCTTGCCCGTAATTCTGGGTGGCTGGCCAACTACCGAAATTCCTCCTGTCGGGTTAGAAATCATTTCTTGACAAACTATTTGCCTAAGCCAATGGCTAGTTTATATGTATTTTGTTGAAAGAATTTTCCTATTCACACCAAAATGAGACGTGTTCGTTTCCCCACCTTATAATTCAGGTACATGCCACCCTTCCGGACAGTGCTACCCGTGGATATTGTTGACAAATCCTCCACCAAACTACAGGTACCTTTCAGGATTTTTCTAAATCTATCAAGTTCTTCTGTGGATTTGTCAATGAATTTGCTATTGTATGTCCAAAATCTTGCAGCATCCAAAATTTATTCTCTCGCACCCTCGACCGAAGAGATGCTTGACCCACTACGATGTTGCTCGAAACATTTATTTACACCAGCAATTTACAAAGACGAATTATTTCCACCCAGCAGGGGATGCTTCTGCATCTCTTGCAGAGGCCAAACTAAAAAACATGTCCTCAAAAGAAGGCATGATTTTGAGTAACCCATTGGGCGGAAATCATTTGGATATGAACCTTAACTCTGCTCGACAGAAGGAGCAAGCTGAAGGTGACTTTCCTGGTAATGTGGTAAATGATAAAGTTCCTGAGGCTGCCTACTTGGCTGATATGGCTAAAAGCAAGCAGCTTGTATTTCAGCAGGGGCAGGGAGCGTCGTTTGGTAACTCGATGGTACGATCTTCTTGACTATTTTTCTGCATTGAATTTCTGTAATCTGTTTACTTTCAGTTAATTGGTCGGCTTATAACAGCAAAAAATTATTTTCTTTCTGCTGCAGCCTGGTTCTGGATTCATATTCCCTATCAGTCAGCATCAAGCACCGATAGCAGCCACCGCAAATCAATCTGGGTCCACCAAATCTTCTAACCAATCGACACCACTGTTCAATAACCCAGAAGCTGGAACACTTGTGAGCTTTCCAGCATTTCCTGCGGTATCTAGTAACATGAGCTACACTCATCCGAATGTGGTTTCAATTGAAGCTCCATACTTGGGAAAACTTCAGAACAATAGCTATCCATTCACCTTCTCTACTCCTGCGGGAACGAGTGCTACATATAGAGCAAGCAGTGCACAACCCTTGCCTCTTTTCAATGGATCTTTCTATCCATCTCAGCTGTTCCATCCATCCCAAATTCAGCCAGCACAAACTCAATCTCATCACCAACCAAGTGGCTCCCATAAACAACCACAAACTCAGCAGCTGCAATGGAGTGTGCACATACCTGGGAACAACGTACCGCCATCAAATGGTATGCAAGTAAAGCAGTCGACAGAACAGCATTTGCCTCTGCCTAAGCAATCTCGCAAGCATGAGAATGAGACCAGTGGAGAGGACAGTACATCCCTTTCCGACATGCGGCCAGCTTCAGTTCAGAAAAGTGCTTATGGACAAAACTTCATTTTGCCTGTTCCAGCACTGGGTTTCACCTTGATGCCATCTGGAACATTTAATAATGGCAATGGTGGAAATAATGGCGAGAAGAAACAGTCCCATCCACAAAATTTGAAGAGCACAGTTGCCTTAGTTCCATCTCAGGGACTCACAATGTCCTTTGCTTCATATAATGGAAATGGTACCCCATCAAACCTCAACTTCACACCAACTGTCTTTCAGAATCTTCCTGATATGCAACGTACAGGGTTTCAGGGAGCACCTGCTCCCCAAGCTACAAAGCAGAAGAATCACCAAATTTCAGAAGGGAGGAATGGAGTTGTTGTGTCCGGTACCAGTGACAGGAGCACTGGAAATTCTTCTGCAAAGCCGTCTGCAACTTCAGGGCAGACCCTTGTTTTCGGTAATTCTTCAAGGACTCTAAACTTCATGACATCTTCTGTCCCTGTAAACTGGCCCTCCCCCTCCACGACGAACCGACCTGCTGGTAGTTCTTCAGGTAACCAACAGCAGCACATATTGCAACAGCAACAGGCAACCGTGGTGCCTCGAAGTAAAGGACCGTCTAATAATAGCTTGCCCTCATCGGCTACGACCAAGTTTCCTTGCAGTGCCCCTCCTGGTTTCTCACAACCTTTGATACAATGCGACAATTCTATCCAGTCTCCTGCACAGAAGAACTCAGGTAGAATGGTCGGTACCGTTGTCCCTATGACATCTCTCCATCTTGCTTCCTCCACTGCAGTCCATAAGAGTTCCACTCAACAGAAAGGAAATAATAATCCTCATGGCCAGACCCAGATATCCTTTGGGGGAGATTTCAAGCCAGGTTTTACACAGATGCAACACCTTCCAACTGGCGGTCACTCTCCATCTAGCAGTGGAAAATTAAGAAACACAAGCAGTAAAACCAGTCCCTCAGTTGCTCCCGTCCAACTGAAACAGGATGAAAGCTCATCTACTGGAGCTGGCAAGAAATCGTCTCCGGTGTGTGGTAGAAATGTGCCTTCAATCTTGAACACATGCCCCAGTCATCTATCAGAACTTAAATACTAGACCCTTTTTTTGTTCCAGCAGCTATAGAAACACTAACATCAAGTTGAATTAATTCCAGCTCCTCCCCATTAGATGTTTTGATGGATGATTCCAACCCTAGAAGTGGTGGCTGCTCAATACCATTATATCTATAAGCAAGACCAGTGGAAGATGAACCAAACATGGAAGCACCCAAAGAGGTTTGGTTTTCTTGAGGGATGATTCATGGAACTCAAACCATGACATGGTTTCCAGACTTGCCAAAGCACATAAAGAATCAATTCGATGAAGTGAGAGGCATTACGAGGATCATAGGCTCGAAAAGTTCGCAACCACCAAGATATTTTGATGGCACGATTCACCAGAAGCATGTCGAAGAGCATATCGACAAATGGGCATGGATTTTTGTGGGAAAAAAAATCACAAAACTTGAAGTTTAACCCTAGTGACTTGGTTAGATTATGTATATTGTAAGTGATTGCATATTATTAGTAGGGCCTATTTTTTGGTTTATATATTGTTTACTGCTAGACAGAGACATGTGAATATGATATTATACTTGGAAAAAAAAAACAGTGTATTCATTCTTTACTAGGAATTTTATTTCTTCATTCTGAGTTTACAGGGAAGGAAGATGAACATGTGAAGAGGCAGAAAGATTGTTGAAAAGGTCAGTAAAGCTTTTCCACTATGATTCTATCATTTTATTTTAAATTTGAAATTGCATCTTAATAGCTTCTAGTCCTAAAAATGTTTAGGCTTTAGTTATGCTTTTTATTTTAAAATTTTAGGTTTAAACACGATTTTGAGTTTATTTTATTTTGGTTTAACCTTCAAAATGTTTACTAAACATGTAAAAAATGAAGCATCCTAGTTTTTGTTATATAATTTTATCATCTCTTATTCACTCGTGAATTGCATTTCTTCAACTTATGTGACTTTAAATATACCTTCGTATTAACATTCTAATACATTTATTCAAAGCTATATCATAAAAAATAAAGATTTTTTTATTAAATTCATGGACTAGAATAAAGATTTTGAAACTTTTAAGGAGTAAAATGAAACGAAACAAACCAAATATTTTAAAATTTTAGAGACCGAAACCGATAGTTGTATAAAAACTAAATTGAAAATTAAGGTTAAAAAAAAAAGATAATAATAATAATGGCTGTCTGTATTTTGTGTCCCTTTTATTTTGTCCTGACATTGCCTTTCTTTTTGAATTCCTTGTGAAGCGTAGAAGTTAAAGCTCGTCTGATGTCTTCTTTGGCTTGTCTATCAAATGGCTCTTCACCAATATAGAGATCTAAAATGGCTCTACACAGTATTTGGCTCTGAATGCTTCCCACTTCCTTCCCATTAACTGCAACACAGACAAAAACAAATGCATTCAGATCATCTCTAATTCTTCATACGACCCACTCCAACATTCTAAATAAGGATCAAAATCTCACCGATCGTACGGAGGACGTGCCCTCGTTCTTTTGAGAGATCGATTACAGAACCTCGAGGTATTTTATACTCGTCTTTGAATTGGGAAGTGAATCTGCAAAGAAACAAGCAATAAAGAGACGGTGTTCCCAGTTCCACGACATGATCGAGACAGTAAAAACCATACATTCGTTTCTAAGGCAATAACTGACTCACTTTCGAAGCAATGCTTTGTTGTTTGAACCCCCAAACTTTTGGAGTCGGGTTCCAATCGACTCTTCAAATGCATTTCGAACCGACCCGACTCTCAGTTTCTCGTAGTCTATTTGAAGTCTAACAGTCATTCGTATATCGGCTTCCATGACATCTTTGTCAAAGTCCTTTTCTTGTAGTTCAGATACAGTGAGTTTCCCATACTTCTCACTCAGTGATTCCTTTATGTCATCACTGTCAGCATAAACACCTACACACAGTCGTCACTCATTTCAATATCACATAAGCAGAAAAGCATACTAACCATGCCATAATGTATTTCAAAACATCATACATATTTGTAGATCAGGAAAGTCTCTCTTAACAAAGATTGTAACTCGTGAATCGACAAATCTCGACCACATTTCCATCATATTCTGATCAATTGAAGTTAATTTCTATTGTTTTTCCAAACGTTTTAAGATGTGTTGTAATAGCCCAAGGTCACCGCTAGCGGATATTGTCCTCTTTGAGCTTTTCCTTTTGGGCTTCCCCTCAAGCTTTTTAAAATGCATATCCTAGAGAGAGGTTTCTACACCCTTATAAAGAATGCTTTGTTTCCCTCTCCAACTAATGTGAGATCTCAGAATCCACCCCCCTCCAGGGCCCAACATCCTCGTTGGCACTCGTTCCTCTCTCCCATCGATTGGGATCTCACAATCCACCCTCCTCGGGGCCCTGCATCCTTGTTGGCACAACTCCCGGTGTCTAGGTTTGATACCATTTGTAACGACCCAAGCCCACCTCTAGCAGATATTTTCCTCTGTGGGCTTCCCCTCAAGGTTTTTAAAACGTGTCTGTTAGAGAGAGATTTCCACACCCTTATAAAGAATGCTTCCTTCTCCTTTTCAACCGATGTGGGATCTCATAATCCACCCCCTTCGGGGTCCAGCGTCCTCGCTGGCACTCGTTCCTCTCTCCAATCGATGTAGGATCTCACAAATGATATACAAGGTAAGAATTTGAGCCTCTGAACTCTTGATCGCGATGATACATACTTTATGCCATATGCTCGTGTTGGTGAATCTTGTGGTTTGCTTTAGAAATGGTTTTCAAAACAATCTTCAGATTCTTCCAAAACAAAAAATCAATTAAAGTCCTGTACTAGTCGTCTTCTTTTGCTTTCCTGCCTTCTTTAAAAGATTCTTTATGTTTCCTTAGTTCTCTTCAATTTGTTTGATCTGTTTTGAGAATTACTTAAGATATTACACACATTTCAATCTCTAACTCATGATTTCAAGTGAAAAACAACACAAAACTACATCTAGGCCATCCAATGCCGCTATTAAGAACAAATTTGAGCCGGAAATTCTTTCTAAAAACAGTCTCCCAAAGCCATAGATGATACCAAACCAAGAATCGCAAATACCCATCAGATCAATCAGCACAAATCCAACATTCAATCCAACTATAAAGCTCCTAAAAAGTAGAAATGTGGTAGAACATACCAAATGCATAAACAGTGATGTTCTTCAGTCCCAGAATAGCTTTCTTCCGCAACCCAATTCCGAGAAGCTGCTGGGAATCTCTAATTACAGACGGAAACGACAATCCAGTCCTCGAGTCAACAACTGGATGCGCGGCCGAATGGTCCGCCAGAGAGAGAGAAGCCAACAGCGGCGATAAATGATTTGAGAAGAGCAAATTCAACGGGTTTTCAAGAAATGGGGTTTGTGGGTTCATTGAATTTCTAGTTGCGGCGACAAATCCGATTGTCGCCGCAGCGCCGACGGCCGCGGATGCGGCGACAGCGTAGGATGGGCGGGGAAAGCTATGGCGTGGGGGCTTTGGTGGCTGAGGAAACGAGAAGGGGAAGCGGAGAGATGCCATTTTTTTGTAATGTTTATTTTTGGCGGTTTGACATGTAACAGTTTCCTTGCGAGTAATTGGAAAGAAGAATGAAAAAAATATAAAAATAAAAAATTGCAAAAGGAACTAGAATGGGTCCACGTGGAGGTGTTGAGTTCGTACGAGGTAAATCACAATTATTAGTGTGGAATAATTTTCTGAACTTTAAAAAAGTTTTTAATGCAGTAAATTAGTATATATTAATAAGTGTAAATAACTTTTCATTTTAGTAAATATGTAATAGATTAATATAAATACATGTATTAATTATCATGAGACAAAGAAGGAACAACAGCTAAGTTTAAGGATTTGGTAGGACCCACAGAAGATTCACACAAAACCCAGCTTGGATGGAAGTGAATAAGATTTGACAATGGAATACAAAAGTCAAAAAATAATTTTTAAAAGATAAGTAATAAGGAGAAACTTCTATGGATATTGAGGTTCTTCCTTCTTGTGAAGAATTCTTCTCCTTAAAAACCAAAAGGTCCAGCAAAAAGAGTGTTTCAACAACATTAGGTGATCATTGAAAAAGAATTAAATGAAACAACAGTTTGAAGCTACTAAATAGTTGAAGTAAAAGGTTTAGCTTCTTTTTTTGTCAGGATAATACAAGTACTTACGATGCACGTACAGCCCGTTTTCAAGAAGACGATAGCTAACCTCTTGCTATCCTCAACTCATGAGCACATGATATTTTTTCTTCATCAATGATTGAATGCCATTTCTCTCAAGCTAATCATATTCTAGTTCGTCGGGAGTCACTGGCCTTTTAAGTGGGATGATGGACTTCTTATCGACATCTCGCGATAACGCTTTCCTCATATCTGAATATAGACCATAACAAAGCTAGTTAAGAGATTACCAAAATCATTTACTTCGTTCTCTTGGGTAGGGTAGACTCACCTAATCCATCTTCCTCCCCTGAATAATAACGCAGCACACGCCGATAGATAACATAGTCAAGCTGGTTGTGGGGAAAAAAAAAGGCCATGGTAAGTGTCACCTTCCTCCATATGAAGATGGAAAAACCATTTCAACAAGGGGAATTATAAAAACACAACTGAGCATAAAAATAAAAGGTTCACGTAAGTAATATCTGTTATTTTGATATATAGCTTATAAGAAGAAATATGACCAAAAACTCATATTCTAGCTAGAATCTCCGTGAGGTTGCCATAGATAACACTAAACCACTCATAGACGTTCCTCGCATTTTTCTATACTTCTCTATCGAATAGTTTTTTTTTCTTCCAAACCAGTATTAAAATTAGAATCCTGGACATACTGGTTTGGAAAGTCTTAAAATGAACGGGAAAAATATTTAAAAAAAAAAAAAATTACTTGTTATATGAGAAATTAGGATCTTAGAAACTACATAACATTCAGAAGAACTCCACAAAGAGGGCATTGTAAAACAGGAATAAACCTGATACCACTTGCAGAAAGTTGAAAAGAAATAGCAGTTTTGCTTTGGATGAATACATATAGAAGATAGAACGAGAACAAATAAATTGGTAAATATTACATTTCTAAATTTACTAGTGCTTATTTTGACACTGAAAGCCCTTGCCAAACAACTCAAAAGTGTCGAATCAAGCATTAGTGCAGTATTTCTAACTTCCAATCAGTTTTTATTGGTTTGGAAGTCAAATAATCCATCCTTATGGCTTTCATTGTCGATGATTATAAGAGAAGAAAGAAAAAATGGTCTTCAAGCTTGATAATGGGAGGACTTGTGATAAGGTCAACTGGAGCCTTTTGGATTCTATCCTAACAGTTAAAAGCTTTGGAAATAAATGGAAGAAAAATTACTCGTGTGTGTTTCGAGCACCAATTATGAGAGACCTAGAGGTAACATAAATAGCAGTTTTTCTTTGATGCTTTGTGTTCGTCTCCTGAGTCCTGGAAAGGAAGTCTAAAACCATATCGGCGAACACTACTAGACCAATTGTACATGACCTTTGGGTCCAGGGGGAGGAAAGAGATATTATGTTTGGAAGCTTACTGTTTTCTTCTAACCCAACATCAGTAGCGTGAACAGTCTTTTTCGTAACTAAGTTCTCTCTTGACTTAAACTAGTCGATCCACCTTAAATCAGATTGACTATAATCGGTTGATATATACAACTTTGATCGAACTGAAATATTAAGAATGACTTAAGAAACTAAAGTAACACAGTTTCAGTAGCTTGCAACTTCACTAAAACATTTCTAAGAGGAAATCTACCTTTTCATACATCTTGATCGCAGGCGTGTTCGATGCCCTCACAAAGAGATCAACAAAATAAGCTTTATCACTGCCAGAAAGGAAAAAAAAAGCTCTCATTAAAGATAAAGCTCAAGATGAAGAGAAAAACTGAATTGAACATTAAATCTTGAACCAGAAATGATTTTTTTCAAGGTTTTATTATACTAACATCTTACATCTTGTTGTGCATAAAATAGTGTTTCTCAGATATATTAATTACAATCAAGTTCATCTTACACTTTGTCACTAATATCCTCGAGCAGGTTCATGAGCTTCTTAGCTAATTGTTGCCTGCGATATTCTGGAGCAACAGTTACAGCAGTTACATGTCCGTGCCATGACTCACCTTGCCCCTCGACTTTTCCCATGACTGCAGTGGAAAATCATACAAAAAGCAAATAGTTTCAAACAGCTTGAAATAAAGGTCATCAAGACCGCAATATTTTGAATGAACTCACTTTAGTTATCTAATAATTTCGTTCCTACTACACAAGATCTAGCTCGTTGTTCTATTCAGAGGGTGAATTGGCAGTTCAGTGATGAGAATAAACATGAGAACTTAACTAGAATTAATGACTTTCTGAAATTCGAAGTATTTCATAATTTATAGGCTATAAAGTTCAACAGAATCGATAATCCCATGCAAATTGGAGGTAGCCATGAATATGCGTGTCCCTAGTCAATTAATAAATAAATTCAACCTACACCTACGATCCAACCAAAAAATAAAACTCCGAACAATGAGACTAATCCAATCAAGAAGAAAGAAGAACACAAAACATTCATCCAAACTAAAAGATAATACGAGAAAAGAATTAGTGGAAAATCAAACTAATAGCGACTCACTGTAACCCATTATGCGGTTCCCAGGGGCCTCTGCGACATGGAAGTAGTCAGGCCATCTTGCCAAGTAGGTCATATAGAAGGACATGTTGAACTGCAAAAGAGAAAAGCCGAAGAAGATTGCATCAACATCGACAAGATTCAGAGTGCATTTAGAAACCGGAAAACCATTTTCAAATCAGAAGCTGGAATTGAAACAGAGAAAATTTACGGTTTCCGTGAGGTGATCGAGATTGACGGAAGTGAATCGAAGCAGATCATTGCAGCAAAATCTGCGTAACGTCGTCATCGCTTTTTCTCTCACCCTGTGTCCGTAAATGCTCTGTTCTGCCTTTCTTCTTCACAAGAGAGGATTTTGTTGTTGAAATGGGCCAAAAGCCCATACAAAAGAGTGTCCAGTTTTGGCCGTGAAATTCCATTCTAGTCCTCCCCTCGTAGGCCTTATTTATATATATAAAATGATAATATCCAACTTTACTCCTCATTTAAAAAATATATTTATTTCAAATAATTTTTTAATGTATAATTACAATTTTCAATATAAATTTTATTAAAATTGTAAAACATCTAAATAAATCTAACAATTTTTCATAACAAAAAGTAAAATTCAATATTACAAGACTTTCACATTATATATATATATTTATTTATTTATTTATTTATTTTTATCATGATAATAGATATATATATATATATATTTGTTTTTTAAAAACTATAATTTAAATGAGTGTTAAATATTTTGGGCTGGAATATACAATGTAATTATGTTTAAAAATAGGGACTAAAATGTAATTCATATTCATAATTTAAGTTCAAGCTAGAGGAACAAATCATACAGAAATTGTGTTCGTCTCGTCTAATTAGATTACGGAAGTAAGCCCTAATAGAGATTCCGGCGAGGTAGAACCAGAACAGAATCAATGGATCTCCTCAAGCAAGAACTTCTCAAGAAACGTCAAGCCCTAGCTACCGAAACCGGCGGCAAGCGCGTCTTCAAGCGATCCGAGATCGAACAGAAGCAAATCCAGCAGCTGCGAGAGAAAGAGAAGCGCGAATTGGAAGCTAAAGCTCTCCGCCAATCCTCCACCTCCTCTCCCAACGCCGAGGCCACCTCCGCATCTTCCAAATCCAATTCATTAGCCTCGGCCTCCACCACTTCCTCCTCTGCTGCAATCAATTCTACCGCCACCACTTCGAAATCCCTAACGGACGAGCAGAACATCGACAATCTCGTCCTTCCCAGACAGGAAGTAATCCGGAGACTCCGGTTTCTGAAACAGCCCATTACGCTTTTCGGGGAAGATGACGATGCTCGGCTCGACCGTTTGAAGTTTGTGCTGAAAGCGGGGCTTTTCGAGGTGGATAGTGATTTGACCGAGGGACAAACCAACGATTTTCTTCGGGATATTGCGGAGTTAAGGAAGCGGCAGAAGACGGGGATTTTGAGCGAGAGAAAGAGGCAGAAGAAGGAGGATGGTGCTGGGGAAGAGGGAGATGGAGGTGGGGCTGATGAAGATAGTGCCGATGGGGGGTCGAGTGGGGTTGACGCTGACAAAGATTTGAAGAGAATCAAAGCCAATTTTGATGAGTTATGTGAGGAAGATAAGATATTGGTGTTTTTTAAGAGGTTGTTGAACGAGTGGAACCAGGAGTTGGATGAAATGCCTGAAGCAGAGAAGCGGACAGCCAAAGGGAAGTCTATGGTAGCAACATTCAAGCAGTGTGCTCGTTATTTGCATCCTCTGTTCAAGTTTTGTAGGAAGAAGGTACAATTTTTGCCCCCTTTAGTTTCACAGTCGATTTGTTGAATGTTTCTTTTTCGTGATGATTCTGCATCATTATATCTTTAGACTTCATGGTAGGTTCGAGAATAACCATAGCATCTTTTTCTTCTTTTTCTTTCTTATTTCGTTTTCTCTGCTAGTGCTCTGGTGAAAAGGTTCCCCTGTGAGCATGTAGATTTATACAGTGATGTTAGTGGCCTAAACAGATACCGGGGACGAAATTTTCCTGTTTTGTTAGTGATGGCTACATAGAGTAAGCATGTATATGATTCGTCTTAAACTCATTGATACATTTTGCATTTCAATTGGTCTTGGGAGAGGCACCAATTTGGAATTATTTTTTGATTAGTTCTGTTAGTCTTGATACTCTCACGAGAGAGCTCCCACAAGAAAAGCTCAACTTCCTTTTGATATATTTCAATTGACATATCACCTTGTAAAGATTGGGGTTCTTTGGAATCATATGTTCACTATATCCTTGAGTAAGGAGTTGCAAGAGGAGGAAAAAAAAACCCTGTACGGTCAAACGGCCACATTCATTTATTGGAAGAACACTAAGTAGATATGGGAGAGAGACCCACTCTTTAGTTTCAGATCCAAAAATATGAAAAAAAAAAAAAAAAAAAAAATCTAAAACCAGGGTGTCATAACTTCGAGTAGAACGGTTCCAATTTGAGATCGAGGATCTCCTTGGGTAAGCGTTTGAAAGTGGATCATTACCCATCCAAAAGTTTATAGGAATGTCATTCCAATCGACACTTTGATCCTATTGGAGATTAAATCCTTTTAATTGATAATAGGTCGCCAATTGGTAATCGTCTTTAGAAGTGTGTTGAGAAGTCGATACTGACGATAAACCATTACTTCATTTATCAGATCAGCTTTTTTACGATTACAGCGTAGGACTATGGTCAGCTGTTTAGATGGTTGCTGACTGTTGTGTGAAGGTGACTGCCTCGTCCTAATTGGCGATGAATTATATGATACAAGTTTAATTGGGTCAACTGAGCATATCTCAATTACTCAAGTCATATACCTTCGCATGGAATTACTGCATGAAATATACTTGTTCGCATGGAATAAATCAGCATTGCGAGTGATTTTAAGCTTCAATGAACTTTTATGCTTAGTTTTCTTTGTGGCTTGCACGACAATTACGTCCTTATATTTAACTTGACATTTTTGAGAGCTGAGAGACGAGAACCGCAATATCGGTTTGCTGAAATCGAGTATCTTGTAAGATTTCCTTTTTAGCAGATAATTTTCATTAACGTATTATTGAAATTCTATTTTAGGTTCTTCCCGACGACATTCGGCAAGCATTGTTGGTAGTTGTTGAATGCTGCATGAAGCGAGACTATCTAGCTGCCATGGATCAATACATTAAGATGGCTATTGGAAATGCCCCCTGGCCTATTGGTGTCACTATGGTTGGTATTCACGAACGTTCAGCTCGTGAGAAGATTTACACCAACAGTGTGGCCCATATCATGAACGACGAAACAACAAGGAAATACTTACAATCAATCAAGAGATTGATGACATTTTGTCAACGGCGCTATCCAACAATGCCATCCAAGGCAGTAGAATTTAACAGCTTGGCAAATGGTAGCGACCTGCAGTCCCTGCTAGCCGAAGAGAGAGTTTCTGGAGGAGGCAAGCAGGGATCTGATGAACGGCTACGAATCATGCCCGCCCCTGAAGATAGCTAAGCAAGTTACAATATTCTTTACAGTCTTCATGATATATAATCTAAATCTCCTCAGCATAGTTTGGTAGTCATTGAGTCATTTTCTGATTACTGTTTGAAAATACGGCTAAATACTCGCTATCGAAAGGTTGACGACGATCTGTCAACAGCATTTTCAGGCCATAGAATTCAACAGCTTTGTGAACAGTTTGACGTGCAGTCCGTGGAGGAGGCAAGCAAGGCGTTCCAATGAAGTGGTTCGAAACACGCTCGACCCCGAAGATGGCTACCTGGTAAGAAGAACCTCTCCTAGCTGCCATTATGTGTCTGTATGATAGCTTGGTAGTCGGTATCTGAATAGTGATTGAGATTTTGAAGTCTTTAAAGTTTCTTAAATTATGAAACTGTGCTTCAGAACCTTCTATTTTGTTGCTTTACTGAGGGAGGTAATTGATGGCAGTGTCAAGCTTATTGCGTAGGATGACAAGACAAGTGCAGTAGGAATAAATAAAGTCACTATCACTGTAGTGGATTCCCAACTGAAAGGTGTTTTCTTTTTTCCTTCAAAACAAAAACTAATTACTAAAAATACAATCATTTAAATTTTTAATATATTTATTACTTTTTAAACTATTTAACTTTTAAATTCATATATTGTTTTTTGTGCATTGATTTAATTAGAAAAATAATGATCGAATATGGGGAAAGGAAAATGAGAGCGGAAAAGACTGAGAAGGACCTGCGGAATAATTAATGAGAATATTACACGTAAGCACCAGGTGTCTGATTTATTTTAATATTCTATTTATACTTTATAATAATTCTTATATTCTTTCATAAAATATTTGAATTCCACGAAAATTTAAGACATTTTTTTTATTATTCAGAAAGTTCATTTTATTTTTAAAATATTTCATCTAAACAAATGAATGAAATCCAGCAATTATTTACAAGCGTAATTATTTTAAATTAAACATAAAAAAGAGATTATCTAAACAAATGAATTTTAACCTTTTTAAAAAAAATACAAGGATATATTTTAGATTTTTTTAAAGTTGCAGGTCTATTTAAATTTTAAAAATTCAAGATATTTTTTTATAGATAAAATATAAAATATTTTTATTAATTTAACCAAGGGAATTTAATAAACGTAAGTAAAATTTCAGAGAAATATTTATAGATAATGATTTTTTAGCGTTAAAATAATGTTTTTGGACAGCTAAAGTATGGAAAAGAAAAATTGCGCATCTATTCCCACGTGGCATAATGTGGGCGCCAAATCTAATCACCTCATAAATATAAATATTTTTGTACTTTCGAAACAACAAAAAGATAAAAGATAAACAAAAAGGAGGTGACGTCATGTTCCTAATTTTAAAGAATTTATTTATTTAATATTCATTATTTTTCTCGTTTCCCCCACAAAAACTATATATTAAAAAGAAAGAACAAAAGCTCAGAAGCCAAGTCTTTGGAGGATCTCACCCAAAGTATCACGTTTTTTCCATGCTACCTACTTTCCTCAGCCCTTGTTCCAAAACTCACACTGACACGTGGCACTCACAGGCTCGTCCGTATTCCTACTTCTCCTTCTTCTCTTCTCCCTCTGCTCTCTCCCGCGTCCACCCGCTGATGCTATGGATGCTCTCTTTCAAGTCCAAACCACGGCACCATCAACCATGGCGAAGCGCCCGTGCCCATCCCAAAACCCTAGAATACCGACCTTCACTCAGATGGACCTTCTTCTCGATGCCTTTTTGGGCCTTTCCGACTCCCCTTCCATCTGTATCGACTTCTCATTCGAGAGGCTTCTCGACTCCCTGCCATCTGACTTGGATCAGTCTCGCCTCATCGATCGCGCCCTTAAAATGGGCAACTTCTTGCTCGAGGCTAGCAAACGCTCTGCTCGGAAACGAGCTACCAAGCATAACTCAGTCGTTTGGACTCTTCCTCCTGACCTCACCATCAAAGTATGATTGTCTTTCGCTCTTCTTTCGTTGTCGAAACATTTGAAATCGTTTGAACTGTACTGCGGCTTTGAATTGCATTGGATTTATCGGTTTTGGAAATGAGTGCTCTTGTTCTTGAATATTGGATTCGGAGTTTTTTAATTTATGATTTTCGTTGTTTGATTTTGTTGTGTCCAATGTCGAATGTGCTTAAATTGTTTTCTGTTGGAATTTGAGCGAACTCGAAGCAAGCTTGCAGTCAGGAATGTCTTTGAGAGTGAGATGTTAGTTTGGTGATGATGTGAATATAATTTTCCCAGCCCTAGTTGTATATGTTCATTGGCAATAGGTAGAGATAATATGCGTATTTTAGTTCATATTTTTGTATGGGCGTAATCGAGCTGTTAGGTTAAGACATCAAAGGTATTTTTGAGTCGAGGTTAGAGTATGACCATGCTTTTAATTCGTTCATTTCGAGATGGGAAGTCATCATTACTAGGCTGACCCTCTTCAACTTATCATCCTGTTATTTATGGTTGGTCACATTTTGTGCTCTAACATCCGAACGGTTGAAGAAAATACGTTGGGTTTTGCTGGAGTGCATGATGATGAACTGTGGCTTTTCAGGTTTTTTCCATGCTTGACGCACAGAGCCTTTGCTATGCAACGGCTACTTGTTCAATGTTTCACAAGTGTGCAATGGATCCTTCCTGCTACGCCAACATTGACTTAACAACAGTTTCTCCAAGAGTTAATAATGCAGTGGTTTCTACAATGATTCATCGAGCTGGAAACTCTCTTCAGTAAGATATTTTCTATTAAATGTTCACTATCAAATCTTCGTAGTCTGAATTTAAATGCGATAATATATACATTGAGGATCTGAAACAGAAGGATTCATACTTGATTAAGCTCATTAGTGATGTACTGATGAGGTCTTTGAATTGTGTCTTTCGGCCAACATAGTTATTCGTTTTGCATTAGACATTTTTGACTATTCTCTACCCAAGTATGGATGTGAAATCCAGTTGAACCACAATTCCCATTACGCTGACTGTCTAAGCTGGGGCAAGGAATTTTGTCTTTCCTAATCTTGGGTCACCCACCATCGCTTTCATAATGTTAGTGACTGGGAGGATGGTAAATTATTCCCTCTGTGGTCTGACATTATCCAAATTCTGTTCTTCACTTATTAAATGAAAAATCAATAAGTCTGAATCTCCCCACCCATATAATGAATTTTATAATGTTAGTTTGCATTATTTACCAACCTCGTCTATTCTAGTACTCTCTGATGGAAATACTTCGATTGCATTATTTATATTTTTCTAAGCTTTGATTGACTTGGCTATTCTGTTCCCCTCAATAATTTCAGATCTCTTAAGCTTGGTATAGTTCCTGGCCCAAATGCGTCCCTAGGATCTTGCCAACCGTTGGTATACAATGTTACTAGTTTCTCATGGAATGACAAAAGATCCAGACAAGGGAAGGAGTCATCAGTTCTCACAAGATCCTGCTTAAGCCCTTTGGGTGGGGCCAGTACTCCTGGGTATGAGCTTACTTTTGAAGTTGAGAATGTGCTCATTGTGAGTTCTGTTTCTGAACTGTTAAATTTTATAGGATGCTCTTGAGAACGTTGCATCTTTACAATATTGAAAGAATGGATAATCCATCGCTACGTGCTGCATTATCTGCTTGCCCGTCTCTCCTTGATCTGGAAATTGTGGGCCTGTAAGTTTCTTTTGTTGACTGATTTTGTGGTTTTTTTAATAGTTTTAACTGGAAAATGATATTTTTGTTTAAAATGTTGATACTGGTGAACTGTGATTCAGATTCAACCTTTTGTAAAAATACAGGACTAAGATTTCTTTAATTCCTGCCCTGACGCATCTCACCTTTTCTCTTGATATCTCTGATTCTTCACACTTGTTCTTGTCATTTTTCAATAGTTAATTCATTAAAAAAAATTCTCTTCAATAAACTCTGTTTTTTAATAAACAATTATAGCAATCATTCCCCCCCCCCCCAATAGGTTCTTGACCCATCTCGGTGTATGGTGCTTTTAACTGGATGATAGTATGTTTTCTTCTTCCTAAGATTTAATCTTCGGTTAAGGACATGGTAATTGCTAACATATTTTTGGAGAAAATGCTCTCTCTGAAAATTAAATTCATTCTCTGCTTCTTTTTCATGCCCGCTCATTTGGGTTACTCCTATTTATGAATCGTAGTTAATAATTCACATCCTTTATTGAACAGTCATGTGGAGTTGAGACAGACATTGACATCTGTGATTGAAAACTGTCAATTCATAGAGCGTTTGTTCTTTGAATCCTCAAAAACAGGTTTAACATCTATCTCACTTGACATCCTCGTTTCATTCTTTCTAGCCATCCGCTTATTCATTGCTATTTTGAAAATGACAGGCAGAGATGATAGCTTGAAATCACCGACATGTGTTGATCTAGTTCAAAAGTGTCCTCGTTTAGTGTCTATAGCCCTTAGAGGATTTAAACTTCATGATTATAAAGTTCGCATTCTTCTTAAGGTAATGCCTGCAGTTACAAAGAATTTGGTGATGCATACATACAAAATCATTTCCCTTTCTGATTTTAGATTCTTATATTGCAACAATATTTAACTAAGAATTTAACTACTTCTATTCCTAATTATTCTGAATTTAGGACGTTATCTTTGAAGTATGCCATGTAGAACATTATTATTATTTTTTAAATATAATAGGTAATCTAAACAAGTTGTTTTGCTTTTCATTTACCTAGTTTTTTCACTGGAATATTTGGTGTTCCATCTCATAGGATAATTGCAATTTTCTTGTACCCACTCATTTGGCTCTAATCATAATTGGACTTACTTTCTGTTGGTAGTTGGTTCTTCAACTTGACATCCTGTCTTCTCCTCCTTTTATCATACTTGGACTAATGTTCTATTGTGGGCGTTGTGAAAGTGAAAAGCACCTTGCATGGTGAGAGAAAGACACTGCCCTTCTTTTTTCAAATTGGCACAAAAGCATTTAAGAAATCAGAATTTTCATGTCTAGATCTTTAAAAATGTTACAAATTTTGTGTTTAGATATTTTATTTCTCCCTTTTTTTCTAATCCTTTTCACATATTAATTAAAATTATTTCTTTCTAGAAAAATGGAACAAACGAAGAATAAAGTTTTACGTGTTTTAAGCTTTGTCCAATCCATGATGTGTATTTGTGTTAATGCTTTTGGATCATACTGGTGCACTTAGTATGGGGCATGGGGGTTTGAAACGTGGCTAGTCTTGAGCTCTATTTTCTCTCATGTTAGTCTTATGGTTATGGTATTGTCTTTAGTACTTTATTCTGCATTAAAGGCAATAGTAAGAAGATCTTTCAAATTTAGGCGAAGGATTTCTTAAAAATATTTTTATAGGAATTGGAATTTATATTATTTTATGAAAAGAAGGGAGACGAGGAGCCCCCCACAAATTCCAAGTTGGCAAAAATCTGCTAGAACTTGTTATTGCGGAATTCCTTGAAAAAGGAAATAAGGGATCAAGAAAAATCTAATTAGATCCCTTCAACTCATGACCATTGGAAGCTACTTGAAAAATTCTTGGATTTTCAAATCAAGGCCTCCACAGGATTTCTTCCAAAAAGAATAAAAAGCCGCCATAGGATTACCTTAATGACACTGGACCAAATGATAAATGATATTAGCCTTCTCTTTGGAAGGCTGCCCGTATAAGAATTGATTGAGAATCAAACTACTATTCTTAGGGAAGCATCAGCACATGTTGAAAAGATGAAAAAGGTTTCTTCAGCAATCAGCTGCAAAGGAGCATTGAAAAGAAAAGGTGTTTTTTATCATCTGAATTGTTTTGACTAAGAGTGTACCAGTCAGGGTAGAGGGCACCATGGGGAAACCTTATTGGAATTCTACTTTAGGGTCCTAGCTGATCTTGAGCAACGACTGAGGAAAAGAGGACCTCTAGCTTTCCAAATTTCCTTAATTAAACCTGATCTGGGAGACCCCTGTTCCTCACAAAGCTTGGACAATGGAAACTAATCCGAGAAAACAACACTGCTCTCAGGAGGCCAATAGACTATTGGAACTCTTAATCATGTGGTTCCTTGTGTCATTGTCGTCCATAAAAAAATATCACATGTATAGCTGATTTGCTTGTGTAGGTTGGTTCTTTCATGATCTCTTTTGGCCATTGTTGGTAATTGTTGTTTCAAATACTCTTGTATCGTGTAACTCAGTGGAACTTTTAATCTCAGTAAACTTATCTCTTTGAATACTTTTCCAGGGACTTCGGAAGCTGAAATATGTTGACTTTTCAACGTCTTACTCAATTACTGGAAGCTTTCTTAGGTAACTATCCTCTTTGGATTGTTCTTATCTATAATACTTTTTTGATGCTTTGGATAGTTAAAAAGACCATCTTTGTTTTCCTCAGAAACCTTGGCAACAGTATAGGTGGTAATTTATTGGAGGTCTTAATTTTAAGAGACTGTATGCATCTCAAAGAGGTCAGGATCATTTATTATTTTGACACCTCATTTCCCAAACATTGTCACAAGTCTTTATTATCTTCGCATGCAGGTGGAAGTTGCTCGTTTCATGACATCATTACTTGCGGGAGATTTCAAGTTTCTTCGACATCTTGTGAGTAGATGGAAATTGACTGAATATCTGGTTAAAGGTTCAAATGACATTTAATTGAATATTACCATATTCATCAAACAGGATATATCCAATAGGGAAGGATTGGCATCTGAGGGTGATTGGTATGAGAGATGCTACAATTCAAGGTGATATTTCTTTGAAAAAACCTCTCTATAAGGTTCAATATTTGTTTGGATATTCCCCTGAAAGTCAACTTTCATCCTTCCTTTTGGTTATAGTTTTAACTATTTAGTTATCGTCCTCTTAATTAAGAAAATATTGGTCTAGGCTTCTACGGTACTGAGATTCATCAACTGGTTCTTATTGACCATTTTAATGGACAGGATCATTCCAATTGAGCAAGTAATGAAGGAAAGGCCTGATGTATGCTTGCTGGCTGATTTTCCATCAGAAGGGAGGTAATCACTGTTTAGGATTGTTGTTGTGGGTATAATAGTCATATTTATTGGTGAGTTTGTTACTAGAAAGCAGATATATTGATGAAGTGGAAATGGATTAAGGCAGAATTTGTTAGTTTTTGGTAGAGAGCTGAGTTTCTATTATCTACTAACCCTTTTTTTTTTCTTTTACATTTTTTTTTTAAGCAAGCAACAAAATTTTCATTTGATTGATGAAAAGAAGCAAAATTTGTTCAAGATACTCCCATTGGAAGAGAGAGACCAGAAAATGAAGCTAGTAAGAGAAAACGAATGCAACCCAAGCAGACAATATCGTTAAATGCATAATTATCAAACAAAGAACACTGTTAAGAAGACTTAAGCTTGACCTAAACAAAATGCTTTCTCCAAGAAAAGAACTGACTTTCTTGATTTCAGAATAGTTTTGGACAGGCTTCTGGATATTTCAGAGAGATGAAATTTTAATGAATCGAGCAGCTAGGTTTTACTGATACATTTATACAAAAGGATAAGGTGCTGTAAACCAAAATACTGAATTTTTATCAAGGAACAATCCATCAATTACAACCTAACCACCAAACAGCTAACTAATAGCCTAACCAAAGACTAACAAAGAAACTCGCTGGGTCAAGTATGAAATAAAACAGCTAGTTCAAAGAAGGAAAACAGAGTAGTTAAGCTACATCATAACGGGCAGAACACTTCATTGTTGATATAATTTTATTGCAGGAACAATTCAGAATTGCTTAGATCCAGCATAATTTAGGTACATATTGGCCGGGAAATCAATTATGGGTTGGGAAAAATGAAAAAGTAGGAAGTATTTTGGAGGAATGGGTATGGGGGTACACTGGTATATATACTTCGGATGTGTTTTGACGCTAGATATTGACATTGGGTGGGGTATGGTACGGATATTGGTACCATCAAAATATGGCTTCTTCGCTTTTAGTGTTGTACAAGATGTGTTTTACGGGGGGGGGGGGGGGGGGGGGAGTATTGTTCGGATTTGAGAGTCTAATAGTCATACTAATTGGTTAGTTTGGTTTTGTTATAGTAAAGTGTATGTATCCAGAGAGAAAGAAGCCAAATAAATGTGTAGAACTCCTTGTAATTTTCCTTTTCCAAATTAATAAGAATCAACATTTTCTCACAATTTTCTATTCATATTCCGGTCCCTGTCATCTCTCCTTTAGAAGTTTATGGTTGACTTCCTTCAAGCATTTCTAATTGTGTATTTCTTTTCTGTTTTGCATTGGGATCTCTTTGCAGTTACTTCGAAATTGAACAGATGCTGGAAAGCGAAATAAACAGTGATATTAGCCTGCCGTCACAGCTGAGCAATCAAACATCTGATTCGATGTTTATAAGTTCTTCAGAAAGCAGCTACAATAGTGATCAAGGTAGTGGCAATGAGGATGGCCGAGATGCCAGCTATGTAATATTTGAGGAGAGCTCAGATGAGGTGGATTTTCTTGCCCTGTAGGAGGAAGAAGTTTTAAGCAAGCGCTGGTAGTTGCAGCAACCAAATGAATTCGGTAAAGACACTCTCTTCTCCATTCTTCCAAATGCACACATACACTTGAATATAAGTATAGTGGTATGGGATTTGTCCAAAATGCGTCCACAATTCTAGTTTGGTATTGAGTTGCAGGAAACAGTCAAGGCGATACCACCTCGTTCTCTCCCACGATAAACCTGCCTTTGTTGTCGACGTGTTGGATTAGTCAATGTTAACAAATAGGCATATCATATCTAATGTCATCATTTATTTAACGCTACTAACAGTTATGTACGATCATCATTTAGTTAACGGTTGGGAGTACATAAAATTATAAAAGTCATGGGATATTACCAGAACTTTTTGAAGTATAGGGACTAAATACGACCATTGAACTTTCGAGTTTAAATTCGTATTCTAACCTTCTTTCTTTTCCTGAAATGTGCTCTAAAGAAAGATACTTGGAACTTAATGATAGCATTCCATGCAGGGAGGAGCCTTCACGCATCACAATCTGTGATTGGTGCTTGGATTTTTACCGAAGATTGGAAAATTTTGAACCAGTAGCCTGGTTGACTTGACATCCCCATTTATTTACTGAGATACAACCAAAAGCTATATCCAGGTACCCTCCTTCCTTTCAACCCTTTCTCTAGAAGAGGAATTACAAGAATAAGAGGAGAGGAGAAGATTGGAGATTTAGTACCCTATTCCTTTCCCTTGTTATTATATCGTAGATGATCGATCACCTATCGTCGATGTTTCGTAGAGAGCTCTAGTTCTTGATGGTGTTAATCTGGCATGAATGTAAATTTTGTTATAGCATTGCTTTTGTAGCGTTTGTATGCCGATCCCGATCCCACACAATAGGAGTTGTTGGAAGTTACTCTTCTAATTGATAACATTTTGTATGCATCAGCAGCAATTCAAATTGTGGCATTGCTCTCCTTTCTTGTATCCTTAACATAATAAATTTTCTTAAATTATGGAAGGCGTATATTCTACAAAATTACCGGTGGTAGAAATGTTCACGGGGCGGTGGAAGGCGTATATTCTACAAAATTACCGGTGGTAGAAATGTTCACGGGGCGGTAGAGTAGAGATGTTCATGGGGCTAAGATTCCTGCTAGTAATTATTTTATGTTGTTTTTTTTAAACAAAAATTTCAACAACAAAAAAAATATAATTAAAAAAAACTATATGTTTAAATGAGTAATTTTTAACATAATTTTCATTGAGAGATATTTTAATATTTTAATAGAAACAATAATATTCCATATGAAAAATATATATAATTAGAATTTTCAATTCTAATTTAAATTTTAACACTACAACATGTATTTTTCAATTTAAATATTATAAAATATAGTATTAAATATATAAATCTTCCATTTGAAAAAAATTGAAAAAAATCAAGGATCAAGATTCCGAGGGCACTCTCTTGATATTTTTGCCCTTGGGATATTTTCCGTCATTAATTTTCTTTTATTTCTCATTTTTAAATTTGATAATTAAAAATAATTACAACCACGGATGGCAAATACTTTTTTTATGAGTATATATATATGTGTGTTAAGTATGTGAGTTTTTAATGTATGAAATAATTAATGTCTCTATGCAAGATAATTAATGTTTAGGAGAAAATATTGTTTTTTAATATTTTTACTTAATTTAAAATTATATTTTCAAAATTAAAAAAAATTACATATTATACTTTTTTTTAATATTTTTACTTAATTTAAAATTATATATTTAATATAATAGGTATATATTTAACCAATTTAGTGGATTGAAATCTAATTATATAATTATAATATATATATATATATATATATATATATATATATATATATATATATATATATATATATATATTGCATTTATAGCTTTAATTTTTACGATTAAATGTGAAAAACAATAAGTAATAATTTATAGCTTAATTGTTTAATTAAGGTTTACAAGAATGTATACGGAAAGAAAATTTTGAAGGCCACTTGGTTAACCAGTGGTTGATTCATTCATTCCTCCAAGCATATAAAATCAAGGAGAAATCCATACCCTGCAACTTTGAATCTTTAATCTGTTGTTCGTAGTATGATGATGAAGAAGAAGAAGAAGAAGAATTTAACAGCGACGATTGGCTATGGCTTCCACTGTTCTTGTGCGTTTGAAACATGAACACAGCACTACTCATGGCGGAATTCCCAAACAGCCAATTATGAACATCCCACATCACCTGCACTGGAATTCCGTCCACCACAATCGTATCATTACCTCTAAACTTCCATTTCAGCCTCTTGATTTGCATCGCCGTCTTGCTGTCGATTCGAATCACCAAACTCGGTTCCTTCAATCCTCCACTATCGCATTCGATCGATACATTGTGCGCTTCCCCTTTCTCGTTGAATTGAGCCTTCGCGTAGAACAATTTCTTCCCGAACACGTGTTCTCTTCTCGCCACGAACACCGCCGCCGCGGCGGAAACCGCGGCGATTTTCTTGGAAGATTCAGACGGCGAATCGCCGACGCAGAATATGAGCTCTCGATCGAACACCACGGCGACGAAGAAACCTTCCTCTGGCTCCGGTCCGCTGCCGAATTTGGCGTTTGTTAAGTCCCAATGTATCTCCATTTTGCTCGATTCGATCTCGAAAATCTTGGATCCTTTCTTCTTTAAGAACAGCCATGGCTTAATGTCGAGCTTACACAGGCATTGATTTACAGAGTTTTCGATCTGAAGAGAGAGACCTTGTCCCATCAAATGCTTGGTCCATGTTAGGACGACGAAGCTCAATCGGCCGCGTAATTTGCACTGGTAGACGCAGGTGACTAGATTTTGAGCGGCTTTACTGATACTCGAAGACGATGAAGATGAAGA
Organism: Cucurbita ficifolia; assembly: GCA_033971965.1. Classification (NCBI taxonomy): domain Eukaryota; kingdom Viridiplantae; phylum Streptophyta; class Magnoliopsida; order Cucurbitales; family Cucurbitaceae; genus Cucurbita; species Cucurbita ficifolia. Next base: position 9,833,793 of record CM066978.1, read on the forward strand.
AGAAGAAGAATCTGCAATTTGGACGCCATTTTCACCGAAACAAGAAGGAAAATCCTTCATAATAGCAACGAATATACCAAAAATTGACTAAGATGATTCCAAATGTAATCAGTAGTATGATCTTCTGGCTATAGCTGCGATGAAACTGAAGGTAAAGTCAATTTGAAATACCGAAATTGTTGAAGAACAGGCCGTGGATCGTTGAATCTGATTTGGGGTTTCAGCCATGAGAGTATGAAATGGGGAATTTCAGGATAAAAGAGATTTATATGAAGCAAAAGGAAATTGAGATTTTTTTTTTTTTTTTTTTTTTTGGGGGGTTAAGAGAATAATTAATGGAATGATAAAATGGTATTACGTAGATAAGGAAAAAAAAATGAAAATATATTATTTTTAAAAATATTATTAAAAGATATTTCATTTTAAAATATCTTGCTCGTGAAAACTGCTTGAAACACTGTTCATCCATTTTTCCGACCACAAATGCTGCTTGAAGCACTGTTCATACATTTTCCCGACCACAAATGACTAATTCTTAGCACAAATTTAATCATATCGTTCTATATAAGTAGAAATTAGATAGCCTTAAGCATCAACATTTAAATTTTGAAAGCATAGTGACTTCTTTATTTTTATCAACATACGTTCGATGGGTCATATCCTTTGGACCCCTTTCCTTCGTTCAATTAATTCAACATGGGGTTCAATTTCTACATATAATTAATGAAATAATGGGATTTAAATCACCGAATACTATTATTATTTGATAAATGTTTTTTGAAAAAATAAAATTGATAGGATTTAGTATGCTTTTTGATATTAGTTAGATGAACTATCAATACGAAATCAAATTTAAAGAGCCGGATGAACAAATTTTGAACCGAAATTATATTGGAGCAATAAATAAATGAAACCACGTGGGGTTTGGCATGTGATTCGAAAGCTCCAATCCTCTCTCCCATATCAAACATGTCATGTGGCATTCAATTTGATGAAGGGATTCTCTGATATACCCATTTCATGTGTCCTTTTAAATTTGTTTTGGGTCAAACTAACTAAATTGCAATACTCTTTGGAAAATATATAATTTTCATATTGTGCTTCCTCTTTTGGTGTTTTCCTCCTCCACGTTCTATGTTTTTTGTTTACCTTTTGAATCGTTGTGGGTGAAAATTTAAAATATTTAGACAGTTACGTGTTTCCATCAATTATGATATATGGAATCATCCAAAAGAGCTGTTTGGACTCGGACAACTTAACATGTTGGAAAAAGAGTGCATAATGCCTAATAAAACATACTAGAGAAATATATATAAGCTAATGCTTGACAAGAAATTTTGAGATAGAAAATTATTTTAAATTTTGGTATTCTTTATTTTGTTTAAAGAAAATCGGAGAGAAAAGATAATAAACTAAATTAAAGAAAAAAAGAAAAAAAAATAAAGAGTATTAATAAGTGTCTGACATTAAATTTAAAATTTGTGTTTATTAATTCTAAGATAAATTAATTTTTTTAAAAAGTATAAATATTAAATTTTATGGAGGATGAAATATTAAAATTTCAATTTGTATATAGTATATTCTTTTCAAAAAAATATAGTTAATTTAGAGTGATTTAAATGAATTATGACAAATTACAGCCCATGGCATTAATACCTAGTTTTAAAATGCCCACTTATTAGTTAGATTACGGCTATTTTAGCCCAAATTCCGCTGGTAAATGGGTAAATAATCCCACTTTGTTAGTTTGATTTGGGCCCATATGAGCCCAAATCCCTCTGGTAAATGGGTAAACAAGCCCAATCTGTTAGTTTGATTTAGGCCCATATGAGCCCAAATCCCGCTGGTAAATGGGTAAACAAGCCCAGTTTGTTAGTTTGATTTGGGCCCATATGAGCCCAAATCCTGCTGGTAAATGGGTAAACAAGCCCACTTTGTTAGTTTGATTTGGGCCCGTATGTGCCCAAATCCCGCTGGTAAATGGGTAAAGAAGCCCAATTTGTTAGTTTGATTTGGGCCCATATGAGCCCAAATCCCGCTGGTAAATGGGTAAACAAGCCCACTTTGTTAGTTTGATTTGGGCCATGTGAGCCCAAATCCGGCTGGTAATTGGATAAACAAGCCCACTTTGTTAGTTTGATTTGGGCCATGAATTATAATTTATTTATACGCGAATCGGTTTTATCTGAAACTGAACCGGCCGGTCCATTTGGTTCTTATTTGAAGGTTATTTGTTTTGTTTTTATAAGGGGTCGAATGATTTAAATAATCCGATCAAATAAATAAATAAATTTAGATTAATTCGAATTCATCTAAATCCATCGTTAATTTTCTTTAAAAAAATTGTATATATACTTTTAATTTATTTTACAATTACTTATTCTCAAACCACTTCTAAAAATTTTAATTTTAATTTAATTTCATGTTAATAAGTAAATGTTTAACATTAATATTTAATTTTTATTAAAAACAAATAATACAAACAATTTTAACACACTATTAAAAAAATTACTTGAGTCGAAAAATGGTACAATTTAAACGAGTCAACAAAATGGTTGAACTCAACTCTTAACCACAAATTTTTTATGTCGAACTTAACTCGACTTAATCATGCACAAAAATTTACTCGATTATCACCCGATTATGATATTATTTTAATTATACTTTGGCAACTTTGAAAACTTCCCTTCAAACCATCTAATTAAAAAATAAAACATTGATGACCAACAAAATTAATTACCCATCCAATTTCCTATTTTATTTTTGGGAAAAAATTGGTAATAAGTCATCGAGATTACTTTTAATGGATAATATCGCTTCTCTACATTCACTTCTCAACCTATCATCATCTAATTTCATCACCGATTCTTATCTGTTACACTCCTCCCACTGGTGAGCTTAAACTTTAAATTTTTTCATTTCATTCATTTCTGTTTCATTGATTCTCGCAATTTCAAGTTTCAGTCTGTTCCCCCTTTCATTTATTTGGTTAAATCTACACAATTTTCCCACTTATTTCACCATTTACAGCTTACCCATTTCTTCATTTCAGAGATAAAGTCTCCCAAAGAGTTTTTGAACTCCCGTGGAGGTGTATAGGGAGCAAGTGGCCGCAAACAATACTGTTTTTGGTGTCGCTCCCCATTATTGGGTTTTTGGAGTTCTACCAAAGAAGGTAATCTTCTACCTCTTCCTAGAAAAGTTTGAAGCTCTCATTCTCATGAAAAGTGCTGCAGCTATGTGAATGTTTGCTGTTTCCATTAATGAACTGCCTCTTACCTTACAATGAAGTGTTCTTTACGCTTTTTTCTTTCTCAGTATTATAGTTTAAATGAATGGTTGGGGTTTTGGGAGAAGTTATTTGTGAGATCTCACATCAGTTGGGGAGGAGAACAAACCATTTTTTGTAAGAGTGTGGAAACCTCTCTCTAGTAGACGCTTTTTAAAAACCTTGAGGGGAAGTCCGAGAGGGAAAGCCCAAAGAGGACTATATCTGCTAGCGGTGTGCTTGGGCTGTTACAAATGGTATCAGAGCCAGACACCGGCCGATGTGCCAGCGAGGAGGCTGTGCCCCGACGGGGGGTGGACACAAGGCGGTGTGCCAGTAAGGACGCTGGGCTCCAAAGTGGGGTGGATTGGGGGATCCCACATCGATTGGAGAAGGGAACGAGTGCCAACGAGGATGATAGGCCCTGAAGGAGGGTGGGTTGTGAGATCCCACATCGGTTGGGGAGGAAAACAAACCCTTCTTCATTAGGGCGTGGAAACCTCTTCCTAGTAGACGCGTTCTAAAAACTTTGGGGGAACCCAGAAAGAGAAAGCCCAAAGAGGACAATATGTGCTAACGATGGGCTTTGGCCGTTACAAATAGTATCAGATCTAGACACCGGGCGATGTGCCAGCAAGGATGTTGGGCCCTGAAGGGGGTGGATTGGGGGGTTCCACATCAATTGGAGAAGGGAACGAGTGTCAACGAGGACGCTGGGCCCCGAAGGAGGGTGGGTTGTGAGATCCCACATCAGTTGGGGAGGAGAACAAACCCTTTTTTATAAGAGTGTGGAAAGCTCTCCCTAGCATACACGTTTTAAAAACCTTAAGGGGAAACTTGAAAGGGAAAGCCCAAACAAGACAATATCCGCTAGTGGTGGGCTTGGGCCGTTACATTATTGATACGGCAAGAATGTTTGTTTTGCTTGGTATATCTTTTGGCATTGATATAGTTTGTTCCTTGTTACGTATGGGGTCTTTAGGCTCATGAAACCTGTTATTTGAGAAGCATGATGTTTTAACGACTTCAAATTGCTTCTATATGTTGTACCTTCCACTCTACTTGATACACACAATCGTGCATCTTTTCTAACATGGTTCTCTTCTTTAAATGGATATTTCAAATGTTTGGTTTTGTTGTAGGAGTACTTCTTTTGGTTTGAATTGATGGAGAGGAACTTCATTGCTATGAGAATTCATGGTTCACCTATTGGGTTTCAAAATTTGTCGATATCGAGTTGGTTACGTAGTTCGTCACAATTCCCCAACAAGTTTCGAAACACTACTAGATCGTTGTTCTTTCCCATTCGACGAACTAGTTTCAAAACACAACCAGAAGATCCCAGGTATCCTTCCAACTCTATTGGAATTTCAATGTCAAAAGGTCAATTCGGTCATGAACTTAACAACGCGGTTCAAACTTCCCCATATGGATATAAATTCGAACACCAAAAGACTGAAGATCATATGGAAAATCGAGTTCGCTCGAGTAGCAAGGAGAAGTTAAAGTATTATTCATGGATGTTACATGAATGTGCATCAAAACGATCTTTGAGTGTTGCAAAAGCCATTCATGGACTTATCGTGAAAGATGTAATTAATCCAGATTCCCATTTGTGGGTTTCGTTAGTGAACGTATATGCAAAGTGTAGGTACTCCACATACGCTCGGTTAGTACTTGCTAAAATGCCTAATCGTGATGTCGTTTCTTGGACGGCGTTAATTCAAGGTCTTGTAGCAGAAGGATTTGCTAATGATAGTATTTATTTATTTCAGGAGATGCAAAATGAAGGAATCATGCCTAATGAGTTCACTCTAGCTACTGGATTAAAAGCTTGTTCTTTGTGTATGGCCTTAGATCTTGGAAAGCAAATGCATGCTCAAGCTTTTAAACTTGGATTATTACTAGATTTGTTTGTTGGATCTGCACTTGTTGACCTTTATGCTAAATGTGGAGATATAGAACTTGCATCTAAAATGTTCATTGGCATGCCCGAGCAAAACGACGTGACATGGAACGTGCTACTCAATGGTTACGCTCAAAGGGGCGACGGGATAGGAGTCTTGAAATTATTTTGTGGTATGATGAAAATAGATATGAACTGTAGTAAGTTCACTTTAACTACTGTTCTTAAGGGTTGTGCAAACTCTAAGAACTTAAGACATGGGCAGGTAATCCATTCCTTGATTATCAAATTTGGATATGAAGGCGATGAATTCTTAGGCTGTGGTTTGGTTGATATGTACTCAAAGTGTGGGCTTGCCATTGATGCGTTAGAAGTGTTTAAGAACATCAAAAAGCCTGATATAGTGGCTTGGAGTGCCATGATTTCATGCCTTGATCAGCAAGGACAAAGCGAGGAATCGATTAAGTTATTTCGGTTAATGAGATCGAGCGGTATTATCCCGAATCAGTACTCGATTTGCAGCCTTATAAGCGCTGCTACGAACACGGGAGACTTGCAATATGGCCAAAGTATCCATGCTTGTGCTTGGAAATATGGATTTGAAACTGATGTCTCTGTTAGCAATGCATTGGTCACAATGTACATGAAAAATGGATGTGTTCATGAGGGTGTTAGCTTGTTCGAATCTATGGTCGACCGAGATTTGGTTTCGTGGAATACGTATTTATCTGGGTTTCATGAGCTTGGAATGTATGATCGTTCGCTTACTATCTTTCGTGACATGTTAGAGGAAGGTTTTATCCCGAACATGTATACTTTCATTAGTGTTTTAAGATCATGTTCTTGTGTTTTAGATGCGTACTTTGGGAGGCAAGTGCATACTCATATAATCAAAACTCGTCTGGTTGATAACGATTTTGTTCAAACGGCTTTGATCGATATGTATGCGAAGTGTATGCATTTGGAAGACGCCGATGTAGCTTTCAAGAGGTTAAACGGTAGGGATCTTTTTACTTGGACGGTTATCATTACGAGTCATGCACAAGCGAACGAGGGAGAGAAGGCTCTTAATTACTTCAGACAAATGCAACGAGAAGGCGTAAAGCCGAACGAGTTCACGCTTGCTGGCTGTTTGAGCGGTTGCTCGTCTTTGGCGTCTCTAGAAGGTGGACAACAGCTTCATTCCATGGCTTTTAAGAGTGGACATTCAAGTGATATGTTTGTTGGTAGTGCCCTTGTTGATATGTACACAAAATGTGGCTGTATGGAAGAAGCTGAGGCGCTATTTGAAGGTTTGGTTTGGCGAGATACAGTGTCATGGAACACCATTATATGTGGCTATGCACAAAATGGGCAAGGCTATAAAGCTCTCAACGCCTTTAAGATGATGTTAGCTGAAGGCATATGGCCTGATGAGGTGACCTTCATAGGCATTCTTTCAGCTTGCAGTCACCAAGGATTAGTTCAAGAAGGGAAAGAACATTTTAACTCGATGTACCGAGATTTCGGTATTTCTCCTACCGTCGACCATTGTGCTTGTATGGTCGATATTCTCGGGCGGGTCGGAAAATTCGACGAGCTTGAAGAATTCATTCGAGAAATGAAACTATCACAGCATGCACTTATTTGGGAGACTGTTCTTGGAGCTAGCAAAATGCACGGCCATTTAGAACTCGGTGAGAAAGCTGCTAACGAACTCTTTAAGCTTCAACCCGAGAAGGAGACGAATTATATATTACTCTCGAATATTTTTGCGGCGAAAGGAAGGTGGGACGATGTCGAAAGAGTTCGAACTTTGATGGCTCGTAAAGGTATTAAAAAGGAGCCAGGGTGTAGCTGGGTTGAGGCTAATGGTCAAGCTCATACATTTGTGGCTCATGATTGTTCACATCCACAAATTCAGGAAATACATCTAAAGCTAGAGGAGCTTGATAGAGAATTGACCTCTATAGGATATGTGCCTGAAACTCGATACGTGCTTCATAACGTTGGAGAACCCGAAAAAAGGGAAAATCTTCGATATCATAGCGAAAGATTGGCTGTTGCTTTTGCACTTATAAGTACTAGCACGACGAAAAAAATTCGTATATTGAAAAATCTACGTATTTGTGGAGATTGTCATGATGTCATGAAGCTTATATCGAGTATCATGAAGCGGGAAATAGTTGTTCGTGATGTTCATAGATTTCACCATTTTAAGAATGGCGCTTGTTCATGTAACGATTTTTGGTGATGTGGCTTCCCCGACGCAACAACACGATAGGCTACTCGAGAGATGACTGCAAAATGTCGACATGACTATCGTAAAAGGTAAAATGAAGCATGTCTAATTGGGATGAGAAATGGCCTTGTTCTTCAATCTCGGATGGACTTGGGTTCTCGTTACCACGAGGGTCGTAGATTTTTCGGGCTGTATGGGACTTCACTGCAGCATAACTGCCATCAGGCACGGACTCAACCTCTGCAGTTTAGTATGATGGTACTTGTTTCCCGTTGCTAGCCTCGGGAATCTTGTCGAACCACGAAGACTAATGGCCGATCCGAACGTCTAATCCTCGCAATCGATATACCTCAGGTAATGATAATCTTGTATTTTTTAGCTCTCTATGGTAGTTTCAAAAAAATTGTCTGCAGCTAAACATAGTCGTTATTTGTTTTTGTTCTTTTGAAAGAATATTACGTTCTAGAGTCTTGGATATCGCATATCAATGATGTCTGTCTGGAATATGTGTGCGTACTACTTGGATTAGTCTGTAAAGTCTCAGAACAAGTAGCTATTAGACTTCTATGTAACATTAGATGTGAGATCCCGCATTGGTTGAAGAGGGGAACGAAACATTTCTTGTAAGGGTGTAAAAATTGTGAGGCTGACGACGATACATAACGGACTAAAGCGGACAATATTTACTAACGGTGGGCTTGGACGGTTACATTAAATATAATTCTTGGATTCGAACTTTTGAACTTTTTTGTCATATTCTATCCAGGATTTGGACGAGCTTTTGTACTCCGCTTAAACCTAAATGTAAAAATAGTTGTAGGAGACTTGCAAGCTCGTACTTCAAGTGAGGTCGAGTTCGAGTACGAAGCTGAGTTGATATATTTGTTAAATGGTTGAGTTGTGCTTTTGTACCCTTTTTGGCTTCCTGATGGCTTACAAATTGTTTTCCCATGCCATGATGATTTCCATCACCCTCTCTCATGGTGCACGTTGATGGGACCTGATCATATATTATAGAACTTAATTTGAACGTCTAATCTTTTGGTCGAGAGTATGCCTTTTAATCAGTTAAGTTATGCTTTGTAGGACTCATGCTCACGATTCGAAATTCGAATTCGGTCCATGGTGGCTCCGACATTTTTCTGCGTCCACTGTGACATGGTCCTGTTATTTACTCCTCGCTTCTGAAAGTAAAGACTGTCTCCACAAACCAACACGAGTCATTCCAACATGTTTTATGCTCACTCACATGCATTCTAAGAAAGATTTCACGAGGTCATCCAATCTAGAATTACGCCAAGCAAATCACGCTTAGTAATGGAGTTCCTATGATTGAGCCACCGAAAAAATTGCACAAATATCTACAACGAATTGCCATTAAGATCTTTATCACTAAATATAGTGACATTCAAGTAAATGAGAATTATTTTAATGAACTAAAACCACAATAAGAGAAATCTCAACAATATAATGACTAAGAAATGCTTACAAAAATTAATAATTACTAGCTAGCAGATATTGTCCTATCAGGCTTTCACTTTTAGGTTTGTAACAACTCAAGTCCACCACTAGCAGATATTATCCACTTTAGTCCGTTACGTATCGTTGTCAGTCTCACGATTTTTAAAACATGTCTACTAGTGAGAGGTTTCCACACTCTTATAAGAAATGCTTCATTTCTCTCTCTAACCGAGGTAGGATCTCACAGTGCACTTTCCTTTTCGATAACTTAATCATAATAACCCCAAACTTAAATGTGCTAAGTTTGAAACAATTCTATATTGAGTAAACTTGAAAAGTATCGACAAAGAGTGTGGCCCGACGATTCAATACCATAAATTATGAAAATTTTGCTCAAATATTTAAAACCCATCGTTATTTTATAATTTTGACTTTTATAGTTTCCTTCTTTAATATATAATAACTTTTAAGATTCAGAGAATCTTTATTCTATTATTTGAAAAAAAGAAAATCTAATAATTTCAAACCTTTATTCAAAATAGTGTTTAATAAGTATTAAATATATTAATTAATTAATGACCGATAATATTAAAAATATGTAGACTCCAAATATTATTAATTTATATCAATTTCAACATAGTTCAATTTTTTTTTTTTTATAATTATTGGATTAAAAATATTAGTTCATATAAAAATAATATTTTCACGAGTCACAAATCCAACCTTTTATGATTGTCGACTTTTTTTTTTATATAAAAACTTTTATTATATTAAAAAGTTAGACTTTACCCTAAAAATTAATATCCATATAGAATGGTTTAGCCTTCTTTGAAAAATTGGGTCTTCTTATTAAATTGAAATAAATTAATTTTGAAGCACAACCAAAACTCTTCAATGGGAAGCTATATGCATATCCCACCTTAAGATTATTATTAAACTTTTAGTTGAAATTTCAAATCTTTTTTAACTTAAGACACAAGTAAAAGAAAAGTATGAGTAAAGAGGAACATATTGATCATATATTAAAAAATAAAATATGTTCTTTTTTTTTTTTAATTTGATTGATGCAATTCCTATATTAGATCATTAATTACAAATTATTAGATTTAACGAAATATAGCGACCCTAACGACTTTTTATTACCATTTAGACGTCGATATAAATATCAAACTCTACCTCTTAAAAAAATATTTAAATATTTTTTTAGTCCAATAATTATAAATGAAAAAAATTGAACCGTGAATTTTTTAAATGCAAATAAATATTTGATTAATTGAGTTATGTTCAAATTGATATTTTTTTAATAATATGTATATTCCATCGATTCGTTTATGATATATTAAAAATATTGGTTATTCTTAATATCGATGTCGAATTGTCTGAGATAAAAAACACGTCGAGGTTTTTGGCTTTGGATATATATATATATATATGTTTTTTTATTATACAAAATTGAGTTTAGGGAGAGAGATTTTTGATAAAGACAGAACACCAAAAATATATGCATGTTTTTCTTGCAAGAATGCATGTCAGTGTCAGAAATAATTAGAAAGAAAAATAATATTTAGAGTACAAAGCTTAAGCAAAATATAATCTCTCTCTAGAACAATGTGAAATAATATAGGGGCATTTTGGTAAAAGACCTCTTTTTAAGAACGTTATGCATCGTGTTGACTCGAACTTGAAACTCTAATGCTATCTTTACTAAATTTTTGACACATAAAAAAGACGTAAGATTTTTGCTATATGAACGTTTTTTGATAATATGTTTCAATTTTACGACCATTTTGATCAACTATTTTAAGGTCATTTTCGTAATTTTATTTATTGAAGGAAAGTAATGAGAATATATGGTTATTTCTTATGCCTTTTTAATATTATTTCCTCTCTTGTTACTAAAGAAAAAGAGCTGGAATTGTTAATTCTCTAAGATTTTAAATAAATAAATAAGTCAAAAGTTATATTTTTAGAAATAAAACATTCAAGATTGTTATGTCATATGCTTTCATATTTTGATATTTGATAATAGGATAAGAGTAGGCAAATTTTTATTGATGTTCTAGAAGATTAAGGAAACAAGAAACATATTGAGAGTTAGTTTAGTAATATGTTTTAAATTTATTCATTATAGATTAAAAAATATATATATATAATTAGTGTTTTTTTGGTGTAATAATATTTTTTTCCTAAAAATATTCTTCCAAGTTTTGGATATATCAATATTTGTAATTCAAAATAATTTAAATTTATAAAATTATAAAAAAAAAATGAAATTGTTACTAAACTTTTTTATTTATTAATAAATTAATAGTTGAATTACGATGTAATGCAACAAAAACAAAACAAACATAGATAAATTAAAAAAAAAACTAATTCAAATGTAAAAAATATTTGTTATTATATAAACCAAACAAACCCGAGCATTGAAACTTGGAAAACATAAGATCCATTCAAATTTAAAATGAAATATAGAAAGTTTTCTTCGTCAAACTTAAGTAATCTTTCGTTGAAATGGGACAGAGACGGTTGGAGAATTAGGTGGGAACGGGAACAGTCCCTGAACCCATTTAAACAGATAATCTCTATCCTACGAAGTTGTGTTACCGAAAAAGTTTAATTATGAGACCTTATATGGCATTAATAATGTTTTTTATTTCCTACAAATTCATTAGTTTTCCAAAAATTTATATTATTTCAATTTAATATGAAAAAAAACTTATAACATATGTTAAACATAAAAATTCGTATTAACTTTATATACAATTTATGTAACCTAATTATTTTAATTAATATATACCATTTTAGTTGTTATAAATGCAATAATACACCATACACATTTAATTATAACCTAAATTATTGGTCCTATCCTCTCAAACTTCTTTCACAAAATTTTATCATGACGTGGTTGATTTTCCTCCAACCATTCTTTTATGTAACCGTAATTATTTGTGAGTCAGTTTCCAAATATATATTTTTAATTGAGGTATATACATCTACCAATTATTAAAGGGCAATGTCGATAATTCTCATAATCATACTAATAATATCACTTATACAAAAAGCCTTTAAAATTTAATTTATTATTTTTAATATAGTTCAACGGATTAAACATATACATCATAATTTATTCAATTATTACATCAAAGACTTATAATTTCTTTTATTACAAGTAAGTCCCATATTATAACATTCAATAATTTTATGTATAATGCAATTATTTTTTTCCAACTTAAACATATTATAGCTGAAGTTGGTGTATTCAGGACAAATCTTCATAAATAAGAGTAAAATTCAATTGTTTTTTTTAATCCGTGAATATAGATCCATAAATTAAGAAAAAATATATATAATAATTTCTTAAATTTTTTATTTTATATATAACAAAATTTTAAGTTATTTAATATTTTTAAAAAATCATAAATTTATTAGACATTTGAAAACTTCATTTTCGATATAAAAAGTTATGTTTACATCTAATAAATCAATTTACTTTTAAAATTTTTGAATATTTTTAAGAACATATTAAACATAAAATTGAGTTTTTTTTTTTTTTTAAATTTCATGAATAAAATATAATATAATTAACTCTATATATACACATATACATACATATACACACGTGAGTGTGTGTATATATTGATTTAAAATGCCACCATGGACATGGAGATTAAAAAAAGTGAATAATCAACTCACGTGTGTATCTATATATATATATATATATATATATATATGTGTTTGATAAGAGGCAAACAAATTAAAGTTTAGTAGCTTAGAAGTTTTTTTCCTTCTCACCTTCTTCACCAACTAGGAACCAAACCTTGGCAGGTTGATGATTTCACAGCCACTGTGCCATTCATTATTGGCCCAATCTTGTTCTTCCAAATGGGATGGTTCAGATCGCTCCTCATTTCGCCATTGAAGAAGCTCTGGGTTCGTCTGCACTCACCTCATAGAAACCGTAACCATTCCCTTCATCATAATCATCTCTCTTTTCTTTGCTCGGAATTATCACCGGCCGCCGCCCTCTAACTCCGATGAAGTTTTGCTGTTTTTGGATGTAGGGAAAGGAATCTACATTTTGTATAAAGATGTCAAGTCTTGCCCTTGTGAAGATGTCCAGATGCTTTGGTCCATTCTCGTCGAGGCCGCCTCCTCCCCTCACCCGCCATCGCCGCCGTGAACCCAGCTTCCTCCGCTGTAACAGATGGCAGTTCTTGTACAGCAGCAGCACCCCGCCACCAGTTTGGCGCATTTTGTAAAATCCCCCGGCTTCTTTCTTCTTCTTTCCCGATCTTATGGGAATATACATAATTTTGTGATTTACAATAAAAAGTATAATGGGTTTTTTATAAATTAATAATTATGAATTTTAGTCGTACCAATGAAAATAATATTATTTGATTATAAATCCATTATAAATTTAAGATTCTTCTCTCAACAAAAAAATATACTTAAACTAAAAAATATTTATAATTATTTATTATGAATTTTACCTCATAAAAAAAATAATTTGGATTTTTTTTGTTAAGTTTTTTTTATATTTAAATTAGTGTTTAAAAAGATAATGAAGTCTTAGTTTTTAAAATTTGGGTTTGATTTTAAAAACAATATGTAAATGATAAAATAAAGAAATTCAAATGGTTATTTAACAATGTTTTTTATTTTTTATTTTTTTCAATTTCAAAAGTTCTTAAAAATAGTAAAAAAACGTAAAAATAAAATAAAATAATGACTAGAGCGCACCATAAAATTTTAAAATAAAAAAATCTAATAAAGTGAAGCGGTTGCGAAATGGAGCTAGCCATGTTTGAAGTCGGTACTTGTAATGGGCGAAAGGCTGACGCAGTGCCACGTGAAGGTAGAAACTACGGGTTATGAACTTATTTTCTTGAAGACAAAACAACGACAAGATCCGAGACCTAAAAATATACTGATTTTATTTGCTTTATTTTGACTTTGTACATTAAAAATTATTCACTCTTTTAGGGTATAGCCCTAATATTCCCGCTTATCCACGAGCCATTGAAAAACATAGCACTAAAAATCCTTTATCAAAATGTTCAAACCTTTAGCCTTATCTTAATTATGACTATACGATCAATATTCAATAGTAACATATACATGTTCGAGCTAGTTTTTTTTATACGAACACTTCCACAAATATAAAATCTCAATAATTATATATTTATTTTTATAAAAAAATACGAACTAACGTTAAAAGGAACTAATAACCTTCATTCTTCGTAGAAAGTTCAAAACTTCACGGGATTATAATTTTATACTCTAAAAATAAATAAATAAATTTAATTGTGCTTTGTTTTTCATGTTTTTGATTTTCTACAACCATAAATAAAATTACTGCTTTTAATATTAATTACAAAACTAAATATAATTTGGCAGACACAATATTTATTATATTGGTTGTTTAAGGTTGAAGGTTAATTTTTTTAAAAATGTTAATCTTTTTTAAATTTATTTAAATTAATTTTGAAGTATATTTGTTGGTAGAAAAATACTACAAATTAAAATTAGAAGACATTAGCTAACAAAAATAAAAAAATAAAAAACCCTAATTGGATTCTCTTCCCCCAATTTGTTGGGTATACGTATAATTTTTAATTTGGAAATACTTTGTGGAGGGAAAATTAGAAATCGTAAATGGCAAAATGACGATTCTAGCCCTCTTTAGCTCAAGTAATTACGTACGAACCTACCCTCTATGAACTGATTTTAATAGAAAGCCACCCCAACGACTCTACCCTTACTCTGTAGATTAAACCCGTCTTCTTTCTTTCTACTTTTAAACCAAAAATAACAAAATCAATTTTTTTCATTCCCAAATATGCAGAGTTTTGTCACCCAATCACGCTGCTGTTGACCTCAATAGCGTTGTTCAACTCCCACGATTCTGTAATTTCTCGGAATTTGCTGCATTGGAAGGATGTTCTTCGGTGTTGCCGTGGCCGGGGTTTGATCTGGTTTCTTTTTCTTTCTCAGCAATTTTTGTGTTTTTTCTTGTTTTTATGTGCTTATTTGATTCGGCGTTGGATTATTTTGCTTTCTGCGGTTTTGGTTGCGGTGGGAGGTGGAGTGGAATTTGTGTTGTTCTTCGTTGTTTTGTTATGAGTGTCGTGGGGCGGGAATTTTGGTTAGGTTCAGGGGGTTCTGTTTGAGCATTTTGGAAATTTTGGGTGTTCGTGGGGGTATGGAGGAGGAGCTGAGTGCTGAGAAATTGTTGAGGACGGCGAAGGGGGAAGATTTTGATTTTGATCGAGTTTTGGATGGGGAGGGGAACGAAGTGTTGCAGAATCTTCATATAGATGGTGCGGAAAATCTGCATTCGGTTTCAATCAGCTGTGATTCTGAGAGAGAGTCGTTGGAGTTGGAAATCCAGAAGGGATATGAGGCGAGAGTGGAGGAAGTCATGGTGGATGTGTTTAAGGGTAGTGGGGAAAATGCTGAAGTGGAAATAAGGAGTAGCAAAAGGAGGAAGGTGGATGATGACCACATTGAAGGTGGAGGTAAAAAGGTAGTGGAGAAAGTGAAAAGAAAACTTATGGCTGATAAACTGCGGGGTAGTGATCGAGTTTTGCGGTCGAGTTTTGCAGCAAAGATAGAGTGTGATAGTGTAGCTGATAGTGAAGGGAATAATAGGACTATGGTGGTGCAGAATTGTAGGAGCAGTAGGTATGACAAGAAATTAGAAAAGTTGGAGAAGGGAAGTGAAGATCAATTGCTCTCTGGAGATCAGGAGGTAAAAAGAAAGCGTGGGAGACCGCCAAAGGTGGAAAAGGAAGCTGAGGAAGTAGTTGTTAGCCCTATGATGACGTTGAAACGTAAGCCTGGAAGACCACCCAAGTTGGAGAGTGAAAACAACCATCGAGTTGTCTGCGAGTTGAGGAAGTTAAAAAAGAAGCGTGGAAGGCCACCCAAGACTGAAAAGGAAAATGACAATCCGTTGCTTCCACCAAAGTTGGAGAGTGAAAATAACCATCAACTTGTCTATGAGTCGAAGAAGTTAAAAAAGAAGCGTGGAAGACCACCCAAGATCGAAAAGGAAAATGAAAATCCATTGTTTCCACCCAAGTTGGAGAGTAAAAACAACCATCAACTTGTCTGTGAGTCGAGGAAGTTAAAAAAGAAGCGTGGAAGGCCACCCAAGACTGAAAAGGAAAATGACCATCCATTGTTTGGTGAATTGAATAACTTAAAACCCAGGCGTGGAAGACCACCAAAGTTGCAACAATGCAATGGAGCTCTGAAGGATGAACACACTAAGGGAAGAAAAGATAGGCTGGCAAGAAAATTAAGTATGAAGTTGAGATACGGGGTAAAGACTAATGTTCCAACTTATTGTTTATCCTCATATAAGAGGCATATTAGGAAAGAAATACACCTGAAAAAATCTTTACCGGCTGAAAATGATTTATCTCAGGAAATTTTGATACCAGAAGTAGCACCGACAGCGAGTTCAAAGGTAACTACTTGTGGTGACAAGATTAAGGAAGTGAAGAAAGTAGAAAAGCCCAAGATCGAAGTAGATGAATACAAGAGGTCAGTAGCAAAGAATTTATTGAGAGAGAGGATTACTGAAATATTAAAAACTGCTGGTTGGACAGTTCAGTATAGGGCCCGATGTAAACGGGAGTACAAGGATGCAGTTTATGTAAGTCCAGAGGGACGAACTCACTGGTCAATCACCTTGGCTTATAATGTGCTTAAAAGGCACTATGAAGTAGGTGATGGCGATTCCAAAGTTTATAGGACTGGTTTTACATTTACTCCAATACCGGAGGAAGAAATCATGACACTAACAAGGGTTACAAGAGCAAGGAAGATTGGAGAACTGAAGAATCGAAGGAGAAATGAAAAATTAAAAAAGCTCATTGAAAGGACAAAGTGTAAAGAGAAAGCAAAATCTTCAAGAAGTCCAGTTTCCAAGTCAATTAAGAAGAAGAGGAAAAAAGATATGTCGCATCATGACCTTGAGAATTCAGGCCATAACCTAGAAAAGGGGTTTCCTCGGACACAAAATAGTAAGCGATGTGCTTTATTGGTTAGAAATACAGAGGAAACTGCCAATTCTTGCAATGATGGGTATTTTCTATATAAAGGGAAGCGGACACTACTTGCTTGGATGATAGATTTGGGGGTTTTGTCACTTGATGAGAAGGTAAAGTACATGAACCAAAGAAAGACACGGGTGAAGCTTGAGGGTAGGCTTACAAGAGATGGAATTCTTTGCAACTGCTGTGATGAAGTTTTTACAATTTCAAAATTTGAAATGCATGCCGGAGGCAGAGTTGGTCAGCCACTTGAAAATATATATGTAAATACTGGTTCTTCCCTCCTCCAATGTCTGTTGGAATCATGGAATAAACAAAATGAACCACAGTGTAAAGGGTACAATTTTGTAGATGTTGATGTCGAAGATCCTAACGATGATACTTGTGGAATTTGTGGAGATGGCGGAGACTTGATTTGTTGTGATAGTTGTCCATCTACATTTCATCAAAGTTGCTTGGATATTAAGGTAAGTGTTCATCATAATATTGGTATGTGTGAGTTACATTCAAATGCAATCAAGTGATCTTTTGGATCATGCCCTCCGGGCTACCCTAACTCTGTTTAAGTTAAAACTTTCATTTTGGTTGTACAACTAAACTATACATTCATGTGTAAGCCGTTAATATGTTGAGGTACTCCTGTCTATTCTTTTCTACATAAAGAATTTGGATGTCTGGATGAGTTTTCAGTCTTGCATATCGCATCAATTACGAGTGATTGTTTAGTGAAAGTCTTTAAAACTATTTGGGACATGATTTTTTTTAACACATGTTGTCGATGCATCGAGTTTCTAACTGTTTTGTTTAACTTTCAGAAGTTTCCTTCTGGTCCCTGGCATTGTTTGTATTGTTCATGCAAATCATGTGGACAAGTCACGATGGGGTTATGTCCAAGGGATGATCATCATGAGGCAGCTGCAGCCGTGTTATGTAAATGTCATCTCTGTGAGGAAAAATGTAATGAATATTACATCTCTTTTTCCTGTAGATTCTTCGCTTTTATTCTTTTGTAACATTTATGTTGTTATATTACTTTTTTTTTCAGCTGCATTTCTTGCTGTTAAAACCATATTATCACTGCTATAATTGACATAGGAAGATAACATCAGAGCATCATCATTTTAGTCATTCATTGCAAATGTTATTTTCAGATCATCCCATATGTGTTCAGACAAATGATGCTTCTGGTGATGACGTGAATAACCCATTGTTTTGCGGGAAGAAATGTCAAATGGTAATATTTCAATTATTTGTTATAATAATCAGACTTGGAAATATTTAACTTTCTTATGTTTATCCCTGACTAATACTGAAAAACCTCTGGTAATCTTAATTTGGGTGAAGTGGCTATGCAATTCTCCTCGTTTCCCCTAAGAATGTTTTTTAACCCGATGGCACTTTCACTTAGTTGGACCATATGATGTTGTTCCAGCTACATGAAAGGCTTCAAATGCTTCTTGGGGTCAAGCAGGATATGGAAGAAGGATTTTCATGGACTCTTATTCGTAGAAGTGATGTTGCCTCAGATGTTAGTCTCAGCAGTGAAGTAGCTCAGAAGATTAAATGTAATTCCGAGCTTGCAGTTGCCTTGTTTGTAATGGATGAGTGCTTTTTACCTATCATTGACCACAGAAGTGGCATTAATTTGCTTCATAACATTCTCTATAATTGTGGGTAAGTACCTTTCGACACTGAGTAGCTACTAGATTTGTTTGTCTGCATACAAAATATGCTCTAAAGGTCATGAGGGATTGTCTATTGGGGAGGAGTGCATGAAGATAAATAAGAGCATAATATTTAGGACTGGAATGTCTTATGTGGGTAGGACCTTAATTTTGTCAGCTTAAGGCATCTATCCTTCATTAGAGAAGTTGTCATTTTTTATTCTTCCATTAGGACACATGGATGTAGATATGGTGAAATGAGGCAAAATGTCTGGCTTCAAAAGCATAAATAATGGCCTGTAAAATTTCCATATGTAAAATAAATTTAAGTCCAATCAGTCTTGTTTTTGGACATGTATTTTAGCCTCTGAATACCTACAATTTTCTTCAACTTCTGTGCTTTCTGTACTAATTACTAAAGCAACACGTGTACTTATAAGTGCTAAATTCCTTTTCCAGGTCAAATTTTACTCGTCTAAATTTTAGTGGCTTTTACACTGCAATTCTTGAAAAGGATGATGAGATTATATGTGCCGCATCCTTAAGGTACGTGTCTTGTTTTTCATGGTGCTTAAATCCCATTTGAATTCATTGCAAACACTACTGAATTTATCTTATACTGTTGGAATATTCATTTGATTTTGAGCAACTTGCCTTTGTAGTATCTGTGGACTATACTTCATCTTTTTCTTTTTTCTTTTTTGTAAAGAAATGATTATATTCAACAAAAATGACAATCTAGTGACTTGGTAGATTATTTCCGCTAGACAATAAATTGTAATCAGAAGAACAACAAAGTAAGCCGGCAAATAAGGTTAGAAAATTGCCAACTTCTGAAAGAATGTTGTACTAAAAGTTTCCATTTACATTTAAACTTATTAATCATTAGTTACAATAGAGAAGATCATCACAAAAATTAAGAGAAATCGAGGCTTAGAAGGAAATATTAAAATGTGCAATGTTCAAATCTTTACTTCGTAGAACAATTCTTAAATGGCCTCTTATCTTGTTCCAAATGAATGCTTTAGTTCATATATGGGGGGGGTTCCTTGCAGTTTAATGAACCCTTCTCCTGGTCCAAGCAAAAATTTAATAAGCGTCTCCTCTAACAAATTCCCACTCTATTTGGCAGATAGCTAAGAACTCTGTAGGAAATGCTACGAAGATTGTTAGTGAACCAATATGTCACGTCAGTCCATTGTGGCCTCCTTATAGAGGATGTATGTCTCATTGAGGATGAAGACACTGGTAAATAAATAACCCTCTCTAATGCCACAAGCTAAATTAAAAAAAAAAAAAAAAAAAAAAAAAAAAAAAAAAAATCTAACGTTTTAAAAAAGTAGGATAAGGACAAAAAAAATCCATCTTACATTAAATTAAGACGTGATACGGTTTTATTAGCTGTTGCAGTATACCCCCCACAGATATCACCTATTGTCTTCCGTGTTTCTCTGTTCCTAAATTTTAATCCAGCCCTCATAAGAGGGCATTACCATGTCCCTTTTGGACAGCTGTTGACTCCAAGGTGAACTTTAGATAGAAAGATCCAACCTTATGCCACACTTTGATTTTCTAGTTTAACCATTTCAGCTAGAATACCTTTCCTATTTGTAGTTTTCTCAACCCAGATGGATTGTTTCTCCATCGAGACTCTTTGAAGTACTTCTGGTTTAATGGCACATGTTGAAGATCTGTTTGGTTTTGGGTGCTTTTCTACCCAAAGGCCTGGCTTTTCTACCCAAAGGCCTGGCTTTTCTACCCAAAGGCCTGGCTTTTTCCTGTGTCTTGGATGCTCTGTATACAGAGCTTTCACTGTGCTCTAGAATTTTCTCAATCTGGTTTTATTATTTAATACATGCTACATTATCGGGTATATTTTATTTACTCCCTTGAATTTATTTAACACTAACATTGAAATTCTTTCCTGATTGATGAAAATAGGATCCATGGAAATGAATTAGCAGAGATGCCATTCATTGGAACTCGTTATATGTATAGGCGTCAGGGAATGTGCCGACGCTTTCTTGGTGTGATTGAATCGGTAGGTCATAATATGTGTCTTATTGTATCTTCATGTTATTGTGTATTCTGTGTGGTCCAATAAATTACTACTGCTGATCAATCTTCTAGATTTCAGTTGGTTGTTCTGCGTTTTTCATATGATTGTGCTATTTGATTTACTGATAACATGCCTGTTTTTCTTCTGTTACCCCATTTACTTTCAGGCTTTGTCCTCTCTAAATGTGGAAAAGTTGGTCATTCCCGCAATATCTGAACTAAGAGATGCATGGACTTCTGTCTTCGGTTTCAAGCCCCTTGAAGAGACTAGCAAGCGAAGGATGAGGAAAATGAGTTTGTTGGTCTTTCCTGGTGTAGAAATGCTGCAGAAACCGCTATTGAAGGATCATCTTCCGATGGAGTGTACACCTCTTGCAGAAGGTATCTATCTATTAGGGATTGTGCTCATTGTGCACTCATCACATTCATATGGATCAAATAATTTATTTTTCATTCATGTAGGTTCCAAGTCTCCTCAACTTGCAGAACAGCAAACGCTGGAGGTCGTTGCAACCTCTCCGGAAGAGAAACATTTGCCTGGTCCTTGTGTAAATTCATGCAGCGAGGGCACTGCACGTGATGGGTTTGGGATTTCTGGTGAACCTGCAGTTGTTGAATCCAGTGTTAAACCAAATGATAAAATTTTGAATGATGATATAGATAATACTTCTGACGATGTCGAAGCCCATAATGCAGATGTTATCGACAGTACTTTGGGTGAAAGGAACCAAAAGTTTGAGAACTCATTGTGCTCTACATGCCTGACATGTGAGGAAGCTAAAGAGGCTGGTCAATACCAAACGTCTCTTGGTTCTACCATTTCAGACCCTGAAGACCGAACATCTGAACTAAATGGAGATTTGGATGGAAGCTCAGCAATTGATCCCAAGTCCTGCCTGGAATTTCCCAAAGGTACTGATAGTGTTGATGGCCAGGCGACTGCAGAAATTTGTATTCCTAGTGACAAACTCGAGTCTACTCACGACGAGCATGTAAATCAGTCAGAGACGATCAGCTCTAGTAACCCGAAAAAGATTGCTTCTGTACATGATGGACAGACGGTTCTCTTTAACTCAGAAACTGCAAATGGTTGTGATGCCACTTTACATATGGACGGCAAAACTAGTTCTCCCTCTGATGGTGATAGGCTTAAAGTTTCTTCTAATTTCCATCCAATGGAGGACGTGCTGTAGGCAGATGACCTGGGTCACTGGGATTTCAGCAAGTACTTGTGAGGACAATTCTGAGCAGAAATAAGTGACGACTGGAGCTTAGTCTAATCTCCACCTCTGAAGCAGAATTAGTTTCTTAGAGAATTCAGATAAATAGTTTTCCAAATCAACAGGTGTTGGTGCACAGATTAACACATGCCACACTGTATAATAGATTACTAAAACTTTGCTTCTGCTTTGGCTTTTCTTTGCGCCATTGCACAGCTGAAGGTAGTTTTGTTGCGGTAACACTCAGGTATGACTCCGTCAAACCAAGCTACTTATATCCTTTTGGTCTCAAACCGATGCATCTTCAGTGGCCAGTGGCTATGGCTAGAGTGCTGCAGAACTCTTTTTTGTTGGTCTTACTAACCAATTGTGCCATTTTTTGGGATGGTTGATGTCCCCCCCCCCCCCCCCCCCCCCCCCCCCCCCCCCCCCCCCCCCCCCCCCCCCCAAAAAAAAAAAAAAAACTATTTTCTAGATTTTTTGATGGAGCATTTTGAGCAAGTGTTTAGGGGAAGTTTGATGGTATCTTGATGCTCATCTAACCTGGCGTAGAGGGGCCTGTACATCCCGTTTTTGTTTCTGGCATGCAGTTCCGGAGAGCACTGTGAGTTCTCTTCTTACGTTACTAAAGTGTCCGAAAGGGCTGTGGATTTTGAAGCCTCCTTGTTTACTGTAATTAAAAGTTCAATTGGCTTACTATGAAAATGTTATTGCCTTTGTACATACTTTCTTCTGTGTATTTATCTTTATGTCTTGTTGTGGCAAATAAGACTTGGAATCTGTTTAAATTTACAGGATGGCTCTGGAAAATCTTATTTTGAAAAACTAATTGATATCATTTTCTGTTTTCATAGTTATATATATTTGTAAGGTAGTGGCTGCAGCTTCAATCACCTCTTGCCAAAAGAGTTTTTCATGCAATTATCTAACTGCTTGACCAAGTTGTTCTTTGTATTACCTTCTCTTCAAGATTCCCATATTCAGATGAGTAAGATTGAGCAGCATTCATCCTCAGACATCATAGGACTCGAAAGGACAATACGGTAATTACCTCTATACAATCAATATATAAGATTAGATGAGCATATTGCTTTAGTAATCATGTTAGTTTGATTCTCTGAACTATGAGCTCTCTATTCTGACTTGTAGATTATAATTTTGAATGTCCTCGTTTGTTTCTTCGATCTTGCATCATATTTGTTGCTATTCTCTCGATAGTGCAACGGCCTAAGCCCACTACTAGCAGATATTGTCCTTATTAGACTTTTTCTTTCGGACTTCCCCTCAAAATTTTTAAAACGTGTCTGCTAGGAAGAGGTATTCACACCCTTATAAAGAATGCTTTGTTCTCCTCCCCAACCGATGTGGGATCTCACAATCCATTCCTTTCGGGGCCCAACGTCCTCGCTGACACTCTTTCCCTTCTCCAATCAATGTGGGACCCCCAATCCACCCCCTTCGGGGCCTAATGCCTTTGCCGGCACATTGCCATGTGTCCACTCCTTTGGGGCTCAGCCTCTTCGTGTCATCGCTGACACATCGCCTGGTGTCTAGCTCTGATACCATTTGTAATAGCCCAACCCTACTGCAAGTAGATATTGTTTCTTTGGGTTTTCCCTTTCGAGCTTCCTCTCAAGGTTTTTAAAACGCGTCTCTAGGGAGAGATTTTCACACCCTTATAAAGAATGCTTCATTTTCCTCCCAACTAATGTGAGATCTCATATATATAGGCCTACTTTGTTTTAAGTTTTATCTTTGGTTTGGATCAAATCTATTTGAATGATTAGGGTACACATCATGGCATGAATATGCATGCCATATTATACTTTGATCAATATACTCTCTTACATGAGTACTTAATCGAAATATATCGAAATATCTTGATAACGCTTACAATAAAATTTAAAATCTAGAAGAATAAGGCATACTTTATATGTAGCCTACAATTTAAAGCAATGACACTATATACCTAACCAGCTATCATTACAACTTCTATAAAAAACTAGGAATCCCAATAATTTCTAAAAAGACTATATCAACAACTTCTACTTAAAATATATATCCACAACAACTGAACTACTGCAAAGTACAACAAATTAGATGAAATGGGTTCAACCAATTACAACTGAATTGCTCTTGACATCATTTCCTTTCAGCAGAAGTCATTGAAATATCCCACTTGCTTAAAAAAAACCCCAATTTTCACTATGATCAAGAAACCCACCACATGAAAAATGGTGGAAAATGGGTTTAAGAACTGAAGTATCCCACTTGGTTACAACAAAATTCACTGAATCTTATGAGTGCATATGAATCCACACACCCTGTTTCTCCTCCCTTTCAAACTTAGAACAAAATAATCAAGATTCCCCAATTTGGCAGCATTAATCTATTAATATTTCCCATTTGGCCCAATGTAATGTTATTAGGACAGCCATCATTTGTCTCCACAGCATTGGACAGCCTATCTCTGAAAAACATTACTAAATTATTCTTGTTTTCTGTAATCTGTCCTTTAATGACTTGTTTGCTGTGTTTTTCATGGGGGTGAGAGGGACATTTGCAGTGGGGCCCCACCCATTGAAATTAGGGTTCTTTCTTAGAAGATCAGCAGGCTATGGCTTTTCTGAGTACCCCCATGTGTACAAAATATATGGAAACTGGGTTTTTTGTTTGGTTGTGGTGGGAAAGGACAAATGTGAGAGAATTTGTGACCAAAAAAGAAGCCATCCTCTCTTCTTCTGCTTTGATTCATCTTCTATATGACAGTGATAATGCTTCTTTTCATGAGTTTCTTCCCCTCAGTCGTCTGTGTTGTGCAGTTTTTAGTGTTCGTGTTCGTTTCGGGTTGACTTATAAATTTAGTTTCGAAAAAATTCAATGAAATTTTACCATGTAATTATATATGTACGCCTTAGAAGATATGATATGTTCAATTAGATTAAATGTAGTCTCGTTTTAAATTATTTAACTCTATTCTTTTAACATTTTAATTTATTTAATTTACTTTTTTTTATGGTTTTTTTTTTTACATATTATTTAATTTAAGTTATAATTTTTTATTTGGTCCTTGTACGTTTCATGTTTAACAGGTCTCTGAACTTTCATATTTATAAAGTGGTGAAGAAAGGTATAATTTATACAAATCTTTTTATTTTCCAATTCGATCCGATCCATTCATTCATCAAGCTATTTACTCGATCACATACATTTCTAAAACACCTCAACCGAGAAACAAATAGTCAATTTTTAAATAACTTGTCTAATTTTAAACTTTAATAGGTTATTGATGTATTTGATGGTTTTTAAAATTTACGAATCTATTAAACACAACTAAATTAGGGTTCTTTTAGACATAAAATTTAATACATATTAATTTAATTTTTTAAATAAAATTAATAGTAAATAACAATTAAATTTTTTTTTTTTGGCTTGAATCCTATTTTTTGAAAGAAAAAACTAAGATAAATTACTCTAAACCCCTCTTGGCATTGAACTATTTATGGTGGCAATAAAAATATACAAATGTAAATAAGATGGGACAAAAATGTAAAAAAGAAAAAAAAAATTGTAAGATAAGGGTTTGATCTAATAATTAAGGTTACAAAAACCAATGTCTTGTGGGACCCACTTATTTTTCCCCCATATATTATATAATATTTATAAACTCAAAATCATATCAAACTTATTTTCTAATCAATTTCTCATGCAACCCCACATTTAATAATTATATGCATCAATCTCTATCATTTTGTTGGACGGAGACCTCACACCCGCCGCCGTCGGCTACTGACTCACCTTCCCGATCCCTGCTCCCGTCTGCCTCCGCCACCTCCGGCGGCAATGGCGGTTTTGTTACCGTCGCAAGGTCGGCGAAGGCTTTAAGGATGTGTTTGTGAGTGGTTTTAGGATTAAGTGCGAGATAACATAAAAGAAGCTCATGCAAGAATTCCCATCTTGACCTTCCCGTCGCCGTCGCGATTTCCTCACGTGCCTCCACCATCTCCTGCATTGACCGACGGAAGTCTACATATGGGTCCGGCGAGTACGTCGGGATTGCAAGGCTGTTATTGAAGATCATCAAGTCGTCGTCACCGGCAGAGTCGTCGGAAGATAGTGAAGTGGTTGTGGATTCGGCGGCGGTGGTTGTGGTGGATTCTATGATGGAGTTAGAGCTGCCGGGGGAGGAGAAGAAGAAGCGGTGGGAGGTGAAGGCAGTGATGAAGTCGACAGCAACATAGGTGTCGGGATCGGCACCGTCGTTGGCGGGGGCAAAAAGGGGTTTGGAGGTGGAATTGGAGTCGGAGGTGGTGACTTCGTAGAGGGAGTTGTAGTTTGAGATGAAGGTGGCGGCTGTAGAGAATGAGCGGGTGTGACGGTGGTGGTCAGCCGTGTGGGTGGTGGCCGGAGAGGATTGAGGGGAGGGTGGGTTTTTGATCTTTGTAAAACATAGATTCAAATAGCTTCTTCCAAGTTTGGTCGGCATTTTTTTGGTGTGAATTTGAAAAATGGGCAATGCGAAGATCTCATCTCTTTATATGGAGAAGAGAACATATAATTGAAAGAGATAGAGAGAACATATTCGTTAATTATTAAAAAAGCTTCGACTTATTAGATACAAAATTAAAAATTAAATTAGATATCTTTCGAGTCTACTTTCTAGTGATTATGATAATGGTTGATTCTCAAATCTGGGTAAGGAGAACTCACCTAACTTGCACGCACTTCAATGATGAATTTGTAATTTGGGAGAATGAGATGACTAAAAATAGATGATCGACGAACGAAGTGAAAAGTTGCACATTGATGTTGTGCTTGCCACATAGGCTCCGAAGTGAAAAGTTGCACATTGATGTTGTGCTTGCCACAAGGCTCCAATGCTTAAGATAGATAACAGTTTCAAGACTGTTTATAAGGGTGTGGAAACCTCTCTCTAGTAGACGAACTATGAAAATATATTGTGAGATCCTACATCGGTTGAACAGGGAATGAAGACATGTTTTAAGATCTTGAGGGGAACTCTTGAAGGGAAAATCCAAAGATGACAATATCTACCAACGGTGGGCTTGGGCTGTTACAAATTGTATCAGACTTAGACATTGGGTGGTGGGCCAACAAGGACACTAGGTTGGTGGGTGGACTGTGAGATCCCACATCAATTGGAGTGGGTAACAAAACATTCTGGGAGTGGACGGTGAGATCTCACATCAATTGGAGTGAGGAACAAAACATTCCTTATAAGGGTATGTAAATCTCTCCCGATCCCACATCAATTGGAGTGAGGAACAAAATATTCCTTATAAGGGTATGTAAACCTCTCCTTAATAGACACATTTTAAAACTTTGAGTTGAAGTTCTTAGAAGGAAAATACAAAGAAAATAATATCTGTCAATAGTGGGCTTCAGCTATTACATATATTGACCTAACTCTCTCATGTTCCTCATTAAATTAGGATAATAGATATCAAATTGGACTTATCAGACTTATTTTAGTTCACGGGCATACAATTTACACACGTTCAATCAATAAAACGCACCGTGTCCTAGTTGACCATGATTGAGGCGAGCGAGCCTACAAACTTTTCGCCCGTGGCTTGCCTTGCCAAAAGCTTATTTGAGCCTTGGGCTAGCATTGGTCGAGCCTTGGTCCAAATTATGTTAGCCTCATGTATGCTCAAATCCACCTCTAACAAGATTGAAATTAGGGTTACTTAACTTACATATGGAGTGAGTGAGTTCTTTTTAAGTCCAAAATGTTGACCAAACAGCCTGTGCCCGTCAAACCGGATCATTTAATGCCTTCCACAAACTTTGTCTCTTTAATTCCACGCGCACTCACAGCCACATCGCCACGTGCTTTGATTTCAATATTCAAGCCATGAATGGAACAGTAATACACGCGCTAATATGCGCGTGGGCTATAGTAAACGAGTTCAGTAACTCAGTTCTCTAGGTTTAGAATGGAAGCAAGGCGCACATGCAGAGACCGGTAGTTGGAGGCATTGTTTTTCTTTTCTGCCTCTCTCCACTAATTTATAATTTCAAATTTTACAATATTATCTTTAATTTGAGACTTAAACAACGTCTAATCAGTTAAGATTACCGTCACACATTAAACTCTCTTTTCTTCTATCGAGAGGCTAATTTTTTCTTCGATCTTATCTATAATTTTGTTCCTCAGCTCCCTACAGCTCCAACCGCTCGCTATAAAGGTTGTTTCTCGAGTGCTTTGTATCTCGGATGGTGCAGCTGAGCCAAAATAGGCTCAACAGTTGGCCTGTTGGCCTATGATTTCAGGTGCAAGCATAAATGCATGATTAGTTCCACAAATCTCACTATACTGACCATAGTAAACTCTTCATTGCACCAAAAATTGAGATTTGATTTATACGATTAGGTACTATCACATTTGGTACCGGTCATATCAATGATAATATTGTACCTTTGAGGTAAAGTTCAGAAGTGTTTTCTATTTTGTTTAGCTCATTTTTTGTCGGGTTTCTACAGTTAGATTCATTATTTTCGATGCTCGAGATCAATGCATACATATCATCACAATTTCTTTAGGACACACATGTGTAAGCTAAATTGAATAAAAATCTTGTGTCATAGTTACGTAGTACTTAACATTATCTACTTTGGATCTAACACTTCATAAATTCCAAGGTATGGTCAATGGTGACCCTCAAAACAATCAATAATTTCTATATGGGTGAAAGAAAAGGGGACTTTTAACATTGGCCATTCCTAGCACATGGGTGTGTGGAATGCTCAAATGAATACCCAATAATATTTTGATCTTACCGCATCGACACTTGCTCTATCTAACATTTTAGTCTACACGGGTCGAATTGGTTGGGTTGGTGACTCGATCAGTTCGAACAAAGTTCACAACCGAACCCAACTTAACCCTCTCTTTTTTGGGTTGAGTTAGGTTGAGTTGTTTTGTTTAATTATTTTAAAAAATTCTACGTATCCACGATACAAGTTCATTATAAGTCACAATGCATCAATAATATTGGTTACAAACGTTAAATATTCTTAATCCTTTTAAGAGTAGAGTTAAGTTGGGTTGGGTTGTAACACTACTTTTGGGTTGGTCGTGTTGACCCGAACAAAAAATGTCAACCTGCAAATCAAACCGAATTTTTGACTTTACAAAAATTCAACTCAACCCAACCGTTATGGTATAGGCTGGTTAGCTAGGTTGGGTTGACTTGGTTATCGAATCATATGAACACTCACCATGTACATGTTTTAACGGTTTGTTTCAAAAACATTATATTTTACTTTGTTCTTAAGTAACGATCCTGGTGCGTGTACAAAAAGTCGAATCGTTAGAGTGAAATTAGTCTACAATATCATAAAATTATATTTGAGATAATAGATTTGTAGAGTGCGAAGAAAATGCACTTTGACTTTTTTGGAAGGTTAATTGAATTGAGCTAATTATTTTAGGTTGAATTTTTCACCTCATAATTTTGTCATTTTTTTAATGAAATTTATCCAAAAGATGATTTTAAAATAATTGAATAATATTAAGACAAAAAACTGAAAAAAGACAAAAAAATATCATAAATAAATAAATAAATAAGAAAATGGAACAAATCTTATCTCTAAATTATACGAACTGATGCGGTTTTTTTTTTAAAAAAAAATAAAAAAACCTTTACATTATCAAACAAAATCTCATTATGTTTTTGTTAAAATCCACATATTATAATGAATTTTCTTGAAAATCTTAAAGAAAAAAAATATTATATATAATAAAACCAAAATCTCTCATTTTATTTCCTTGAA
This sequence comes from Cucurbita ficifolia, assembly GCA_033971965.1. NCBI lineage: Eukaryota > Viridiplantae > Streptophyta > Magnoliopsida > Cucurbitales > Cucurbitaceae > Cucurbita > Cucurbita ficifolia. Next base: position 9,863,457 of record CM066978.1, read on the forward strand.
TAAATCATAACAATAATGAATTTGCTACAAATCTTTTAAAATATAACTTCTCAATAAAAAATAAAAAAATGTAATCACATCTTTTAATTATAAAAAAGAAAAAAAAATGATTCACTTAAATATTCCATCTATTTAAAATTTTAAAACGTTTCAATTATGTTAAATCTTTACTCATTAAAATTAATTAATTATTTCCAAAATAAAAGTATAAAATAGTTTGACAGCTATATAAAGGGGACAAAGTTGATTATGGATTGTTCTACTCTCGGTTGGGGGAGGGAAACGAAACATTCCTTATAAGGCGTGGAAACCTCTCTCCAGTATAAAACCTTGAGGGAAATTCCAAAAGAGAGAACCCAAAGAAGACAATATCTACTAGTTGTAGGCTTGAACTGTTACGGTTGGTTTTAGCGATAATGATCGGGCAAAGAGTACAATTGGATTCGTAAATTGGTTTGGGTGCTCGATTGCATCAAGTGGAGTAGGCTTAAAAACTCCATCCAACGTATAGCTTTAAAGCTCAGTTACTTCATACGTCTTTACTCTCTCTCCCGTCTCTCCATAGAGATCATATTCAATCAAAACTTACCATGTAAGTTACGTATAAAGTAATTGAAGCTTAAGAAGTGCATTAGGGTAAATGAACATGCAAATCTCATAATGTATTTGTGAAAATGAAATGATTAAGGTTTGATTAAGCCAAGAAGCTTGCAAGGAAGTAGATTAATTAAATAATTAATCGAAGCACAGAAAAAGATAATCAGATTAATATTTTTAATATTATTGGGATTATTATTATTATTATTATGTATTGGAGATCTAAGTTCTTAGCTGTAGGCTTTTGTTGAATCTGAAAAAAAAAAAAAAAAAAAAAAGAAAAAAAAAGGGTTCTCAATTATTTGCACTTTATTTATTTTTAAATCTCCTACCTTCTTTGTATACCTAATTTTTTTATATTCATATTTTTTAATAATTATATTTAAATTAAACAAATAAAAAAAAAAGTAACGTCATTCCAACACGTTTAAGATCTCTACACGAAGTTATTTAAATATTATCTTAAAACTAATCAAAATTATCAATAAATGAGTCTAACCATTAATTAAAAAATGGGTAATATTTTGATTTAGGCTACAAAACTAACATTTTAAAAATTATATAATTTATATTTAAATTGGGTTGACTACCCAATATCTCCATTTGACCAAAATATGGGCCTGCACTAAAATTAGGCCCACTGGACAAAGGCCCATAATATATCCTACCCACAATACCAATTATTTTTTATTCTATTAAAACTTGGAAAAAAAAATACAAATTAACTAATTTATTTATTTAACCAAGCTGATAATACAGAGACTCAAAACTTGATGACATGAGATGCGTAGAACAAGCAAAAACAAACTAGTTTATGGATATAGTACACACAAAAGCCAAATTTGGAAGCTAGCCCTGTTGTTGGTTGAGCCTCGCCGCTGCCGCCACCGACGCCGCCACTCCTCCGGGCGTGGTGGTCATTGTCGGGTCGTTCCTTATCTCTGCGCTTATCACTCTCTCTGCATCTTCCTTCGTCACTGCCTTGTCTTCTGGCAGCTTACGCGTGGCATCCTTCAAAAAAACCAACACGGCTCAATGGGTAAGAGTTTTAAGAAAGAACCCGACTAAATTTTGATGAGAGAATTACGGTTAGAATGTCGCCCAGCGTTGTCTTGTCCTGGTCCCGCATGGCTCGTGTGTTGAGCGAGGCGGCAGACTGTGCCTCCGCCCCGATGCCACCGGGTGTTATCTCGTTCTTCCCTGTGGCTCTCACCTCCGCCGCTTGGATTGCGGCTGCGTCGCTTTGGTCGATGGGTTTGTCTCCTGCACTCACTGCGCTTGCTTCTAATGCTTCCCCAATCGTGATTGAGTCCTTGTCGAGCGTTGCTCCTGGAGATCTCGTTGGAACATTAGGTTGAACATATTGTCCCACCACCTGAACTCAAAGCGAAGTCACGAGAGCTTAAGTTCAAAATTGAACATATCATAATTCACAATGTTGGGGAGAGGGATTCTCAACCTCATATCAAAATCATGCCTTTAATTTAGGCTATGCAATAGAATTTTCAGGAACATAATAAAGAAATTGCTAGCTTCGAAGGTGTAGTCAAGAGTGACTGTCGAAGAAATGATGTACTTTATTTGAGGACTAAAAAAACAAAAAAAAGAGTAAACTTCAATTAAAGGGAGGCAGTTCGAAGGCTACATAACTTAAGAGAAGCTCTAGAATGTACTTTGTTCGAGTAAAGGATGGTTGGGAGAGACTCACATCCGCTCATTTAAAAGATGATGAAATACATCTCTAAGTTCAATTATAAGAACTTATGCTCAAAGTTAGTATAACAAGGTGGAGAGTTTTAATTTTTAAAATTATTTCTCTCTAAATTAATAAAAAATGTATTTTTAGCAATTTTTACCTGACCGCCAATGGACTCAACGATGACTCGTTGGTCGTCGACGACAGTTTCAGTGACAGTGACGCCTTGGTCTCGAGCAACATCGGTCACGTCGGAGTGACCGACAAGGCCAGTGCGTTCGTTGATGTTGGCAGCAGACTGCATAACAGCAGCGGGGCCGCCGCGTGGAGTCTGGCCGAGGAGCATATTCTCGGCGGCCTGCATGGTGGCAGCATCACGAGGGGCAATGGGTTTGGAAGCCAAGTCGCCGGAGACGTCGAAAACGTCGCCATATTTGATGGGATCCTGATACTCGTCGGCGGGCCTTTGGGGCTGTGCTTGGCTCATGTTGATGGTCTTTGTGTTGTCTGGTTGGGTTGAAATTTGTTGTAATAAATGGGTAATCAACTTAAATACAAAAAAATTGAGGGGGGTTTACAGGTGTTGAGAGGAGAATGAGGAGGTTTCAAAGAAGGCTTGGAGAAACGTACATGTGGATATGAATGATGTATGTATGGCAGCATGCCTAATTGACGCTTGGAATTTATGAACAATAAACATGTGTATATCTTCTTTTTGGTAATAATTATCATCGAACATTGGAACGAAGCACCTTTTATAAGAGTGAAAATCTCTCCCTAATAGATGCATTTTAAGAGGCTAACGACGATACATAACATGAACAATGTCTACTAGCGGTGGACTTAGGCTATTACAAATGGTGGTAGAGCCAGACACTAAGTGTTGTGGCAGCGAGGACACTAAGCTCTGAAAAGGAGGAGGATTGTGAGATCTCACATCAGCTAGAGAGGGGAACAAAGCATTTCGGTGTGCCAACGAGGACATGGACCCTAAAGGGAGGTGGATTGTAAGATCCCACATCGGTTAGAGAAGGGAACAAAACATTTCGGTGTGCCAACAAGAACGCTGGGTCTCGAAAGAAGGTGAATTGTGAGATCTCACATTGGTTAGAGAAGAGAACAAAGCATTTTTCATACGAATATGGAAATCTCTCTTTATTAGATATTTTTTAAAATTGTGAGGCTGACGATGATATGTAACAAGACAACATCATACCGTTGTAGAGGTAAGTGGTTCCTAAGAATAATCTCATCCAATTCTTGTTATCTCTTTTAAAAAATTTAAAAGAGGATTGAATTACAATATTGTCCTCCCCACTTCTCATAATTTTATTTATGGTAATTTAATATTTGTAGAATAATTTTGTGAGTCCAAACAAAGTTGGAAATAAAATTATATTTAAAAAATAGTTTTAGAAATTAGGAAAAATAGTTTTAAAAATATATTTTTTATTTTTAGAATTTAGTTGAAAAAAATAATTTATTTAAAAAAAAACATGCAATAAATCGCGCCTTTATTCTATAGTTGGATTCATTACAATATTTTCCCTCTATTTCAAAGGACTTACCATTCAAATTTCAAATTTCCAACTGTAAATACGGAGGAAAAGACAAAGATACCCCTCAAATCCTGCCACCCACGATGAGGAAATTCAGTCAAACACAAGGACAAATACCGTAAACTTCATAAAAAGCCGAGCCCGGTCCTGCTTCTTAAAACCCGACTAGGATGGGAAAGATGAAGAACAAGCCGCCCGATTCATTCAAGTTCCGAGTTTAATCGCTCATATAAAGAGCACTTGTTTTGATCTTCACTATCTTACATTTGATCGTTCGCTGAGGATTTATTTCTTCTCCAACTTTCAGGTCAGTTCATGTTTCATCTCATCCGTTTTCATTTTTTTTCTGATTATAGCGAAGGATTTCTGTGTTTTTAATCCGCATTTTGTCTCTTTCTTGTTTTTATTGTTTCTTTAGATTGAGGATTCGCATGTTCGTCGTTGTTTTGATGTTTTTCGGTGTTTTGTGGTTCTTTGAATCGATTTTGCAATTGAATGTTGTTGGATGATTCTGCGATGGAAACATTAGTGATTGTAGAACAGTACAGAGATGAGTTCTGCTATTTGGCCAAGACTCTAGAATCGGATCGATTAGGGAATTGGACGATTAAAGAGGGAAAAAGGAAAAATCAATTTCGCCCTAATCCATTGAAGATTTCTTCGATTCCTGTTTATCTTTTTTCTTCCTCCAGAACACCGCCCCCCTCCGCCGATTATAACTGCACGCCGATTTCAACAATTTCGAGAAGTGCCCTAATTTCGATTAATGGGGAAATTTGTCGAAGAGAGAGCAACGAATTCGATGAACATTGCTGTTATGAGAGGTTATCCTTTCCTGAGCTTTGGGCTGGACCGACTTACTCAAATTCACCCCCGGCAAGTTCACTGCCGATGCCCAAATTTTCAATACCAGGAAATAGAACTGTGTCACTCGAATTGCCCACCAATTCAGCTGCGGAATCAGTTGAAAAAATTCACCCAACTCGGGGCCGCCATACTCATCCTTCTACACGAGAGCCATTCCATGGTGCTGATTCTGCAACAAGAACACTTAGACGAATCCTTAACCTTGATATTGACTCTGAATGAATGAATGAATGATGTTTCAGTGAGCATCATGCTCACTAAATATAATGAAAGATCATGGGTAGGATATAGAAATTTGATTCTCTTTTAAGTTTTTGAGAAGTGGGATTTGTAGCTGATGGTAGATATTCACAGCTTTATTCAATCTCAAGCTTCTTGAACCTGCGAAGAGTTGCTTACATATAGAGCTTGATTGAAGCACTGAACAGGGGTAAAGCAGCAAGGAATCCAGCTACGTCAAACTTGTTAGAAAAGAAGATGTAAATTCTGAACTCTTTATCTTCTTACTTAATCTTCTTGTTCATTATACACTTTGAGAGCTCAGATTTAGGCTTGTAAATGAAATGTAGCTTAGAGAAATTCGAGGTTTCTTTTCGATTCCTTCAAGATTCTCTATACACTACACTGCTTGTCTATGCTTTCTACTGATAAAGTTCATCTGCTTGCAGTCGGTTGATTCCATTGAGCCTTTTTTTTTAAGGTAAATTTCTTCTTGAATTCCAACTCTTAGGGGTAATGCCAAATCATTCCCTTTGAATTCTTGCATTTTTAAATGAATTTAAACACTATTTTATATTACTCGATCCAACCAGTAAAGCTTTGAGTTAGATCTTTTTCAGTTTGGGTGGGGTGGAGTTGGATTTCTGAAAATTTTGGATCAACCCAAATAGGCATTGGACGCTACATTCTTTGAGTTTAGAAACATGTGAACTGTGAGGACTTAAATCTTTGGCCTCTTAGACGTATCTTGTAACAGCCTAAATCTGCCGCTAGCGGATATTGTCTTCTTTAGGTTTTTCTTATCGAGCTTCCCCTCCAAGTTTTAAAAACGCATCTGTTAGGGAGAGGTTTCCATACCTTTATAAATAATGTTTTTGTTCCTTTTTTCAACCAACGGGAGATCTCATAATTGGGCTTGGGTTCTTACAAATGACATTCGAGCCAAACACTGGGTGGTATGTTAGTGAGGATGAAGGGGAGTGGATTGTGAGATCCCACATTGATTGGAGAGGGGAACAAGTACAACGAGGATGCTGGACCCGAAGGGGGGTGGATTGTGAGATCTCATATCGGTTGGAGAGGGGAACGATGTATTCTTTATAAGAGTGTGGAAATATCTCCCTAACGGACTCATTTTAAAAACCTGAGGGAAATCCCAAAAGGGAAAGCCAAATGGAACAATTTCGGCTATGAGTTTGAGTTGATGTTATATATCTAAAACAAATTGATATCATATCTTCTAAATGTTAACTAAAGCAAAGAGCAATCTGATCATATTATGATCGCAAATATTGGACCGACCTAAGTTTTTACTCTTCTTTTTAATGTATTACAACTCATCATATGAATAATTGAAGCATAATTGAAGTGTCCACCACACATGTATACACATTCAAGCTTAATAAAATGCATTAAATTTGAAGTAAAATGCATTCACTATGTTTAATTAAGAGTTCATTTATAGTCACAAATTTTTTTAAGTCTCATTAGATCAAGCTAGAATGAAGCAAAGTCGAGCAAGAGAAGCATTTACGTACCGATGACCTTAAGCTTAATTATTGATTTATCATTATAATCTCTAAGAAACATACGTGTCATTCATTCACTAGTTGAAGTCAATAATCCTCGAGACTACTTCAATATGGAATGATTCATCTTTAATACTTAGTCGAGCTACTACTGACCTCCCTACTTCGAGTTCTCTCACCTATTTTGTTCATTAAATCACCTTCGTTTACTCGGTTGAGCGAATTAAGTCAAAAACGCGTATTACACCGAACTAGTTATACCTAAAAATATAATTCTTACCCCAAAAAAAAATGATAGTGGAGGTTGAGATTTTTGGGTTTTTACTAATTGGTTTTGGAATAAAAAGAAAGAGAGAAGGAATCGACAATTGCTAGTGGGAGACTCCACAATCCCTCTTTTTCCCTTTTTACTCATTTCCAAACACAATTCCAACCCCACATTTCAATCATTTCTTTTTTATTTTTTTATTTTTTTAAGACTTTTTTTTACTTAAATTATTTTTAATAAATTTCAACTTTTATTTTCAAGTTTGATAGATTTTGATTTTATCAATTTAATATTTAATTTCAAACCCATGTAAGTTGATATAGTCAATTTGTTCCGTAAATATTATATTAGATAATAATTAATTTTTTTAATATATAAAAAGAAAAAAAATTAATATATAGAAATTAAATAGATATTCGGGACTAAACTTATAATTTATTTACTTACTAATTTTAAATATAATAAAAAAAATATTAATATAGACTTTCGTTCAAATCTCAAAACCTCACATTTATTGTACCATGTGCACAAAAGATAAATATAGTAAAAAATAAAACAAGTTAATGATTAATTAATATTTAACTTAATCAAATTAGAATTCATATTTATATTTAAATCAATTAAAACTTTGATTTATGAGGTACGAATAAATAAGTTTCTTTTAATTGATTTAAAATTAGTTAATACCATCTATCGATAATACCATAATAAATAAAAAAGAATTGATAATTACTATCTATCTCGATGACGTGATCAGTCGAAATCATCAAATATCAAATTTATGTATAATCATTAAAGCCATACATATACATACATATATGTATATATAATAATTAATAATTAAAGTGAAAATAGTCAAAAGTTAAGGCTTGTTTTCAATTCCACATTATGAATTATTTTAAAAATAATAATTATATAATAAAATTTATTTTTTAAAAAACTCAAATTTTTAGTAAAAGCCAAAGCAGCAATCATATTAGTCAACATATATTTTTTATGAAAATTTCTCTCTCTACAAACACTTCTCTCTCTTATCTCTATCTGCATGAGAGCAAAAAAAAAAAAACCAAAAAAAAAAAAATCATGAATTTTATGAAAAAGATGATGATCAAGATGAATCCTCCTGTTGTTCATCCAAAAGCATTTCTTGGTTGCGACATTCATGGCTGCAAAAAGCTTTCTCACCTCTGCAACCAACAACAATGGCGGATTATTATTTTACTTTCAAATTAATTATATTTATTCAGTACCGTGAAAAATTCTCTATTTATAATCGTCAAATAAATGAAAAAAATAGAGAATGAAAAAAATATATATTTATTTATAATAAAATATTAAATATGATCCGTAATAAATCGTAATAAAAAATAAATATTTAGATATTTGCGTGGAATAATACGGTAATAAATCGTAATAAAAGATAAATATTTAGATATTTGTATGTAATAATGTGTAAAATATGGTACCTGTAAATATAGATATCGTTGGTGAGCTGAAGATGGATCTTGCAAGTGAAACAAAAGCTAAGAAACTCATTATTTTTCTTCTTCTGAGAATCATAATCAACTATGCTTTTGACCACAAAGTTATCAAAAATATGAGTGGTTTTTGCATTAGGCCCATGTCTTCTAACGCAAGTATACTCTTCACACACCTCCATCTCCTTCACCGTCATCAACCCAGAGCCGCCGCTTCCGCCGCCGTCCACGGCCGGAGGAGGGATTAGGACACGAAGTTTAGCACTAAAAATGAGACTCTTAGTGGGTTTGGAGTCGTTTTTGTCCTCAATTAGAGCAAGCCCAATGGGGTTTGGGCGTGAAATTTTGTGTTTGTTTCCTGGGAAAACTGGTTTCTTTGGGGAATTGGGACTTGTTTTGGGATCATAAGACAAGGGATTTTGAAGAGAGAAAAATGGTTTGGAATCAAGAACAGAGGTGGGGCTAATAAGAACAGAGGTGGGGCTGATAAGAACAGAGGTGGTTGCAAAAGCTCTGAATCTTGGGGAACCAAAGAAGGGATTTTTAAGTGGTTTTGGGAATGACGAAGAAGGAGATTGAAAGGGGGGATCCGCCATTAAAGCTTGTTTCCCAGTTACAGCTCTGGATCTGTTCCTCAGCATGGTTTATGGGAGAAAAGGTTGTGAAAATGGATGCTAAACTTCAGTGGCTTCCATGGTAGAAGAAGAAGAGGAAGAAGAAGAAGAAGATGATGAGATCAGTGGGTTCCCAAAAATGGTTCCTTTTTTCACTCTAAAAGTTGTCAAACAATTTGATAAACTTTAGTGGAAATATATTATGACTAATTCAAATTACAACAAACCTTATCCCTTTATCCCTTCTTCCCTCTTTTAACTTCTTTTTCACTTTCTCACCTGCTTTCATCTGATATTATATGTACGTATAACACATCAATTATCATTTTAAAAATCACTATTTTTCTTTATTAAAGATAAAAAGTAAGGACTACTAAAAATTTGAGGGTAAAAACGTAAATTTTAAAATGTATATACGGATCAAAATTATTTAGGGACCAACTAGAGAAGTAAATAAATTTTCGAGAAAAAAAAAAGAAGACTAAAACTAGGGGCCAACTCCACCTAGTCTTATTGTAGGCGGGCCCATGGTTTAACATATAGAACTATGTAGAAATGTGTGACATGAATATATAATGAAGCTACATAAATTAACAATAATCATAATTAATTATGCATTAATAATAAGAGCGAAAATAATGAAAGAAAGCTATTGATAAAATATCAAAAATAGTATTTTTTTTTTTTTTGTTCGTCCCCTCACTCTTATCATGGTTAAGTATCTAATTAATTAAACTATACTCCAGTAATTAAATCTCAATTTTGATATTTCTCAAATTTAATAGAATATCAAAAATATTTTCTCTTTTAATTTTAGTTTTTTTTTTTTTGCTTATCTTTTATGGTGGGGGGTTTTGTCGTGTAGTGTGTCAGTTTATTCTCATGCTTAGTTCACGTGAAGCCTTATCCTGACTCTCTCTCTCACTTTTGAATTAAATCTGTTTGGGTTGGGACATATATACAAATTTAGTTAAATTACAAAAACTACTTTTTTTAAACGTTTAGTATACTTTTGTACTATAAATAATTTAATTTTTTTTAATTTAAATTGAGATTTACAAACATTTATAAATACAAATTTAGATCGTAACTCACTACAACAATTAATAATTTAATAATCATTTATTGAAAATAAAAGAATATGGATAATTTTATGTCGGTGGATTTTTATTTTTTTATAATTTAAGTATGTTTATAAAAAAAAATTAGAGAAAAAGAGAGGTTTTATTTTATAATAATAAAAATGAAAAATATTGGAATCTTTTGTGTTTTGTTCTGACACGGCTTGTGCAAAACACAGAGCCCTAGAAATGAATGAAAGGCACGCACTTATAGGCTTGGATGACTCCTAACTCTAATATTATATTTTTGGAATGAGATACGATACACTGGTCAGAGTAGGACTAGACCTTCTTCGTAGTAGACACGTTTTAAAATTGTGAGACTAACAACTATACATAACGAGTTAAAACAAACAATATCTGCTAACAATGAATTCAAGCTACTGTTATAGGATGAGATCAAATACTTGATTGGGTTGGATAGCCTGAGTTTATGTGAAATTTCATTTCAAAACCAATCACTAAATGATATTTTTAACCGTCCGCTAGCAAATATTATCTTTTTTGAGCTTTTCCTTCCAAATTTTTCCTCAAAGTTTTAAAATGCGTCTATTAATGAAGTCCACACCCTTATAAAGAATATTTTGTTCTACTTCCCCAACCAATATGAGATCTCACAATGCTTCTATCAAGAACCGCTTAACAACTATTTGACTCTAACTGCATTTAGTTGTCTAGAAAATTTATAGGAGATTAAAGACTCGAAAACTTTTTCAAACACTTACATTATCATGAATTAGACTCGTCTACTCTAGGTTCTCTGACTTTCGCTAATGGTCCCAATAATCCACCAAATCAAGTTAAGACATCAGTAATGTGGGGGAGCAGCAGAATTTAACAAGACTACGTAATTGTGGAGAGTAGAGTAGTTTCATGTGATGAAGCAAACGACGTGCTTGCTTATGACTCACTAGAAGGTATGGTATGAATAAAGAAATACAGGATGAAGATTGCTTGCTTGTCCTCTTCTCTTTCAACTGCACCCACCACCCTTCTATTTTAATATTCCCTCAATTATTGACATTTGATGCTGATGGATTTAAAATCCCACTAAATTCCAAGAGAATTGCTCTAAATCATTACATAAATTTAAGCTAATTATTACATACCTGCCCCCCTTCAAATTGGTGTCCCTCCGGCTGCTGCTGAGATTCAAGTGCACCTCCTGAAGACATATAACAAACAAATTTCAACTCATCTATCATCAAAATTCAATTTCCATTGATAAAAAAGGGAACCCTTAATCGATCCAGGGCCAGTTTTATCCAATGAGAAAGAGAGGCCGACGACAATTGAGGCTATTTTGGCCATTGCCCATGTTCTTCAACAAAATAATTGAGGGGACCAACTTACCTTACCTTCCTAATTTCCTATTACTGATATGGCTTTGACCAAGAAAACTGCGGCTAATGCACGTCAAGTTTCTCTTGCAGAATAAACTAGAACATTATCACAATAATCTAAGAACTAAAAGCCTCTGTTAAACCAAAGAAGTTGGATAAAGAACTAATTTTACATGAAACGGGCTGCTGTTGCTGCTCTGATGTGATACTCATCCTTGTTTAAGCTTCCTATCATTTCTTGTTCTCTTTCGGAAGTCCCGCTTCTCTGTCGAGTACTGTTTCTTAGTCAACAGATTGCTCATTGCAGTTTTAACAGCTTCGGCAGCTGCCAAGAACACTTTTTCGTCGAATGTCACTCCTCCCTGCAATTTTTCAAGCAGCTTCTCTCCCCCGGGTATTGCATCATCTTCCAGTATGGATAACTCGTTCTCAGTGGAATTTGGATTGTCCTTGTTGAAACCACTGATGACCTTGACACGGGCCAGAGAGGAGTGCCCCAAATTGTGCAAACCGGAGACACCGGTTACCAACCATAGGTATCTAGTCGAGCAACTGGACGATAGGCTAGTTGGGATGAATGTCTCCTCACTTACAGAAACCACCTGAAATATCAAAATTATAGCTTGAAACAAGGAGATAAATAAACTCGGATGCTCACAAACAGAAGTTTGTAGAACATTAATCTGGAGAACCCAGTCACAATAACCATTGAGATTGCTCCAGTTGCCATGGGCCATTACCTTGACTACAGATAGAGTATGATTTGACAGGTCACAGTTTAGCAAAATTATTCCATGCAAGCTACAAAGAAAAATGATAACGTAAATTAGGTAAAAAATTCAATGGTAAGACTCCACCAAAGAAGAGAAAAGAGCATAGATGGGAAAATTGCCTTTGAATCGCCACTGCAACAAGGGCACCATCGGCAATCGTGCAGATACTTGTGACAGCTGAATGGCAGCCCTCTCTTTCTTTAGACTCAAGGAGTTCTACCTTCAGTAAGTTAGTGAGAGAAATCAAATTGTGAACCAGGAGATCAAGATCCATACCACAAAAGGGAAGGATGCGCAGTTTACTTAACTATTCTAGTTACAGAAGAGAGAGACTCGAACAATCCAAAGATATTTTACATCAATCTTAATATGGGACACAATAAACTCTTGTCTAAGTTAACAAGTATCTTGTCCTAGCTTTAGTGTTCAATAATCAGGGTAATAATTCTGAGACAACCTAGTATTATTCAATGTAGAATTCATCAGTTTCATTTTCTGAAAACTATCGAGTGAAAGTTTAGAGGTCCAAAATAAGCTCAGAACAACGATAACACCTTATCTCCAATCTCGCAAGTGGCAAGGAGAGATCCAGATAGAATATCCCATAAACGTACCTGAAAAGGCCACAAAATATGATTGTATTTCACATATTGCACCAAAAGCAAACTAGGAGTTCATATGAGACTGTCTTACAGTTGAATCGCCGCTTCCAGAGATAAGAAACCCATGTGGGCATTCCAGCTTCGAAATGAAGGCTATGCAGGATACAAAACTAGAAAAGACACATGGAATAAATATACGAATCAAAATCAAAGGAAATATCGCTTAAAAATGCCACCACTACTGACCAACCACCTTTATCTTGTCATATATTAGATTTAGATCATGGAAACTCACTCCGTATGGCCTAGACAAAAGCTTTGAATCTCATGAGCTTCATTCACAGGTTTCGTGGGAAACGTAGTAACCTTCAACAAAAGCAACACCGTTTTAAAAAACATGAATTTCTATGAGTTACTCTCATAACTAATGAGGAGAGAATGACTACCCGAATTTTAAAATCACGGTCTGCACTAACTAAAAACCGCCCATCCAGTGAGAATTCCTGCGACCATAAAGATATTAGTTGTGTAATTTACAGCATTATATGAATCAACCTCATCCAACATTAGTTCTTTTGGCTTTTGAATAGAAAAGAAAATTTCATGAGGAATATAAGTACAAAAATATCTGTTCCAAAACAAAATAGATAGGCAATCATGACAAACAAACTAAATGCATAAGCAAACCTCCGGATCCCCAAAAAATCAATTATACAAAATCCTCCCGTTATGCCCAAACATATGTATCAAAGAGAATCGAAAGCCCTGGTTCTCCACATAGAAGTCACTTGACGTTCAAATGTAAAATTTCAAAGTAACTTCAAAACAATCCTCACCCCCATTGTTGGCCATGAATCTTCATATACGGAAGCTAATTATAAATCAAGAAAGGGTGATGTTCCTTTGAAGCCACTTTGCAGAAAACGCAATAATGTGAAAAAAAAGGATGGCTAAGAGAGAATGCTTACTAAGCTAGTGATTATACTGCAATAATGTGAAAGCAATGACACTGCCTTCTTGTTGACCAGAGGTTGATTTCCATCAACCCCTCCATCAAGATCCACAACCCAGATAACCCCAAACTTGTCAGCAAAACAAACATGCATACCATTAGGGCTAATGGCAGCCGCACTCACTCGTTTTTCAGAACCCCTGTCAGGAGAATTATGAAAACTTCAGTATACACAAAGAAAACCAATCGAGAAAGCATGCAGCTGGTGTTACAATTTTTCCAGATAATCAAGAAGCTACTATACGTATTATAACCACAAAAAATAACGAAATTTGCGCAATATTTAAGCCACTGGTTTGCGTGTACCAACTCATAAAGCAAATATGCACGTGAAAACGCCTAAATACATCAATCAGCTCACAAATCCACGGCCAATGAACGTCCTCGAAATAAATCACCCAGAAAAAAAGACAGGAGAGAAAGAAGAACAAAACTTACACATTATAAATACAGCGCCAAGACTCAGTAGACCAAATCTTGACAGTCTTATCATCACCAGCAGATACAAAAAGCTGCCCATTCGAACCGTAACAAATCGTTCTAATGGAGTCTTTATGAAATGATCCCCCAGATTCATCAACCAAAGAAACCGGACAATTACCTCTGCAGTTAACTCAAAACAACCCATCAACATACGAGCAAGCAATTCAACAGGGCTACAAAGGTTAGTACAGAATGGATTTTAATTTTAAACAAAATTAGTACAAAGAGAGTGACTATAGTCGTATTGTAACATCAATCCAAGTTTATAGAAGATAAAAATTAATGGAACCGAAAAAAACTCACACGAGGTCGAATAAACGTAGGTCAGACCCAACGGCGACGGCAACAGATTTCTCGGCTGGATGAACTGCAATTAAGGCCGGAGCAATCTCAACATCTTTGTTAGTATCTCCTTCTTCTACCGGCGTTTCTTCCATTCTTCCGGTGAACTGAAACTAAGAAGATTAGGGCGTTTAGGATAAATTTTAGGGTTCTCGTGAGAAAATTGGCGGAAAATTGCTGTATTTCAAACAACAAAATCACTAAAATACCCTCGCATTATACCTCAAATTTATCCCCACGAATGCACGATCTTCCATTCTCTCTCCAAAAATCATTTATCTGATTAATTTTCATTTGAATAATTTTTTTTTTCTTCTTCTTTTTTTTTTGTATATTTTCTAATTTTTCGATGAATTATAAATTATATAAAGAAAATAACACAGATGTATTTTGTTTGGTAGGATGAATAAGAAATTGTAGTAAAATAGTGATCAACTTCATTATAGTTCAATTGTTCAAGATATAATCTTACATAATTTAACCAATATATTACAAAGTTCCAACAAGGAGACGGGAAGCTTGAGGTGGAAGGGCCAATTTCAACCCTTTCCTTGACCAATAAATAATAGTAGTGTAACAGCCCAGACTCACTACTAGCATATATTATCCTCTTTGGGTTTTCCCTTAAGACTTTAAAACGGACTGCCTTATAAACAGTGTTTCCTTCTCCTCCCCCACCAATGTAGAATATTACATGTAGAAAAGTCAGTATTTAAACACTATATTCTCAACTCCGTGCACCCAAGAACAGTCCCAGAGCATCGGCTCATAGGAGCAGCACAACACCAACTTGGCTTCTCATTCCTCAGCTTAAGAACATGCACGTCAGATAGTTTTACAAGGTCACCATCAAGGCGTTCCGGGCGAACTACGCCTCCAATTACATACAATTCACCTCTAAACCCGACCATTGCCATACCGATCCTTTGGACAAACTGAGATGCCGAAACAACAGCCTGCGCGTCTCGTTCCTCCTGCTTGAAGACAAGTCCTTGGCTCATGGTGTAGAGCGAACCTCCAACAACAGCCTTGTGGCCGGGAAGCCAGCCGTAATCCTCAACTCTCCATTTCAGTTCCAAACCGTCAAAAACTTGCACTGTGGAAACCCCCCCGTACATAATGTGCATTTTCCCTCCAATCATCAATCCAATGCAGGTTGAATCATGGGCGTGAAGTAGATCAGGTAATGGAATCCAAACATCCTTCTCAGAGTCATACATTTCTGCCTGAGAAGTTGATTTTGATATGCTGGTGAAGCCACCTGCAACTACAATTTTCCCATCCACAACACAGCAGGCAAACGTAGAACGTGGCACGAGCATTGGTGATCGCATGGACCACGTTCGAGTCACAGGGTCAAACGACCAGACCTCGTTGGTTGACAAGTTGTCATCACGGTCACCGGTCACTGGATCAACAGCATCGCCACGGCCACCGAGAACAAACAGCTTTTGAGAAGTGGAGACGGCGCCAAAATTCGAAAGGTGCCTTATTTTAGAGGGAAGTTCAGGGAGGGTCATCCAAAGGTTCTGAAGAGGGTCATAAAGCTGCCATGTATTATTTGGATCATAAGAGCACACACATAGTAAATCCTCAGATGAACCAACTTCCCGTCGAGCTCTAAACAGTTCGGTGCTACGAATAGCTGCTTTCCAAGAGCGAGAAACGAGTTCCAACTTGGGGTGGAGATAATATGGAACAAAAGCAAGACATCTTATGGAAATTGCATCAGGGAGTCCTTCAATCAAACCAGACATGATCTTTCTTTCGTATTCGTTAGTCTTTACTCAGAAGGCCAGCTTGCTGAAACATCAAGAAATATATAAACTAAGATCATAGTTAAGAACATTAGATAGTTAACACTAAATCACAACCTTCCTCTAGTTTCAAAACATTAGAGAAGGAATGAAGGAGCTTAGATTATATACGATATTGATAAGAACTGAGGGATCAGTCTGTGATTGTACAAAACTTAGAAAGAAACTAAATGGATTAGGAGCACAATCAAAGAGTACAAAACAACATTCTTTTATAAGGGTACAAAACAACATTCTTTTATAAGGGTGTATAAATCTCTCCCTAGCAGACACATTTTAAAAATCTTGAGAGGAGCCCGACAGGGAAAGCCAAAGAAAACAATATCTGCTAGTGGTGGGCTTCGACTGTTACAAATGATATTAGAGCCAGATACCAGGCGGTGTGCTCGCAAGCACGATGAGCCCCGAAGGGGGTTGACATGAGGCGGTGTGCCAGCAAGGATGTTGGACCGAAGTGGGTGGATTGTGGGGTCCCACATCGATTAGAGAAACGAACAAGTGCCAACAGGGACGATGGGCCCCGAAGGGGGTGGACATGAGGCGATGTGTCAGCAAGGACACTGGGCCCAAAAGAGGTGGATTGGGGGGTCCCACATTGATTAGAGAAGGGAACGAGTGTCAACGAGGACGATGGGCCCCGAAGGGGGTGGACATGAGGCGATGTGCCAGCAAGGACGCTGGGCCCGAAGGGGGTGGATTGGGGGGTCTCACATCGATTAGAGAAGGGAACGAGTGCCAACGAGGACGATGAACCCCGAAGAGGGGTGGATTATGAGATCCTACATCGGCTGGAGAGGAGAACGAAACATTATTTATAAGGGTGTGAAAACTTCTCTCTAGCATACGTGTTTTAAAAACCTTGAGGGGAGCCCGAAAGAGAAAGTCCAAATAGTACAATATCTGCGAGCGGTAAGCTTGGACAGTGATTCTATGTCCAGATAGTAGTCAGCCATTCATAATTGCAAGAAACAAATTTCCCAAATAGCAAAACTTAATTTGTATCTCAGAAAGAGTATCAAAGTTTATATAAATGAAAGCCGCCGTTCCCAAATCAACTCCGGGAACGTAGCCAACAAAACTATAAGCACATTTACATAGAGCACAATCCCTTTCTTGAACCTGGGTATATGTTCATCATATGACAGAGTCAATTCAGGCAAATTCCATTACATTTCAATATCAAACACAAGAACTAACGAAAGCCGCACAATCCATTCAAAGCTCAAATGAGTATTTCATACGATCAAAGGTAAACATGCATTAAAAAATGGTTCAACAGCTCTAAATTAGGTCAAGAATAGAGAAGCAGAGCAATTTCGATTTCACCTGGGAACAAATCCGAGTCCAACGAGCTCGAGCTCTTTCTGCGAGATTGATTTCTGAAATGGTGAGACTAGTTTCAGAATATCCCCCCGCCGAGAATGTGAGGCAATGGTTGTTCACTTTAGATATTTATTACGCTTAATATAATAATAATAATAATAAATTCTCCCTATTTTCTATTTACTTTTCATACATTTTCCTCTCGTTGCAGCAGCAGTTTATTTATTTATTTAATTTCTTTTTTTTTCTAAACCCTATTTAACTTACGGCTGGACCTCCACTCCTGCCCTAACGCCGTCTCCGACGGACGCTTCACTCTCAGCTATCGAACTATCATCATTCCGACGAAGTCGCTGCTGCTCCCTCCCTCTCACAGTTTCTCGCTTCTCCGAGCAAACGGAGATACTTAAGTTACTTATCTCTGTTCTTCTTTTTTTCCTGAAAAGCACAGTGATTCAGCCCCTGGCCTGTACCGTTGGTGATATCGTACCGCCGCTCATTTTCAGATTTTCAGGTTTTGATTTATTTATTATTATTCTTATTAGTTTTTTGTATTTTGTTTGTTGGGTTAACATAAAACTAAGAGTGTATGCATCAAAGATTAGGGAAAAAAACCCGTAAATAAAAAGGATAAAAACATACTGTTCTTATCCTATATAAAGAAGAGGAAGTTTAAGATGAACAAAGGAAAAAAGAAAACTCAGCTGTATTTTGATTGGCTATAAAATTTTTGAAATATTGTGTTTGAAAATATTGAGATTATTATTATTATCAGTTAAAAAAAATAGCACAAGAACAAGCAAAATAGAAAACTCATCTTGAGTTTGAATTTGATTGAATGGTGTTGAGTTTGCTTGAATATAGAAGAAATATGTTGATGCAGATGAACTTTGATTAGGCGTATGTTCGAATTTTGAATCCTGGGCTTTCTTTGTCTATTGCTTGTGATATTGCCTCATGTTTTCTTCGGAAGAACATTTGTTTAAGTCATTCACTTGTGTTGACAGTGAAGGCCATTTGCACAAAGCCCTCGTCTTCTGAATCTTAAGGATGGTGAAGAGGAGCAAAAGTAAGTGGGTTCTATTTATAATTTTGGAAGCCAACACATTTTATTTTGTTTTCTGCAGCATACGGGACACACTTGGTTTTCTTCTCTAAAATGTGTTGTTTCTTGTAGAGAGTAAAAGCAAGAGGGTATCGTTAAAGAAGAAGTACAAGATCATTAGGAAGGTGAAGGAGCATCACAAGAAGAAGGCGAAGGAAGCCAAGAAGCTAAGCTTCAAGGGGAAGAGCAAAGTTGAGAAGGACCCAGGTATTCCCAATGATTGGCCCTTCAAGGAACAGGAGCTCAAAGCTCTTGAAGCTCGTCGTGCCCGTGCTCTTGATGAGATGGAACAAAAGAAAGCTGCTCGGAAGGAGAGGGTATTAAATTTAATACTTTCTATCATGGACGTTTTTAGATTTTGTATGCATGTCTTACTTATGTGCCGGTGAATGCATGCATGCATTTTGTTACTCCATTCATATTACATCGTTGTGTGGCAATACTTGTAATTTGACTGTTTAATCTTGTTCAGGCTCAAAAGAGGAAGTTGGGATTGCTAGATGATGATCATATGGCTTCTGCAGATCAAAGTTTAGTAGAGATAAAGGATGTAGACAAATCTGCGGCGTCTGCGCGGAATCGTGGTAGGCTGTTTTCTATGAAGATTTTTGGATAAAAAATGGAGTAAACAAGTTGTGATGTATTCATGTCCATTGTCTTGCGTTGTGTTTCTGACTATAAATATGCAGATAACTCAGACAGGGTTTTCTACAAGGAATTGGTCAAAGTTATTGAGGCATCAGATGTTATTTTAGAAGTTTTGGATGCACGTGATCCCCTTGGCACCCGTTGTATTGATATGGAGAAGATGGTGATGAAAGCGGGTCCTGATAAGCATCTTGTACTACTTCTGAACAAAATTGGTAAATTTTTCCCCTTGTGTCAAAATTCTACTGACTGATGAAAATGGATATAAACATAGAAAATAGACCTCATACAACACGGTTATCGCGTACATTTTATTCAAAATTGATTTCAATGTTTTTCTTTAAAATTTCAATATTTGTTCCTAATATATGTAAATTTGCATTTCACGTTTGACTTGATGTGTCGAAAACCAGTGAAGGATGTAAGACTAAGTTTTGTGTTCAATGACTGCTTTTTGTCCTTATAAGTTAAACTTGGTGAAGTGTTTGTGCTTACTAGTTTTAACTTGCTCTTATTCATATGAACTTAGTGACAAGTTATTAGATATCCTCTTAAAGTCGTGGATGGATTAGTCGTGATGCCCAAGAAGCTGTGTATTTATCTTCATCTGTAGCAATTATAATTTTAATCTGTATTTATATATATATTTTGTATCAGATCTTGTTCCTCGAGAGGCGGTGGAGAAGTGGCTTAATTATCTGAGAGAAGAATTGCCTGCCGTTGCTTTCAAGTGTAGCACGCAAGAACAAAGGTCCAACTTGGGTTGGAAATCTTCAAAGACATCCAAAACGAAAACGAGCAATTTGTTGCAGAGAAGTGACTGTCTTGGAGCTGAAACTCTAATTAAATTGTTGAAGAACTATTCAAGAAGTTATGAGGTATTTCTACAGTTTCTGGGATCAACTTTACGCTTTCAACTTTCAAGAATTGAACATTCTGTTTTGTTTTATTTGGTGTTGTTTTTTGTGAATTTGAAAGCTTGATATGTTTGATCATCCCACTCTGATTTTGATGATTCTTTTTGGATGCATTTGCACTGATTTGTTATATATCCTTGCTCCATGGGATTAGTTTTCTAGCATAGATTTTTGTTGTTCTTAAAGTTTCTCTGATCAATTACTGGAAATTTCCTTTTCAATTTTGGTTAATCGATGTGGTCCATTGTGTATTTGAATTTGGCAGATTAAAAAATCCATTACGGTGGGTGTTATTGGCTTGCCTAATGTTGGCAAAAGCAGTCTTATCAATAGTCTGAAGAGATCCCATGTTGTCAACGTTGGTGCTACGCCAGGATTAACTAGATCGATGCAAGAGGTCCATTTGGACAAGAATGTCAAATTGTTGGATTGCCCTGGTGTTGTAATGGTAAGGTCTAAGGAAAATGAGCCATCTATAGCTTTGCGGAATTGCAAAAGAATAGAGAAGTTGGAAGATCCCGTTGCTCCTGGTAAATTGATTTGACATGCTTTTAACTTTTTTTTTTGGTCCTCGAGTTTTGTATTCCTAAGCTTATTTACTACTTTTGGGTATCTTAGTTAAGGAGATCTTGAAGCTTTGCCCATCCAAAACCTTGGTAACTCTGTATAAGCTTTCAAGCTTCGAAACGGTCGACGATTTTCTGCAGAAGGTAGCTGTTATTCGAGGCAAACTTAAGAAGGGGGGAATTGTGGATGTTGAAGCTGCTGCTAGAATTGTTCTACATGACTGGAACGAAGGTATTTCTGTTTTAAGAAAAAAAAAAGTCTTAAACTTTCTATTGATAAATGAAAAGTGCAAAACTAGTTGCCTGCTTGTATTATTGAATGGAAGTCATCAAACAAAACAAAAGAAAATGTCCCGTTTCTCTCTGTGATAAGAAATTAGCTTTGTTGCTTAGTTTAGGACAAGAAAATGGGTGCTTCCATACAAAGCATAAATAAGTTTTCCCGATGCTGGGCTCTTAGTATGCTCTGCTTGCTTGATGTCATAGGCAAAATTCCATATTACACAATGCCCCCAGTTAGGAGTCAGGTAGAACCTTCAGAGGCAAGGATCGTCACAGAGCTTGGGAAAGAGTTCAACATTGACGAGGTTTATGGTGGCGAATCTTCATTCATTGGAAGCCTCAAATCCGTCGATGATTTCAGTTCTGTTGAAGTTCCCCCAAGTTGTCCACTGAATTTTGATGAAAATATTATGCAAGAGCCAAAGGTTCGAGATTTGCATCTTGTTCAAAGATCTGTCTTCTTATAGCCTGATGATTTCTGTTATTTACATGTGGGGTTTAGGATTAGGACTTTATATGTTATCATTTTGCAATGTAGAATGGAAATGATCAACCATCTACACAAGACGACGAAGTCCTGGAGAATGCATCGGACAATAGCGACGACGAGTCAATGGAGCAGGCAGAAGACGATGACGAGGGCAAAGCGAAGGGACAAGATGCAACTAGCAGGCAAAACGAGAAGCTGTATTCAGCAGAAGGTATTCTGAATACAAAAATGAGGAGAGCAGAGAAAAAGAGGAGAAAAAAAGCAAGCAATAATAGTAAATCATCAATGTCTACAGATGCTATGGAAGATGATGATTATGACTTTAAAGTGGATTTCAAAAAGAATTGATCAATCTCCTAACAGAAAAACAGCAATCATTGGTTGCCATGGAAATCAAAGCTATGAACACGGGTGTGAATTCATAGTTTTGTGTTGTGATCTTGATTTGAAATTCAGTTTTTCATAGAATTTTCGCCATCTTAGATTTATGTAAGGAATTTTTGGCCTTTTATTCTTCACCTGTACAAGAACTAGAACCTTGGAATCAAATTATAGAATCTCATTTTTGGCTTTGCCTGGCTCTTCCCTTCCTATTTCTTGTGTTGCTATTACGAATCTTATTTTGGCCTTTCAGTAAAAGGCATGAACAGCCAAATATTATCAGAAACTTGGTGAGGACAAACGTGGAGAGTTGTGCAGATGCCACAAGTTATGAATATCATGCTTCCAATCATGTGAAGCGATGGAAATGAGCATTTTAGCTTAGAATCACTGAAATTAATATGAAGTTGAGCTACCTGTCTCCTCCATCCAAATCTCATTACCAAGCTTCAAGTTCCTCCATTAATGGACACGTAAACAGGACACTAGTCCTCATGCATGAGGCCACAACACCCTTCTTATAATCCCCAAACCCCCTTCACTTTCCTTCACTTCTCTGCAACAATGGCTTCCAAAATCTACCTCCTCCTTCTACTGCTCTTTGTCACCGTCGGCTGCCTCGCTTTCAAAGACCCGGAGCTGGAGCAATGTAAGCACCAGTGCAGGGTCCAGCAGAAGTTCGGCGAGAAGCAGAAGCGCGATTGCGAGAAAATGTGCGATGAGTACCATAAGATGAAGAAGGAAAGGGAGAGAGAAGAAGGAAGGAATTACGAAAGCGAAGAAGAAAGAGAAGAAAGAGAAGAAGAGTATGGGGAGAATAATCCGTATGTGTTCGATGATGAGCATTTCGAAGAGAGGGTTGAAACAGGGGAGGGTAGAATTAGGGTTCTTCAGAGATTCACTCAGCGATCGGAGCTTCTTCGTGGGATCGAGAATTATAGGGTTTCGTTGGTGGAGGCCAATCCTTCCACGTTCGTGATTCCTTCCCATTTCGATGCTGAAATCATTCTGTTCGTCGCTGAGGGTACGCCAGTTTCTTATTTCCTTGACTCACTACACTTTTTCATTTCTTGAACTTTTGAACTTTTGAACTTTTTTTTTATGAATTTTGTGTTGGTTGGTTGCAGGACGAGGTACGGTCACAGTGATCAAGGAAAAGAGACAAAGCTTTGATGTGAAATGTGGAGATGTTTTCATAGTTCCATCTGGAGCTCCCTTTTACTTCATAAACAAGGACGAACATCAGAAGCTCAAGATTGTTAAGCTTCTTCAATCCACCTCTGTTCCTGGAAGTTTTGAGGTAACCCCCGAAGTCCTTTCTTTTTTCAAGTCGTTTCATAAAAGAAGATAGATATCTTGATAGTTGAACCCAAAATGAGCCAGGTGGGTTGATATGGAATCTAGTGAAGGGAAAGTTTTGGAACGGATTATCTTAATGATCAAGACTAAGAGTAAAAGAAACTCGTGGTTCGATCCATACCACCCTAGCATGCAAGTTATAAATACAAGAATTTGCAAGCTAAAAGCTTAGCTTTCAACCTAGCTAAAATAGATCTAAATCATTTATTTCGTATCATGGGTCTTTTTGTTTTGTTGAATTCGTCTGAGAATGAATATTTGGAGCAGATTTTCCAGCCAGGTGGTGAAAACCCAGAATCATTCTACACAGCTTTCAGCTGGGACTTGCTTGAAGCAGCCTTCAAGGTTATCAACTGCCTAAACAGTGTGTTAGGTTTATATATATATATATATACTTGTATTCCTTCTAACTTTCTTGGCTGCCAAACAGATTCCAAAAGATAAGTTGAAGAGATTTTTCGAGCAACAAAAAGAAGGGACCATAATCAAGGCTTCTAGAGAACAGATCCGATCTCTTAGCCAACCTGAAGAGTTCATCCCAAGGATTTGGCCCTTCTCAGAAGGTGAAACTGAGCGTCCATTCAATCTGCTCAAGCAACATCCATGGCAGTCAAATAAGTTCGGTCGTCTCTTTGAAGCCGAACCTGGTGAGTTCCGCCAGCTTCGAGACCTCAATATCGCGGTCGCCTTTGCCAACATGACCAAAGTATGATTTACTTCTACTTCTTAGTGTGATTCATTTGTCAGCTGCAGGTTGCTTGCTTATTTTTGCTCTGTGTTTTTCCATTGAAGGGTTCAATGATGACTCCTCACTATTACTCCAAAGCCACGAAGATAGCCGTGGTGGTGGACGGCGAAGGGGGGTTCCAAATGGCGTGTCCGCACCTTTCATCATCCTCCGGGAGAGGTGGCCGGTGGTCGGAGCGAGAGCATAAGCGGACGGGCGAGGGGACTTACCAGAAGATTAGAGGGCGGCTGAGACGTGGGGTGGTGTTCATAATTCCGGCAGGTCATCCTTTTTCAGTCTTTGCCTCCCCAAACCACAATCTTCAGATTGTTTGCTTTGAAGTCAATGCCTATGGCAACACCAAGTATCTTCTAGCAGGTATAAATCAATCTGATTAACAAGCTTTGAACTATATTGAAAACCTAGATGTTTACACTCTAATAGGGTCTTCAGAAAGGTTGATTTTCGTCCCTGGTGGGTCTTGCTCAGTCGAGCTCCCGGTGTGCAAGGAAACCTTTTGTGACAACTGAATTTGAATCCAAAATCATAGACGATTGTTCTATTTTTCTGAACATAAATTTTTTGACATTTGAGCTGATATCATATCAAGGTCTATCCAATTCAATATCGATCTTATACTTTCTTTAACCATAACTCAAAAACACACTTTCTTTAACCATAGCTCAAAAACACGACGAACTTCTTTTGAAGTTTCTGCTCAGCTAACATCTCACCAAGCCACATCCATTGCTAAAATCTTGAGCTGTCTATTTAAAAAATTGCAGGGAAAGATAACATAGTGAACAAGATGGAGAGCGTAGCAAGAGAGTTGGGATTCAACACACCAGGAAGAGAAGTTGAAAGAATGTTCAGACAGCAAGAAGAGGAGTTCTTCCTCCCAGGACCAAACCAACAAGAACATGAATGGACTGATGCCTGAAACTCAAGTACTGAAGAAAGAACGAAATGTAAAAATGGTGTATATATGCGGAACACTTGGCTAGTTATAGCTAAGCTGTAGCGACTCAAGCTACTCCTTCCCTTGTACAGGCTTATCATAAATAAAATGAGCTTTCTTCTGCTATGGGCTGTAAGTTTACATACTTGTGCCGGCATTGACTGAACCAGGAACTTAACTTTCCTAAGGGAATGGTCTCTTACCAAAGCTATTTCAAAGGCTACCACGTAGTGGAAGGGTAGATATTTGGATGGATGGATTCACTCCACAACGTGTGGGACTGCAAATTTAGGACTATAACACACCCATCTGTTCAGTTTCTGGAAGCTGACAAGACCAAGGATTTAGCTCAGTTTCCATCAGGGTAGAGAGGGAAAGAGTCACAGGAAGACAGAATCGGCCTTGGCTTCTAAGAAATGGGTTGGTTTGTATTGATGTACTTAAAATATGAATTTGTTCTATATGTTAATCTAGCTCCCCTTGTTTTGTAGGGCACCTTGGATCTTTGTTGATTGATTCCATCGACTACAGTTTGGTACCATGCGGGAGCAACAAACACCATCCCATCCCAAGAAAAGAGAAAAGAAAAGGTAAAACATTGTAAATGAAATGACGAGTGGATCGGACTGAATCACTGAACCAAATCGAGGACTTCCCTCGTTTGGCTCTTTATTACTCCATATGCTTAAGCAGGCAAACACAGACATAAAAACAAAGCCCCATTGATTATTTTTTTGCAGTGTTTAGGCAGAGAGTGAGGTCAATACCCACAAAACCACATGGCCTTTTCTTTCCCAATTGGCTTCTCTGCCCTGGTTTCGTTGTTTTGACTCATAATTAGTCGTCCCCACAATCCCGCTCATCTTCTGACATCCCTTGTTTCTCAAGTTAAACCCCACTGATACTGAAGACTGATATCTACCTCTTGATATGGTTAAATTTAGCTACCCACCACCACCACGAAGCTGCTTAGAGGTGGTGGGCAGGAAAAGAGCATTAGAGGGTCGGGAGGAGGGCATGGCATTGATGATGATTGCCATTGGTGTAGTTTTGAAGCGTGCGTTAACAGTGTCAGACTGGTATCGCAGCAGCTGCTGCAGCTCATTTCCATGTATACATATTGCTGTGTCTTCTGCTGTGTTAAATGAGCTTTGGCTGAAGCAAACTTAGAGTAGTGAAGTGAAAAAGAAAAAATGATTTTACATCATGGGATTCATCAAAAAGAAAAGTAGAGTAAAGAAGAAGATGGTGATTTGATGGATAGATGCTTTGGGGAATTGAACTTCTTCTTCTTCTTCTTCATTTATCTGTTTGAGTCTCAGAGCTTTAGCAGCCCATTCCCTTTCTTTCTTTGCTTCATAAAAGTGGCAACCAACCCTTACCCCACCTCCATTTTTTGCCTTTACTTTCTCTCTCTTCCCTTTCCCAAAGTTTGTCTTTATTTCATTCAAATCCCCTAAAATCTCGTGTTTATGTCTCTCGATGTTTATATAGAAAAAGTCTAATTTTTTAACGACCCATATTTAGAATTCGATATGTAATTTACTTGTTATTTTCATACAACAACACGAGGTCTTTTAACATTTTGTCTACTTTAAAAATAAAAAATAAAAGATCACTACTTTTTATTTCTTATAATTTTAATTTTTTTTAGAAGAATAAAATGATATTTCATCCATATAGCAAGTAATTGATTGCAAATTTTTCAAAAATTTAAAATTATAAACGAGCCCATATTATTAAATAGGGTACTTTCTGGATTGGTATCTGTCGCTGACGTGGAAATAATTAAAATAATAATAATAATATTTCTAAAAAAGAGTATCAGAAATCTTGGAGTAATCAGAACTTTACTGAACCAACTCCTCCAATGGGACCTCGCCACGTAATTATATTCCGTTGAAAATAGAGGAAGGTAAAAGTATTTTATTAATTATTATTATTTTCCTGGACGGTGTTTGGACGTTGGATTTTATTAAACGGTCAACGGACCATGAAAAAATATAATTAAGAATATATATCTTCTTTTACCCTTTGCATTGAGTCAGTATTTCATATGTTTATTTTGTTGAACATATGAGTTTGAATCTTAGTGATGAACAAATTTGCAGTGTGTAGGTACCACCTGCACAGTGATGAGTGAAAAAGATGAAGCATTGATATCATAAAGTGGTAAAGAAAATGGTGGCATGCTTAGAGAATGAGAGAGAGAGAGAGAGAGAGAGAGAGAGAGGATAATGGAGCTTGTTCTTGATCTTGCAGATACTCAGAGGGGTGCCATTGCTGTGTAAAAGAAG
The DNA here is from genome assembly GCA_033971965.1 of Cucurbita ficifolia. NCBI lineage: Eukaryota > Viridiplantae > Streptophyta > Magnoliopsida > Cucurbitales > Cucurbitaceae > Cucurbita > Cucurbita ficifolia. Next base: position 9,890,830 of record CM066978.1, read on the forward strand.
CAACTTATTCCCTTTCTTTTGCCATTTCTGCAGCACAGAGACAGAGAGAGAGCCTGCAAAAGTGGGGGAATAAGGCCAACCAAACATATCTAAACCTTAACTTGTTCTTCAAACAACACAACTTTTGCTGCAGTGGGTTTCAGATTAAATGCTTTGTTCTTCTTCTTCTATCAGATTTTGAATTGGGTAGGGTAGTTTGACTACACCATTTACCCAGAATAGAAGCTCACCGCTAGCAAATACTGTACTCTTTAGGCTTTCTCTCAAGGTTTTTAAAACGCGTCTGATAGGGGTGAGCTTGGGCCGTTACAAATGGTATCAGAGCTAGACACCGGGCGATGTGCCAGTGAGAGGCTGAGCCCCTGAAGAGGGTGGGCACGAGGCAGTGTGCCAGCAAGAACGCTGGGTGCCAACGAGGAGCCTGAGCCATGAAGGAGGTGGACACGAGGGGATGTGCCAGCGAGGATGCTTGACCCCGAAGGCGGGTGGATTGGGGGGTCTCACATCGATTGGAGAAGGGAACGAGTGCCAGTGAGGACGATGAGCACTGAAGGGGGTGGATTGTGAGATCCCACATCGGTTGAGGAGGTGAACGAAACATTCTTTATAAGGGTATGGAAACTTCTCCCTAGCAGATACGTTTTAAAAAACTTGAGGGGAAGCCTGAAAGGGAAAACTCAAAGAGGACAATATCTGCTAGCGGTAGACTTGGGCCGTTACAATAGATATCAAACTTGATCAATAATGAGAACATATTACGACGTGCATTTCGAGTATGGAAGATAACGGGAATACCTTGAGAGAGTGAGTTTTAGTTGGATTCATGAGGAAGTCGAGTACGAAGGTCGAAAGCTGAAGGAGTCCGACCTGGTAATGGCCATGGAAGTATGATTATTATAAGGTAAGCTTGAAAGATATAGATATACTTAGGATTTGGCTAATTAATTACCTTCTAGAGTATGAGATTAGTTCATACGTTGTTGGTTGGCTTGGTGAAGCAGGCTGTGGAAAGAATATCCCTCAGTTCATTTCAGGGTGTCCGTACATACAAGGCAACAGCTCTTCTACTTCGATTCGGGAACTCGAGTAGCTCATACTTTTCTTGATGCGGCTATGGTTTATAGATTCGACCTCGGCTAAGAATATGCAGTACACGGGTCTATGATCTGAGAATCTTGATTCTCCACGTACATACGACAGTTGGTGAAGCCCTCTTCCGTACCATAGTATGCGATCACACCTTCACGTATAATCGAGGTTAAAACCAACATTTTCAAAGAGGGTACATGTCGTATCGTTTTGTATGTAAACACAATTTCATACCAAGCAGGAGTTCTTCTCTTCTCCTTCGGGTGCCTCGTATCTCCGGCATATCGGTCTGAATTATTTGAGTACTTGTATGTGGGAGGAAAGTAGATCTTTCCTTCATTCCATCTTTCAAAGACATGGCCCCGTCTTTGCTCGAGTCGTAACTGAAAGAACAGGATATTACAATCTTAGATCAAGTGAGAACATGGCTCGAGTCGTACCTGAAAGAACAGGATGTTTTTGCTCTTAAAGAAGATTTGTAGCATCATGCCTGATCGTTCTCTAACAACGCCTTCCAATTTTGCATCTCCACGAGAGCCTTTGCCGATCGATACGACAATGCAATCCGATAATTCAAGTCCCCGAGCCAAATAATTCGACTGGGACAGGGCAATCACAATGACGAACTTTTAGATAAGGTTAATAACATTCAACCAACAACCAAAGTTCATACGTTTTACAAAACGTTTGTTCAATGATCAGTGTTCTTACTCGTGCTCTAAAATTGTCTGAGGAGAGTTCTCGTCTCCCATACCGTGGACTCGAGGAAACCGTGTTTTTCTGAGAATCTCCATGACGTCGGAGTTTCTCCGAAGTTCGTCACCCTCCTTTTGACCCGAGGTCAGATGAGTACAGATGAAGCAGAAACTTGTTTGGTGTAAAGACATACTAATTGAAATGGATCCCTGCATATCCATAAAGAAATTTGGATTCAATATTATGGCTCCTCAAGTTTGATGCATAAACTAAACAAATTTATTACCTTATTTCCAAGATAACCCATTAATCCTCGACCGACGCAGGATACTTTCATGTTTCGAATGTCATCACGGAGATCGTTCCGCACCCATACGGTCAAAAATACGCCAACCATTTGTTTGCTAGCAACTAAACAGTACCTCGAGTGACCGGAATGCCTAATATCTCGATCCTCCATGGGAAGAAAACCATTATAAGAGAAAGGTGAATAATGTGAGGCAACGGGCGAATCTCCATTCTCATCATCTGAGGATCCCCATCGGTAACTGGGATCATGATCACACGGTTGATGTCCAAGCATAACCCGATCACAGACACTGAACCGTCGATCGAGTCGTGGTTGTGGCACAGACATGTCATTGTCCATTCTCATGCTACGGCTCAGTGATTGAAACGATCTTCGATGGAAAAACGACGAACCCTTCTGCCTCGTTGCTCCTTCGAAATCAGCTTCTAATTCCACAACTGGGTCGGGGATAGGAGAAGGCGTGCGACAACTCCCACTCGTGCCAGGAAGACTATTCAGAGTCTTCCTAATCAAAGCTAACCATTTCTTGGCTGGACCATTGTCTTCTGTGCCCAACACATTACCAGCATTCAAAGGAACAATTTCTTGAAACCTACAAAAGTTAGCAACGTTAAGCTTCTCCTCGACTATCTCCAAACGTTCGAATAAAACGGCAACACAAAGAGATTGCATATCGATCTCGGTATATACCCAAGAACATAGATATCCGCTGGAGGCGACGTATGAAGCCAGTCTTCGAGATTCAAACAATTAGGAGGAGACTTACCAGCCACATTCCAAGTAGAAACAAAAACCCTGTCCACACAAAACAGATAAGCAAACAAAGAACAAATCCAACAAACAGCAACAAAAACAGACCCTACCTGTAATTTTGCACATCAGTAACTTGTGTAGCGTTAAGGTCGATCTTGCCTCTTCGGGTTCGATCTGGATACCGTTTGTTGGATCGGTCTGTGAACGAATTCAGGAGCAGACAACGAGGAACGATTAAAACATATTATTTGTCCATTTTTTTGGAGTTTTTAAGGCTGTTGTGGTCCAAAAGAGAACAATTGAGAGATATCTGAAATTGAACCAACCTGTTTTGCTTTTCTTGACAGTGCACGTCTCCCTGTTCCTCCACTCTTGATCACCACCTGAAAAAGACACACCAACAACAAAAGAATGCTAAAGCTATGCTTTTACTTCCCAGTTCATCATCATCAAACGCACGCATTCAAATCCATCAAGAACGAAAAAGAACTCGATTTTTCGGCATTTTTCGGCCTTAGAACAAGCTACAAGACATGAGAAAACCAATTGACATATTCAAAGCATTAAGAAATTATACCAAACACAAAGATTAATCACCTCTATAAGCGATTTCATCTGATACAAAATCCTCAGCCTTGTTCTTCATATTGAACCACTTCTTAACCAGTGTTTTAGGCCATGAAAACTTCATTAAGAACAGTAAGAACAGGAGCATATCAGAAAATTTTAGAGAATACACACAAAAGCAACAAACAAAGCGTTTATCTAACCTTGTTTTTCTTCGAATTCTCATCTCTCATTGTTCTACAAAGTTCATATAACCCCCAGATTCACAGCAATAAGTAGAAACCCACCACAAATTTCAATAATGCTCAAACGATTTCAGTTTTCAGTGATGAAAAACACAAGCCCTTGTTCTATAATGATGAAGTGAAAAGAAATGAAAGCATAAAATCAAATGGGCAATCCTCTGTTCTATCAAGGGAGCAAGAGAGAGAGAAGAAAAGGGATGAACAAGGAAAATCTCTGTTTCTTGGCATTATGATTTTCCCAGCTACCAAACAGGAAAACATAACCCAAAACCACCCACAAAGGGAATCGCCCAAGTGGGTCTTCTAATTTCACCAATGCTCAAACAAGTAATGGGAAAAACAGAGTCAAAAGAGCTTAGAAACGAGATACGAAATGGAAACCCAATGGGGCAGCGATCAAAGGGTAGGAGTGAACCCTTATGGGTTTCGAATTTGAACGCTTTAAAAGCTTTTGTGCTCAAAACTTAAGGAGAAACCCAATTTTGGGAGTTGGGGAAGTTCTGTGGATCTATAGGGTACCCGTCCGAGCCAGCATTGCCCGAACCCATCTGACTGCTTGTCTCATGAACCCATGTTTTGCCTCTTTCTCTCTCTTTCTCTCTCTGAAAAGCTGCCCGCGGTCAGCATCTGGGGTTAGTGTAGAAGCATGCACATTCTCTGCCCCAAAAGACTGAGTATTGTAAATCCACCATTCAACAAAACCAACGGAGTTGTGGAAAAGAGCAATTGAAAAAGAATGGCAAAGAAAAAGCGTTTGCTGCGTTTGCTTCCTTTTGAACATCTGGCCTTCCTCTTGTTTTAAAATTTTGTACACTCAACCTATTCCCTAAAGCTTCAATCTTTTCAAATAAGTATCGATAAAAATTCAAACTTTTTATCTTTTAGTACGAGTATAACAAATGTCGAGATTCAAGATCAAATTTTAAACGACAATAAAGAATGAAAAGGAATACGAGCTTTTACATGAATTGATATAAGATTCATATTCATATCTTATAACCTAGCTGGCACTGATGGCCCATCAAGATCAAAGCTAGAAAATTTCTAGTGAAGAAACGCTATAAATGGATGAATTCACCCCTACTTTCTTATAAGCCTCCAACACAATATTATGTCGTGAAGAATATAATCCACTCTCGAGCACGTTGACTCAAATCTAGGACTTGTGTCCAATTAGACCAATGCATTGCATCCTAATTTAAGGGTCAACATTGACTATAAACAAGTTGGTGACCCAATGACAGTGGAGTCGCGATTGAAGCCTCAGTGAATAGCGGCCATAACTATAATGGTTCTAAGGTACTGAAATTCTTTGTTAGGTAAGTTCCAACCCGCACAAAAGGGGTAACGATCTTAAAAAAAACCCCATATGGGTAAAAGTGAAATATGTTCTCGATAAATATAGATGTAGGATCTTGTTTAGGGCACTAATTAGGGTTCCCTACCCTAAACCCCATGAACACCCTTTTTCACTCTCCACCACAAAATACTTGCTTCAAGGATTATTCACATTAAAAAATACCCAATTTCATTAGGGTTTGTAAAATAAGGTTAATTTAAAGCTTAATTTTAATTGACTAATCCAAGAACACACATGCTACATGTGGGAGACTGTGTGTTGGTCCCTAACCTTAACCCTAGCCCTCATATTTGAAGGCTCTTTGGTAATCAATTAGTAGCCTTAATTAATTGCCTTTTTTAGTAGTATAATTAACACTAAACAAATGGAAAAGATTAAACAAATGGGGTTGGCAGCAAGAAATTGGCCCTTCAAAATTAAAAACCCTAATTTTATTGTTTATCCCCTAAGTGGGGGAATCAGCCAACAAACTGATTCTTATATACTCTTTTTGAAGGTTCCACTATCATTTTATAGCCCATTCTCTCCCAAATTATGGGCTGTCAAAGTCAACATGTTAATATTAGGGTTAAAAATGCATCCGGATATAGCTACTGTTAGACCCTGTATCGGTTGGAGATGGGATCAAAGCATTATGTATAAGGGTGTGAAAATCTCTCCCTAGTAGACGTGTTTTAAAATCTTGCGAGGAAGCCTGGAAGAGAAAGCCCAAAGAAACAGTATCCGGTAGTGGTGGGTTTTGTCTATTACAAATGGTATCAAAGCCAGACATCAGACGGTGTGTAAGCGAGGACACTGGGCCCTGAAGGAGGTTGATTGTGAGATCCCACATCGATTGGAAATGGAACAAATTATTTTTTATAAGGATAGTCAAACTAGAACGGAGTTTGTTAGCTTTAAGGAAATAGTCAAGCATATCATGCATTCACAAGGGAGATATTCCTTTCGCTTGAGTCTCTTTGCATCCATGGCTGAATGGTTATAGCGTCCGACCTATATCGACTTAATAAAGGGGAAAATTCATTCTCTCATCAAATAAACGAACATAATGAAGTCGGGATCAAGCTTTTTTGTACAGGGGCCTTGTACAATAAATCCCTTATGGTCAGTCGTCCATCATCGTAAAATAGCCTCTCGAAGCTTTCGGAATCCTATAATACTTTATTTTTTATTTTTTATTTTGTACTCGTAACTTTCACGAACTCAAATGGGTGAATTGAGAAGGACTCATTTTGGAAGGCAAATGTCCAAATCAATATGTCATATTGGCTTACGCAATATTCAGAGAGTACCTCTTTCTTTTTTTCTTTTATTTATTTATTTATTATTATTACAATTATTAAAAGAAAATTGTACAAAAATGCATAAAAAGTACACACAACTCTACTTTATTTATTATTTCATCCCCACAAATATCTCCTCTAATTAAATAACACTCGATATTAAGTAACATATTCACGTATCAAATCCATTAAGCATGATGTGATTGCGAGATAGAATTCAAGTATTTTCTCGATTGAATTTAGTCATTTTTTTCTGTTGAATTTAGTTTTGAAAAATCTTCATATTTTATAATTAAAGAGAAAATTACAGAAACACTATCTCTATTAATACGATGTTTTATGGAAAATTTAAAATAAAAAGAACATCTTTTTAATTCGGTCGTGTCAATAATTAATTAATAAATTAAATTTGAGGGAGGAGAGAAAAAAGTGCGTGTATGGATGGCAATTGAATGTCATAAAAGGAGCATCACCACACATGTCCCCTATCAAATCAAAACAGGTGTTGTCCTTATTCTTCTTCATTTATTGTCCAAAACCATTCCTTCTTCATAATATTTTTAACTCATTCATTTATCTATTTAAATTCACCTTCCTTTCTTTTTATACTATTTTATGCCCGTGCAACATCGACCATTCGATCAACTTAGTTTAATTTTTGTAGTGTATTAACTAAGACGTTTGACTTCAAACAGGTGAATTATAAGATCCCACATCCATTAGAGAGAGAAATACACATTCTTTACGAGGGTGTGAAAGCTTTTCCCTAACAACCTAAGTTTAAGGGAAAGTCTAACAAGTACAATATCTATTAGGAGTGGGCTTGAACGGTTAGATTCATTATTTAATAAAAGCGGTTTGGATTAAAAAAATTGACGACGAGATGATCTAGAAGAACGTAGAAGTATATATGATTTAAAATTGAAAAAATTAAGTTGCATTTAATGAGTTTGTCTTTATTTAGAAGCTTATGATTTGGTCACATTTTGATTTGTTTTTGTTGTTGTTGATGTGCATAAATGCAAGGTTGATTATATATATATATATATATATATATGTGTGTGTGTGTGTGTGTGGCCCTATTTCTTCCAACAATTCCACAAATTTATGAGAAACCTAAATTTGTTGTGGGCCAAATGGGCTATATATATTTGTTGTGGGCCAAATGGGGCTATATATTTGTTGTGGGCCAAATGGGCTATATATATTTGTTGTGGGCCAAATGGGCTATATATTTGTTGTGGGCCAAATGGGCTATGTCAAAGGCTAGTTGGATCAGGCCCAATATGAAAAGAAGCCCAATCATTTCACTTATGCTTACCCATGATTATATGCTACTATCTTAATTATTAAAGTAGATGATTTTTTACTTAATTAATTATCTTAATCAACATAACTCAATTGGATCAATCTTCATCAAAAACCCTAAGCCACTGAACCTATCGGGGAAAAGAAGGGATTCATTATCCTTTTCCAGACTTTCACAAGCCCTGGCTTCCAGTCAAAGCTCAATTGCCTGCCTCGGCCTCCTGATTTCTACACGGTATGACTATCTCTTCCTTCTAATCTTTGATTCTAGAATGAATCTTGTAGTTTATACGAATTTCGAATTGGACGAAACATTTTCTCTTTCGCGGTTTATGCGTTTCGGCAAATTTCGATTTGTTGAAGGAAGCAACTCAGTGAGTTGTGTGTACTGTCTGATATGAAGTTGACTTGAAACGTGGCCCTTCAATTATTTTGCTTATTGTGATTGTGGGTGGGGGGAGGGGAGGGGGGCTCTTTTTCAATATTTCGATTATGGTTGATTGATTTGAACCACGAAGATCTTTGTTGGATGATTTGCTTCAGATTCGTCTTGCTTTGACATGAAAAGAGCAATGCCATGGAGTGATGAAGAGGACAATTCGTCATCTAAAGAGTCGTCTTTATCACAGTCGGATTCAGACGGTGATGAAGATAGTGGCGAGACAAAAGCGATCTTTCGAGTTAAAGCTGGCCGGTCCTCTAAAGAAAAAGGCACTGAAGGTTATAATTGCTTTGCTGGGAATATTTCTAGTACTCCTGAATATGAAATTTTAACCCAACGCTTCATGGAATCCGTTTAATTGTTTTTCTCTCTGTTTTGCATTTTTAGTGAATAAACTAATTCGTATTGTGTCAGAAAGAAATGAAATAAAGTCTTACTGCTAGATATTCTCCCCTACATGCTACATTCTGTTTGAACTGCATAATTTGTTCTGAGTATGTTGCTTTCAGTTGTTGGGCTTAATATATATATAGGATGAACATAATTGGTTTATGCCTTACAGTTATGAGTATGTTATGTTTTCCTGAGTTCATTTAGGTTGAATTACTAAGGTTAAGCTAGCTCACTTAAACGAAGATGCAAATGCATAACATGGTTTGGTTCATCAAGAGTTATCTTGATTTATCTGGAAGACTTGGACGTGAACGAAAGAAAACGACTCATGGATTATGTAGTTCAGTTCTAATAAATTGGGAAAATATGCTCTGTAATATTTGCAACATCTCTCTCTCTATAAGTCATTAGCTTCATCATTTCTTAGTGGTTGTGTATGTGTTGCTTCATGTTTGCAGTCAAATCTGGGAAGCGGAAGAGCATTGCTGTGGACTTTGATACATTGAAACGCCACGGCTACAAAGGTGGTCCATCGGTCTTGAAAGTTCCACCTCCAAAAGAGAATGAGAAGCAAGATTGGTCGTGGTCTACTGGCAGGGAGACTCGGGAAAACAGAGAGACTGAAGAATCATATGAAGAGAGACAGAAAACAAGAGCTGCATTAGAAAATGGAGAGCAGCTGCTAACCGCGCTAACTCAGAAGGAGAAGAAGAACATTTCCTTCTCCCAGAAGGAAAAGAGGAAAAGAGAGCTTGGTCAAGCAAGCAGGGGGAAAAATTATGTCGAGGAAGAAAAGAGAACGTTGAGGGAGAGTGGAATCTACTCTGGTTTTGATACTTGACCTTCCATTGCAACTGAATTGTTAACAATCCATTGCATGTCAAAGCTCTGTTACAAGACTACATTTGCAGTGGACTATATTATTTACCCAGGAAAGGCAGCTGACACGAACCCAGCCCGATGCACTGCAAAATATCAACAATCCTCATTTCTTTCGGGTTCAGTCCCCATATGTAAAATGTAACTATGGTCTTCACGCTTTTATGTTACATATGAAACTGGGGCATAGCTGATTGATTTTGTACCATTTTTACTGATCATTCAGTTGTATCAAGTTTAACGTTTTCGTGATCATATATAAAAGAGCTTCAGTAACAAAGAGTTGTATATGATGGTGAAATAAGCTGTTTATCACCAAGCGTATGAAGATGATTGCTCGATGATGTTACAGGAAGATAGGGATAGGATGAAATGTTGCCTTTAATTTGCATTAAGAATCCCAATGGTTTGGCTCTTTTTCAGGTGCCCCACCTTTGAATCAATCCAATAGTCTACTTCATTTCAACTGGATTTTACCAGAATTAATCCACACTTTTTCAGGTGTCAAGCTGGTTCAATTTTCACTCATATCTGTCCTCTAACTTCAACAAAAATAGTATAAAAATCTTCATAAACTCATTAATTGAATTTGAGGTGCAATTTGATGTATGGTAAAAATTAATACAAGTTAAAGAGTCGTTAAGAACGGGTAGTTAAGTAATGTGCTTCCAGAAAATACAATCCTTACATTCATCAGCCAAGCCTTACCCTCAAATTCGATGAAAGATAAGTTAGTTGCCATATACGAGTCCAAGACACATCCTCAGAGATTCAGCTCACCTTGAGATGTTACTTCAGAGAATGGTTTTCTTATCTCTTTGAAAGGGTCCTGTAAATAGCTCTGATTGTATTTGGAGTGGTTCGGCAGCAACCTCCGACCAACGACGCCCCGATCTCACACCATTTGTTTACATAAGATACAAAATCATCATCAGAGACCCCAGTATTTTGCTGCATCACGTACCAAAAAGCTTACATTTCAATAGACCAAAAAAAAGTGTGTTCGTTGGGAAATATCATAGTTAAGGGCTAAGTGAAACAGTTGGTTCGTCGTATTTCTAGCTTTAAACTCGGTACAGAATGACTGTGGGGAACGATATCAAACCTGTCCCTTCAGAAATGAAATTTAGATCACTGTTTAAAAAGAGAATAATTCATGAACTTAGCTATGTCAAAGCTCTTTCGAACTGCAATATTATCACAATTGAACTTCAACATATATAATACATTTCAGAGATAATTGTAAATTTGGGAGTATATTCATTTCAACCAAAGAAATGTCTGAAAAGAAGAGAATCAAAGATAGTGTTATAAAATGGACTTACCACCCATTCCTTTAGATCAGCATCATAACTTTCACCGCTATTTGGATATATCACTATAGGCTTTGTAGAGACCTGAAAGAGTCATTAGAAAGAATTAGTTCCCCATGACTGTCTTTGTAAGGTAAGGAATTAAGGATGTATCCATTAAAAAAAAAAAAAACTAATAAATAACTCGCATGATAGGATTGATAGATAAAAAGAATTAAAAAAAAAAATCATAGAAAAGAAAAGAAAGGAGAAATTAACACACTTCCAGTTTTCTATAATTTATCTCAAGTGAGGAACAAGTTCAATTCAAGAAAGAGAGAAGAAAAGACATTAACGCAATAAACAGATAATCAGAACAAAATGAAAATTTTCTTTCTTTTCTTTCAACTTTTAATTTAAAACTAGTGATATTGTCTTTTTTGGGCCTTCCTTTTGGGTTCCTCTCGAGGTTTTTAAAACACGTCTGCTAGAGAAAGGTTTCCACACCCTTACAAAAAATGTTTCGTTCCCCTCTTCAACTGATGTGAGATCTCACAATCTATCTCCTTCAGGGCCAGCGTCCTTGCTGGTACACCGCCTGGTGTCCACCCCCCTTCGGGGCTCAGCATTCTCGCTAGTACACCGCATAGTGTCCACCCCTTTTCAGGGCTCAGCGTCCTCACTGGCACACTGCCCAGTGTTTGGCTCGGATACCATTTGTAACTGCCCAAGCCCACCGCTAGCAGATATTATCTTATTTGGGCTTTCCCTTCTGGGCTTCTCCTCAAGATTTTTAAAACGCATCTGCTAGGGAGAGGTTTCCACACCCTTATAAAGAATTTTCGTTCAGATATGGGATTACATATATTCTTTGGTATTTGACCTTGAAAAGACTCTAACATTAAACTCATATACTGTACTTCGATAGAAGTGCATCGTTTAATTGAGATTAGTCAAGAAAAAAAATAAAAACCAGATATCTTACCTTCTTAATGGAAGATATTAGATCATGAATAAACCTAGGCGGTGTACAGTTGATTCCCACTGCCACAATATTTCTGCACGATTCTGCAATCGACACACATTCAGAGTAAGAATCACCACTAACTACATGGATACCATCCTTCGAGTTGAAAGCAAACCATGCAGGAACACTTATATTTTCTTCCTCCAAGAGTTCTGCATATGCCTGTGCACATAGCATACACGATAAAAAAATTGTCAATGAGCACTTTATACAGCATGCAACGATGAAACACCGGTAAGGTGATCATTTTATCAGAAACCATTGAGCCCAAAAAACCAAAAGCAATCATAGGGAAACTTCATGTTGTACTATAAAATTTCAATTAAAGGAGCTGGTCACAGATATGGCAACTATAAGACCAAAAAATGATATGCACGTTAATTTCATTGCATTAGGATCAAATACCTTAGCTTCAAGTTTATTGGGAATGGTTTCAAATGCAATCAGGTCAGCCCCTGACTCTGCAAGCACTTTTACCCTTCTCCTATGGAATTCTTTCAGAGCCTCAAGTGTAATACTGTCACCATAATTACCACTAAGAAGGGCACAGAAACAAAAAGAACATCGAATCACTTCAGAGTTGAAACTGGACAGAAATTTCTGCATTGGTAATAGTTGGTAAAGAAAACTGATAAATAAAAGGTTGCATTTACTGTTGGAACATCCAAATCAAAGTTCATATATGGATGTGAAAGCCCCCTGGAAGTAGTATCAACTCACCTGTACTCAGACCCATCAGCCAAATATGCTCCATAGCTCCCCACTGAAGCTGCTACAAGTATCTGACGTTTTTTGAAAATTTTACCTTCTGGAGTCTCATCAGGAGTGCTTGTATTACACCTATCATAATAGTTATCCCGTGCTGAACAGGCGATCTCCACACTCTTTCTTAACAATGATTCACTTTCATCTCTTGAAAGTCCTTTGGACTCAAATCCCTGGATGGTGGCCTGTGGAGATAAAATGACACTTGGTTTGACTTTTTTATGACATAAACATCATTAAACATTCAGACGGGAGAATTACTTGATAAGATGCCGTGATGATAATATCTGCCCCTGCTTCAAGGTAATCCATGTGTACCTACACCACACAATACCAAAGAAATAATTGAAAAGAATCAAAGCAATAATGACGCATAAAATTCCAAAAAGCTATGGAACCAAACATCAAAGTTATTAACAACTTTGATAGTAAGAAAAAGAACTTTTTAGCACTCTCAAACAAACCTAAAAGTGAGCTGATAAGTGATAGATTCAAAATCCAATGGGAGAATGCAACTTCCTAAATTCAACATCCACGAAACTGAAAACGGAATTTAATTCGTTTCAAAGTAGAGTTAATTGCATGAAAGAAGTAAGATATCAGCAGAAAAAAGCTTCATCCACCTGCATTACAAACGATGAATCTGTAATTAAGTAAAAGCGAAATCCTAAGTGAGGCTAACAGATAAGCCAAACCAACTTTATAATAACAATTATTATAATTATCCTTTCAAAACAACATAGATGGTCACTAGAATTTGAGATTAAACAAATTGGGAAAGCAATCATCCGGTTTCTGATTATACTAATTACGAAAACAAACAAAAAAGCCAAAAGCTGAAGATAAAGTGGAAGAACATATACTCTGTGAATCAGATGAGGGGAAGTGAGGAGACATGTGGCGCTCCAAAGCGGATCGTTGAGGTCGGCGCCTTGTCGTTCCAGCTCCGTGGCCAAACCACCATCAATAATGGCGGTGCCACCGGCATTTCTCAGAAACTCTGTAATGAACGCCGATGACAATTTGTCGGAAGTAGTTTCCGCCATTGTAGATATTCAACTACTCAAAGATTCAATGATTCAGGAAGGGGAAATTTCGAGAATGAATGTGTTTATCAGCCGTCGAAGCTTTCTTGAGCCAATCAAGATTCGAGAAGAGGGAGTTTAAACTGTTCCTCCTAATTTTTCATTCAGCCTTTTATATTATTATTAATCAATTTATAATTTTTCTTTTTATTATTTTTAAATTTATTTTACTAAACTAATGGATTTATGAAAATATCCCTTTCTTTATTTAATTTTAAATTATTGAGAAATTTCTTACAAAGACATTTTTTTCCCCACAAAATTATCGGATAATATATAAAAAATATTTTTACCTCGCATAATTGAGACAATTTTTTATTACATTTTTTTTACAATTATTTTTTTTGTTAACATTTTATGTTATTGTAATAAAATTGACGGATTAAATATAAAATTAAATTAGTTTCCAATTTCAATATATAAATATAATTTAAAAAATTAGTAGTTATTTTCAATTTGGATGTTTAATATAAAATTTTTATTTTAATATACAGCTGGCTTCCAAATTTATAATTAGCCGTAGTTGTAGGTTAGCCCGATTAATTTGTGAATATATTTATGTTAAAAAGGAAATACTATATTATTAGACTTTGTATTTTTTTTTTACTACAAATATGTATTTTAAAATTTTAAATTCAAAAAATCTAAACCATCGAAATAGTTCCAAATCCCAAATATGAACAACAACAACAACGAAGAAATCAATCCGTCTTAAACAAGAGTACTAAAAAATTGTGGCATAAAAAAGAAGTTCGTAGGAGTTGGCATCCCTCTTAGTTTTGAGTAGGTGGGCAAGAATTGATTGAAACTTTGAGGCCGGCTCACGAACGCACACCTATATAATAGTTCAGAGATCAGAAGGATCATCTGTGTGCTTACCAATGACTTCTCTGAACCGTCTTCATCTATGGACCACGAGGTACGCCGAAACAAAAACAACGAGTAACCTGATCTTCAGAAATCATGCCACCTCCCTTGCTCGTATCGATGGCTTCCAACAAGTTTACGACCTCGTCCATGTCGGGTCGCCTTTCTGGATTTGCATCCCAACATCTTTTCATGATACTTGCGAACGAACTCGGACAGCATCTAGGGATTTCCGGTCGTAGATTCTGTTGCAAGTAATTTTTACTCATGAATTCAATTTCAGAATACAACATGGTTCATCACAGTCAAATTTTGTCAACATTATAGCATGGATTAAGTTTTTCGACTAAAGTTCTTTTCTATGGATACACATGATCTGAACAAACCACTTAAAAATTGCTAATTCAATCAAATCTATTGAATAGATGAAATAGTTCATAGATGGAAAGCTAGTAAGAGCAAAAAAACCGAATATTTCTAGCTATTTCTGTACCAGCCCAAGCAGATACTGTCCGCTTTGGCCCGTTACGTATCGTTGTCAGTTCCACGGTTTTAAAACCCGTCTACTAAGGAGAGGTTTCCACACCCTTATAAGAAATGTTATGTTTCCTCTTCAACTGATATGGGATCTCACAATCCACTCCCTTGGGACCCAACATCCTCGCTGGCACACCTCTTGGTAGAGAGGTTTCCACACCCTCGTAAGGAATGCTCCGTTCCACTCTTCAACCGATGTGGGATCTCACAATCCACCCCCCTTGAGACCCAACATTCTCACTGGCACACTCTTGGTGGAGAGGTTTCCACACCCTTATAAGGAATGTTTCGTTCCACTCTTCAACCGATGTGGGATCTCACAATCCACCCCTTTGAGACCCAACATTCTCGCTGGTACACCTCTTGATGGAGAGGTTTCCACACCCTTATAAGCCCCTTATAAGGAATGCTTCGTTCCACTCTTCAACCGATGTGGGATCTCACAATCCACCCCCTCTTGGAACCCAACATCCTCACTGGCACACTGGCTCTAATACCATTTGTAACTACTCAAGCCCACCGCTAGTAGATATAGTCCACTTTGGCCCGTTACGTATTGTCATCAGCCTCACGATTTTTAAAACGCGTCTGCTAGGGAGAGGTTTCCACATCTTTATAAGAAATGTTTAATTCTCCTCTCCAACCAACGTGAGTTTCTATGATCAAATGTCTAATACAAGTTCTTACAAAGACAATGTTCCCTAAATAGTTCATGAGACTACTTCACAAACTTGACTGAAAAACGATCGATTATAGAAGTCAATAGCCAATTCATACCTGGCTGAGCTACCTCGTCTCCCGCCCACCCGAAAAAAGAAAATAAAGTATACGTTTTCGAAGTTAAAGCATACCATTTCGTATATGTAGTGTCAATAATTGTGTAGTTAATGAAATAAACATACCTGGCGTACAACTGCAGATGAAATTTCAGCAAAACTGAGATCTGGGTAAGGCATATCGCAGCAATATGTTTCCCACAAACATATACCAAAACTGTAAACATCACATTTTCGATTATAAGGCTTACCATCAAGGACCTGTAGAAAAAATGTTAGTCAGATTACTTTATTCAGTCAAAAACAGAGAAAAAATGCAACCCAAATGAGAGTTGAATCTGTTGAGGACAAGAATTCTATGAATCAACTGTATTGAAATGAAAAGCCAATTATCATCAACCATAAGGTCTTAGAGAAGCAAATGAAGAAGGAACCTCGGGAGCCATGTAACCAAGCGTGCCAGTTTCTCCAGTCATATCCCTTGGATTCTGCGCTTCGACTCGAGCAACCCCGAAATCAACAATTTTCAGAGTCTTCTGCGCATCGAACAGCACATTCTCCGTTTTAATATCACGGTGTACAATCTTTTTGGAGTGTAGATAACTCAAACTGCAAGATCAAAATAAGCAACTGCCTCAAAACTCAGCATATTGGAATGATTTTTTAGAATCTAACGTGAACTTACCCTCTAGAAAGATCCAAGGCAAGTTGAATCACAACCTTAAATGCAAGTTTCTTTTTCCTGTTTTTGATTAAAAAGCCCTTTAGTGTTCCACCTGGAAGATACTCAACAACGACGCAGCAAGCCCTTGAAGGAAAAGATTGGTTACTGTCAAATGATGGGCTTTTGGGAGGGATTTTAAGGTTGGAGGTCCCCATTGAAGCTCCATAAAACTGTATCATAAAGTTCTTATCATTTGATCTTCACATATGAACACAAGAGCCCCAGAGAACAGGAAAGCAAAATAGTTAGACATTTCAGCAGAAGAATATGAACATGAAGAACAGTGGAAGTACCAAATGTAAAGAATCAAAGCCTTCCCTATTAGAATAATCACAGTAAAAATGAATGGTTTGATCTGTTTGAGATACGGTAATACCATACACTACATGTAAAAGATACTTGACCTTGGCAACATTGGGATGGTCAAGCTTATGCCATACAGCAACTTCCTGGCGAAAAGATGCTCTAAGAGCAGCAATTTCAGCAACGGAGGAAACACCGTCCTCCCCCCAATCAAGCACTTTCACTACAATATTCAGAATATCGTCATAAAGCGATAAAACAAACGAAAACTCGACTATGCCATCCAGTAATCATCTAATGCGTGGAGCTAAAGTACTTCCAAAACGTTATCAACTCTATAATTGTCAGAGCAATTCTCTTATAGGAAGACTACCAACATAGGAACCACATTCAACATCTTTTGATCAGATTAAACTTAATTAGCTATGTCAGCTTCAATAAGGAAAAAGGCATCATTATCAAATTACTCAAACAAAGATGGCCTATCTTAATCATTTGAAAACTGATCCATATCTAATCAAGAACACATGGTCAATCGTTATGATGATTGTCTAGACGGCGAAAAATACTCTAAAACGAGGTGCAAATTACCTGCAGCATCCTTGCCATCATAGCTTCCTCTGTAAATAGTACCATAAGTTCCATGAGCTTTAACATATCTGATATCAAGTTTAGACAAGTTAATCTCCCATTCTTCCTTTTTGGCAGGCACTTCCCTGTCCCTTGACCATGCCCTGCTCAAGTGCCTATCCAGCTGAATATCCCAGCTCTTGAAATCAATCTTATCAGCACGAAATACCATATCCTTGTTGTTTTTGCTTCCTATCCCCAACTTTGAGCCCAAATCCTTCTCTTGGGGATTGCTAGACTTACCAGAAACAATATCAGCTACTTCGGTACCGGAATTATTCGCTATCGGAGCTTTGCCGGCCCCGCCCCCATTTGTTAAATCCATGTTTCAATAAAGCTTTATTGACAGATAGATTGAAAGTAAAGAGGAAAAAGGAAAACAAAGGAATTCAAAAAAAACACAGGGACATTTTTACAAACACATGGAAGACAATAAAAACTAGACCTAGAAATTGGTTCAAAAAACTTAATGAAGATGACAAGAAGACGACAAGCAATACGTTACCAGTTCAACGAAACAACCATAATTCTAATCTAAAAACACAAACAAACAAACAACCAGAAACCTCTCAACACATCTTTTGTTTCTTTTATATATATAAAAAAACAATAACCAAGGAACTCAAACGTTAAATAAAATATTATGGTATTGGAAGATTAAAAACTCGATAAGCAGCCGCTGTTCGAACCACCCCACAAATCTAGCAGCTTAGAACCGTGAAATTTTACTATCTTCGATCAGTTTCTGCAAATTTGGGCGACAAAGAAGCCCAGAGATAACCGACCCACATGCAGAATCGCCAAGAATCGTACAAAAACAACAAGAACAGGATGAAGAACCCAAAAACCTTCACCGAAATCGGAAGGGGATATCCCAAATAAAAGAAATAGTGAACAAAGAGAAGATGGGTATCGTTGAATTGGTGGGAGAAAGCGAAAGAGAGGGGTGGGTTTTGTGGACAACAACTTATAGAGGAAAAAATTGGCAAATTCAGAGAGGGAATCGGAAAAAAGGAAGATACATGGAGAATAACAAAATCGATTAAATGGAGATTTTTTTATTAAAAAAAGTTATGCAAAAAGAATGAAATTTTCGGGGGAGAATTTTCTTTTCGGGATTTTGAATGCCAAAACAAAAAACATCGAAGAATCGGGCCTTCTGATACGCTACGCTTTGCCTTCAACGGATTTAACGGTATTTTATTTTTATTTTTATTTTTATTTTTATGTTATTTATTAGTTTTGTTCCTCCTTGGATGTTCCGTACAAATTTTGGTTTCTTTTGCGAAATTCCTGAAATGACCCTATTGGTTTTATTCTATTTTTATTAGGGTTTTTTTCGTCGTCGTCTTATTGCCCTATCGTAATGCAATTACAGCCAAGGAATGTTTGAGTCTTTATTATATAAATATTAAATAATCATGTAGATTCGATCTTAGAAAATTAAAAAATATTAATAACTAATAAGTCTTTGAACTTTTGACTATGTGTCTAATAAATTCACGAACTTTACAAATATAAAGTTCAAAGCAAGTCTTTTTAACATGTTTTGTCATTACTCATTGTTTCCAAGAAAAAATTGTTACGAGATCACCAAACATATAATTATTCAGAGTCACGCTTAATTTCAAAGTTCTTATCACCAAGTCGCCAAAAAGTGATATAGATACTAACAACCAATTTTTGTAAGCTTTCTGGCACATAATTTTATAGGCTCAGAATACTCTCATTTGGATGTGAACTCGGTTAATTTATATATCCTTAAACATACATAATAGAGGACGAGAAGAATAGAAAAAAGTTCTCATATTAATGAAACCCACTACTATTCATTCATGACCTCGACATTTATAAATTGATTTTTTTTCATAAAAATAAAAAGCAAATATAAAGAGGCACACAAAGCAAACTCACCCACTACCACTAGTAGCAGTTCAAAAAGTCATCCATAGTATTGTTGAATGCATTTGCAAAGTAATGGATGAAAATGAAATTCATTACTTTCAAAAACTTGGATCAATCCAACTTAGATTTAGCTAGGGTAGGTATGATATATTTTCTTCTACCAAATAAAATTCAATAAGATCAATCTAATTCTTACAAAATTTTGAACGAGTTCGAACGAACTCGATCAACCGTTGGATAGATTTGTAATTTGAATAACTGGCATTATCGAACAAATTGCAAAACAACCAACACTAACTTAACTCCATTTCAATTGGGCAAATTTACGTATGAACAGTTGAGCTTATTAAACAAAGGATCAGACCAACTTAGAGCTTAAACTAACGCAACTCGATCTAAGTTAGGCAAATTTACGATCAGAAAATTTGAGATGACTTTAAAAAGTCTCTCAAAAAGTGTAAACCAAGAAAAGGAGGATGTGAATGCATTCTTATCAACATTTTGAATATAATGTTGATGTACAGAAATTTGGTATGCTTTTTAGTCAGCATGACAAAGCTATCTTATGACAATTTTTCTATGCTACTTTCGTTCATTGTTTGTCATAAAATAAGAAATTAGGAATAGCATGGAGTCCAATAAAGACTGTACTATCTGATGATATGTCAAATAATTGATGGACATGGTATGCACTACTGATGATGTTAGAAGCTTTCCCGACCCTTCACGCAACTCTTTAAGAATCAAATAGACCTCTCACCATAATTTCCTTCGTACAATACATTGTACCCAAAAAAAAATGAATGTCTCAACTCATAAAATCGAAAAAGAAAATCCTATTTATGTACATATTTCATTTTGATTTATAAGCTTTTACTATTTCAGTTTCTAAAACTTTGTTTTAAAACATGGGTACAATAAGAACTAAACTATGACCAATTTGCTTAGATTAGATAACAAACAAAGCTTTTTTTGTTTGTCATCTCCTCCTCTCTCCACGGGGTAACAAACAAAGCTTTTTTTTGTTAGATTATCTTATTTTCTGAAAGATCGATATAACAACATTTCTCCTAGCATTGGACCTTTTCGGTTTCTTTTTTCTTTGGGTGTAACATTTGAAGTTAGGAGATTTGAATCTTTGACCTTTTAGTCAAGAGTATATGTCTAAACCAGTTTTGTCTCCTAACATTGCACTTTAGAACATACAAAACAAGACTCGAGAAAAGTGTAATTCCTTTCAATAAGGTTTCTACGACTATAGATCGGGAGGGGTTTAATCCCCTCATAGCATTAAACCAGACTATTCTTCCATGAGCACAAACAAGAGATCGAAAAAGAATTTACACTTCCTCGGAATGGGGGACTTCCGAAGGACAGTCTAGTAAGAGAGTCAAATCCTTCGTGGAGCAACAATTTCATTTGACAGTGTAAGAAGTTATGGAGTCGTCAAGGGGGAAAAATCTGTCCATATTGTGTAAAGTGATTGTGCAATACTTGCTCTTTCCCTAGAGCAAGTCGGCCAACTCGAATTTGGAACGGTGGTGGCATAACTTGCCTACCTCTCAACTTCTACCCCCGTTTCTGAGAAAAGCATTTTAGAAAATGGGGTTGAGAGAAAGGTTTTTAAAACATTTGTTGTAGGCTAGAAAGCAGGTAAGATTAACCGCTTTGATAGAATACGACCAAGGTTGAAAGAATTGACAACCAATCTTACCCTCTATAGTACATTTTGATTAGGCATAATCAATGTGTCATCAGCTTTAGAGGATTCCAAATCTTGGGTCCTTAACAAAGATGTTCCATTTTCGGTCAATTCCTGAACTTCTCAGTTACGCACTCACTGGGTTCCTATTGATATTAATCGGTCAAAGGTGATTTGGAGGGCTAAAATTCCTAAGAAAGTGAAAGTCTTCCCATGGATCTTTGTAAAGGAGAATAAGAAAGCCAAAAACCAAGACTTCAATTAAATGGTTAATTGAGTGTGCCTCTAAAAGGAGTACAATACCTCAATTAAAAAGGCCCCATCTTGCTGGTAGGTGATTGTAAGTGCAAACGGCTTTGAGGTACTGCTATCATATTGATTCTCTCACTCAAATTCCATTGTGCGCCTAGCACAATGATGGACTCTATATTGAATATAAATCTTTCCCTGAAAAGATATAGAATTTTCAATTTAAGAACTGCTTTCTAAAGCAATTAAGGTCAGAAAAATAGATAAGAGCTTGCAATACCAGAAGAATTTCCAGTCAGTTTAGAATGTTCCAAGCTGACGATACAAGCAGCAGCTAGACGGGCATTAGGTCCAGCAGCTTCATATGCTTCTTTTGCCATCAAAAGATTATAAGGATCGACAAAGAGATCATCTTTATAGCGCTCAATAAAATGAGTTTCCACGTACCCACGTTCAAATGCATAATGTTTGCAAGTTTATAGAAAGTTTATGTGGGATCACACATCGATTGGAGAGAGGAACGAGTGCCAGCGAGGACGCTGGCCCGGAAGGTGGTGGATTGAGATCCCACATCGGTTGGAGAGAGGAACGAAACATTGTTTATAACAGTGTGGAAACTTCTCCCTAGCAGACGCATTTTAGAAATCTTGAGGGAATGCTCAAAAGAGAACAATATCTGCTAGTGGTGGGCTGGGGCGAACGAAGCATTCTTTATAAAGGTGTGAAAACCTCTCCCTAGCAAACACGTTTTAAAAACCTGGAAGAAAAATGACCTCAGTGATTTTGTAGGAATTTGAATTTTTGGAGGGTTGAAAATTAGCTACAAAATGTTTACTCTACACAATTTTAGCACACTGTCAATTAACAAAGCTAAGCCAAAGTCAGAAACCTCTTGAACATAAACCTACAAGCAGCGTGATATTGAATCATTAGACAACTTGACAAATAGCTGCTATAAAATAACTGTAGTAGCCATTGAAGCAACCAAGTCTACCACCTTCAAGTTCCAAATCATTCTTATTTTCAATGAAAACTTTAGTTTCTTGTCCAAAAAGAAAATCATGTTGAACAGTAAATTCCGCAACGCAAACTAATTCTGACTAGATTTACCTCAACACACGATTTTCTCCCAAACAACAAGCTAGCAATCAATAGGATCATAATGCACACTAACAGCATCTCCTTGTTCAAATCCAGTTGCAGAAACTGAAAATTTCAAGAAAAAACAAGGAAATAAAAGCGAACAAGAAAATTCCAAGTAAAAGGTAGTAAGCAGTCAGACATAACTAAGAAATCATCAAAGATGTTTCAACAAAATTCATTTCTAGTTGCAGAAACTGAAGATTGAATTGCTACACGAGTGAAGTAAAATATCGTACTGGACTTGAAACACGAACGGAACAGTTACGGTGAAGACTTCCAGTAGCCGGAACGAAACCTGCATATCGATGATCTGTGGATTATTCTTATCGAATGAGATTTGGAAACCCGCGCCATTTTTGGGCCGGCCCATTTAATTTTTATCCTTTTCATTATTATTTCCTAATTTCCTATTTTTTTTTTGTTTTTAAAATTAATCTCGAACATTTCCTTAATTACGATAAAAATATTCTTAATTATAATCATTCTAATATTTTATATAAATAAAAATGTATATTGTTTGAATCATCGACTCTCTCCGCACGTGCTATTAAATTTTTAGACACAGTTGTAACGGTCTTAAATATATATTTAAATATTTATATTTATTCAAATTTAAATTAGCGTGGACTTCTTTAAATAAATACAAATAAATACTTTATTTTGCCATTAAATTTTTAGATAGGATCGTAACACTCTCCTCTCGTTAATCTAATTTCTAAAGAATTTAGCTCTTTTAAAATCATGCAAACTCTTTTATATAAATATCACTATCTTTTTTTCTAGTACAACAAATGTCGAGTACAAAAATTTGAACATTTGATCTTAACGGAAGAAGTACATATTAAGTATTGAGTTGTTCGTGTTAACACAACCAGTAGTATGAGATCCCACATCGGTTGGAGAGGGAAACAAAGCATTCCTTATAAAGGTGTGGAAACATATCCAAACTAACATCGGTACGTAACGGGCCAAAGCGAACAATATTTACTAACGTTTGGTTTAGACAGTTACGAGTAGCTAAATTATGCTCATATTAACATATATAGCACTAATCTAATTTCTTCGTGATCGTCGATTTGGTTGACAAGTTCGTGAAAATGAAGATCGTACGAGGAGTTCAAATAATTAAGTTGGGTCCTATTTGATGGATAGCAAGCCAACATGGGATGCATCAAGGGCATGTTTATGGTTGTGGCATGTCCCGTTTGTCCTAATAACTTAAAAGTCAAAATATTTCTGCTTTATTTAATTAATTGTACTGTCCCAACTTCTCAAATGCAAAAATAAATAATTAATTATTTTAAATTTGTAAATATCGTGTCATTTAATTTCTAAAAACTTAAAAGATATTAAAACACATATAAAGTTCCAATCAAAATTCATATACGTTACATTTAATATAAAATTATAAATTATAAGCTAATGTTTTAATTTGATTCCATTCAATCTTCCTTCTTATCCCCTCACCGCCCTTTCTATTTCAATCATCTCTTATTCCTTTTCCACGTAATAAAACAAAAAAATGCCTCTTTTTTTTTTATTTTTTATGTTGTTCTTCTATAAGGTGTTTGGTAGGCAATAATGGAGGAGACAAAACAAAATTTAAATTCTAAACTTATTGATATTATTTTCGTGAGATTCCACGTCGAGTTGGAGAGGGGTAACGAAGCATTTCTTGTAAGGTGTGAAAACATCTTCCTAACATACATGTTTTAAAGCTGTGAGACTGATAACGATACGTAACGGACTAAAGTAGACAATATCTACTAGTGGTGGGCTTGAGCTGTTATAAAATAGTATATTATAACCAGATATCTTGTGGCGTGCCAACGAGAACGCTAGACCCCAAGAAATGTGGATTGTAAGATCTCATATCGACTGAAAATCTCTCCCTAATAGACGCGTTTCAAAAAAAGTAACAGTAGCTCTACTCTCCCACCCCAACGGACATCATGATTGACACAGCTCCCACCATCACACCTTTTTCTCCTACCACACCACCTTCCTCTCATGCCTCTCATGTTTTTTTTTTTTTTTTAATGTACTCAAATTTTGAAAATTAAAAAAAATAGTAATTTTTATTTTTGAAAAATGGTTAAAAATTTAAATATTTTATTTAAGAAAGATAACATATTTTGAATAAAAGTCCCATTTAATTGGATGGATAAAAGGGAACTCTATGCTTCACGCCATGGTTTACCTCATACTCCTATTCCTTAAGGGGTAAGCCTTAAAACTTTACTTTGGGACCAAGTCTCGAAACAACCCTTTTTTATAAAGATTCGATCTACTGATATCGATAAAAATATCAACGTCTCAAATTTATAAAGCTTACAGTATACAAAAAAAACTTCGATACTTACAAATTTTAAATTGGTGATATTTCTTTTCTATGTCCGGTCGATGTCGATAATTATTTGATTGATTCATATTCCGATTAAATCCGACTATTATAACATTAGTTCTCTTTCCAAAAAGACCAAATATTTGAGTTTTTAATTCCAATCAACTGTAGACTATAATTCATTATTATGTATGAAGCTTACGAGAATGAAAAGTCAACCGAATGATGATAGCAAACAAAAAAGGCATGATATACTATGTCATTTATTTATAAAATAATATTTATAAAATAATAGTACAAAGTTTATTTTGAGCATAATATTTATTTGTTACATAATAATGATATAATATAAAAAGTTTGATAGATTTATTAGTTGGTCAAAGAGAATAAAAAGTTTTTTCCGATCTTTCAAATTGTTCAACACTAAAAATAAAAAAGATAACTAAATATAAAACGTAATTATTAAAAAAATATGTTAAATTAATAAAAATTTCCTTCCTACTTTATCTCTCAGATACTCATAAAATTTTAAATATTTGAATAATACTCTTAAAATTTAAAAGAAAAAAAATGGTTATTCTTCATTTTTTTAAAAAATTTAAAAGCACAGATATTATTAGTATTATATTTTAAAAAAATAACTATAACATTAACCCTCTTTACCGACTGTCAATTTTAAATATTTAAAGCAAAAAAAAGATCGTTTTTGAATTTTTAAAATTGATATTTAAAAAAGAATGCAAAATAAGTAAATAAATAAATAGAAGGAAGAGGGCACGTTTTGTGAGCATGCACACGTGGAGGGCAGGAAGGGAAGGGAAATGATTAGTGGTGGTGAGGAATGAGGAGCGCCCGCGCCCACACCCACGCCCACGCGCACCGTCCCTGACTCTGAATCTTGTCAGCTTTTGAAACAAATGAAATGAGCGTTTCGCATTTGCCAGCTATTATTTTATTTATAAACCCTAAATCTCCCCTTTTCATCGTCATTCTTTCTCACTTTCCCCTTACCCTTTCTTTACAATCTTACTTTTCTTTTACAAATATGCACATTTTCCAAAATCGGGCAAAGAATCTTCACGTGCTTCAACGGTCGGGACTCCCTCCCCACTCCCCACTCCCCATTCGAGTCTCCGTAGATGAAATGAACGTCTCTACGTGAGATACATTCTCCTTAAATTGAAAGTCCACTTGACGAGGCTCCTCCGAGCTTTTGTGCCTTTAGCCCACTTTCTTTCTTCCCTTATAGCTCGAGTGGGTCTTGAGCTAAGTTCTAGGGCCAGTGTGCTCGTCGACCTTGAACATGGTTGCCATTTGGCCAATTTCGCCTTCATTTTATCTTTGGCTTTCGTCTTCTTTTTTGGATTGTCACAGTAGGCCAAAAATTACCCAAACCATATATGTTGTATTATATTAGAAAATAAAAGTTTAGGCTAATCTGAATTATATTGAACGTGGTCTCGTTCAATTCTCAACTTCTATCATAGTTTAGCTAAAAAAACTGGAATTATTGATATATGTAAAAGATATTACCATAAAAGATTAAATAAGTGAGTCAATACAAGTTTATATATTATTGACCAACAAGTTAGAGATCTCTATTAAACATATTTTAAGATTAAAGGTTGAGATAAAACAAATTAATTATTTTTTTAATTAAAAAAAAGTCGGTTCTTTGAATAGACATGAGTTCGTGTAATTTATTTTAATGATATTTTTATTTAAGAAAAGTTCATTAAAGTGTTTGTTTGAACTAGCCAATAATGGAATAAAAATATTATTGGAAAATGAAGATGAAATTATTAATTATTTATATTTTATTTATGCAGAGAGCAATATAAAAATAGTTTACTTATTTCAGACAGCTAAGATATGTAATAAATAACATTAAAATTACCAAATAATTCCACTACCATCATTATGAAAATGAGATCTTTTTATTTTTATTTAGATTTATTTCTCATACCAATATTGCCATATTAGGCAACCAAATTTTAATTTTAAGAGAAAAATATGTTTAATTTAATTTGATGATTTGTTCAATTTTTTATGAATATTATATCATAGAGAAATGAAAATTCAAACCTATCACAGAATCGATGGACAATTTTTTTAATTTAATTTTGACGGACTATAAATTATTTTATTATTAATTCAAGTTTCGAATTCAATGGAATTAATATATTACCATTAAAATAGTAAAAAAAAAGATTAAAAAATTAAAACACGTGAATTTGAGGCAACAGAAAATCGTCATAGAAAACGCGGATTTTGGAACACTAGTAAGCAAGTCAAACTTTTGGAAGCACAAGGAAAGAACATTTTTGATGCCCTAACCAAAAGGGTAATTTGGTAAAATCAACTTCTTTATAATTACCAAATTTTTTCCAAAAAACAAAAAGAAAGCTTTGTTTTACCGACTCTCACAATATTCTCCAACACAACAAGAAAATTAAACGAAACAAAGAAATTTAGAATTTTGTCACATTTATTCACTAATCAAACCCTACGAAAGACAGATTATACAGGAAGAAGCCTTACATTGATGATTGATCCGTTTATTTTTGCTTGGTCGGATTTTTGTTTTGCTCTGCTTTAAGCCCAGTGTTCGTCCTCCCTCTCTGGCAGCTTCTTTATTTTTTTTTTTTGCAAAAGCTGCGATAGTACACCAATAAGGCAATAATATCAACACCGAATGAAAAAGCAGACCAGAATTTGAGAAACAGGAAGAAGGAGGAGGAGGAGGAAAAGGGTTGCAGAGATCTGTGAGTATCAACCATGGGGTGAGAGCGATGCGATAGCAGCTGAAGCTGATTTTTAGTCACAGCTGCTGATTCAAGACCCATTTGCCAGATTTCTGGTAAATTTTAGCTTCTGCCCTCTGTTCTTCTATGTGGGATTCTTTTTGTTGTTCTTGAATGGATGAAACTGTAGAACCCATCTCTGTTTTTGATCTAGGTGTTCTTGTTTGAGATTCTTCGTTTCTTCTTCATCTTCAATCTTGTCACTTATCTGAGTGTTCTTTGTTGGTTTCTATCAGTTACTTTGTTCAAATTCAGCTCTCGAACTTCCATTTGCTTCCTCCTTTGTAGATTCTGGACCTTGGTTTTGTTGATCAGGTACTTTTTTCAACCTAAAATTGGGATCTAATTTTCAGTCCACAAGAAAATTTGTATCTAATTTTGATTGTGTTGGGTTAGGAAGATTGATTAGGTAGAAGAAGAGACCAAGGAGACAGCCAAAGAATCTTGAGACTTGGAGTTATTTTGAAAGTGTTTGTTCTGTTTGGCTGAAGTCATGACGACTACCTCGCGGACAAATTCTAGGCGCATGTATTCATGGTGGTGGGATAGTCACATTAGCCCAAAAAATTCTAAATGGCTTCAAGAAAATCTTACAGGTCTTGGTTTGTGCCCTTTGAAGTTATTAGTCTCTTGAAGCTATTGATTTGTGCTCCATGAATGAAAATGGCTGACTAACTTGTACTTGGTTATGCTGCTTGAAAACAGATATGGATACCAAAGTGAAACAGATGATCAAGCTTCTTGAAGAGGATGCCGATTCGTTTGCGAGGAGGGCTGAGATGTACTACAAGAAGCGCCCGGAACTTATGAAATTGGTTGAAGAATTCTACCGGGCGTACCGAGCATTGGCAGAAAGATATGATAATGCAACTGGGGTGCTTCGTCAGGCTCATCATACCATGGCTGAAGCATTTCCTAACCAGGTACCATTTGATGATTTGCCTGCAGGTTCAGGTAATGAGGGTGATCCGCGGACGCCATCACCTATACGTGCTCTTTTTGACCCAGATGAGTTGCAAAAGGATGGCTTGGGGCTTTCACCTCAATCTGGTTCTGGCAGAAGAAATGGAGCATTTACAGAAGAATCGAACTTGGTTACGAGTCGGAGGGGTTTGAAGCAGTTTAATGATATTTTTGGTTCTGGGGAAGGAAGGGCAAAGAAAGGCCTGAATTTCCACGATCTCGAGGAGAATGAGCGAAATGGGAGGAACAATCTCAAGGTTTCAGCTACTGAGGCAGAGATTGTAGCGTTAAAGGAGGCTCTGGCTAAATTAGAAGCTGAAAAGGAAGCTGGTCTACTTCAATATCAACAGAGTCTTGATAAGCTTTCTAATCTCCAGTTAGAAGTCTCTCGTGCACAAGAGGATTCCGAAAGACTAAATGATCGAGCCTCGAAAGCTGAAACGGAAGCCCAGAATTTGAGGGAAGCCCTCAGAAAACTAGAGACTGAACAGGAAGCTAGTCTGCTAAAGTATCAGCAGTGTCTGGACAAAGTATCCCTTTTGGAAAGTGATATCTTTGACATTCAAAAAGGAGCTGAAGACCTTACTGAAAGTCTGAAGCAAGGCCTTGCTGAAGTAGGAGCTGAAAAGGAAGCTGTACTTGTTCAATATAGAGAGAGTTTAGAAATCATAGTGAAACTAGAGGAGAAGCTTCTTCATGCAGAGGAAAGTTCAAGAAGATACAATGAACTAGCTGACAAAGCTGAAAGTGAATTGATTATCCTTGAGCAAACAATCGAAAAACTAACCGAGGAAAAGGAAGCTGCAGCTGTCCAGTACCTGCAGTGCTTGGAGAAGATTTCTAATCTTGAATATCGACTTTCTTGTGCTGAAGAAGATGCGGAAAGGCTGCATCGTGAAATCGATGATGGAGTTTTAAAGTTAAGAAGTGCTGAAGAGAAGTGTCTTTCATTGGAGGCATCAAATCTGGCTCTGCAATCTGAGTTAGAGTCATTGGTACTGAAAATGGGGTCTCAAAATGAAGAACTCACCGAGAACAAAAATGAACTGGGAAGACTTTGGAATTGCGTACAAGACGAGCATTTGCGGTTTGTTGAGGCTGAGACTGCTTTCCAAACGTTGCAAGATTTGCATTCTCAGACCGAAGAGGAGCTGCTATCTCTTGCTGCTGAGATTCAGAATAGGACACAAATTTTAAGGAACCTAGAAATTCAAAACCAAAGTTTGATTGCTGAAGTTCAGGAGGTGAAGAATGAAAACAGGAAGCTTGGTGAACTCAATAT
The DNA here is from genome assembly GCA_033971965.1 of Cucurbita ficifolia. Classification (NCBI taxonomy): domain Eukaryota; kingdom Viridiplantae; phylum Streptophyta; class Magnoliopsida; order Cucurbitales; family Cucurbitaceae; genus Cucurbita; species Cucurbita ficifolia. The sequence goes on from CM066978.1 coordinate 9,920,553, forward strand.
GTCGTCAGCTCTGTCGATAAAAGATTTGCAAGATGAGCTGTCGAGCTTGAGGGAGAAGATAAGTAAACTTGAAGCGGAGGTAGAAAATCGAACGAATGAACGAAATGCCCTTCAGCAAGAAATCTACTGTCTGAAAGAAGAGATTAATGACTTGAATAAGAAAAATGGGGCCATAATGGAGCAGGTGGAGTCTACAGGCTATAGTTTAGACAGCTTTGGAGCATCTGTTAAGGAACTGCAAGATGAGTATTCAAGGATGAGGGAAACCTGTGAGACAGAGAAAAGTGAGAAAGCTGCTCTCTTGGAGAAGTTGATTGTTCTTGAGAAAATTGTTGAGAAAAATTCCTTTTTAGAAAATTCCATTTCTGATATGAGTGTTGACTTGGAAGAGACCAAGGAGAGGGTAAAGATGTTAGAAGATTCTTGTCAATCTCTGTTGGGAGAGAAATCAGCTCTTTCTTCTGAGAAGGTTGCTCTGACTTCTCAGCTACTAATTACAACTAAGAATCTGGAGGAACTCTCAGAAAAAAATATACTTCTCGAGAACTCCCTTTCTGATGCCATTGCTGAACTCGAAGCATTACGGATGAAATCGAAGGATCTAGAAGACTCCTGCCAATTACTTGGTCAACAGAAGTCTGGCCTGATTACAGAGAGAGAAAGCTTACTATGTCAGCTGGAGACCTCCCATAACTCTCTTGAAGATCTGGATAAACGATTACGAGAATCGGTAGGGAAACATTCGGTGCTCGCCAACGAAAGAGAATCTGCATTTTGTGAAATAGAAAAGCTGAAGGCTTATTTGGATGCAGAAAAACAAGCTCATTCTAGTTTTACTGAAATCAGTAAGAAACGGGTAGCTCGTATGGAGTCTCAAATGCATCTATTACAAGAAGAACGCGATCACTGGAAGAAGGAATATGAGGAAGAGACAGACGAAGCTATAAATTCCCAGTTTGTGAACTTCATCTTACAGAATTGCATACAAGATATGAAGAATCATAACCTCTCTTTACTTGTAGAGTCTCAAAAACTTTTAGAGGCATCTGAGAGATCAAAAGAAGCCATCTCTGAATTAGAGCTCGAAAATATTAAAAGACAGGGGCAGGTTGAATCCTTCATGGAGAAAAATCAATTTCTGAGGACAGGGCTTCAATGGGTATTGAGTACTCTTGACATCGATGCATACCCTGGATTCGATCACGAGACTGAGCAAGATCAAACACTTCTGAACCATGTTTTTGTCAAGATTCAGGAGAAAAAAAATTCTATAAATGAAATTTATGATGAATACTATCAGTTAGTGATTGAGAAATCTATTAATGAGGAGTTCCTTCTGCAACTGAAAGATGAAGGTGCAAACATTTTGATGGAAAGGGATGCACTTTGTCAGGAGAACAGAGTCCAGTCTGAAGAGATCTTGATTCTCCAGAGTAGGATTGTGGAGTTGAATGAAGAACTGAGGTTGAAAGTAATGGAGGGTAGCTATAAAGAACAAACGCTCATGACAGAAATGGAAAATGTCTGCAGGAATTTGCATAATGTGGAGGAAGCTTACCAGATTTTAAAAGTAGAGAATTCCAAGGCTCTTAAACAGAGGTGTCAACTAGAAGAAGAGAACAGTAATATGTTCAATGAAACAATATTTCAGAGTCAACTTTTCCTCATTTGTAAAGATATCATCTCTGAAATTCTTGAAGAAATTAGAAAGCTTACTGAGTGTAGGGATAAACTCCACTTTACAAATAATGACCTTGAAGAGAGAGTGAAAGATGAACAAACGATGAACTTAGAACTCACAATGCTTTTGGAGAGGTCACGTAGTGAAGCTGAAAAGTATTTGACGGAGAAGAACACGCTTGATCAGGAGCATAGGAACCAATCTGAACGATTTTCGACGCTCCAGGTCGAGATGGAGAAACTTCTAGAGCTGAATGAGGAATTGAAGTTGAAAATAGTGGAGGGAATTCACAAAGAAGAAGGCCTAATGACTGAAATGAAGAATTTATGTAAGAAGCTGCAGGATTTGGAAGGGGCTTACCAGATTCTTCATGATGAGAGTTGCAAGGCAAACAAAGAGAAACAAGATTTAGAAGAAGAAAACATTAATATGTTCACTGAAAACATATTTCAAAGTGAACTCTCCTTTGTTTACAAGGATGCTATCTCAGAAAATCTTGCAGAATTGAGAAAGCTTACTGAATGCATGAACGAACTCCGCTGCAGAGAAAATGACCTTGAAGAGAGAATGAAAGTAATGTTAGCAAAGTTGGGAGATGAACAAACAAAGAACTTAGAACTCAGGAATTCCTTGGAAAAGTCACAGAGTGAGGCTGAAAATTACCTGATGGAAAGGAATTTGCTTGACCAGGAGATCAGCAATCAATCTGAAATGAATTCAATACTACAGGGTAATATGGAGAAACTTCTGGAGTTGAATGAAGATATGAGCTCAAAATTAATAGATAGCAATCACAAAGAAGAATTACTTATGACTGAAAAGGAGAATGTAAGCAAGAAGCTGCAAAATTTGGAAGGGGCTTATCAGATATTACATGCTGAGAATTTCAAGGCACTTGAGGAGGAAAGATCTTTGAGAAAAGAAATCTTAGGCTTGAGGGAGGATAAACATGAATTAGAAGACGCGAACATCGATATGTTCAGTGAAACGATATTTCAAAGCCAACTTTCCTTTATTTACAAGGATATTGTATCTGAAAATCTACGAGAACTGAGGAAGCTCGTTGAGTGTATGGATAATCTCCAGTCCACAAATAAAGACCTTGCAGAGAGAGTAGAACTAATGGAAAGAAAGTTGGGCGATGAACAGACAAAGAATTTTGAACTCGTTGAGTCCTTGGAGAGGTCAAAATCTGAGATCATGGAAGTAGAAACAATGTTAAGCTTGAAGGAAAATGAAAAGTTGGAGCTCCGCGAAATGGTGGAGCGGCTATCGACAAAGTTTAACGAGTTGGAGGGGATAAACGACGAACAAAAGAAGCAGATGGACAAAATCTCTTCAGATAAAGATTTCCTGGCAATGGAAACTGAATTTCTTCACGAAGAGAATCAAAAAATGGATTCGAAGCTAAAGGAGATGCAAAAGGAAGCTGAAAAGAGTATATTCAGAGAGAAAAGTTTAATATCTGAACTGGAGATGAAGAACAATGAAGTTCAATCATGGGAAACTCAGGCTGCCATTTTCTTTGGTGAACTGCAGATTTCTGCTATTTATCAATCAATTTTTGAAGGCAAGAGTCATGAGCTAACAGAAGCATGCCAGAACCTTCAAGACAGAAATAATTCTAAAGATGTGGAGATTGAATTGCTGAAGAACAAAATTAGTAGTTCAGAAGGAGAAAATGGAAGAATGAAAACTCAGTTGGCCGCATATGTTCTAGCTATTCAATCCTTGAAGGATTCTATAGATTCTCTTGAAAGGCATGCTATTTCTTCAACAAAAACGCACAAAGTTGACAAACAAGAACTCAAGGTAATAACAGTATCGCTTTTTCTATATATCAATTTTTACTTTCGCTTAGTCTTTGTCGTGTTCATATCCATATTTCAGAACTCGTTTACTGTTTAAAGCATCTTATTGCAAGTAGAGGAAACTTATAAATCCAAGTTTATTTAGCTTTCCAACAGGCTCAATCAATAAAGGGGTGTCTGAGTTTTGGTTGCATAATCTCAGGGCTTTTTACTTTCCTTTCTGCAGGAATCTGGTTCTGCAAATTCCCAGCATGCTGAAAGCATCCAGCAGCCACATGGTGATCAAGTTCACCATGATGGTTCAGTTGAGCTGCAAGATTTGAATAGGAGGATTCAAGCAATTGAAGTAGCATTTCAAGAATTTGCACTAGAAAAGTGTAACGCCAATGCCAAGCTAGAGAAAGTAATGAAGGAGATGGAACAGCTAAAAACTGGCCGAGATCGTAGTCGCGTGACCAAGGACAAATCAATACTTCATGGACAAGAGCGTTATAATCGATCACATTCAAAGTCTGAAATTTATGAAGCAGGAAATGAAGTTCTGACAAAAGACATCCTACTTGATCGGATTGCTGACCATTCATCCTATGGAACCAGTCAAAGAGAAACTGCAGCAGCTGGTGATCGGATGCTTCAGCTGTGGGAATCAACTGATCAAGATGGCAGCTACAACCGGGCCATTGGCAAGGCTCCTATGCTAGCAAGCTCATCTACCGAATATCACCGGGTTGGATCGACCAGGCGACGAAGTAGCAAGCACCTTTCAAATGAATCATTGATCGAGAAGGAACTGGGTGTGGATAAACTAGAGATCTCCAAGAGACTTTCTGAACTCCCACAAGAAGGAAACAAGAGAAGGATTCTAGAAAGACTAGACTCTGATGCTCAGAAATTGGTAAACCTTCAGATAACTGTACAAGATTTGAAGAAGAAGATGGAGATTACAGAGAAGAGCAAGATAGAAAAAGGTGCTGAATATGATACAGTGAAGGGGCAAGTAGTAGAAGCTGAAGAAGCCATCATCAAGTTGTATGAGATGAACCTTAAACTCACAAAGAATGTTCAAGATAGTTTTCAAGCTGCTGATGGAGGAGGCTCATCCATATTGGGGCCAGAGGAAAATGACAATGTCCAAAGTAGGCGAATTTCAGAACAAGCACGGAGGGGATCGGAGAAGATCGGGCGGTTGCAGTTGGAGTTAAAGAGGCTACAGTTTCTAATAATGAAACTTGATGGTCAAAAGGAGGCCAAGGGAAGAAGTAAGGTATCCGAGCGGAGTCCAAGAGTTCTTCTACGGGACTATCTTTATGGCGGGACGAGAACCAAGCAGAAGCAAAAGAAGAAGGCTCCTTTTTGTGCTTGTATGAGACCTCCAACAAGGGGTGATTGAGGCATTGATTTTTATCGGTGAAATAATCAATTCTAGTTTAATGAAAAGGAAATATCACTTGGCTCATCGTCTATCAATCTTTCTTTGTTTGTATAGAGAGGTTTTTATGTTACCTTAGCTTTGAGATTATGCTGTACATGAAAGGCTGCATCTAATCAGAGAAAGCTGCTCTTTTTAGAGGCTCTTCATTATCCATAGAATTTTGCAGAACATCTTTAATAATTTTGATTTTTTATTATGCCAAAATTTAAACTTTCAATCTCATATAAAAAAAATGTCTCGACGGTTGAATTGTGCTCGTTTTGATTTAGGGCTCAAGTTTGACGAATTGTTCGCAACTTAATGCTAGTTTCTTGTAGTTTCGTTATTCAAATGCATTTCTTACAGACTTTCCCAATAGAGAAAAAGATGAAAAGATTCCAGAGGAAAATAGGCTTGGCATTATTTTCAGATACTTTACAATTAGTAATTCGATCGAGAAGAAAGGGGATACAATACAGGCAGTTCCTTACTTTCATCATTTCTCTCTCTTTTTTCAGTATAAATTCCATATATTTGATATATATATATATATAAATACTATTTTGGCCTACAAGTGATACTATCGAGAGGGGGAGGAAAAATTACCCCGGAGGTTAACTTCAGCTTGAGACATTGTTCCATGGCTCTACTTGCTTTCCTTGATTCAATGTTTTAGACATTGTTCCACGGCTCTGCTTTCTCATCAGTTACAGGGTTTGGTTTGCAAGAGTGAAGCATATAGTTGCAGGCTGCTACAGCTTCAGCGACTGTAAGATAGATCCATTCGTGTCCGAGGCATTCGATGAACTTGCCCTTGTCCAGCTTCTTCATCACCTCAGCTCCAGGGTTGGCCAAAACTATCTGCATAAATGGGAAAAGAAAAGGAACTTTGAGTGGATATAGCAAATTCAAGTGTAAAAAGATTTGGACTGCAAATGTTTTCTAAACTTCATCATAACTTCAGTAGCTTTAAGAGCATGCAGCTGGAAAATGGAAGCTTTGAAAGTGGGCACACTGTACCTTCAATCCCCTTCTATCTAAAATGTTCTTGATCTCTTCAAACATGCTTATTCCACTCGTATCAATGTTGCCAACAGCTGAAAAAGAGATTAATTCTCAGACTACTGTATCAAAAACAAAACATGTTTGTCCATTTTTCAGTAGTTGAAGATCCAACACTTACCACTCATGTCCAGTACTACATATTGTAAGGTACTTTCGCCGGAAGCTTTTATCCTGTCTTCCTCTTCATCAACCCACCTTATAATCCTAAAGCATAACAGTTTCAACTTTCAGAGAAAGCTTCCAAAAAAATCCATCAAAATAATGAATCACCCTGTATTCACATGTACTTGAAAGAAGTCAACATTGCAATGTTTGTCAATGAGGTGCCAATGTGATAGATGGGATACCTTTCTCTCAAGTAGCTGGAATTAGCAAAGTAAATGGGAGCGTCGATCTCAAGTATGAGAATGCCGGGAACATTATCGGCATTTGGGTATTGCTCGACGTTCCTGTAAACCGTGGAATTGGGAAGGTTTCCAAGCACAAGTGTCCTCGGCCTCGCAACAAACAAAAGTAGTCTTAGCAGAGATATCACCACCTGCAATGAGTTGGCCACAATGTTGTGAATATTATTTACAAAAGTTTAAATATACAGAAATGTGGCTAAGAATCAGTGATAATAGGTTCTAGGACCCTAAAAATGGCGTAACACAGGAAGAAACTCAGCTAGACATTTTGACAAACACCTTACGGGCACATCAAAAGCCACAAAAGAAGAAGTCAGAGCATACCGCAATGACCAAGCCAATTTCAACACTGGCAAAGACGACACCAGCATAAGCGGCAATGCAGACAAGGAAATCAAACTTATCGACCTTCCACAAGTGAATAGCGGCGTCGTAATCGATGAGGCCAAGCATGGCGGAAATGATGATAGAAGAAAGCACAACAATAGGAGTGTAGTAGAACAGAGGAGTCAAGAACAACAGCGTCAACATCACTGCAATCGCCATTACCACGTTTGATACCGCCGTTTTGCATCCTGCATTGTAGTTCACAGCCGATCGCGAAAACGGGCCTGCAAATGCGGTGATTTCGATGTCAGAACGAACTGGTTTTCCTCAGAAATGGAAGATGAATTGATTGTGAATGGAGGAATATTTCTCGAACCTGTGGTGAGATAGCAGGAGAAGCAAGAGCCGACCATGTTCATGGTGCCAATAGCCACCATTTCCTTGTTGCCATCGATGTTGTAATGCTTGAACATCGCAAAGCTTCTTCCTACTGCTATTCCTTCCTGCACATTCATCAATTCTTCATCCCAAAATTTCTTTGATTTAATCCACTTTCAAAATCTAGTCTTTTAATTTTTTATTTAGTAAACGTCTCATAAATTATTATTTTCTTTTATAAACAATCGATTTAAAATTAAATAATTACGAAACCAAAATATTTTTCTTCAGATTTAACTAAAAACATTGATATTAGTTGTTAATTGTAAATATTTTTATAATTATTTAATAAAATATTCAAATTTCTAACTTCTTAGTCAAAAATACAAGTTTTTTATCTTAATAATTATCTTGTAATTAATTTCTTTATTATCAATTATTTTTTAAACAAAGAGCATAAACATAACTCAATTAGTTAAGACATATATTCTCAGCCCGATACAAAAAAAAATCAAATTTTGTATGAGAAATAAGGAATGGGATGAATACCGCAAGAGCTATGACGCCTGTGATGATGCCAGTTTTAACCGCCGTGGAAAGATAAGGCGACACCAACACCAAATCTGTAATAGACACTGGATTTAGCCCTTTCTTCAATTCTCCAATCTGTGCCCAAAAAAAAATATTGAATAAAAAATTCCAATGAAAAAAATCAAAATATTGTTTACTAAGAATATAAGTCATAAATTAAATTACAATTTTATATATATTCAACTTTGTTGCGTGTATTTACTAATTAACTTTTAATTTAATTTTAGATATATTTTTAATATATTAAAAAAATTAAAACTAATTTTTTGGTTAACTATACAATTTAAAAATTTTTAATTTTGTCAAAAAAATTCATAAATTAAAAAAAAAAACTTCTTCCAATGAAAGACAAAAGAGATTCTATTATTGGTGGGGCCCATTCCCTTTGCACTTAAAATGGACAAAACAAGAGTTTTTTTTTTTCTTAATAATTATCTTTATACCTTTTTGGTGACAATAAGCAATTTGTACGTAAAATGAAGGACTAAAACAAAATTTAAGTAAAAAGTAAGGGCCAAAATAAAAGAAAAATACTAATTGAAGGACTAGAATTTTAACCAAAATTCTTGTCAAGAAAATATGTGGTGTAATTTAAATATTCCAAAATTGGTAGTCGGCCAAACCTGATTTTTTTTTTTTAAGCTCTATCCTGTCTATGTATGGCGGTTTAAGGAAAGCCATATTACAAAATTAAATTTATTATTATAAAAAAAAAACATTATTATGAATAAATAAATAAATAACTAAAATAAATTTTATTTATTTAAACTCACCACTTCGACGCCGTGCTTTTCCGCATGAGTGAGAAACACTAGAAGGCTTCCTAAAATCACGGAGGTTAAAGGCGCCATTGCCGATATCCAAAAGAATTTCGGTTTTTTCTTACTCTGAAATAATAATTTAACATAAATCAAATTAATTAATTAATTAATTATTAATTTATTTTTTATAAATTATTAAAAAGCTCAATTTTATTTATACTCACGAAGTATCTGGTGACCAGGAGGAAGAGCAGAAAACCGCATCCCAGCACCCCACTTTGCCATCTCCACTGCAATATTTTAAAAAATAAATGGATCCATTAATTTATTAATTTTATTACTTTTAAATATAAAAGATGGATATTCAACCTCGTGAATTTGGGAAAAAACGGAGCGGAGAACGGAAACAAGATCGGTGGCGTGGGTGAAATGGGTGAGACCAAGGATGCCTTTGAGCTGTTGCAGGCACACCACGGTGGCAGCGCCGCCCATGAATCCGACAATGGTTGCGTGTGACAAGAAGTCCACAATGAACCCTAGCCTGTATTAATTCATATCCATGCAAATACTTTATTTTTTGTTTTAATTAAGAATTAAAATATAAATGTTGAATTTCAAAGAAGGTGAAGGGAATTAATTGCCTTAAGAGGCCTAAGGAGGCCTGGAATACTCCGGCAAAGAAAGTGGCGGTGAAAGCAAGGTGGAGATAAAGAGTGGGATTTTTGGCGGCGTTAACCTCCGCCCCTAACATTGCGCCCATCAGAAGCGACGCCACCGCCACCGTTCCCACGGCCAAATCCTTCGAGCTTCCCATCATTGCATATATCAACGGCGGAATAAAACTCGAATCTGCGTTACATTAACACATTTAATACATTAACACATATAAGTTTTGTCACAACAAGTGTTATCGATAACAGTTGAGTATTATTGGGAAGCAGTCCTACCTTAGCTAATTTAAAAAAGATCAATAATACGTACACATTTTGAAAATTTTAAAGTAAAACCATGATAACTCAAGCTTACATTATAGAGTGGTGTGATTCTTAACATGGTATCAAAGTAGTATCTTAGATAATATTATATCATTACGAAGAGTTGTGATTTCTAACATGATATTAGAGTCATAGTCATGCCTTAAACTTAGTTATATCTATAGAATCTATGTGAAATAAAGAATTGTGAGCTTCGAAGGTATAGTTAAAAGTGATTTAAAGTGTCGAACAAATAGTGTAGCTTGTTTGAGGGCTTTACAGGACTTATGAGTGGTTCTATAGTGTACTTTGTTCGAAAACTTTATAGGTCTCATGACCATACTTTGTTCGAGGCAAAAAAACCACGAGAGCTTATTGCTAAAAATAGACAATATCATCTAAGCCTAGTAATTTACTTACAGAGGCCGAGGATATGCGGCAAGTTAGCGAGCTTGGCGTAGCTAATGCCCTGAGGAATGGCGAGGCTAGCAATGGTGATGCCGGAGATAAGATCCGATTTCAGGAGCCCAAAATTATAGCGAGGCCCCCATTCCACTACTGGGAAGAAGTACTGCAAACCCAGAACAATCTTCCTTCTCGCCGGCTGGCTCTTGAACTGCCGGAGCGGGTCGTCTGGGAAGAACGCCTCCTTCAGAGAATTCTTCAACGACTTCACGAACGGCTGCGGCGGTGGAATCGCCGCCCTACGCAAGCTCTCGCCGCCTTCCGCCGCCGATGGGTACACATAGTCGGCGTTACCCATTGGAAGATAAACGAAGAGGGAAATCAAAAAAAAATTTGTTCTGGGATTTTGGGAGTGTGTTCGAGCAAGGAATGGAGGGAAATGGTTACGCGGAGAGGGCTTTATATATACATATACATACACAACTAAAAACAAAGGACATTTTATTTTTATTTTTATTTAATTTTATTTCGAGTGGTAGGTGGGTCCCACTGGCGACACGTGCCCTTTGCTCTTTCACTGTCTCTTTCCTCTTTATTTTTTCGTGCGTATCCTATTTTGATTTTGTAAGTTTACCCATACATATATATATATATATATATTTTGTATGTTTATAATTATTAAAAATCAACTTATTTTTAGTTAAATTAAAATAATAATACAAATAAAAGAAGTATATAAATGAACTGAGACAATATGACAATATGAGAATAAGATAGTTAATAATAACTTTAAATAATTGAAAGTCACCCACTATGCAAAGAAATAAAAAAAATGTACATTCCTTTTCAATAACTCAATTATGAAAACTTCATAATTAAACATGTTTTGTTTTGAACAATTCTATGTTGAGTGACCTCTTAAAAACATGTTGGAATGACTCGTGTTGATTTGTAGAGATAGCCTTTATTACTATATTAATTTTTTTTAAATAAAAATGAAATTTATAAATCCAAAAAATTGGAACAAATTTTTGGAGATGTTTAAAGAAATCTTCCCAAGTTCGTTAAGAAAAGAGAATAGTTTGGACCATACTACATCCAAAATTTTGACTTATAATTGGTATTATTTAATATTGATAATGAAAGTTATTAAATTTTAATAAATTCATTTCTAGGTACTTTTTAATTAACAAAACATTCAAGTGACATATCAGTCTAAATATTTAGATAGGGTTGATAAGTTTTCTAATCTCGATTAATAATTATTTAATTTAACAAAATAATTATTTAATTTTTAGGCTCAAAATAAAAGGAAAAGATTTATAATTATTGTATGTAGTAATGTTGCCGTCAATTAAATAGTTAATATTTAAAAGCTGTCGAAGAAATTAGTGTCGAGGGAATGAATTTGGTTGGTGGATCTCTGAGGCCACGCTGACCACAAACGAAAGGGTGATGTGTCCATTAATAAATGAATCAGCAAGTCTCTTTGCCACGTGTATTGGAACCAACTGGACACGTCGGTTATCCCTCGCAATTGGGTTACTGACAGAGAGGATAGGTTTCAGTAATTAATTATTATCCAAATCACTTTTTTGAAGCCTGAAGAATTCCGAAGCCTAATGGGACAGTATTTTAAATTTAAAAAATATATATTAAATGTATATATTGACATGTGATGATTAATTTAAGTGGTTTCAAAATATGAATTTTGCCACGTGGATTTTCACGATTTTATTTCTTTTATGTTATTTGAATTATAAATAACAAGTCACGACGATACATAACGGGTCAAAGCGAACAATATCTATTAGTGGTGGGCTTAGACTGTTACAAATAGTATCAAAACCAGATATCGGACAGTGTACCGGAATTGTAAGATCTCATATTGGTTGAAGAGGTGAATGAAACATTCCTTGATAAGGATGTGGAAACTTGTCGTTGTGAGATCCCATATTGATACGAGAGGCAAACGGAGCATTCCTTAGAGTGTGGAAACCTCTCCCTAATAAATGCATTTTAAAACTGTGAGGCTGAGGAACCAAAGTGGACAATATCTACTAATAGTGGGTTTTGACGGTTACAGTCTTGTACAGTAGGTAATGAGATTGTTCGAGAGGCATGATCTAAGTCGAGTCTAAGCCTTTGTTTTGAGGTTGGATTGCTAGATACAGGATCCTCATAGTCTCGTTTATTTTTTTCGTTGAAGATCAACACTCTTATCTTTCATCGGCTGTTGTTTGTATGTGTAAATCAACATATTTGTCTAAAATGTTTATTTAACTTACGGGAGTGAGAAATGTTTTTTTTATAATAATTTTAATCCAAAAAAAAGATCTATGGTTGAAGGGAACTTGCACGCTTTGATATATATTTAAAATTATTATTGATTACCTAACCTGATCAAGTAATTTATTAATTAATAAATATTGGAGGAAAGAAGAAAAAACAATTACCATTTAAAAATTTGTCTATAGATTTTAAATTTTGTATATTTAAAAGTTATTTTCAATGTTGATCGAACTTTAGCTCGAATATCAATATCAGCTCTCTTACATTACAAAAAGGAAAAGTTTTTTATTTGAAGTGACAGAAAAAACGAGAAACCACACCACATCACTCCACCACTCTTTACACCCTTACCCAGCTTCACACTGTTCATTCACACGTTTTTGTTATCTAAACCTTTACCTTTTCCTCATAATGGATGGAGCTATCAACCCCATATCCATGGTGTGGATGATTTGATCGCATCAGGCAACAAAACATACAGTTCCATAAACATAATCAAGTTTCGTTCTCGAATTCAACCCATCATGTTCATTCTAGAGCGCCCACATGTTCATACCTCCAAGAGTCCTCTTGTACGTGTTTAGTCAACAACCAAAGACTTATTTGGAACGACTTTTTCAAGTGCTTACAAAAATGGTTCCAAATAGATTCATAAAAACAACGATAAAATAGTTCAAAAGCTGAAGCTAGTAGTGACAAATCCTTATGGTGGTGGTGGTGGTAAGCAAGGGTCGTATTCATCTGTTCGGGCAATCCTCTTGCAACGCCTTATGGCAGTCTCATTCATTGCGTTGCTCAATGGTAGTCTCATTCAAACGTTACGAAAAATGATGATAAAATTCTATATATAATATTACGACTTTATTTTTTGTTTCACATAAAAATTCAAAATTTATATATCATAGACCTCTTCATTCATATATCATATATCTCATAAATTTTGTGTTTCAAGCCCTATATATAATTTAAAATAAATTATTTTAAAGTTCATAAACACTAAAATTATATATTACATATATATATATATGATAAATCAATAAATACATATAATTAATAAATATTTGAGCTAGTAAAAAGAAAAAGAAAAAAGAAATTGTTTCATTCAGGATCCGTCTCCTTGGAGCCCAAATTAAAATAAGGGTTCTCCTGCCACTCTCTTTTTCGGCCCACGGCCCACGGCCCAATAATAATTTCACGTTTTTTTTTTAATTTTCTTTTGTAAATTTTTAATATACAAAATTAATAATGTGTAAAATACTTTCACTTATAAATATTATTTTACTATTTGGAGTGGTAATTTTGTTTTTCAACGCCCTTTGTTTTTCTTTTTATATAATAATATATTTATTCCTGTAATATTTAAATTTATTAGATACGAAATCAAAAGTTTAGAGACTTATTAAATACAAAGAAATCTATTAAAATTGTATAAATTAATGAGGTAATTTGAATGCTTCCGCTATCAATAAAATCCGTAATGTTAACAGGAGTTTTTACTCGTCATCTTAATATTTAGTTTAAGGATTTGAATGATCCTCGTGAACATTCGAAGAACAACGAATCGAGAAGGAGAGACTCTTGTGTCTGAATAGTATAACTCGTGCTTCTTTATGTGATAAATCTATATGACAACGAGCGAAACTTCTCGAGTCGATGATCAAATGATGAAAATAATAGTCGAGACAAGGGTGTCGTTTGTTCATAAAAGACAGGTTTATAAGGATGATGCTTTGCTTGGACTTTACTCCTCATAGAAGAAGATGATATTAGGGAAAATGTGACATGTTTTGTAAGTGGTCCTTATTGGGACCCCTTTGAAAATTAGGTCAATTATGATTCCATAATAAGATACATTATATTTTTAACTCTCATAAACTATCCTTTTCTAAATTCAAATTCAAATTTCAAATAAAATAATTTATTTGAATTTTGAGGCCCTCACTTTTCTCTCTATTTTTCAAATAGAATTTTGAAGTTTAAAAAATATATATAATAAATAGTTTTACTTTTTTTTTTTATATATATTAAATTTATGAAATTATTAGATAAAAATTCAAAATATAGTACTTTTTAAATATAAAATTCAAATAATGTCTAACAAATTTGTTAAATTTTAAAAAAATATTTTGTAGAGATTTATTATACAAAAATAATTAAAATTTGAATGATGTATTTGATATTTAAAATTCTATATTAAACACAAAATTATTAACATAAATATTAAAAAAAAAGAAGTAAAATTGTTATTTAATATTAAAAAAGAATAGAAGGGTGTAACGGTGTCGTTTCAAGTGACGGCAGAAGAGCACCGTAAGATTTCGTACACAGCGGGGTACAGAATAGAATCCCTTTGTGGCCCTCCGTCCGGCATTGGATTTCACACACGCAACGTCCCTTTCAAGAATCCCCACAAAATGCCACAAAATCAAAATTCATATATATATATATATATATATATATATATATATATATATATATATATATATTGCTTAAATTGTAAAAAATACCTTATAACTTTATCATTTTATTTTATAAAATTAAAAAAATAATTAAAAAAAACCTTTTTAGCAATATATTATTCTTCACTTTTCATTAAAAAAATTGAACGAAATTAATTCACAGAATTTTGTGAAGGTGATTGCACTCAAGTCACTATTTATGTTGTTAGAAATTTAATAGTATTTCTATTTAATAATTTTAAAATATTTATAAAATATCATTTTTGGAAGTATATTAATACTTTTTTTAAGTAAATAACAGAATTTAGAGACATTTTTTTAATTTAGTCTTTTCAATATTCTTACATCTATTTTTTTATTACTAAATAAAAACGATAGGAATTAAATTGAAAATTTTAAAATTATAATTTGATTTAAAAAATAAAAAAAACCTTTTTTCTCTCTCTACATCTGTTTCTCTCACTAAAAATTTGAAACTTTGAATTTCTCTGTCTCTTTTGCTTTTTCTCCAAATCTCTGTTTCTCTCTCATTACAATAATGGATTTTACAATAAAGAATGGTTGAAGAGTTTCCATCCGCCCCCTTCTGTCCATTTCCCTCCTCCGCCATTTTCCCCACTCTCCGCTTACACCAATCTAATTTCATTTTCGCTTCTTCACTTCTTCTTCCACCCGGGAGCTCGCCGGAGAATCGCCTCTTCTGCCTCCAGGTTGCAACTCTCTCTGTACTTCATTTTTTAGTTTCTTTCGCATTACGAAACTTGTCGCCGAAAATTTGATGCTAGATGTCGCTGTTTTTGCCCTAGACAGTTGCCATTCATCTTGTTTCTACTTGCATTTGGTTTTTCTTTAATGTTTTTGTCTGTTTTTGGTGAAGAAACTCCCTCGTCGGTCGTCGTGCTTTTTATTGCTTTCTGCTACTGTTTTTCTGCTTGTATTTGATTAATCTGCGGCGGTGTATGGTTTATTTTTGTACTTGCTTCTAAACGTTGAATACTTCACTTCTTATGGCTTTCGAAACCTTTAATGTTGAGTGAATGGCGAGGATGAGTGGGCGGAGATGAATGGTACTTCCTTGTGGCTTTGAGTTTAATGCTTTTGAGTAAGAGTAAAGGCTACATAACGTTCACGTGATTTGATGCCGTTTGTTTTTGTGTTTGAATTCAAAACCATGGTTCTTTACGCGCACTGTCTCCGTCTTTGTCAGTGAGAGTTAAATTTTTTGATTCGATGGCGCGGGATTTGCTCCGTAACCCTAGCGTGCTTGTTTCCTAGTTAATGGGTATATACGTAGTTATTATTTGTACTTTGACTCTTCCTTTGTAGTCTATGTCTCTGATTTTATCAACAATTTGACTATTGGGATTTGCATAATTTTATTGAGAGGCATTTTAATTTTTGACTTCCGAAAACTTTGAATCATGTCATTTAGATTGTGGGTGGCAAACCACGCAAGTCGTATCTTCTTTTCTTATACCATAAAAAGTTATAAGCGTTTCAGTTGGAAATATATTAATGTTTATAATTCAGAGTATCAGCGATGGTGATTCTATGCATGTCTAATTTTAATTTTTTGATGAACGTCAATCAGTAGCCTTGGCCTGGGTGCTCCCCTCTTTCGTTTATCAAAGGACAATAGTTTGACGGAATTTAAATGGAGCAGTATGAAATTCTAGAGCAGATTGGCAAGGGTTCTTTCGGCTCTGCTCTTCTTGTAAGGCATAAACTTGAAAAGAAAAGGTATTATGGTTTCCTGGTTATATGCAGTTTTTGGATTGTGGCTTTAATTGAAATATAATTTAGGATGAAAGAAATGGTTTAGTGACTATAGTAATTGTAATTTTACCTTTGCAACTTCTTAGGTATGTCCTCAAGAAGATTCGTCTTGCTCGCCAGACTGATAGAACAAGAAGGTCAGCTCATCAGGAGGTTAGTGGCAACTCTGCTGAAGGAAATATTATTTTTGCTGCCTTATTAACATGTAACGTACTATGGAATTTACTCTAATTTTGGGAACCTAGGTTTGAAAATGTCACCTTATTGAAGTGACTTGCATTTGAAAGATAGCAGGTTGCAGTCACTTATCAAATCTTTTAATGCCACCTAGTTATTTTTGTGAGAAAAAATAGACCGTTAACATTATGACTTATATTATTGGATTGGTTGGTGCAATTAACAAATGAATCTAATTATCTCTAGGTTGCTTTTAGTAGTCTTTAAATTGCCTGAAATTGTACGTTCTAAGACGTGATATGAGAAATACTATTTAAAGGCTGTGTCTGCTAGTTGATGTTTGCATGATTAGTCTTGTAAAAAACGCTATCAGATATCACATAATTACTTGCTTTCTTCTATTATATTTTTTCAGATGGAGCTTATATCTAAAGCACGCAACCCCTTTATTGTGGAGTATAAAGATTCTTGGGTAGAAAAGGTTTGTATATTTTGAAATTTCTGTATGTTTCTTAAACTATATTATAATGTTGCTCAAGGGAGATTGATTTTGAAATATTCTGTTCCAGGGCTGTTTCGTATGTATTGTGATAGGATATTGTGAAGGAGGAGACATGTAAGTTCTGCTGAAATTTGATCCATAATAGCTTATTTTTGTGGTAAGAAGCATAAATTTCATTATTATAAAAAAGAAATGTAGTGAGCTGTCCTCCAAGGCTGATCAGAATGAATACAAAAAACCTTTCTGTAGGCAGCTACTTGGGCAGGGGAATAATTACAAAATAAATTCTATAGAACACCAAGAAGAAGCTATCTAAATAGAATTTACTCACCAACTGCAAGATATCTCATTCAATTTCATCTTCTGTTTTATTTATCTATGGTATCTCTATAACTTTCCTGTATTCCTTATTTTCCACAGGGCTGAGGCTATAAAAAGAGTCAACGGTGTTCATTTTCCTGAAGAGGTGCCCTTTGTCTCTGACGGCTGATAATACTATTGTTTAACTGTTCTGCTGATCAACCTGGTTTGTTTGACTGTACTGTGCAGAAACTTTGTAGGTGGCTTGTTCAACTTCTTATGGCTCTTGATTACCTTCATTGCAACCATATTCTTCACCGTGATGTCAAGGTCAGTACCTTACTGCGCATGCCCTTGTTAGATAACATTACATGACCCCTTGAGCTACTATACTCTTATTAAAGGTTTTTATTTATTTATTTATTTATTTTTAATAGTAAAAATTATATTATATTAAATTCATTTTTGAATGGTTGATACAGTGTTCAAATATATTCTTGACAAAAGATCAAGACATACGCCTAGGTAACCCATCTGCCTTGGCCATTGTTTCTCTCTATATAGTTTTTTTCTTGAACTTTCACAAAATATTTTATTTCTAGTTTTTTGAAAAATAACTGAATGTATGCCTTGTAGGTGATTTTGGCCTTGCTAAAATGTTGACCTCGGATGACCTTGCTTCCTCTGTGAGTAGTATGGCAAAGAGTCTGGATAAATTTATAATGTGTTTTTTTTCAGAAATCATGTATATCTATTCCGTGTTTGGTGGTGTTGGTGCTTGTGAACCAGAAAGGGATTTCTAGAGTCAGAATTGTAATATTTCTGATGCACTGCAGGTTGTGGGTACTCCAAGTTACATGTGCCCTGAGCTTCTTGCTGACATACCTTATGGTTCAAAGTCAGATATATGGTCCCTTGGTAAACCACCTATTATTGATTCCTATATTCCTATCTTATATTAGTTGTGATTTTTTGAGACATATGGGCCAACTTTCTGTTCAGGATGTTGCATACATGAAATGGCTGCCCACAAACCAGCGTTTAAAGCCTTCGTAAGTTGCCTGTAGTTGCTTTGCTTATCAATAGTCATATTTATTTCCAGAAAAACTGATGGGCCATTTTACCTGCATCATGTAGTTAAATTAGATTAAGCAGCAATGTGTTCCTGTTTTCTTGGGCAAGACTAATTTGATATTTTTCCCAAGCAGGATATGCAATCCTTGATCAATAAAATTAACAAGTCCATCGTGGCTCCACTTCCAACCATGTATTCGGGTGCATTGTAAGTCCCAATTTAGCCTGTACATTTGATCAACTATCTGAAATCTGAACTATATTCTGATTCAAAACGTTTGATGTTATTTCTCTCCTTCCTGCATTTCCATTAACCATTATTCGCAAATTGTCAACCTATCCTATAATTGATCAATTATCTTTATCCGTACTCTTCTACTTATATGGTCATTTAGTAATGACATCAAGTTTTCTGAAATATTTGTTTGATCACTCATTCAGTCGAGGGCTTGTCAAAAGCATGCTGAGGAAAAATCCGGAGCTCCGACCAAGTGTATGTCTTTTCTTCCTTTTTTTTTTCTTTTTCTTGCCTGCGTAATTGATTTTCTCTCAAGAAATACACGTACATTGGGGAATGAACTATAAGCTGAAGTTAATTATATTTGCATGTCTAATGAAAAGTCATATCTGCTTGGGCTCTATCTTTATTGTATAATTGGCTCTGTTTTTTCTTTCTAGAAGTTGCCGGCACGTTATTTTTGTTCTTGTTCAATATTGTTGTCATGATGGACAGAATTTATTTGAGAATACTATCGATGTTTAGTCTCAGTATGTTCTTGCTGACTTTTGGGAAGTGTGATAGTTAGCCAAGTTTAGACTGCATCTTCACACTCTTGAGTTTCTAAGACCATTTGTAGGGAATAAAGTAGTTGAATTGGTCTTTATAGCATCGAACAATTTGTGTGCAGGTGTAATGAAGTCTTCATTTCTTTATTCTGATAATATGCATGGAGTTCTATGGAGCAATGACAACTTTTTATCTTTTTGGTGGAATTTTCTTGACGTTGTTCTTTTGCTTTTACTTTCTAGGCCGCTGAATTACTCAATCATCCACATCTCCAGCCCTACGTTCTTAAGGTTCACCTTAAGTTGAATAGCCCTAGGCGAAGTACTTTTCCTCTTCAACGGTCTGATACAAACTACATCAAGAAAACAAGATTTGTAGAGCCAGGATCTGGTAGCTTAAAAGCTTTCAGAGAGAAGAGACTGTCTTTTAGCAATGACAGGGCATTGAATCCCAGCGTCTCCACGATGGACGAAGAATCACAATGTTCCTCTCGAAGATCACAGCAGTTGCCCAGTTATTTGAATAAAAAGTTTGAGGAATTATCTGTTGGCAGTTGTGCTGACAAAGAAAGTGATGTTGACCAATCAAGAACCTCAAAGTTTCCAACAACTTCGAAAACCCCAAGGTTGACTAATGCTAAGCCTTCTGCTACACCCAAAAAGCAGACAATCTCATCAAAGTTTTCACCTGCAAACTTCAATCCTGTAAGTTTACTATAAATTTGTATGTAGTGTTAGCTGACCTTTTGCATCTAAGATGCTTTGCCATAACTGGCTCAACTATTCAAGCTGAGTTTAATTTTAGGGGTGTTTTCTAATATGTCTGGTTTTTTTTTTTGTAATGTTTGAAATTCATGCTTTTAATCTCAAGGACATGTTAAACACCAACAATTGAAATTATTCATTTTCGGTCTGTTGGTTTGCAGATTCCAGCATCACATACTCCAGCTAGAAGATCTTCACATTCAACTCGCAGGGCATCTCTTCCACTGTCAACAAAAGCTGCAGGCTTTGGCACCCCTTACAGGTCGAACACTGGGCTGCTTCACGGCATGAACTCCCAAGATATCTCTGTCAATGCCCCTAGAATCGATAAGATTGCAGAATTCCCCTTGGTTTCTTCCGAGGATCCTCTCCTATACATCCGTGGAACATCATCTACATCAGCACAGTGCTCTGCCAACTCACAAGATTTCACCAACTGCTCGATTACAAAGGACAAGTGCACTGTCCAGGTCGTGGACAAAACCACCACAACGCCATCCAGCTATAGAGTTCCTGGGAATGGAAGTGATTACTTCGAGCACAATCCAGCAGTCGCCTCTTCAAGCCGTTTATCCTTCGAGTCACGGCAACGACGGTTCGACACCTCGTCGTACCAGCAACGAGCGGAGGCACTGGAAGGGCTCCTCGAGTTCAGTGCTAAATTACTCCAACAAGAGAGGTTTGAAGAGCTTGGGGTGTTGCTGAAACCCTTTGGACCTGAGAAAGTTTCTCCCAGGGAAACTGCCATATGGTTGGCCAAGAGCTTTAAGGAGGCAACAGTATAAGTTGAATACTGATCCAAAAAACAAGAAAAAACGACAGTTACCACTTGTATATTGCCTCAACTGTCACTCAACTTACTAGGAGCTTAGCCTTTTTCTGTTTCTGTTTTTGCTTCTCTTGTACCCTTTTAACATTTTCTGCAAATTTCAAGAAAAATGTTCTTCACCTCTTGAAATTTTAGGTTCATGTAATTGAGCAAAATGGGCTTGTATGGAAGCCTTAAAAGCTTAGGGTTTTGTAGCTTGTCTTACTAATTTTGATACTTGCACTAATGTCAACATTATTTTAATTGGTAACTTTATAATTAGTCTTGAAATATCCATGTGCCACGTGACATAATTTTATACTAGATTAATTATTATACATCCAATTTTTCTATGTGTTTAAGTCTCAAATGTAATTTTTTTTATTCCTTATTAATGGGTCGTTTTTTTTTGTATCCATCGATGAAAGTTATTTATCAATAAGGATAAGTTAAATTTCTTTTTTCCTTTTCTATTTTATTTAATTTATTTAAACTTTTAATAGTTTAAGATTTTTTTTTTCAAAAAATAGAATTTACGAAGTTTCTCATTTTATATTTAAATTTTAGAACCTTATCTAAAGAAGAGTCTAGAAAGAGCTAAGAACTTGTGCTCAAAATTTTAAAATAATATTTACAATTTAAATAAAATAATACCTGTCAGTAGAAAAATAATAATTTAAACAATATTTGGGATTAAAATATTCACAACTTGCACAAGTGGCTAACCTAAACGCCGAAATTGAGGTCAGAGATAGAGCATAAGTATTACGTGGCGGACGGAATATATTCCACGTGTGAAATACGCCACGTAAGCGAAGTTTGATATTTTCAATTTTCGCTGCTTTTTATGAGAAATAGCCACGACGACTAATCAATTTTATTTTTCTGTTTTGAATTTTTGAGAATCCTTCAATTATCCGTTTGATATTTAATAGTTAAATGCCAAAACATAAATAAAAATAGTAAAAAAATTAGAAAAAACAAAAAACACCTCCTATGAAATATCATCCACAAGGTTAATATCTTATTTATTATTAAAACTTGTAAAAAAATAAAAATAAAAATCAGCAATATTAAAAAAAAGTTTATTAATTTAGATTGGACAGTCTCCCATGTCTCCGGGGCATTCGTGGTCACTATTTCATAAGACTACGTGCAAACCCCATCCCCACCCTCACACCATTTCTTCCATTTCCATATTTCTTGAACCTTCCAGAACCTTCCTCCAAACTCCACTCCTAAAGTCAACTCAACTCATTTTGACTTTAACATTATTTTTTTATATATAAATTTTGAGAAATAAATTATAGGTTTCACGTTCTTGTTCCCATTTTTAATCTTTAAATAATTCTGATTTATTTACAAAACATCATTTTTTTAAAATAAAGTCACTTACTAATTTGAAAATTTTCAACATATGAGGAGATACTGAGGTTATATTAATTTCAATCATTTTACAATGAAATAAAGTTTATGAAAATTGCACAATAATAATATAAATAATAATAATATCATAACATTATCCGACGGAAGAGTCTAGAAACATGGAACATTAAAATAATATTATTATTATTATTTATTATTTTATTTTTTTGTTAGTGCATCGATATTAAAATAATATTTGGAATTAAAAAATATTGCAACTTGCACAAGTGTTGCCTTGCTATTCGAAATGATTGAAGTTGGGGTCAGACGCCGAGTTGGAAGAATCATTACGTGTAGCCTTTTCAAGAATCCACGTGGAAATTTCACTGTTGATTTAGTGATGCCACGTAAGCGTTCTCCCATTTTTACAAATTTTTACTTTTATTCAATTTAAAATCGAAGGAAGACAAAAAAAAGAAAAAAAGAAAAAAATATTCCAAATTCCAGCCAATAGAAATTTATTATATTATATAAAGGGACCCGCTGGCGTCTCCTAAGGTCATTTGTGGTCACCAATTTATAAGACTGCGAGCCCTGAGCTCCACCTCATCGTCGAGCTTCCATTTCCCTTCGACCTTCCAGAACCTTCATTTCTCTCTTTCTCTCTCTTCTTTCTCTCTCCTCCAACTTCCCCAAGAAACTTCTCTCCGATTTTTCATTTCTTTATGCTACAAGGTCTAGAACTTTCCAACTCTCTCCTTCCGTTTCGTATTTAAGCATTTGGATGCCGTTTTTCATGCTTTCCAATGGAATTCTTGTACTCTGCTTCTCTTCCCTCTCATTGATTTTTCTCTCGTTTCTGTAATTGATTTTGAACTCTTTTTCTTTTTTCATTTGTTCTTGTTCTTCTTCTTCTGTTGTTGTTGTTGTTGTTGTTGTTGATTGTATGATGATTGAAGGTTAATGAATCTTTTATTCGAACATTGGGGGGGGATTTGTATGGTTGATTTATACGCGATTGTTGCAGAGATGAATCCTCTGTTTCCGGTTAAGGAAGAGTTTCCTGGATCGAATTCGTCGGAGACCGACAGAGAGCGATTGGCTATGGCTCCTCCGATGCCGATGGAGGGCCTTCACGATGCCGGTCCACCGCCGTTTCTGACGAAGACGTTTGAAATCGTTGATGATTTTAGTACCGATCATGTGATTTCTTGGAGTTTTGGGGGAAATAGCTTCGTCGTTTGGGATCCCCATTGTTTCTCCACTGAATTGCTTCCCAGATTCTTTAAGCATAATAACTTTTCCAGTTTCGTTCGGCAGCTTAATACTTACGTAAGTCATTTTCTATTGCTCCGTTTTGAATTTGGAATTTGGAATTTGGAATTTGGAATTTGGTTTTCTTTTACATCAATTCGATGTGTTTCCGTTTCTGGAGACCCTTGAAAATATCGTAGTGTGAAATACCGTTTTTGCCATTCTTTTGGCTCGTTGTTGCTTCGTAGCTCGAATGGGTAGAAATGTAATTTCACCAATTTTATATTGCATTATTCTGGAATCTTCGATTGGAAAGCTCTGCTGCTTTACCTTCCAGGCCTTTCTTGCCATGTCTCCAGAATCTTCCTAAATTGGGAAATTCAATTGGAAATGTCGCAATCAGAAGAGCAGTGATCTGGCCATTTGGTCTTCACCTGTACGGTCATTTAGTGTCTTTTTCATGGAACAATTTGTTACAAGGGAAAGGTTCTTGAGAAATTTGTCCACGCGAAACGAAATCTCAGAGGTTGGGTTCTAGGTTTTATTTTTCTAATTGTTTCTTGTAAATTCTTGCAGGGCTTTAGAAAGATAGATCCAGATAGATGGGAGTTTGCAAATGAGGGATTTCTGAGGGGCCAAAAGCACCTTCTGAAGAACATAAAGAGGAGGAGGGCAACATATCACCACCACCAAACTCCCCAATCACAAGCAGCTAGTGGACCTTGTGTAGAGGTTGGTCAATTTGGAGTAGATGCAGAAATGGGTCGTCTAAAACGTGACAAGCAAGTGCTAATGATGGAGTTAGTGAAGCTAAGGCAAGAGCAACAGAACACAAGAGCGTACCTTCAAGCAATGGAGCAAAGGCTTAGAGGAACTGAAATTAAGCAGAGACAAATGATGAATTTCTTAGCAAGAGCTATGCAAAACCCATCTTTCATTCAGCAATTACTCCAGCAGAAGGAGAAGAGGAAGGTGCTTGAAGAAGCCATAACTAAGAAAAGGAGAAGGCCTATTCAACAAGCTGGGAAACTTAGTGGTAGATTCTTGGGTGAAGGTTCAAACACCATCAAGATTGAGCCTCTAGAATCTGAAGAATATGGGTTTGGGATTACAGAGCTGGAAGCACTTGCCTTGGAGATGCAGGGGCTTGGCAGGGCACGACATGAAGAAGAGGAAGAAGAGGAAGAAGATGAAGAAGAAGATGAAGAAGATCATTTACCTCCACCAGATAAAGTACTTGATGAAGGGTTCTGGGAAGAATTGTTCAGCGAAAGGTTAGAGGTAGCCAGTGGTGACGATGAAGATGTGAAAGTTTTGGCTGATCGGTTGGGCCATTTGGGCTCAAACCCACGATAGAGCCATCGGCTGAGCATCATGGGGAATTCACAAACGACCCATTTGAACTGGAAGTCCAGAAAAGGCTGCTCCATTTAGGCCTTCGGGGAAATGTTCTAAGCCCCTTTATAACCCTCTTTTGGTTTGTTCTTTGGCAGGGCAAGAAGATGAAAAGGAAGATCGGTGCTATCAGGGACACAGCCTTTTCTGTTTTGGCATTATCTTTCTAACACAAAAATAATTGTTGATGCTTTCCCTTCCCCCTTCTGCAGCCACTTCCTCATATATATTTCTCTACTGTGGCTTTTGTTAGGTTTGCAGGAACCTAATCTGGTTGGACTCAATTCTGTGTTTATCCTGTTAGTGAAGCCTCAAGGTTTTGGTTTCTGTTTTATGTACATTTCCTTCCATTTCCACGTTCATGTTTTTTGTAATACTTCATTCCGGTACAAACAAATGTAGATCGCTCATTCCAAAAGCTATCAAATTGGAAAAGAGAAAAGATGTGTTGCCGAATCCTTGAAGAATCAATCACATGCTGTTTCGTGGTTAGCAAAACTCTCTCTTTTGTCATTCATTCATCCAAACTAAAAACTTGATAGGACTATGAACACCATCTAATTTATATGTCCAATCAATCACCCCGCTGTTCATCTGCTGCGAGCTTTCTACTTCCCCTGTGATAGATTGAGATTTGTTTAGATCTGTAAAAAAAAATGTTGGGAATTAGTATGATATGCTCTTTGTGTATAACATTGGCAGATGCTGATGTTTCATGATTAATCCTTAAATTATCCACCAATTTGGCGGCTGGACGTAGTAAAAAGGTCGAAACAATTATAGTTTGACAAAATGAAACACACAAGATTTTATGCATACATGTACGAAGTTGTCCCATTCTTTTACTAGGTAGCTATCTTATGGTGGTGCATTGATTAATATTTGTCCAATGGTATGTCACTATCGGACAATGATTAATTCATTATCTTCATGCCTAATGATTATTAAAGTTCTGTTTGGAAGGCCGTATAGATTATGTATAATTATTAAAGTTATGTTTGGAAGGTCGTGTAGATTATGTTTTATAGATTTTCGAAGTTAAACGATTTATTTATTTTGGATTATATGATTCAAACGAAATTATTTTGAAATTATAAAAAATTAATAATAGATTTAGTTATAAATTTAGTTCATTTTTGCTAAATTGAAATATGTATTTATATCTAAAAACCATATGACATATATTGCCATTGTGAATATAGTTTGACGATAATTAATAGATATTTCTTGTTTTAAGATTAGAGCATTTATTTATATATTTCTTCTTTTAAGATTAGAGGATTTATTTTAAATATTATATTGAGTGTTAACAAATCATTTGTATACTAATAATATATGTTATATGAAATTAGAATAAATATTGATGAACTACAGTACATTAACGATATACTTGAAGTTATACATACATTTGAATATGTATTGACATATCATTGATGCACCGATGAGTACATGTATGTTACTAATATGCTAATTTTTTTTTTTTTGTTATAGTTTCTAAATCATTTAAGAACTGAGTTTGGATCAGTTTTGGGAGCAGTAGAAGGTGAGTTGGACAAATTTAGTTCTCTTTAAACACTTTTTTTATCACTTTAGTATCAAAAATTCATTTTAGTCGTGTCAGAACTTTGTCAAATCACCAATTGTGAAGGTTTTATTTGTCTTCGATTTTTTTTTGTTTGTAATATTTTACCATCAGCTTCTACGATACTCGAGAATGGTTATCTACTATACGAATTGAACCATATAAGTTGACAACCATGCGCTAATAAATATAATTTCAAACAAATTAACAAAAATTCAAATTTAAGACCACGAATAACAAGAGCATAACCGTAGTTCATAAATTGAATTGTATAAATGATGAACGTATCGTCGTTATTTGGGCCTTTTGGGCTTTTTAAATGTGGGCTTACAAACTTTGCCAGCCTTTTCCAGTCTACCGGTTTATTATGTAAACTACTGTCCTCGTGCGAAAGGCAGGAGTTGGAGCCTGCAGGTTCATAGTATATGGAATTACGCAACTTAATTCTGGAAAAATATAATTATCGTATTCTTATATTTGAAATCACGGATTAGTTTTAAGATTTTTTCTCGATATTTTATTTGAGTTTCGGACATGTGTTACGAAAGTATAAAATAATTTACTAATATTTATTAAAATTTCTCATATTTGAAATTCAGTTTCAAATTCTGGCGGTGAATTGATTTTTTCTCGATATTTTATTTGAGTTTCGGACATTCGTTACGAACGTATAAAATAATTTACTAAGTTTTGTATGTCATAATCTTATGAATTAAACACGTTTAAATTAGCACAAAAGTGTGAGGGTATTGAGCACAAATTACATAAATCTGGAGGACTAATAGTTAAATAGGGTTAAATATAAGGGTTTAAAAGAAAAAAAAGAGGAAAAAACTTAGATGGCAGAATCTGGTGATATAAGAACCCGTGAATAAGGCGTGGCCCGCACGGAGCTATTTCTTTCTTATTCATCAACGTCATTAAAAAAATAATAATAATAAATTTAAAAATAAATGTTATTTTGCAAATCAGTACCTGTAAAAGGCAAAAATTAGGAAGTCAACCCAAATTTCTGTCTCTCCAAAAAGGAGACTGTCAAAAGAGTGTGGCAGAGAATCTAGGGTTCGTTTTTGTAAATATTCCTATTTTCTTTACTATTTACTCAACAAAACTTCGAATTACTAATTTTTAAAAAATAATAATAATAAAATACTAATTTCCTAACGTATACTATTAAGCACCGACTAAGTCGTGAATTCATTAAGTACTTCTCTTTTATTTATTATGATCGTGAAAGCTGTTTATGTCGTAAATTCAAATCTTTTCTCTGATTTAAACCGTTAATGGTTCAATTGTCCAATAGTAAATCTTAGCTTCTTGAAATATTAAATTCTTGCCGAACATATCATAGGTTCGAATCTCCATCCTTACATTGAGCTAAAAATCACCGTTGAACATGGGACAAATGTCGTTTCCCATCCTGACAAGGGATAATGTTTATACTAGAACCAAACACAAATAGATAACGTGTTTTTTTTAAGGGAGAATATATATTTTTTTTGAAAGGGTTTTTTTTTTCATATATTTAAAAGAAAGGTGAATAAATGAAGCATAAATCTCACCTTATCAAAACCAAACAAACAAAAAAAAAAGAGATTGGGAATATCCCTTTAAAAAGTTGTAAAAATTAAGGAGATATGAAAAGACAAGCCTACCCTTTGATAAAGGTGGAAATTGAGGCCAAGTTTTGGCAGGTGTGGTAAATGGGGAAGGCTAAAACGGGGAATTTGAGTGCTTATATTGTCCCATTTGCCTTTAGATTTAGGGTTGGAATAAAGAAAGATGAGAAAAGGAAAGAAGAAGAAGAGACCAAAATCATTTCATATGAAAAGTAAAAAGCTCAATGAGAGTTGGGTTAAAAGGGTTTAGGTTCGCTCGAGAAAATTTCTAGTACTACAGTAGTGTGAGAATTCCTCTCCCTCGATCAAAAAAAAATTTAGTGCTGCAGAAAATTAGCGTTCGAGAAGATTTCTAGTATCACAGTAGTATAAGAATTTCTCTCGCACTTAAAGAAAATTTTCAATATTACAGTTTTACGAGGCTTTCGAGTTCTAAGTTCAGTCACTTTGGCGTCTAGATCTACTTCGCGTCTCTCTCCGCCATGCCCTTCTTCACTCTCTCTCTCCTTGAAGAACTTTTTCTTCTTTTTAGCTTTTTTAGTATTTTTATAGCCCTTTTCCCATTTGAGTCTCCTTTTAATTCTCATTCTCTCTTCTCCCACTTCACTTTGCACCTTCAAATCTCTCTCTCTCCGCCCTCCATTGAAGAAGCTTAATATCTCTTCAAAGCTCTTATTCTTTGAGGGTTTTTGAAGAACAAGAAGAGATAGTGACCAATTTGGAGAATAACCCATCATAGAGAATCAAAAAACAGCCATGTTTTCATGTTTTGTTCTTGTTTGTGTCTAATTCAGCTCAATTCCAAACCCCAAACCCCAAACAAACAAAAAAAAGACTTCTAATATGTTTTCTCCAACAATTATGTCCAGTTCAACATCTTTGTCTGATCAAGCTACCATCTTTTCCAATATCCACCACCCTCCACAAAAGCTCAAGAAGAAACGAAGCCTCCCCGGTAACCCAGGTACGACTTCAAAACGTTCTCGTTTCTCATTTCTCGTTTCTCGTTCATAACAAAAAAAATGGTACAAACCCCATTAGAATTCATCTATTGATTTCTAAACAGACCCAGATGCAGAAGTGATAGCACTTTCACCAACAACACTTCTTGCAACAAATAGATTTGTGTGTGAAATTTGCAATAAGGGTTTCCAAAGGGATCAAAACTTGCAGCTTCACAGAAGAGGCCACAAACTTCCATGGAAATTGAAGCAAAGAAGCAGCAAAGAAGTGAAGAAGAAGGCGTATGTGTGCCCAGAGGAAGGTTGTGTTCATCATAATCCTTCAAGAGCATTAGGAGATCTCACAGGAATCAAAAAACATTACTCCAGAAAACATGGAGAAAAGAAATGGAAATGTCTTAAATGTTCCAAACTCTACGCTGTTCAATCTGACTGGAAAGCTCACTCCAAAACTTGTGGAACCAGAGAGTATAGATGTGACTGTGGAACCCTTTTCTCCAGGTGAAATTTCATGTCTTTTAATCAATTTTAATTTCTTTCTTTTAACCTAAATGGATTGGTCTTTTGTTTTGAATGGGATGCCTTTAGTGTTCTTAATTTTGGAAAAATTCTATCTTTCACTAATTTGGTAACCCTCTATGCATGGAATGTTTACACAAAAATACATCTTTTTGAATTTCAATCCATTTTTTGGGGCAAAACCTGGAAGAAAATGAGCTTTTTTTTTCAATATATTTAGTGGGTATGGTGTAGATTATGGGAAATTTATGAAAACTTGAGTGGGTTGTGTGTATTTGGTGAGATTGTTTTGAAAATGATGAGAAAGAGTGTGAGATCCTGCCGCGTCAGTTGGAAAGGAGAACGAAGCATTTTTTATAAAGGTGTGTAAACTTCGCCTAACAGATGCGTTTTAAAATAGTGAGAGTGACGGTGATGCGTAACGGGCTTTGTTAGCGGTGGGTTTAGGCTGTTACAAATGGTATCAGAGCCAGACACGGGGCCATGTGCCAGTGAGGAGGCTGAGCCCTGAACGGGGTGGATTGTGAGATCCCACATCGATTGGAGAGGAGAACAAAACATTATTTATAAGTGTGTGGAAACCTCTACCTAATAAACATGTTTTAAAAATCTTTGACGATAGCTAAAAATTTGGATGGGTGTTTAAGGATACTTAGTATGGATCCGTGACAAGTATGAATCATTATTATTTACTTGCAGAGCTCTGAAATTCTGAACCATTCGTCATTATGAAAAAACTGCATAAATCTGATATTTTATCAGCTCACGTTTCTCTCTCTCTTACTTTCTCATAGAAGAAGAAGGAGAGAGAAATGAAGCAAAGATTTAGAGTGTTCTTTGTTTGCATGCATGTGTTCAAATTCCTCATATTTTGATCTTCTTCTAACTCTCCATGCAAATTCCAACCCTTTTGATTATGGATTTGTCTCTCTAATGGGTTCTTTTTGTTTCGTGAATCTCTAATCGTGGTATGGAAAATCTATTACTTTATGTAGGAAAGATAGTTTCGTAACCCATAGAGCTTTTTGTGATGCATTAGCTGAAGAGAGTGCACGGCTCTCGGCTAACCAATTGGCCTCGGGTGCCACTGGCATTGACGTAAACCCGTCTTCGACCGTTGTTGCTCAATCTCTCTTCCCTTTTGGCAACCATTACCAGTTCTCGAATTCGCTGATACCGTCGTCTCCATCGTCACTGTCATTATCGTCGTCACAAAACCTCGTGTCCCTAAACCCTTGGGACCGTCCCCTAAACCCTAACCCTAATTATACCCTCCATATGATCAAGCCAGAAGACTCAAATTCTCACCATTTTCACCAATTTCCAACTTTGCCCCTCTCCAGTGACTCCTCCAACAATAACAATTACCACCCTTTTGGTCTAATTCAAGATCACCACCACAAGGCGAGCTCATCCTCCTCCTCCTCTTCCATGATAACCTCACCCTTTAGGAACCTGCACGTGTCGGTGCAACCGGCCTCAAATGCTGCCACGTCAGCTCACCTATCAGCCACAGCCCTACTACAAAAGGCCGCAACAGTTGGCGTTGGCGCTGCAAAATCAGGTCACCATCAGCCCGAGTCAGTGGGTCATATAACTCACTTCAACATCCCCGAGTTCCGCCCATCAAATCATATTGGCTCGCTGAGTCAACTCGGTCCAGACTACGCCACGTGGCAGAAGAGTGACCGGCTGACCAGGGACTTCCTCGGTCTTACTGGACATGGAAACGGCACCGGCACCGGCAGCGGTGGAGCGGTACATGTTAGTATGATCGTTAAGGATATGCTAACGTACGCGGGTGGATTTGAGATGTTTAAGCCTCATAACAACAACAATAATAATAATAGTAACGGTTTTGGATATGGGGAGGCAGCTGCCAATGAAACTTGGGGAGACTGTTGAATGAAACGGTGGCGTTTCAACGGAGAAAAAAAAATCATTTTCCGATGTTTTTATTTCCAATTTCTCTCTTTTTCCTTTTTCTTTTTTTCTTTTTTCTTTTTGGAGGTTATTAAATTTTAATGAATGTTTTTTTTAATAGACTCTTGTTCACTTTTATGTTATATGCGAATTTATGTTATATGCAAATTGAGTTATGCTTGAGTTAGTGATTTGAATTTATACTAAATATTTTTTTTAAAATAAAATAATAAATATTAAAAAAGGTGATCGAAGGTTGTGTGTCTTATCATCTCTATATTTTTTTAATTTTTTTTCTTGTTGTAAATTAATTTTTTCGTGTCAATCTTCAAAATTACATAATTTTATGTCAATGTAGACAATAACTTTTGATTTTTAGTCTTATGTTAAAAAACAATATACTTAATTTCAAATTATAATTTATTTTTAATAATTATAAAAAAAATTAATGGACCTTTTATAGTTAAAAAGATTGAATATGTGTTGTTTAATATTAGGAAAAACAATTTGAATGATTTAGAATTGACAAGAAGGGTAGGTAGTGAGAGGTTATGATGGTAATTCAACTCAGACACCATTATTATGGAATATATTTATAAAAAAAAAATCAATTTTTTGTATTTTAAGGAAGGGAAAAGGGAAACAAAATTATTAAAATTAGAACCGAAGCCCTTTTTTTCTTCCCATGATAATGGAATGATGGACCTGCATGAACCACGGAAAATAATAGTGACATGCTGAGGAAATTACCATTGTGCCCTTCTAAAGCCCTCTGCCTTACTTTCCAAAAATTTTCATCTCAATACCATTTGTTCTAAAGAAGTAATATGAAAAGGATAAAAGAAAAAAAGTTAAAGTTCTCGATTCATTCATCTCGAACACTTCTTGAACGGTTAAATTTGAATCATGTTTTAAAAAAGAAAGCAAACAAATTTTCCGGACGATGATCAAATTATATAAGAAAACTATTACAATTTAATCAAACTTTGACTAAAAAGATTAAAATAGAATCAAGCATAATCTTGGTCAAATTCATATAGAAATCGGATTGACCGAATTCCCACATGATTATTGCAAAAACTGATCTCAAGCAGAGCCTAAAAGAAAAGTAATGGGAATAGGAAAGGAGGAGAAGTAATATTGGGATGTGGACAAAGGGAGATGTCGGTGGTGGGAGCCAATGCGTGTACTCTTCGAGAGCGACCAGTGTGGTTAATGGTTATGGCCCCCACTGCTCTATAGAGGACCCCAAACCCACCATTTGTGCGACAGCGATGCCACTCTCTTCCTCCTTCCAGCCTCTTTTTTCATAATGTATTGTAATGATCAAGATTGGAGGCTTGTGGTGACCAAGTCAAAAATGACAAATTTAAAGTGGTTCATTTAAAGTTACCTAGTTTTATACTTAAGATGACTAGGAGTCTGTTTGAAACAGGACTTTGAAAATTATTCCTCACAAACTCAAAATATGGCATATTGGACTTTGGCCGTGTAGAACCTATCTTTGGACGGTTAAAACTCACATTTGTCCTATCAGTAGTATTGAGAAGTGTTGGGAGGGAGTCTCATATTGACTAATTAAGGGAATGGTCATGGGTTTATAAGTAAGGAATATATTTTCATTGGTACGAGGCCTTTCGGAGAAACCAAAAGTAAACCATGAGAGTTTATACGGACAATATCATATCATTGTGGAGATCTATGATTCCTAACAAGTCGGATATTCAACCTTATTACCATTACAATCATAGGCAATGGTCATGGGTTTATAAGTAAGGAATATATTTTCATTGGTACGAGGCCTTTCGGAGAAACCAAAAGTAAACCATGAGAGTTTATACGGACAATATCATATCATTGTGGAGATCTATGATTCCTAACAAGTCGGATATTCAACCTTATTACCATTACAATCATAGGCAAGAATGGGCAAAACATTCTTTTTCCACATCATGGGTGAAATTCGAGTTGAAAAAATCAAATCCCAAGATGTTTTTTTTCCCTTCTTCACAACTTTTCTAGAGGTACTGAGAAATTACTGGAACTATTTGAATAGAGAAGCCTTTTGTGAAGTCAGACGGAGGGAGCAGTAAAATTTAGTTGCAAGTGCGAGTGTTTTTTTCTTTTTTTCCTCTCTTAAAAAATAAAGGCAACCTAAGTTGATGGTGTTATGTGGATTTGTGCCTCAGTGAGCGACTGTTTGTGGTGGTGGTCCGGGATTTGGGTGCTGCTGCAAACTAAAACCTAAAGGAAGAAAAGGAAAATAAAGAAAAAAAGAAGAAGAAAAATGTCAACGGGGATGAAAATGATACCAACAAAGAGCTCTGGAAGATTGAATTGCAATTCTGTGGTGAGTCTTTCTTTTGTTACTGTTGTTGCTAAGAGGGGCTTTATCAATTTCTGTGCATATTCCCCACAACACAACCTTTAGTAGCCAGCTTAACCTGCAATAACATCCCAATTATTGACTAAAACCTTGTCCTTCTCTGCTTTTCTAGTCTACTGTTATCAGATAATCATATCAATCATTGAAGCAACATATTCTTCAGCATGCTTGAAAAGAAATCAGATACTTTACTGTCAAACAAAAAAGGGGAAGATTTTTTATATGGATACATTCTCATGTTCTATGACTATACTTTTCTATTCCGATAAAATATTTTGAGAATATAGAAGTGTAATTATAGGATAGGAATGTGAACATTCAACCAACTAATGTGTATATATTTTACTTCATGTTGAAGCAGAAGAAAAGATAGCACAGGAATTTACCAGAGGTTCAATCAGCTTAGTATGTGTATATATTTAATACTCTCCCAAGTTGATGAGAGTAAAAAGCCACGGTGATAATGCAAAGTGGTGCATCTACCTTTATATGATTCCTGCAGCCACGTAAAAATGCCAGTCAGCTTACTTTGGATAAAAGGGTTTTGGAATAACATTTTTTATTAAAAAAAAAACACACACACGCAGTTTAAAAAATAGCAAAGCTGATCAACTTAACCGAAGAAAAGGTTAGGATATTCACAAAGAAAGAAAGAAAGAAAGAGAGAGAGAGCAGAGAGAGACAAAAACACAGAGATAGAGAGAGAGAGAGAACCTGGGGATTAATGAAAGGAGGGTTGGGCATTATGGTATATCCTAGCTTTTAGAAAGTATGTGCATGAGTAACAGGATTAAGGTACAATATGCCATTTTCCTGGTAAAAAAGACTGCATCTTTTTTTTTTATCTCCCTTTGAGCTGCACAAACAGACAAAAATCAAAAGGCTTCTATTCCCTCTCCCCTTACCCCTTCTTCTATTAAAATTACCTGCCCATGTCATCATCCATCAGGGAATCTCATCTCAGCTACCTTTTCTTTTCCCTCTTTTCTTCCTTCCAATCTCGATTGTTTACAGGCCCTTCTTTCCAATGCTTTTCTTTCCTTTTCCCCCCCTTCTACTGCAGACCCCTATGCTACCCTCATCTTTTTTTCTATATCCCATCTTGGAACTCCCCACTCTACAAGAAACGAATATTCATTACTAATTACATTCCCCATCTATATCCCTCCACAATGTTCTTTTTCGTTCTAACTAGGCCTATCAGATGGTTTTCCTACTCTTGTCGTCATCTTAGCAAGTTCAGTTCACATACAGCCAGAAGAGTAATGACATATCATAGGGGGGAAAGGGTCAAAATAGGAGAGTAATTGAAAATGGGGTCATAGGCTGTGCATTCTAATGTACTTTTCAGTCTCATCTGTAGATAAACAGAAGCTGCTAGGTAATCCAATCACCAACTCAAGTACCAGGAAAGAGCATTTAGGTTCACTTGCTGCTTACATCATTTCTCCTGAACTACGATATTTTAGCTCATTAACCTTATTCACTAAAGGAATTTGATTTCATTGGCTAGAAGAAATGAGGTAAACGTAAAGGTCCATTCGCTGCTGGTTTACTTCGGCAGTTTTTATGTAAAACTAGATGATAAATGGAGAGACTGGGAGTATAAAGTTGAAACTTAAATGAGTTGATTTTAAGCCACTCTTTACTTTGTTTTCTATACAAAATAAAATGGGTCTGAAATAAATTACAAAGTAATGCCTAGCATAGGTAATGATTTATATTCAACATGGCTGTGGATAACTTATACGTAAAAGTACCAATTGAGGAAAAGCTTAGAAAATGGATAGCATCGATATGCTCCAGAATCTGCAGGACCAATTTCTTTAAAGGACTTCCTTCAAGATCCCGGATTTGGCCCATTTAAGTTTACTCCCAATATTTATCCAGCACACTCTTGAACGCCTGACGCAAAAATTAAAGTTTAATTGCAATAACACAACATCGAGATGTAAAGTCTCAAAGCGTTGCAGCAGAATATTCTCTGGTCATGCTTATTTATTAGAGAGGGAATAAAAAGAAGTCCTGATGAATATGCAGGTTGGCTAGTTGTGTCTATTCTTTGGTGACGACAATAATGTTGTTTTAAAAATAAATAAATGCGGAATGGAAATAAATATTCTTTGCTTCAAAACACAGAAACTGAAATGGCGTAATAAATTAAAAAATATATATAGACACAAGTGAGTAGAAAACTGCGGCCAGAGAGCATGCGCATTCGTTAAGATTCAAAATTATCAATAGATACCAAATTCACGGAAGGGAACAGATATTTAAGATATTTAAGGCTGTGAGGAGAAAGAACTCAGTTTAGGCACTTAATCAAACTGAAGTTTGAAACATTAAATAAATTGCTTCTCGTCCTGAAACAGAAAAGTTAACCAAAAAAATAAAAAGATTTGCAGTTCCTTGAAGCCAAACACAATAATTCATTAGGATCTTTGCATGATCAACTTATGTAACAGTACCTAAATCAAATTTATCGCCAAAGTAAAGGCGGTTTTGGTTGAGCAAATATGCTGCCCATTTTTCAAGGTTGCGTGAAAGCTACACAGAAGTGTCTAACTAATAAGCCAAATAAGATATTTCACAAGAACAAAAGCTGAGCACAAAAATGCAGAATGCTGTTTGCAATTTCAGGCCAGCCAAATTTATGGAGGATGAGATAAAGATGTGAGAAGAGCTTCTGTCGTTAGCCCACAAAGATTGCTTTCGAGACCAATAACTATTATCATCTACTTGGGTTCTCAGTATTTTGTTCCGGGAAAAGAGAAAAAAGAAGATAGAAGGCAAATCCTCCCTATGATTAAAAACAATTTGCACAAAGCTATTACTACGATAAACAGGGGAGATATCATGGTTGAAGTAAAATAAATAATAAATAATAAAAATGTTACAGTTAAATAGAGTTACAATGACCTGACGAGCAAAAGACTCTTTCCTGTTTAGAATTGCATCCATCGCAGCAAATTGATCATCAAATGAACTATAGAAAACCCCGTAGAGTCTTTTCCTGAGATGAAGAGATATCAGCCAAAAGTAAAACATCTCCCACAGAATCCATAATAATAGCTAGAAAAAAGTTTTTTTCTTTTTTTTTCTTTTTTTGTAAGAATATAATAAACTGATCCTCATCGGTGTTTCCTTCATCCATCTAATCAAATTTTCGAGTAAGAACTTCTCCAACTGGAGAAAGCAAGTGCAGTATAAGAGCCTCTAGAGTTCTTGGGAAGTCATTCTAGATGGAAAAGAAAGTAGCATAAGATGACAAGCTAAGGAAGAAACAAAGAAGGGGAAAGCAAGAAAAAGAGGAACAATTTCACACATCCATCGACTAAAACTAAAAATAGTTTGACATCCATCGAATATATTCATGCATCAATTTCAATAATGAGAAACCTTAGTATATTAATTAGACCAGAATAATTGGAATAAACTAGTTTCCTCAAGGCCTTCCATGAAAAACAATTTCAACCTTGTAAATGTAATAGGGAAGTCAAAAGAACTCACCGCCATGGTGAGAAGGAACTTTTGAAGAATACATGGTTCCAAATTCCAAATAAAGGTAGCTAGTCATCTTCAAGCTCTGTAAACTAGTCATCTTCATCCTCTCCACCTCATCTGCAGAACCTTGATTGTAGGAGTTTAATTTGATCGGACGCTCTTATGTGGTCATGAACTATAGTAATAAACCCAGGCAGAGCCTGGGCCGTGCAGGGTTCAAGTTCATGAGAATAAGTTTCTTCCCTTAGCTCTTTTTCCCTCAAATCCCCACCTTCAAGTAATTGACTCAAACATTGAACTCCTTGATCTGGTGATTAATAACAAAGATCAATATACCAAATTGCCTCAACCACCAAATTTAATATGCAACTTCTAAACCCTATTCTCTCACTTTTGAGAGAGTTCAAAATATTATTGAGAAATCTAGAGTGGGGAAGAGAACTTTACCCATCCTTCTGATACTTGGTACGTCATGCTCATGGCTCTTTGTTTCATTCATGTTAGCAAGAGAACAAGGCACATGCAAAACTTCGCTCTAACCTTAATTTTAAAGATGTCAAACCCAACTCTATCACAATAGCCTTAATAAAAAAATCATAATGAGAAGTTCATGGAGATACTGAGTATTCAAACTCAATCTATAAATATTCACCATACAGTTAGTGATCATAGCTTACAAGCTTTCAAAACATAGGCCAGAATAACTTAAGCTTAAGCACAATACTTCACGAGAGTCCCAATATCATGACATTTATAACGTTCTAGTCTTCCTACTTTTCTTTACAGCAATTTTCTCCTCGTACTTCTTAAAAAATGTAACGGTTAAATGTTGTACATCAACAAATTCATTACAAATCTTATTTGGAGTTACCTATGCATTGATAGATGCCAACTATTGTCCTATTCCTATGGCTGAACTACAGAGGAATCTTTGACAAGGTACTTATTGATTACATTTTTTTTAATTGCAAGGATTAAATTGTAAAAAATAAAATAAATATCAAAACAAGCTAGAAATGTAAAGCTAGCTTGGAAAAATAATCAGCAGCTTAACGAAACACCAAGGAGCTAGCTTACAGCGGGAACGTGGAAATACAACCTGTAGATTGTCAAGGCCGCCATTGTACGGATTCCACTCCGATGAAGCTCTCCAGTCCTTAACACATCCTACAAGAACCTTCGGAATCATAGAACACAAGAAATGGAAGCTGATGCAATG
Source organism: Cucurbita ficifolia (assembly GCA_033971965.1). Classification (NCBI taxonomy): domain Eukaryota; kingdom Viridiplantae; phylum Streptophyta; class Magnoliopsida; order Cucurbitales; family Cucurbitaceae; genus Cucurbita; species Cucurbita ficifolia. The sequence continues at coordinate 9,959,031 of CM066978.1, forward strand.
GAATTATCTACGAATCAAAATCAAAAGAACTTGCACAAATATTACCGCGGGAACGTCGCGAGATTCGATGACAACTCGAAGTCTGAGGCCAAAGGAGGAACTTCAAAGCGTTGGATTCTCAGATTTTTCGTACATCGATCGGGAGTTCGTGTGGAGTTGAGGCTCGAGTGTAAGTAACTAAGAGGCAATGGGAACCATCTTCTATTATATCTCTAAAGCTAAATTATAGAAAGAAACCGTTGAAAGTTTCGTAATATCCTTAAACATTAAAATAAATAAACAAATCTTTATCATTAATATATTTAGATTTAAGACGGAGAGACAAGTTATATAAATTGAGTCATACAGACGTTGGCCCAATAACCACGAGGCCCATGAGGGTTGCAGCTGTCCCGTATTGGCCCAATGTATGATGTGGCCTATGGGCCACGAGGGTTGGATCAGCCCCCAATGTGGTTATTGACATTTTGTGATTATCATTATTTCTTTAATATTATTTTCTGTCACAATACAGCGGTGGTCGAATATAGTAAATTATCCTAAATTAAAATTTGTAGGTAACTTTCCATTTCAATATTATATTTAATGATTATTTCATGCAATAAAAAATAATTTTATTTATCCTCTAAACAATATTTTTTGCAGTACATTCACTTTCTTTTTTTTTTTTTTTATTACAATAAATAAAATATATTCCGAATTCAAAATGTGGATTTGATACATGATGGTTCCGATATTTCCTTGCGATATGGTCACATTACCTACTTTTCGTCTTTTAAAGTGAAGACTATCCACACAAACTAATACGAGTCATTCTAACATGTCAGGGCCATTATGTTGCATGCACTACAACATTGGCACGTTACTTACTCTTAGCTCTTTAAGAGTGAATACTATTCTCACCTACTAACACGAGACATTCCAACATGTTTTGTTCTCATTCATGTGAATCTCATGAAAATTTATAGGAGGTCGTTCAGTATATAATTGCTCAAAATAAAACACGTTTAACCCTAAAGTTCCTATAATTAAGCCACTGAGAAAGAAAGTGCACATTGTTGGTATTACTAGTAACTTTCGTATCATTAAACTTTTTTATAGTCACCCTATCATCAAGATCATTCTCGTTTAGATGTAGTATCGATTCATTCATGTATTTCATTTACTCGGGTATCAAATTATCATTGAGTTATATGCTTACGTTGACATTAACTTTACTTTTCGTTAACATTATCTTTCATAAAATAAAATAATCTCGCATTAAATGTTTAGTGAGTAGCATAATAAGATATTTGTAGCATTAAATGTTCAGCAAATTCACTGTAATCTTGACATTTGGTAGTACTATAATTAGGTTCATTAATTTCATCAATTAATCAATTTTGACTATATTTCAAGTTAATTTTAAATGAGTTTTCTTTCCAAATTTCATTAAATTAGTAAGAAAATTTATTATTTAATTAGTTCAAAATACTAGAGAAAAAAAAGATAAAATAAAAGAACAAATGCTATCTATTAAATTCCAATATTTAAATAAGTCGTGTAGATATTGTGACTAAATAAATATGAAATTTAAAATTTAAAAGATGAATCTATAGTAGAAAATGGATGAAATTTGAAATTAAATTAATTACATTAATCAATAAAAATACACATTCTTATCCTTGGGGATAAAAATTTAAGCATTTTTTAAACCACAAAAACTTAATTATTAAAATGAAAAATAAATAAAGTGAAAAGTAATTGGATAAAATCACGCCTCTTCCCTCACCCGCATCGTGCTGCTGTAATCAAATTTGGTTGGGACCCACTTTCACGCGCTTCTTTTCTCGTTCTTCACACTGTGGGACCCTCACCCAAATATCTTTTCTGTTCTCCTTTCCTTTTCTATCTTCTTCAGCCCCATTTTTATCTCGCTCCATAAATAAATCCTCTCTCTTCCACGTGCCATCCCCAAAATAAATACATATATTTTATTTTTGAGGTTGTTCCAATTTTAATGTCCGATTTATCCTACTAAAAAAATCATTATAAAAATATAAAATTACTCCGACATTGTTTTGATACATGATGACTCCGACATTGTTTTGCATTTCCTGCGACATAGTCACGTTACTTACTTCTTGTTTTTTAAAAGCGAAAATTATCCCTACAAACCAACCTGAGTTTTTCGTATATGTTTTATCGTTACTCATATGCATCCTGGAAAATTTTATAGGATGTCACTCAATGTATAATTACTCTAAGTATAACACGTTTAACTATAAAGTTCCTATAATTGAGCTAATAAAAAAATATGTGTATTTTATCTTATTGGTATATATAGTAACTTTCATTTCACATTTCAAGTGAGTAACGAGGGGCTAAAATATATTAAAGGGCGTTTTTATAAATATTCAAGTGGAGGGAACAAGGGGCCCAGCCAATAAATTCCAGGTGTAAAGGGCATAAAAGGAATGTGCAAATGCATCTTTAATAACTTTATTTGTTCAATAATTTTCTTTAATCCCCCAACAATTCTTTTTTTTATTATTATTTATAGTTCAAAAACTATACATTTATAAGCTACGTTCATTTAATCTTTAATTACTCTATTAATCTATCTATTTAAGAAAGCATATTAAAGCTTATCAACATTTATTATATAATCAAATGTAACAGTAAAATTAAATTTATAAATTCAGTTGTCAAAGATTCAATACTTCTGTTTGCTTAAAATCTTATAAGCATGTTGAGTTTTTAAATTAAAAAATTCAATAAAATAAAAAGCTTGCAATATAAAAAATTATTCTATTTAAACCACCAAAAATTTTATATTATACATAAAAGAGCAGGTATATCTTACACATTACTTTTCATATTTAATTATTCAAAGCATAATAATCAACCCCACGTGTAAAATTACAGTTTCAAAGTATTTAAACCACACGAAAAAAAATGGAGTAAGTAGAAATGTTTTTTAATTAAGAAGAAACCCTGTATTGTGAGCTAATTAATATTTGAGTTAATAATAATAATAATAATAACTCTTTTAGTAGTAGTTTATATGTTGTAAAAGGAAAGTAATTATCGTGTTTGATTTATCTAAAATTACTTTTCATAATTGGAAAAATAATATAAAATTCTTTTGCTTGCATTTACCTTAACTTAAAGTCTCACCTGCGGGTCAAATTTTACCTAATCTATCACCGTGTATGCGCGTTGTAGTTTGTGAATTGTCTTTATCAAAGAGTTGGACATCTGATATAATATAAATGTAAGTTTAATGAATTTTCAAATTGTCTTACTTATTTTCTTAGTATATAGTTTTAAGCCCAGAATTCAAATCTTTTTTTAATATATATATATTTATTTATTCTTTCTAAATTAATAAAAATACTTTCCAACTTTTCTTTTATTTAAAAAAAAATATCCATAAACTTTCAAAAATTTAATAATATCTTTAAATTTAAAAATACTCTTATTCTGATTTTTTTTTATATTTTTTATAGAGAACGTTTATATTATATTTTAAAAATACCCTTAAATTTTCAAGAGGTTTCAAATTTTTAAAAATTTCATTAACTTTCAAACTTTTTTTAAACTTGAAACACTTTAAAAAAGAATTTAAGCTTCAAATCATTTAAACTTTTTAAAAATTAAAATATATATTTGTCGTTAATATCACGTTTAAAAAATACTTATGAAATTTCAAAAGTAATATTAAAAAGTCGAGAGAAAATACATAAAGTGTATAGACAATTCTTGTTCATATATTAATGGTAGTAATTTATTTATTTATTTTAAATAAAGATAAATAGTGTTAAATGCTACTTTTAAAATTTTATGGGTATTTTAAAAATAGTATAACGGCAAGAGAATTTTTAAAATAAAAAAAAGTATACCGATATTTTTTTAAAACAAAATATTAACCGTTTTAAATATATTTTTTAATTTTTTTTCATTATTGAGAATTTTAAATTAAGAGTATTTTTATATAAAATATAAAGTTTATATATTTTTATTAGTTTAATTTATATTTTAAAATTATTTAAATCTCTTATTCCATTATTTATATTTCGTGTACTTACTCCTAGTACTAGGTAGCTACCTGTCTCTATCCTCTCTCCCCCACCACTTTCTCTCATTCAATCTCATGGAGTTCAATATTTGTTTATAACAAAATTTATATTAGTTTTTAAATTTAAAATACAAAATTATAATTGTTTAACAATTACTCCACCGTACAAAAAAGCGTGCATTGGACAAACGTCAATTTAATTATATTTTTCGTATAAAAAGTTAATAAAATATGTTATCAAACATATCTTATCTCAATTTCACGTTTTCTAGAAAAAAAAAAATTAATATCGAAATAAGATATGGTTTTTGTTCATGAGAAATATAATTAAAAAAAAAAATACAGAAAATATTCTCAATTTGTGTTTTACTTGCTTTATACTTTATAGTATATTAATTCATACTCATCATTATTCAACTACACATTGTGACTACCAACAACCATAATAATGAAAGAAAAAAAAATAATAAAGTTATGTGTTTTATTCTATAAAGTAAGAAGCAAAAAAACAACCAATAAAAAATAAAAAAAACTTAAATTTTTTTAATTTATAATAAATCTTATAGTTTATCTGTATTTAAATTGAACTTTTAAAAAACATAGACAACAAATACATATGTTAATTCACTTAATTATGTTACGAAACAAAATAATTATGTTTAGTTGAACTAAACAATTAGATTTAATTAAAGTTATATATTACTAAGCAAACTAACTCCCAAGATATGTGGATAAAGACTATAACTTCAATACATATTATTATTATTTTTGTAATTGAGAACATATTAAAAATTTAGATAAAATATATAAAATGGGGATTTTAAATTAGCATATAATAAGATTAATACACAAGATAGTATTATTACAATAGACAATAACAAAGTTTTTTTGTAATTATAATTAAAGAAATATATAAATTTAATTATATAGTAATCAAATGGGGTTTTGCTATTTGATTTTACTTTTCAAGAACTAAAAGTCCTCAATTAGGTAGGTTACTTCTATCAAAATGTATTTTGTATTTATTTAAATTTTAAATTTAGTTATTTAAAATTATTATTTTTATTAAAATTAACTATTGCTAATAAAAATTTCATGTGAGAACAAAATATGTGAATATATTATCAAAATTTGTATAAAAAAGAATTGCTAATAGTAATTAACTTTTTACTAAAATCAATTATAAAATTTAATATTTGAAACTACAACAATAATGAAAATTACTAAACTAGAACTAAAATAAGATTTTAAATTTAATAAATATATCGAATTTTTGTGAATAACCCTAATTAAGAATTTATTATACACCAAGAATAAAAATAAGAGTTTTAAAAGGCAAAATAAATGGAGAATAACTAAAAAAAAATGAAGGGAGCATTTTATATTAGAAATAAAATAAAAAAATTAATAGAGGGGATGAAAAAAAAGAAAAAGATGACGTGAAATGATTTAAAAAATTGAATATAGTATCGTAGATTTGAAGGTACCCAAAGGGGTATTTTATTTTGGCAAAAAGGCATGAATCAAAATAATTAATGAACTAACAATTACAACAAAAAAAGAAAAAAGAAAAAAAGGAAAAGACCACAAAAGCCCTCACGAGAGAAAGAAGAAGCGGGGCCCCCATGTCTTGAGTGTAAAGGTTGGATGGACACGTGGCAAAATCGTAGACGTGGAATCCACGTTGACGCAGTTGATCATGTTTCAGTCTTAGAGAGAGAGAGAGAGAGAGAGAGAGAAAATGTAAAAAGATAGAAATGAAATGAAATGGAAAATGGAAGTGTTTAGAGGAGGAAGAAGGTGAAAAGAAAGGAAGGATATAGAGCGAGAAAGAAGGCGCGGAGGGGCTATCCAAAAAACAAAAGATCGCAGAAGAGAGAGAGAGAGAGAGAGAGATTTTGAAGTGGTGGCTGTGGCTGTGGCTGTGGCTGTTTTGTTTTTGTTTTTGTTTTTCTCCATATTTTTTCCTTTCTCTAACGGAAATCCGCGTTTTGTTACTGCCATCGATTGATTAAGGGATATCATTACATTTCTGGGAAAAAAGATAGTGGAAATCGGAATCAATATAGGTTTCTGTTGTGTTCTAGATCTTGCCGTGTCAATTTGATCGATTGGAAGAGGAGAGGAGAGGAGACATTTAGGGAGCTGGGTTGGTTTTGATTTTGTGAGGCATTTTGAGGAATTTGGAGCTGGTGGGGTTGTTTGAGGATATCCTTCTAGGTTGGCCTAGAAGGGTTCCGATCTGGTTAGAGAGGAAGCACCCGGCGGCGGATGAAAACGGAAGGCTCGCATGGTTCAAGGATCCTAAAGCAAAACGATGAAATGGGTTACATTGCTTAAGGACATCAAAGAGAAGGTCGGGTTAACTCCGTCTCATTCTGCTGGTTCTGCTCCCTCTGCTTCCTCCTCTTCTTCTTCCATACACTCTTCCTCCGCCCATGATAATCATGCGCCTTACTCAGCTCGTCGCCCTGACTCCGCTTCATCTCCTGCAAGGTCCGCTTCCACTTTCTATTTCTTTCTAAATTTAATCTGCCCAAAATCGCTAAACTTTTGACATTTATTCCGTGGGTTTTGGATGGGAATGATGAATTGAGTTCCTGGTTGAATTCAAATTTCATGTGTGTCGTTGACAGGAACAGTGTCTACTATTTTTGATTTAATGTTCGTTTCCTGTTCTTGGCCTTCCGTGTTGCTTGTGTCGATGGTGAATGAATCTGTCATTTGATTCGTGGTGTGGTTATTTGAAATTTGTTTGACGTGCGTAAAATTTACTTTTATTCCATACCATTTCATTTTTTGAACACTGTTTGTTACTGTTAATGGTACTCCTGCGATGCCCAATATCTATACCATTGTTGGCTCTGATATGTGTATGTGGTTTTCCTGTGAGATAATAACATTCTTAGGGAGTTCATGTTAGCTGGAAATTAAGGAATTGCACCTTCATCCATGTGTCAAAACCCACTCTTCTCTATATTAACAAAAATTGAAACGATAAATGCTTTATAAAACTTCTGTCTGGCTGACTCCCATTATTACCTTCTTTTGGGCGTTGTTGTCGTGAATGAGCAATAAACTAATTCAGCTGCCTTGTATTTCTTTTAGCATTTGATTTTGAAAAAAAAAAAAGAGAGAAAAAAAAAGTCCAAAAAACATGGTAGGTGATAAACTCAAAGCTTACTACTATTCTGCTCATAAAAGCATTTGAACCAATCACAAACTTTGGAGCTCTCACTTGTACAATGCTAGCAATACAAACTTCAATCGTTAGGCTAAACAGGATGGGAAGAAGTTATATGAAAACTTAGCTTTCATCAAAATGGATGAGTTGGATTTGTGCATCATTTGACACTGTTGTTGCAAAATTTTCTGAAAATTAAAAATCATGTGCAAGAATCACTGGTTTTGTCCTTTTATTACAGTAAGATCACAGTGTTAGTATTGGGGTAGAATCTCATGTTTGTTAAAATTGAAAACAAGTGTCATGGACTGATAATGCTGAGTTTGATAAAAGAAATGTTGGTCAACAGAACATGGTTTCTTAGGAGTCAACAAACTAGTATTATTGATAGCAACTTCAATTTCTACCAGTTAGAAATGATCTAAAAGGCGTTTGGTGTGTGATCGCTCGCTATGTCCTGGTTGTTTTAACCCTCCTGTGGCAGCATTGTGATTTTTATTCTCCAATTATTACCGGGGTAGAGGTATTGTGAGTTTACTTCTTGTTTTGAACGAGCTTCATGGAGCATTAAGTACTTCTTCCCCTTTAGGTTTTAGAAGCCTATCAGTTGACTTTGGTTGATATTCAGATGAAATTTGTGATTTCCTTTCTATTTTAGTTAGTGTAAGAGGTTATAGATGTATAGTGTTATGCCAAAAACCCGGTGCTGTCATTCTTTGCCTCCAAACCGTTTGGTTTTCAGGCCATTTCTCGTAGATGGTGCACTTTGTTGTTTGAGGTGTCGAATTCGATGCCTAAGAAGTTGACGTTTTTGCCTTATTGGTGCACAGCAGAAGAATTGATATAGTTAATAGGAATTGGAGGAGGCTCTTATTACCTTCAAGTTCTACTCATACAGTCCAAGTATTTGTTTGTATTTTTCGGTGGAGATAGTTTTAGAGGATAGGTGGCATTTTTGGTTGATTGCTCCAGTTCTAATGGTATATGTTGTGACTTATGCTTGCTTTCTTCCCCCCATATATTTTGAGGTCAATTTTGCGTTTAACTTTGGGACTTCAGATATTTTGGGGGAGTTGATCAGTGCTTTTCACTTGCACTTCGGTTAGCTAATCTAAATCAGTTAGAAAAGGGGTCTATGGCTTCTATTAATACTTTTTTAATTGTGCTAATTGAATTTGTCAATACAATCTAGTTATTGATGGTACCTTTTATTTTTAAGCAGAAGCAGACATGAACTGGAATTGGACTTCAAGCGTTGTTGGGAAGAATTTCGGTCATCCAGCTCTGAAAAGGTGACTGACGACTGTACTAATTAATTGGTCTTTTTATGTTATTTGTTCTCCTCTCTGCCCCCCGAAACCCGACTCATATGCACCCACCCACAAGATAATGTATTGGCTTTGATAGACCACTGATATTGCTACCCTTTCTTCATCAACCATGCAGGAGAAAGAGGCGGCCTTGAATATGACTGTGGATACTTTTTGTAGATTAGTGAAGCAACATGCTAATGTAGCTCAATTAGTTACTTTGTATGACTACCACTCCTGCCTTGCTCTCTTGACGTTGAATATTTCTTTTTGCGCTGGTATTTTGATTGATAAATCTTTTTTCGTTGTTCCTCTGTATCCAATTTAAATACTCGTCAATGAGAGTCTATATATGATACTTTTTTGTTTGATATAATGAACCTGTAGCTCTTATTTGTAACCTGCTTTATTTGGTGATAATGATATTAGAATTTCCCTGGCACCTCTTTAAGAAAAAAAAGTTTATTTTATATATTTTTTTTCGTCTAAGAACCAGTCATATTTGAAATTTATGCATAAAACTAAACCACCACAAATGACCAAAATCCATGGCTGGAGTCGCAATCGAAAGTTATGTCGGGTTAATGCATGCCTTGGATATAAGAATGTAACAACAAATGGTTCATCAACCTGAAATGACAGAACTTGGTGAAAGAGGTTTGAGCTTCTTTTAGAATTTAGATGGTACATGATGGATTCAACTTGTTTTCTTAATCCCAAAAGCTTAAAGTATTTGGTTAAATTTTTTCAAATTTATTTATGGTGATTCTCTGAGATTATTGTCTTGTCTTAGACTTCGGATCTATTATTAGGAGATTTTACTTTGACTGTATAGGGCCAACTTGTGGACTTTTGATATTGCATTGAGGAGACAATCAATTAAGCGAGTTCTTTGATATATTACATTTACCTGATATTTGAAAAGCCCAAATTCTAAGATTAATGGTAGTCTAATTTTTACATTGCATGGTTTAACAATTAATGAATGCTTTTTTTCCTCAAAAAAGGAAAAAAAAAAAAAAAAAAAAAAAAATCTGTGAGGCATGTTATTGTATGATAGAGTGTCACAAGCGTTGGTGTCTGGCTTAGACGTTTCTTTAATGACATATAGTCTTCTTTCTTTTGAGTTTATGACTGACTTTGAGGGTTTTGATGCACTACAGGATAGTCGAAACACATATATTCTCTTTTGTTGTGGGAAGAGCATTTGTTACAGATATTGAGAAGCTAAAAATCAGCAGTAAAACAAGATCTTTGGATGTAGTAAAAGTACTAAAGTATTTTACAGAAGTTGCCGAGGTTTGCTATACAGTGATTTGCTGTCTCATCCAAATTATCTATTAAACATATTATTCAGTCAAATTTAAGTCGTAACTTCTTTGCAGGATATTATTTGTCCAGGTGCAAATCTGTTAACTGCAGTTGAAGTCCTTATATCTGGGGTATATTCCTTAAATTTTGGGAGATTCTATTTAAGTTCAGCATCTTTATTTTACATGAAAATTATTGTGATCTATCTCTTTCTTTTCATTCATTCTAGTGTCAGTGTGTATTGCTGTCCTATTGAGTACTTAAGTCTCTGATCTTTTCTCTGAATTTGTTTTCTTTCCCATTGTTGATAAAGTATCAATCTTAATTGACATATGAAGAAGACTTATATAATTGAAGTAACAAACATATTCAGGCAAAGATATTTGGTGGACAAGTATGCAACCATATTTTCCTTTCATGACAATATTACTTTCATGAAATGAAGAGCTGTGGAATTTGATGGCTGTTTCTTTTATGCTATTAAACCAAGCAGTGCAGAGTCCTTTAGAATCTTACTTTTCAGACAATCTTTTGCAGCCTATTGACAAGCAATCCCTTCTTGATTCGGGTATATTCTGCTGTCTAATTCATATTCTCAATGCCCTCCTGGATCCTGATGAAGCCAATCAGAGGGAAAAGACAGCTAGTTATGAAGAAAAATCAGTCTTAGGTGAAGATCACAATGGTCGTGGTGGACAAGGACGCCGGCTTGAGGTAACTTCTAATTTTTTTTCTTTTTTATTATTTTTTTTGGCCACGTGCTTGTGTATGAGCAGATGAACCTGATATAATGATGTATCTTTTTTTTTCTCTCTTTTTCATTTTTATTTCAGCTTAGAACATCCAAAACTGTTTTCTTGATATATATTTGGTATTTGGTGATTGTTAGATTTTTAATCTGAAAGATATTGGAAGTTCAAAAAATTTCATAGTTGTGTTTAGCATTTCCCTCTTGTGACATCTTGATGTTGATATTACTCATTTGGGATAAGAAACTATTTATTGGACGAGAAGGAAATACAAAAGGAAGGCAAAGAAAGTACGTCCTCCCATGTGAAAGGAAATGATAGCCCATATTCCCAATCAGGTCCTCTTCTAGGGTGCAAGTTATCCACTTAAAAGTATCTACTCCAAAAGTAGCAACTTATCTTCTAGGGGTTTCTTCAATTTTAAAGGACTCACTGAATAACCATCAAGGCTTGATACTTTAGAGGATCTCAAACTCCTTCACATCCCTCCACATTTTCTTTTCTTCAAGGCCTCTGAAGCCAAGAACTATTAGTGGTAGGGATTGGACTTCAATTAGTCCTGTAAGGTAGAAACCTTCCACCTCTATAAAGAACCTGGAAAAACTAATCGCTGTAGCTTTTAGGTCCTTATGTCTCACCACATTTCTACCGTCTGTTTCTGCTGTCATTTCTTTCGTTCTAGATTGCAATATGGTAGAAAAATCTAGAGACAAGAGTTGGCTATTTAATTTAATCTCCCATTTTTATCCCATTCTGAGCTATTCAAGCTTGCATGTCTGTCGCCATGGACGGTCCACTTTGAAAGGTATCCAGGAATTCTTACTTATTTTTCTGTCTCTCTTTCGTCTAAGGATTCTCAATTAGTAGATTCTTTAAGGGCATCAAAGTTTTTGTTCTGAGTTTTGAGATTTCTTTTTCTTTTGGACCACGTTGCTGGAGAGTTCCTTATTCTGTGCCTTACTATTATTCTTAATGAGTTTTATGGAGGATGATCAATCTTTATGGAACTGCAAGCATTCGGAGGGAGAACATGGTTTAATGAAGCCATTTTTTGGAAGATTTTTGGGGTTTGTAGCCTTCTGCGGTTAGGCATTTTTGAGTTGGCTCTCCTTTTCAAAATTTGATTATGCTTCTACAGGTTTCAGTTTTTGGTCAGTATATTCTGGTTGTTTTAGGCTTTCTTTTCAGCTTCGAAGATCAATGTTCTTCCGTTTCCCATGGCTCCTCCCTCCTTCTGTTTATTTTGTTCAGGACTCAGTGGTCTTGGGCTCTATTTCGTTGTTTTGGTTGGATTATTGTTTTTGGTTCTTTGATGAAGAGGACTTCGTTTTATTTGGATTGTTATTTATATCCTTTGTAATCCTTCTCAGTGTTTCTTTTCATTCCTTTGAAGAGTTTTGTATCTTTTGAACATTAATCTCTTTCATTATATCTATGAAAAATTCTCGTTTCTGGTTTAAAAGAAAAACCATGCACTTTATGTTCCGGTGTAAAATTTTATATTTCTTTGCTTCCTGCTTCATTTTGGCTTATGCTTTTGATGATCTTACCTATTTTCATGTTTCTCATGTAGGTCGAGGGTAGTGTTGTTCATATCATGAAGGCTCTAGCCACCCATCCATCAGGTGCCCAGAGTTTGATCGAGGACGATTCCCTTCAGATGCTTTTTCAGATGGTTGCAAATGGGTCTTTGACAGCCTTCTCTCAGTATAGGGAGGGTCTTGTTCCATTGCACAATATTCAACTTCATAGACATGCTATGCAGGTAAATTAATTGAATATTGCTTGCATCTTTTATGTTGTTAATGTTATTCCTTACCGTGGATTTATTATGGATTTTTTTTATTTTATTTGTGGGAGTCTAGCTTCTCACATGCATTTTTCTCATTGTTTAGATATTATATTCAGATGTGCCTTTTCTTCTTTCTGATGAACTTTTCAGATTTCTAATCTTCTTCTGGTCAATGACAGTGGAAGTACTGCCAAATATATACGCAAACATCACTTGGTATGTATTTTACATGATATACAGACGTTTTAATTCTTGAATATTAGTACTTGAAGTCGTTGAAATATGTAAATCTTTCTTTGTCGCCAGAAAGAATCCTCATTATTTTTTGCACATGTTTGTAAGATGTAGGATTCTAACCATTTTCTTGAGCATTGTATCTGATGTTTGGTTGGGATGACAACTTATTTCCTCTGGCATGATGTTTGGTTGGGATGACAACTTATTTGTAGAATTTAATTTAATTTAATTATTATTGTTATTATTACTACTCTTTATGAACAAGAAACTAACCTTAACAAGAGGATGAGAGTAGAAAGTAGAGACCACAAGAAGGCTTCAAGTGACCTCGTGGAGTCTCCGTTCAAAATGCAGTTAGTGTCAGGGATGAGGGAAAGATTTTTCCTTTTCTTTTTAAGGACAGGGTCCCCGCCCCTGATCCATGATTCTCTATTTTTTAAATCATTAATCTATGTTTATAACCTTTTATATTGAATTATAAATTGAAAATATTAAATAATTTATAAAGTTTAATTATATAAATTAGTAAACTATTTGGATGCCTATTTTTTTTTAATGTAAAATAGATATAGTTTTAGTGTATTTATTTTAAAATTTAATATTGAATAACCCCAGCCTCGATTCCCCAAATCGGGAATAGGGTGGGGACGACATTATATTTTTTTCTACAAAATTGGGTATGGGGAGGGCATCCACAATTCTACCCCACACTGTTCCATCTGTAGTACGGAGAAGTGTCTTCCCAAAAAGTAGCCTGGCCAAAACTGAGTGCAGAAACTTACACAAAAATGCCCCCACTTTTGACAATAAAAGATGATGGTTAAATATAAAATAAATTTACAACCTACTTGAACAAGTCCTGTTCTAAAATGCCATGATGAATGCATTAAAATGCAATGCAATCCTCACATATTCTCACTAATTATAAGCCCAAAGACGTACTATTGTTTCTTTCTTGATTCCTATGGATATGGAAGTCAAAACAATGAGGCCCTCCCTGTGCGAAAATGATGGAGACAGGACTTTTGGGAAGAACCATTGCCCTCTTGGATTCTTTGGCCTAGTTGTATGCTTTGTTGTTTACCTTTCATTCCATATGCTTAAATTTTCTAGTTTATCAGAAGCATGTGATTGTCATTATGGTGATTCTATGTGCAGATAAAAATTCTTTTAATGGCAGTGAAGGATTACAATCCTAACTGTGGTGACTCTGCTTATACTATCGGGATAGTGGACTTGCTACTTGAGTGCGTGAGATTGTCACATAGGCCTGGTAAGTAACGTGTCTTTTGATTATTAACTCGAGCAATTTAGTAACCATCCTGATAGGTTTGATGCATCCGTGATATTAATGTCAGAAAATTTTGTCTTAATAAAAACATTTCTTCTAAATCTTTGGCAATTTTAATTACTATAGCTAGTGCACGTCTAATACTTTTAACTGCTGCTTTTGTTGCAATTTTAACTTGCAGAGGCCAATGGTATAAATCTCAGGGAGGATATACGCAATGCTCACGGTTATCACTTTCTTGTCCAGTTTGCATTGATTCTTTCTACATTGCCAACGGGTCCAGCTTCTCAGTCTATAAAATCTAGTCCACCACATGATCACATTCAAGCCACATATGTATCCCAAATAAGTGATAAAGAAAAGCAAAATTATGTGGAACGAGATGCCTCTTCCCTGCAACTTTCCCCTACATTGTCAAGGTTGCTTGATGCTCTGGTAAATCTAGCCCAAACTGGTCCACAGGAATCTGAGTGTTCATCTACCGGAAAAAGATCTAAATCTACTCATTCCAGAAGCACTGACCATAGCAGAAGCAAAACATCCTCGTCTGATCGGATTGCTGATGATCTTTGGGAGGAAGGCAATACTAAAGTAAAAGATCTAGAAGCTGTTCAAATGTTGCAAGATATTTTCCTGAAGGCAGATAACAGAGAATTGCAGGCCGAAGTTTTAAATAGAATGTTCAGAATATTTTCTAGTCATTTGGAAAATTACAAGTTGTGCCAGCAGTTACGAACCGTTCCACTTCTCATCCTGAATATGGCTGGTTTTCCTTCATCATTGCAAGAGATTATTTTAAAAATTCTTGAATATGCTGTCACTGTTGTGAATTGTGTACCCGAACAGGAATTGCTTTCACTGTGTTGTTTGTTGCAGCAGCCAATAATGTCGGAATTAAAGCACACCATACTTTCCTTTTTTGTAAAACTATTGTCATTTGACCATCATTATAAGAAAGTCCTGCGAGAAGTTGGTGTGCTGGAGGTTTTGTTGGATGATTTGAAGCAGCACAAGTTTTTTCAGGGTCCCGACCAGCATGTTGGTAACTTTCCCCAACCAGATAGAAAATCCAGCAACAACAGCTTCAAGAAGCATTTGGACAATAAGGACACAATTCTTGCTTCACCCAAGTTGTTGGAGTCTGGTGTCTCTGGGAAGTTCCCTATTTTTGAAGTTCAGAGTACTGCTACTGTTGCATGGGATTGTATCGTCTCCTTACTGAAGAAAGCTGAAGCCAGTCAAACGTCATTTCGATCATCTAATGGTGTGGCCATTGTCCTTCCATTTCTAGTATCTAATATACATCGTCAAGGGGTTCTCAGGCTGTTGTCATGTTTGATCATAGAAGATACTGCGCAGGTACTATCTTCTTAAAAAGGTGTTGCAATGAACGGCCATTTGGACATAAATCTCATTCCTTGCTTTTCATGTATAAATTATTTACAAAATTATTAGTTAATATGCCTAAACGAGTGTGTTTATACTACAAAATTTGATTTTTTTCCTTTCTTCCTACCAGGCTCATCCCGAAGAATTAAGTGCCATTGTTGAAATTCTGAAAAGTGGAATGGTCACCAGCATTTCAGGATCTCAATATGGACTTCATAATGAGGCAAAATGTGAAACAATGGGGACCTTGTGGCGCATTCTGGGAGTTAATAATTCTGCACAGAGGATCTTTGGTGAAGTGACTGGGTTTTCTCTTTTGCTTACTACACTTCATAGTTTTCAAAGAGGAGGTGACTCATATCAGTGTCCAGTTGAGGATAGAATCAAGGTATTTAAGTACTTAATGCGTGTTGCGACAGCTGGAGTGCATGATAATGCTTTGAACAGGACAAAACTGCACACAGTTATTTTGTCTCAAACATTTAGTGATCTTCTGTCTGAGTCTGGCCTGATATGTGTGGAGTTCGAAAGGAAAGTCATACAGTTACTGTTGGAAGTTTCTCTTGAGATGGTTCTACCACCATACTTCAAATTAGAAGATGCTCCATCATCAAGTTCTATGGAGAACAATTCGTCCAGTTTTAACTTGATAACTCCATCGGGTTCCTTTCATCCTAATAAAGAACGTATATACAATGCTGGAGCTATTAGGGTCCTCATCCGTTTGCTATTGCTCTTTACTCCCAAGGTACAGTTGGAAGTTCTTGGCATCATTGAAAAGCTTGCTCGTGCTGGCCCCTTTAATAAGGAGAATCTCACCTCAGTAGGTGTGCATTAATCATACTGGCCTTTTTAATTAATCAGACCTAGTTTATGTTCTTGCAGTCTGACTTTGTTTTTGTTTTTGTTTTTGTTTTTTCTTTTTCTGGAATGTTAAGGCTGCGTGGAACTTCTATTGGAGACAATTCGTCCTTTCCTATTGGGATCATCTCCATTACTTGCATATACACTGAAGATAGTGGAAGTTCTTGGGGCATATAGGTTGAAATTTATGACACGTTACTTTTTCATATTATACGACTAATTCAGTTTAGTATTTGTTCAGTTTTTCTATTGTGAGTAATTTCTGTTTCCTCGTGATAGGTTATCTGCGTCAGATCTTCAAATGCTAATTAGATTTGTTCTCCAATTGAGATTGCTGAAGTCGGGTCATATTCTTATTGACATGATGGAAAGGTTGGCTCATATGGAAGATATGGCATCAGAGAGTCTTGCTATGGCACCATTTATAGAGATGGATATGAGTAAGATTGGGCATGCCTCTATTCAAGTATCTCTTGGAGAAAGATCATGGCCTCCAGCTGCTGGTTACTCTTTTGTTTGCTGGTTTCAATTCCACAATTTCCTTAAGTCTCAAGGAAAAGAGTTTGAACTCTCAAAAGTAGGCCTGTCAAAGAGATCGACTGCCAAAAGTGCTCAGCCCCAGGAGCAGCAAATTCTCCGTATATTTTCTGTTGGTGCTGCAAACAGTGACAATACATTTTATGCCGAGCTTTATCTGCAGGAGGATGGTATTCTAACCCTTGCCACTAGCAACTCTTCCTCACTATCATTTTCTGGTATTGAGCTTGAGGAAGGCAGATGGCATCACCTTGCAGTTGTTCACAGCAAACCAAATGCTCTAGCTGGACTATTCCAAGCTAGTATTGCTTATGTGTATATTAATGGAAAGCTGAAACACACTGGGAAACTGGGCTATGCACCCTCTCCTGTCGGAAAACCTTTACAGGTCAACATTGGTACCCCTGTTGCGTGTGCTAAAGTTAGTGACATGCATTGGAAGCTCCGTTCCTGCTATCTTTTCGAAGAGGTGCTTACTCCAGGCTGCATATGTTTCATGTACATACTTGGTAGAGGATATAGAGGGATTTTCCAAGACACAGATCTTTTGCGTTTTGTGCCAAACCAGGCTTGCGGTGGTGGTACCATGGCTATTTTAGATTCCTTAGATGCTGACTTAGCTTTGACCCACAATATGCAGAAGCATGAGGGCGCAAACAAGTTGGGGGATACAAGGGGAGATGGTAGTGGGATAGTTTGGGATATGGAGAGACTAGGGAATCTTTCCTTACAGCTCTCAGGAAAGAAATTAATATTCGCATTCGATGGAACATCTGGCGAAGCGATGCGAGCATCAGGAGTTTTATCTATGCTCAATCTAGTAGATCCCATGTCGGCTGCTGCTTCTCCTATTGGGGGTAAGAAACAAAGTTAGACAAACTAAGTTTTGCATTCAAGTTTAAATTTTTTGCTATGGATTATTCTGAAAGCAGTTGGGTTTTGTAATAACATCGTTGCAAGATTGTTGTGGGTAAGAAACCAAGTTGATGAACATGAGTTTTACATTTAAGTTGAAATTTAGCTGTGGTTCGTACTGAAAGTCATTGGGCCTTGTATTGATGAAGATATTACATTATTGAAGGATTATGTTCACTCTTTTTTTCTTTGGAATGTTTTCTTCAGGTATTCCCCGTTTTGGACGCCTTCATGGAGATGTTTTTATTTGTAAGCAATGTATAATTGGTAACACTATACGCCCGGTTGGTGGGATGACTGTTATCCTTGCCCTTGTTGAAGCTTCTGAGACAAGGGATATGCTGCACATGGCCCTAACATTACTTGCATGTGCACTTCATCAAAATCCGCAGAACGTAAGGGACATGCAGACGTACAGAGGATATCATTTACTGGCTCTTTTTCTGCACCGACGGATGTCACTGTTTGACATGCAGTCACTAGAAATCTTTTTCCAGATTGCAGCATGTGAAGCTTCATTTGCGGAGCCAAAAAAGTTGGAAAGTGTTCACACTAATTTCTTGTCGATTAATTCTTTTCGGGAGACCAGTTATGATGAGCTTAGTTTATCAAAATTGCGTGATGAAATTTCCTCTAACGGATCACATGGTGACTTGGATGATTTTTCTGCTCAGAAAGATTCATATAGTCATATTTCAGAGCTAGAAAATCCTGAAGTACCAGGTGAAACTTCAAATTGTGTTGTATTGTCAAATCCAGATATGGTTGAGCATGTCTTACTTGACTGGACATTGTGGGTAACAGCCCCCGTCACAATCCAAATTGCCCTCCTGGGTTTTCTTGAGCATCTAGTCTCGATGCACCGGTACAGGAACCACAACCTTACAGTTCTTCGCCGAATCAACCTTGTTCAGCATTTATTAGTGACTTTGCAGCGGGGGGATGTTGAGGTTCCTGTGTTGGAGAAATTAGTTGTCTTGCTTGGAGTCATTTTAGAAGATGGTTTTTTGGTTTCTGAATTGGAACTTGTAGTCAAGTTTGTGGTCATGACATTTGATCCACCTCAACTGACATCGAGGCGTCCAATTTTGCGGGAGTCCATGGGAAAGCATGTAATTGTGAGAAATATGTTGTTAGAAATGCTTATTGATTTGCAAGTGACTATAAAATCAGAAGATTTGCTAGAGCAATGGCATAAAATTGTTTCATCCAAGTTGATAACATATTTTCTTGATGAAGCTGCTCATCCTTCTAGCATGAGATGGATCATGACACTTCTTGGGGTATGTCTTACCTCCTCACCTACATTTGCACTTAAGTTCCGTACAAGTGGAGGTTATCAAGGTTTGGTGCGTGTCCTTCCCAATTTCTATGATTCCCCTGATATATATTATATCCTTTTCTGCCTGATATTTGGAAAGCCAGTTTATCCTAGACTACCTGAAGTCCGGATGCTAGACTTTCATGCCCTTATGCCAAGTGACGGAAGTTTTGTGGAACTGAAATTTGTGGATCTTCTGGAACCTGTAATTGCAATGGCAAAATCCACATTTGATAGGCTAAGTGTTCAGACAATGCTTGCCCACCAAAATGGTAATCTTTCCCAGGCTAGTGCTGGCCTTGTGGCTGAACTTGCAGAGGGGAATGCAGACAATGCGGGAGAGCTTCAAGGTGAAGCTCTGATGCATAAGACGTATGCTGCTCGTCTAATGGGTGGGCAGGCATCAGCCCCTGCTGCTGCAACCTCTGTCCTTAGGTTTATGGTTGATCTGGCAAAAATGTGCCATCCTTTTTCTGCAGTTTGCAGACGAACAGATTTTTTTGAAAGCTGTGTTGACCTTTACTTTTCTTGTGTCAGGTTTGTCTTCGGATACCGTTCTCAACTGCTCTTACTTTGCTTCATTTTTGTTTAAAAAGTTCCAGGCAGTCTCATTGAATGGTGTTTTTACTGACTTAGATTTTCCTTGATCACCATCCTACAGGGCTGCTTGTGCTGTGAAGATGGCTAAAGAGCTATCATTAAAGACTGAGGAAAAGAACTCAAATGATTGTGATGATGCTAGTAGTTCACAGAACACCTTCACTAGCATGCCACAGGAACAAGATTTGTCTGTGAAAACATCTATCAGTGTTGGAAGTTTCCCTCAAGGGCAGGCAAGTACTAGCTCTGATGATACTGTTGCGCCGCAAAATGAGTCTAGTCATAAAGAGGTGAATAATACTATTCCCTCTCCTCAACTGCCAAGAAAATCAGAGCATGATTTTCAGGTTGCTGAGAGCTTAGAAGGTGAAAATATTGACCAGGAGTCTACGTCCAGTACAAACGAGTTTAGCATCAGAACAAGAAAAGACGCTGTGGAACCCTCACAACCAATTGATTCTCATAGCTCTGCTTCTCTAAATCTAATTGATTCTCCTATCCTGTCAGAGAAATCTAATTATCGAGTCCCTCTCACACACTCATCATCTCCAGTTATTGCATTGACATCTTGGCTTGGGAGTTCAAGTAATAGTGAATTAAAATCTCCTTCAGTTGCTCCACCATCTGTGGAATCTTTTGCATCAGCCGTAGCATTTGATCCATCGTCAGATCTGAAGTTTACTTCTCAAGGACATCCAGCTGCAAATACTTTATTTTCAGTTAGCCCTACACAACTTCTTGAAATGGATGATTCTGGTTATGGAGGTGGTCCTTGTTCTGCTGCTGCTACTGCTGTCTTGGATTTTATGGCTGAAGTTCTTTCAGATATTTTGACTGAGCAGATTAAGGCAGCACCAGTCGTAGAGAGCATCTTGGAAAATGTTCCTTTATATGTTGATACAGAATCTATGTTAGTCTTTCAGGGTTTGTGTCTTAGCAGACTGATGAACTTCCTTGAAAGGCGCCTTCTGCGGGATGATGAAGAAGATGAAAAAAAGCTGGACAAAACTCGCTGGTCTGCAAATTTAGATGCATTTTGCTGGATGATTGTTGATCGTGTATATATGGGTGCCTTTCCTCAACCGGCTGGTGTGCTAAAAACTCTTGAATTCTTGCTTTCTATGTTGCAACTGTCAAACAAGGATGGTCGAATAGAACTATCTCCTTCTGGAAAAGGTCTTTTATCTATTGCAAGAGGAAACAAGCAACTTGATGCTTACGTACATTCAATTTTGAAGAATACCACTCGAATTATATTGTATTGCTTCCTCCCATCATTCTTGACTTCAATTGGAGAAGATGGTCTCCTTTCTAGCTTGGGCTTACTAATGGAATCCAAGAAAAGATCATTCAGTTCATCATATCCTGGTGATTCTGGAATTGATATCTGCACAGTCTTACAGTTATTAGTTGCTCACAGAAGAGTTATCTTCTGTCCAAGCAATGTTGATACTGATCTAAATTGCTGTCTTTGTGTCAATTTAATAACTCTACTTCGTGACTCCAGGCAATATGTTCAGAACATGGCAGTTGATGTTGTCAGATATCTTCTGGTGCATCGACGGTCTGCCTTTGAGGATTTTCTTGTGACCAGATCAAACTTTGGACAGTCTTTGGATGTCTTACATGGAGGCTTTGACAAATTGCTGACTGAAAACTTGTCTGACTTCTTTGACTGGCTTCAGACCTCTGAACAGATTGTAAATAAAGTAATGGAAAACTGTGCTGCTATAATGTGGGGGCAGTATATTTCTGGATCTGCAAAATTTCCTGGAGTGAGGATAAAGGCAATAGAGGGTCGACGTAAGAAGGAGATGGGGAGAAGATCTCGAGATATTTCTAAGTTGGATATGAGACACTGGGAGCAAGTTAAGGAGCGGAGGTATGCTCTGGACTTACTTCGCAACTCAATGTCTACCGAATTAAGAGTACTTCGTCAGGATAAGTATGGATGGGTTCTCCATGCTGAGAGTGAATGGAAAAGTCATCTCCAGCAACTTGTTCATGAGCGCAGTATATTTCCAATATCCATATCTTCTGTGAAAGAAGATCCTGAATGGCAGCTCTGTCCTATAGAGGGTCCATATAGAATGCGCAAGAAACTAGAGCGTAGTAAATTGAAGATAGATACCATTCAAAATGCTCTTGATGGAAAGTTTGAACTGAAAGAAGCAGAGCTGATAAAAGGAGGAAATGGCCTTGATGCTTCTGATAGAGATACAGGATCCTATTTTCATCTTTTAAATGATAATGCCAAACAGAATGATTCGGATAGTGACCTGTTTGAGGAACCTATGTTTGAATCAGATGATGTCAGGGATGAAGCATCTGTTAAAAATGGATGGAATGATGATAGAGCTAGTAGTGCAAATGATGCAAGTCTTCACTCCGCACTTGAGTTTGGCGCCAAGTCTAGTGCTGTTTCTATTCCACTAGCAGAGAGCATACAAGGAAGATCTGACCCAGAATCCCCTAGACAATCATCTTCTGCCAAAATCGATGAGGTAAAAGTTAACGATGATAAATATGCAAAAGAATTACATAATGATGGTGAGTACCTTATCAGACCATATTTGGAGCCTCTTGAAAAAATACGATTTCGCTATAACTGTGAGCGAGTCATTGGTCTTGACAAACATGATGGTATCTTTCTGATTGGTGAACTTTGTCTGTATGTGATTGAGAATTTCTACATCAATGACTCTGGATGCATTTGTGAGAAAGAATGTGAAGATGAACTGTCCGTTATTGATCAGGCTTTGGGTGTAAAGAAGGATTGTATGGGAAGTATGGATATCCAGTCCAAGTCAACCTCATCTTGGGGAGTTACAGTTAAGTCATGGTCTGGGGGAAGAGCATGGGCCTATAGTGGTGGTGCTTGGGGAAAGGAGAAAGTAGGCAGCAGCGGTAATCTACCTCATCCTTGGCGTATGTGGAAGCTCGACAGTGTTCACGAGATTTTGAAGCGAGATTATCAGCTGCGACCAGTTGCTGTTGAAATATTCAGCATGGATGGATGCAATGACCTCCTGGTCTTCCACAAAAAGGAGAGAGAAGAAGTCTTCAAAAATCTTGTTGCCATCAATCTTCCTAGAAACAGCATGTAGGAATAAACTATCAATATCTAAACCATTCATTGCTATAACTTTTGCCTTGTCTATTGGTACTTATAATGCACACTTCTTATTTGAAACTTTTGACATGAACTTATCCTTCTCTCAGGTTGGACACTACAATCTCTGGAACAACCAAACAAGAGAGCAGCGAAGGCAGTCGTCTTTTTAAGATAATGGCCAAATCATTTTCTAAAAGGTGGCAAAATGGTGAAATAAGCAATTTTCAATATCTTATGCATCTCAATACCTTGGCAGGACGAGGATACAGCGATCTTACACAGTATCCAGTGTTCCCTTGGGTCCTTGCTGATTATGAAAGTGAAAACTTGGACTTGACAAATCCAAAAACATTTCGCATGCTTGCTAAACCAATGGGTTGTCAGACACCCGAGGGAGAAGAGGAGTTTAAGAAAAGGTCAACCCTCTTATAGCTTCTATGTTAACATCTCATATTTGTTTTCAATCTACTTTGAAGATAATTTTTTTTTTACTGTTTTACGTTCACATGATGGTACTCGATAATGTGTTTTTACATCAGGTTTTTATGTAACTTTTTTTAACTTCGCCTTCAGATATGAGAGTTGGGATGATCCGGAGGTTCCAAAATTTCACTATGGTTCTCATTATTCTAGTGCTGGAATTGTCCTCTTTTATCTGCTACGGCTCCCACCATTTAGTGCAGAGAATCAGAAGCTTCAAGGTGGGCAGTTTGACCATGCTGATCGTCTTTTCAACAGCATTAGAGATACTTGGTTAAGCGCAGCTGGAAAGGGAAACACATCAGACGTGAAGGAGCTCATTCCAGAATTCTTTTACATGCCCGAGTTCCTCGAAAATAGGTTCAATCTTGACTTGGGAGAGAAACAATCTGGAGAAAAGGTTTCTACACTTTTTTTTATTTGTTATTCTTCGTATCTAATATCTTTTTTGCTTACTTCTGTGGCATACCCTTAAAAGTTGCTGACATATTATAGTCTATCACTGGATTGGTGGGGGTTTGAATGTGTGTGATGATGGGGAAGGAGTTGGAGCAATAAATTGTTGATTCAAAATGCTTCCAGCGATAAAAGGAGAAACAAAACTGAACCAAAAACAACTGCTGTGTTAAGCAACTATTTTACAATCTTACGAATCATCCCTTCTCCACCACATTGTTTATCACTGGACATGGTTTTTTTGCTAGGTTGGTGACGTTGTCTTACCTCCATGGGCCAATGGCAGTGCTAAGGAGTTCATCAGGAAACATAGAGAAGCATTGGAGTCTGACTTCGTTTCGGAAAATTTGCATCATTGGATAGACCTCATCTTTGGATGTAAACAGAGAGGGAAGGTGGGTTTTTGATGTTGAGAGCCTTCACTCTTCAATCTATGTCGTCGTTTAGTTTTCTTGTAAAAACGTCATCGAACTATTAAGCAGTCTCGAAGTTTAACTGTGTTACAACACTTCACTTCAGCACCGGAGCATGTCACTTTATCTTCACCTCTGTTAACAGGAAAATTTCTTAACAGTTGGATGTTTTGCATTTGACAGGCAGCAGAGGAAGCTACCAATGTTTTCTACCATTACACATATGAGGGGAGCGTGGATATAGATTCAGTGACTGATCCTGCAATGAAAGCCTCCATTTTAGCACAGATTAATCACTTTGGCCAGACGCCCAAACAACTTTTCCTTAAGCCCCATGTCAAAAGGCGGGGTGACAGAAAGTTTCCTCATCCACTCAAGCATTCTAATCTTCTTGTCCCTCATGAAATTCGTAAGAGTTTGTCATGTGTAACCCAGATTGTCACTTTAAATGAGAAAGTTCTTGTGGCAGGATCCAATACGTTGCTTAAACCAAGATCATATACCAAGTATGTTGCATGGGGATTCCCAGACCGAAGCTTGAGATTTTTGAGCTATGATCAGGACAGACTCCTATCTACCCATGAAAATCTTCACGAGGGTAACCAAATTCAGTGTGCTGGGGTTAGTCACGATGGTCGTATTCTGGTAACAGGGGCCGATGATGGTCTGGTTTGGGTTTGGAGAATTACCAAACAAGCGCCCCGTCTCGTTAGAAGATTGCAGTTGGAGAAGGCATTTTCTGCTCACACTGCAAAAATAACATGCCTTTACGTTAGTCAGCCTTACATGCTGATCGCCAGTGGATCAGATGATTGTACTGTCATTATATGGGATCTGAGCTCCCTGGTTTTTGTCAGGCAGCTTCCTAAGTTCCCAACTGCTGTCTCCACAATTTATGTTAATGACTTAACTGGGGAGATTGTGACTGCCGCTGGAATTCTGCTTGCAGTTTGGAGCATCAATGGGGATTGCCTTGCAATGGTTAACACATCCCAGTTGCCCTCGGATTCCATTTTTTCGATAACGAGTGGTACGTTTTCTGATTGGATGAATACAAATTGGTACGCAACAGGTCATCAGAGTGGTGCGGTGAAGGTGTGGCAAAAGGTTCATTTCTCCAATCCTGCCTCCTCTCAGGTAAAATCTACTGGTAGTAGCATGGTTGGTCTGAATCTCGACAACAAGGTACCGGAGTACCGATTGATTCTTCACAAGGTTCTGAAATTTCACAAGCATCCAGTGACTGCGCTTCACCTAACAAGTGACTTAAAGCAGTTACTAAGTGGTGATTCCAGTGGCCATGTTGTTTCATGGACATTGCCAGGTGAGAGCTTGAAAGCAGCTGTATTGAATCTGAAGTGAAATGACAATCAGGAATAGTGCAAATATCTCAAACTTTCAAGTTGATATTTGATCTACTCTTCTTGGACAACCTCGTTTACGGTCTTGTCATTTGTCGTCCTTGCCTGCATGATCAAATACAATGTGAGATGTAAAATGACCGCAGGGCTGGCCAGGCGGTGAAACACGACGACGACATCCGATCAAGACTGGGCTTCTCAGCATGAGACATGAAGAACATAGCGTGAATGCTACTACTGAAATTGATGAAGAAGAGTATGAATCAGGTGGTGTAGGATTGTGTGATTGGACACGGTTTGTTGTATTTTCGGGGCAAAATTTAGGAGCGTTCTCGGATTTTGAGCGAGAATGTTAGATTTTGCCCTTAGTGTTTTTGGGTGTAAATAGGTATTGAGTGAGTGAGGGTATGAGTATGTTGTTATGAAAGTGTATATAGGAGATGTGGGCTGTGAGACTGATATGGCTCAGCATGGTCGGTCTGTGTCGGATAGGAGGATGTGTTATGGCCCTCATTGTATGCATTTTGGTTACAAGTTCTCTTGGTATGCTGCAATGCAACACTCCGTTTCTTTTCTCAATTGTCATCAAATATGGAAGTTTTTCAAACAAATTCAACCGCCATTACATTTTCGTTTATTGAGTAAAAATACTCAATAAGTGACCCTATTATTGGAGTCGAGAAATGCAAGCATATACAACATCTAAAACCTAGTATAATAGAACTATACATACATGGACCACCGTACAACCATCAAACCCTAGTATAATAGAACTATAAAGAGATCTATATACCAGTCATGAGCAGAACACGCCTCTCCTTCCTCTAGCGGGGAGAACTCGGATCACTGTAGTATGAGGTGAGAAAAATCGGAGAGAGAAAAGAAAGGAAACTTTAGAGAGTAACATTGGTATTATAAAATTATAATTGAATATTGGAGAGCATGGAGTTAGCAACTTTTTCTTTTTCTTTTTCCCTTTCTCTTTTTACACTTTTTATTATATTGTTTTATCTTTCTTATTCTTTTGTTGGCAGATGGCCATGACCTCACAAAACCATCCAACAACAAGAAGACAAAAACCCTTTTCTTTTTGTTTTTCTTTTTTTTAGTTTTTTATTCTAAATTTTAATTTCAATTCTTAATTAGTTTCTCAATTTTTTTAAGAAATAATCATCCGACTAAATTTGAAGTTTTGACATGTATGAGAAACATTTCAAAAATTGAAACAAAAACTTGAAGGTTTAATTACAAATTTAAATAAAACAAATAAATAATCGATATTAAAAAAACATTATTTTAAAACAATATTAGGTAACAATTATTGATACACCATTTGGAGATTTTAAATTTTCATAAAATTACAATCAAAACTTTTCTAATTCAATGTCAAATGAAAAAAAAATAAAAAAATACCAGACTCAAAACTTCTACCCACAGTTAATCTAAGCATAGTTCAGTAGATAAATTTTTATTACCTTAACCTTACTTCACAATGAATCCCTTCTCCACATGTGCCAATGGAAACCCTAACATCAACATATATCTCTTCTTTATTTTTCAAATATGTTCTTCAGGGTTTATTACACAACAGACTTCTTTTTTCTTAAAATTTCTAAATTTGGCCACAACTTTTTTTAGGGTAAGTTTCCGATCAAAGAAAGATACCAATTCTGAAAACAAATTGAGATTTCTAAAATTGGCCATAATTTCATTCGATAGAATTTATACGAACAAAATATAAGAATATGAAAAATTAGGGTTAGAAAAGTTAAGAGAGAATCGTGATACCATGAGCAGGTGAAGCTACCACTATGATCCGATTCCGATGGACCGTTGTCGGAGGGCGGCGGAGGGTTCAGATTCAGATCATGCTGGCAGCTTTAACTGCTAGTGGCGCACGGCGGGGGGGGGGGGGGGGGGGGAGAGAGAGAGAGGAGAGAGAGAGAGAGAGAGAGAGAAATAAATGGGTATAAAAGAGAAGTGGGGGGTATAAATAGGTAGTTGGCCTGGAAGGGATGGAATTTTGGGCGTGAAGTAATTTAGTGATTTTGTTATTATTATATTAGGTCAGAGGGTACAAAAATGAAAATGAAAATAAATAATAAATAAAAATAAGAAACCTTGTTTGGGCTCCTCCTTTCTTTTTTCTAACTGTAACATGAAACTATAAATGAAAACTACTCTACTTAGGGTTTGGGTTGGGTTTATGGCATCGTTACTGTTTTGGATACATTATTTTATATATATATTAAAAGGCGTGCCTACATTTATTCAAAGTGAAGGAAGTTTAATAAAGTTTATGTCTAATATGTTTTTCAACATTGATTTCCGGGCTTTACTTTTCAACCATATATAATATGGTTTCACTATAACTTGGCTTAAAAATAGTATTGAAACCCTAAATGTTAAGATACTAATGATATGAATAAATCCTAAATGACAAAGCAAGAAACCTAAGATTTAACATTTAATACAAATGAAACATATTATTTAATACAAAACCCAAATGTATGCTCTTCAATCCATATCCTAAATATCATATCAAATGTCAGACGCAACATGTAGAATACACAAGAAATTGATGCCATAAATCCATATATAAATCTAAACTAAAAGGCAGATGTACATTCTATAAACAATACTTGCGCACATGATATTGATGAGACTCATCTATTTGTTAAAATTTAATTTCGTGTTTGAGAAAATCATACTTCTAATCGTTCAATTAATATTATTTTTTATGCTGTGAAAAATGGAGACATAACTCAAACTAATTTTGAAATTGCTAAATGTGATTTAATCCAGTAATAACCATTCACGACATGTCATAAATCCAATTAACTCTTAGATTGGAAACGAAATTACTAAAAAGCAAACTCATACAAACTTCAACTTACCTGTTCATAAAATATGAACAAAAAAAAATGCAAAAATGATATACAAACTCATTATCATCCGAAATCATGGCCGGTTGGATGATGAAAATCCCGCATCGACTAATTTAGGAAATGATCATGGGTTTATA
This sequence comes from Cucurbita ficifolia, assembly GCA_033971965.1. NCBI lineage: Eukaryota > Viridiplantae > Streptophyta > Magnoliopsida > Cucurbitales > Cucurbitaceae > Cucurbita > Cucurbita ficifolia. The sequence continues at coordinate 9,987,441 of CM066978.1, forward strand.
ATCAAGAAATATTCTCTCCATTCGTATGAGGCCTTTTGAGAAAGCCCAAACCAAAACCACTATGCTCAAAATGGAGAATCGTAAAGCCACGAGACCTTATGCTCAAAATGGAGAGTCGTGTTCATCCAACTTGGTATCAGAGTCATGCCCTAAACTTAGTCGTGCCAATAGATTAGTAAATCTTCAAGTGTCAAACAAAGAACTACAAAAGAAAAGGAGTCAAGCCTCCTCAAAGGAGGAAAAAAATGACTAAGACTCCAAAGGAGTCGAGCCTCAATTAAAGGTACGGAAAATGTTCGAGGGGAGGTGTTGGATGATGAAAGTCCCACATAGACTAATTTAAGGAATGATCATAGGTTTATAATTAAGAAATACTCTCTCCATTCATATGAGGCCTTTTGGAGAAGCCCAAACCAAAACCACAAGAACTTGTGGTCATAGTGGACAATATCATGCCATACCATTGTGGAGAGTCGTGTTCATCTAACTTGACCAATCTTGACATCTTTAAGAAGGAAAATAACTTGTTATTTCGAATAGAAAAAACAAAATATCACTCAGAAACTTGCATGGAATGTGAAGAAAGCAAGGAGTTCATCTACAGAGCCAGCTGGACCCAGATAAAAGTTAAACAAATCTGAAACCTAACGAGAAACTCTAGACATGATTTAAATCCAATAGGAAAATGAAGAGAGTCAGCCAACCCCAACATAAAGCCGTACAAGCAAAAGCACATTTAAAAACATTAGGCCAAAAAACAACAGAGCCACAGGACAGTGGTTCCCCACCACCAAGCAACGGCAGGCAAAGCATGCTTTGGCAGCAAATAAAAGCAAAAGTGATGGAAATTAAACTCTCTCTAAATAAATCAAACAAACAAACAAAAAAGAAGCAACAAACAATTAAATAAAGAAAAAAAGCAGAGAGGATAAAAGTTGCGATTGCACGCCGAGAAACAAGCCTATAACCGATTCAATAATAAAACTAACAACAAAAGCGAATCGAAACGAACCATCACCAATAATTTTCGTGTATATGGAAAGCAGAGACGATAAAAAGTAGCAATCGCACACCCAACAAGGATATAACTCGATTCAATCAATAAAACGATCCATACATAGAAAGAAAAAGCGAATCGAAATGAAAGCAGAACCAATTTACCGATAATCCTCGTGGAAAAGGAGCAGATTCGAAATTTCACCACAGTTCGGAAGTAGGAAGGAGTGAGGCTGTCAGAGCATGACCTAACTAGGGTTAGCAATTAAGGCAAATCCATTTCAATCTCTTTATCTTTTCGCTTTTCTCTTTTTCACTTAACCTAGCCGACCATAGGTAGATCATGCTGGCAGCTTCACCTTTTCCCTCGCGAACACAATCTCTCAATCAACGCACTCAAATCGATGCTTTCGGAAGAATCAAAAGTAAGTAAAGAGAGTCAACGAACGCTTTGGCAATCAATCAAGAGGCAAGGCCAATAATCGAATCGAGTGCCAAGAAAAGGAAGTCGAAAAGCAAAAGAACAAGTCCTCCTCCTAGTGCCGAGCGTCACAACTCTCAAGGATGAAGAAGGAGAAGAAGAAGAAATGTAGAGCGACCGAAAGCCGGCGATCTTTAGAGGAAAAGTAGTGTATGAAAGGGAAAGGGCCATGGATGGAAGATGATGAACGAACCAGAAGAAAGGAGAGGGAAAAGAGAACGAAGAAAAGAGGGAAACAAAAAGAAAAGGAAAGGGTTTGTTGCAAGACGCGTTGAAAATGGAAAGGTGAGGGGTCTCCCTTGGGTGTATTTATAGAGAGGAGTTGAGGGATTTATTTTAATTTTTTTTTAATAGCTTCAGTTCACGCCAAGTAACCCTAGCCAAACAGTGAATATTTACAAATATGACATTTTAAATAATTATTTAATAAGGATGGTAATTTTCAAATAAATATTTTTAAAAAAATTAATAACAATAAATAATAATTTAGAATTTCAACGCATGCTTTGAATGAAACCCTCAGTTGTCAATTTCATGCAGCTGCCCTTCCCCTCTTGTTTTCCTTGACTACAACATTTCATGTCCAATCACATCACTCTCTAAACCCTAATTTCAACTCTAATTTAAATTCATTTCCATTTATATTCAACCAGATTCTTGGTTTTGGACGAACCCGTTCAATCGACTCTAGAGCACTTGATGGCTTAACGATTCGGTGAATCAACTGGTTCAGAGAGATGGCCCGAGCTTTAGAGACTCACCCTACTTCTAAATCTCGATTAAAGAAAAAAAGGTTGGAGAGTGTTGCTGAGGTGGTGTAGTGTCGCCAGGTGAGAATAATATAGACATAAGCAGTAGAAGATCTAGACTAGTATATTCAGTTCTTTGCGGTGGAGTAGATTCGAGAGTCTGGATTAATAGATCTAGAATAAATAGGCGTTGACTTAGTTATTTTTCGGTAGACATTTCAATATGGACATAAACGATGAATCCACATTTCATTTATATCGTAAAAAAAAATCGACTTTTCTTAATTTTTTTTAATTATATCTATTGAGCTGATATTGACATTTTATCGATAATATTTTCTATATCTATAAATAAACATTGTTTAAACCGTTTAAGTTTTCCTTTCAAATTACCATTTAAATTTAAAAAATAAATTAAAAAAAAGTCCAATAATTAAGAAACAAAAAAATATATATACAAATTTATAAATTTATAAATATTATTATTGAGAAAAAATAAATTTTACCAATAAACTTGTTGGATTGTATCAATTTTTAATATATATATCAACCATGAAATAATTACATAAAAACTCTCTATTTTAAACTTTAAAAACATTATTTTTTTTTTTTAAAAAAGCGAAAATATTAAGAAGTAAAAAAAAACATATAATTCCAAAACAAAAAACAGGAGCATAAGCATGTAAATGAAACAGTAACAGATGGGGACTACACAGAACGGGATTTCACCTGATTTTTTTTTATAAAAAAAAAAAAAAAAAAAAAACTGTCAGAAGAAAAATATAATTCCAAAAGAAAAAAAAAAAGAGTTTGTTTTTTTGCATTAGTTGGCAGGTATCATCTTCTGAACACTGATTCATTTCATTTCATCTGAACAACAGGGCTATGTAGCACAGAGTTAAGGCCATAGCCTCTGTGCCAAAAGCTGCTTTAAACCTCTATATTAGCCTCCATAACACCCCTTTTGATATGACTATTCATCTACCCTTTTTCTCTCTTTCTCCATTGCTCAAATGCTCACATCCCCACTTTATGTTCATTTCCAGATAAACAATAAACACTTCTAACCAATCACTATGATCCAAATCCGATCAGACTAACCTTTTAAGAGGTTGGTGCTCCATTGTTCATCGAGAAAAAAAAAAGAGACGATGAGCTACGTAATTCTCCCTAAGGGTAACTATTCTATGAAACAAAGGGCGTAGGTAACTTAAGGGAACAAGATCAAACCTGTGCAGAATGGAACCACCGTTGACAAGAGCCTCAATATATTGAAACTTGAAAATGTAGGTGCCTGAACATAGCCATATCAGTTGAGAAGAATAAAGGGTGTGTAAATCTCTTCCTAACATACGCGTTTTAAAATCTGAAAGAAAAATCTTAAAAAGAAAATCCAAATAATACAATATCTACTAGCAGTCGACTTGGGCGGTTACCAACCAGAGAAAAGTACAACCCCAGATCTATCAGATCAAATAAGGACAAAATGAGATGTTGCTATTGCTACCTGGTCAAGCTTATAAGTCTTGGGCTAAGAAAATAACGGAAGCAAAATCCCAATATAAACAAATCACTTAAGAAATTACAAACATGATGTCGAAGGAAGGCCAAGTATTTTTACCATTCCTTTAACTTTGCAGATAAGTTGTGTACAAAAAGCTTAGGGCCCTTATCAGGATTCAGGACTACCATTTCCATAGGAAACTAACCCCCTTTGCCCAGACAAGGAGGAGCTGGATCTAGACCGACTGGGAGAAGCAGAATTTGCAGCACCACGACGTTTATCTGGAGATCTTGAACGTGACGAACTACGATTATGATTCCTCGACTGCGATCTTTCTTTCTCCGGGGAACAGTTTTTCTTTGGTCCAAGACGTGATTTTAGTCTTTCGCTTATCTGTGTTCGCTTTTCCGAAGGACTAGGACTCCGACTCTTGCTACGGTCTTTGTAACGACCACGATAACTTCCTGGACTGCGTGAAACACTCCGGCTCCTCCTTCGATATCTTGATGCATAGAAATTCCAACTCAAACATATTATACATCTATAAAGACGGGAAAAGGCTGTCTACAAAATCACTTGCAATTGTTTGAGACAAGTTTCTAATGGTTTGTAAATTAGAGACTTTTAAGTGTACATTGCATGTTTAAAATAATAAACTTTCTTAGGTGTAACTATTGACTGTTTTTAAGTTTTATGGTAATATATATTCGCCATATCAATGTTTTGGGTAAGTATTTAAACAGTACATCCACAGTGAAGCACCCCCCCACCCCCCAAAGCCAAGTTTTACAAGGACTAGATTGCAGCAGTTCTTAGAAAATGAGACGTTAGGAGCAAAAGACGAGATCATACAACGGTCTTGTGAACTTTTCTGTGCTTGTGTGACCGTGTGTGGGAGATGGAAAGAGAAAGAGAAAACCTTGGAGGGCTCCTGCCTCTAGGAGGGCTTCGATATCGCCTATCAGGTGACCGATCACGTTTGTTTGTGTAGCTTGAATACCTTCATATAAAATGAAAGAACTAAATTCCAAAATCTTGTATATTATAGTTAGTATCTCAAAATAAATATTTACCCACAAAATAATAATAATAATAAATATTTACCCAGCACGACTTCTTCCATAAATGCTTCGACCACCATAACCACGAGGACGTTCAGGTGATGGAGTACGGTAACGACGCACAAATGAATACTGCTCAGTAAAACCACGCCCCTTCCTTACACGTTTTGGAGTGCCATTTGGAGAATGACTTCTTGATGAAGTTTGGCCATGATTTGAAGCTGAAGGATCAGGAGCTTTTCGGAAAGAACCATGAACAGGACTCCGTGAAGGCATTTTCCTATTCCGCTCATCATACTTCATCCCAGAATTTCCTAATGTCTTATCAGGATTTCTGTGAAGATTGTTCCTGGGGCTGTTTCTTGGCCTTTCAGGAGTAGGGCTCCTGTCGGTCACGGATGTAAAAGTTCATGAAGCAACTGCCGGAACATAAACTCAGAACAATTTGAACAACTGATATTAAAGGAACAAACAGTAAGAAAGAAACAGAGATAGAAAGGAATAAGAATGAAGTTGAAACCTGGAGTAGTTAGAGCCATCTGAAACAGGATGTTGATTAGCAGATCTCTCAAGTCTCTCAATTTCAGGTTTGTGACTATCGTTCGGAATGTCATCATGCTTCGGGGACAGTTCACCTTCTTCTTGTAATAAATTGACGTCCTGATTTTTCTGTTTTTCCACAGCGGTCTCGGCAACAGGATTCAAGGATTCCTTCTCATCTGTGATATTCAAATCATTTAAGTGTATGCTGCAGTACCACTACCTTGGAGATGTAACATGTGGACTTGTTATGAACACTACTATCCCTATAACAACCCAAGTTCACCACTAGCAGATATTGTCTTCTTTGGGCTTTCCGTTTCGGGCTTCCCCTCAAGGTTTTTATAACGCGTCTGCTAAGGAGATATTTCCACACCCTTAGAAGGGAACGAAGCATTCCTTATAAGAGTGTGGAAACCTCTCCTTAGCAAACGCGTAGAACCATGAGGCTGACGGCGATAAAAAATGAGCAAAAGCGGACAATATCTGCTAGCGGTAGGTTTGGGCTGTTACAATCTCATTAATGCAAAAGAAGTCATATTTGAGTGGGAAGAGATACTGTACCGATAATTCCTTTTGATTTAGTCTCAGAATGCTTGGAATCCTCTATTTTACGAGTAGTGGTACGATGATCAACTCGTTCACCATCAGAACTACTACTACTATCACTTGTACTCATACTCCCGGTGTCGGATGAACTCCCAGAGCTCCTGAAGGCAAATTATTATCAATGTCCTGAAACACACTGAAAGAATATAACAGAGGAAAGCAGAAAGCTAGAACCCAACTAGACATGACACGAACCATTTAGCCTTGCGCTTTGAATGCTTTCCTACTCGACCTCTTTTCTCTCTTTTTTGGCCTTTTCTTTTCCTTCCATGCTGGGATTTTGCTGTTTTTTTGGATCTCCTCTTCCTGTACTTTCCATCACTCGAGGAACTAGAATCAGAAAGTGACGATTCTGAATCTGAAGAATAGGAATCAGATTCAGTATCGGAGCTGTATGAATCAGATGAAGAGTATCTCCTTCTCTTTTTCTTTCTATCCTGTAAGGACCTCTTCTGTCTGCCTCTCACTTGGCCATCAGAACTAGATTCTGAAGATGAAATCTTGTTCAACCTTTTCTTTTTCTCTGAAAAAGATCAAAGAACCATGCACAGGCCGTTAGAAGAACACCTTATTTCTTGCTTTGGTTAATCCAATATAACCTACATTAGTTCACTACCTTTTTCCTTTCTCACCACAGCTGGTTCCTTAATTTCTGATGGTTCACCACAGTCTACAATTTTCACAGGTTGTCTAGGTTTCCCATCAGCTGTCCCAATCTGCTCAATTTTCTTCACAACATCCATTCCCATCACAGCTTTTCCAAAGACAACATGTTTCCTGTTCAAAATTGCAGAAAAGCGTCAAACAAACATATACTTATCCACATACAATAAAGTAGAATTATTTTCATTTGATTCTTGATTTACAAGAATGTGAGAAGGAGCCAGACGGATGGTCGAGAAATTATCGATTTTCAAAACCTAAGGAGAGTGCAAGAAAATACTCATTACCCATCAAGGTGAGGTTGGGGCTTAAATGTCATGAAGAATTGAGATCCATTAGTGTTTGGACCGCTGTTTGCCATGGAAAGAATACCAGGTCCATCATGTTTTAGTCTGAAGTTCTCATCTGCAGTTTTCCAAGTTTGTACGATCATAACATGAACATATTTTGACAAGAGCTCGATGAACACGGGAAAATACCTGAAAATTTTCCTCCATAAACACTTTCACCACCAGTCCCTACAAGGTGGTAAAATGTTGTCCATTAGACGCCCAAACATTAAATAATGACATTTAAAAGGAAAAAAAAAATCCCTTCAAATAATTCATGAGAAGAAAGAAGGGCGTACCATTTCCCCGAGAAAAATCACCACCCTGTAGGAGCAAAGAAAAAGAATAAACATTGGTAATGGAGAAATATTAAGGGGATAAACAAGTAGGTTTAGCAAAACTCAGTGTGTCAATCTTCTGAGGTCTCAATGAACATGTTTAGAATACCTAATATTTTGAAGTAATAAACCCCCATGGTGATACCAGAAATGCCCAAAGGCATGATTTGAGGGATAGAAAATGGTTAATTTACATCGAAAAAGGCATTGAAATATTTTCTGGATAAAAAAAACATGCATGCCTAGAAGCTTCATTTAATTTGTGGAAAACAACTTAATCCAAAACAACAAAAGAAAGATTCATTTGATTTTCTTTCACTCATAACAAAGATATGCTTACATTCAGCACGTCAAAATAGAGACCTTTGCAGCAAGTCTTTACAACTATTTAAGGAATATCTGTAACAGCCCAAGCCCACCCTAGCAGATATTGTCCGCTTTGGCCCGTTACGTATCGCCATCAGCCTCACAGTTTTAAAACGCGTTTGTTAGGGAGAGGTTTTCACACCCTTATAAGGAATGCTTCGTTCTCCTCTCTAACCAATGTGGGATCTCACAATCCACCCCCTTGGGGACCTAGCGTCCTTGTTGGCACACCGTCCAGTGTCTAGCTCTAATATCATTTGTAACAGACCAAGCCCACCGCTAGCAGATATTGCCGCTTTAGCCCGTTATGTACCGTCGCCAGCCTCACGGTTTTAAAACGCGTCTATTCGGGAGAGGTTTTCACACCTTTATAAGGAATGTTTCGTTCTCCTCTCTAAACAATGTGGGATCTCACAATAAGTGCATCGAAAGTGTTTTTCATTATTCAGTTATCAGTTATAAGAGATTTGTAAAGCATTTATCTAAGGAATAAGTGCATGAAAAGCATTTATTTCTTTATGTGGTTATGTATTATGACAAAATCAAAACCATTTATTTATTTATTTATTTTTGAATACTCAGCACTTAATGATGATCGAAAGCAAAGAACAAAAGTAACATACTTGGGCCATGAACCCTTTAATAACTCTATGAAAAAATGTTCCTTTGTAGTGAAGAGGCTTCTCTGTAGTCTTCCCAATCCCCTTTTCACCTGAAAACAAAGAAATTGCAATAAATTCTCAAACGGTTACTTTGGCAGGCAATGTCATCGGAAAATAATAAATTCGCCCAAAGTATACTATGTCGATTAGTTATTGTATTTTTACTGTGGCCGACTACTATCGGACAAGTGTAGATTACACCAAACAAGTATAATTTCAAAGGTTATTTTCCATATATCAGGCATCTAGCAATAGCAAGAAAGAATCGTTAATGTATTCGAAATCAGATATAAAATGATTATGATTTTTTTAAAGATCATTCTCGAAGTTTCTTGAATAATAAAATGATAAATAATTAAACAAATGAATATTACAAATAGCATCAAATTTAGATCATTCTTGATGTTTCTTGAATAATCAGAAACAAGATTTTACACTTACAAGCAATAAAACCTACCTGTACAGAGTGCCCTGAAATTTTCGGCGGTTTTAGGAACAACATTGGCAAAGAGCTGCATAGTTCAAAAGAGAACATGTTATCAGAAATCAAGCACATAAAATCTTTTTGCTTCATTTCAACAGATAAAGGGACCAAAGAAATTCACTCACTTCTATGATAATTCTTTGCACTGGTTCCCCGTCAATTGAAACATCCAAGAACACAAAAGGATTTTTCTTCTTGCTCATCACGTGTAGCTTCAATGAAAGAATAATTTAGTACATCCAAATCAATCAAATGTACAAATTCCTTAAAACTACATCTGGGCAAAATGGAATATGCAACACAGAAATCTAAAAGAAAAAAAAAAATTGTAGCTCCTTTCATGATTTTAAGCAATATAAAACGAACAAACTTATCAGATCCCACAAAATCATCAATGTTAATCTTCAACGGCTGCCGTCTACCAACGTCAAGACATTACATTGCATAAAAGCTTTCTAATACAACGCCAGCTCGTGTAGCGTCTTAAAACAACAATCACACAAAACCCTAAACCCTAAACGAAGACCTATTTCGTCTGAAGAGCTAAAGCTCCTACAGAAAAATCTTTCGAACTTTAGGAGCTCCAGATTACAAATTCTCATGGAAACAATAAAGAAAAGACTTCGTAGAAACAGAAATCCTGCAAGCAGCTGATGGATAAATAAAAATAGCTAGCAGTAGCTTTATGATTGAAACGAAATCACCTTAGATTAGATTGAATGTATCTGAAAAGAATTGGCTTCCATGGAGCTCGAAATTAGCTTACCTCACAGATTTTTCTCGCTCCACCAAGATGAACGGCTGAGTTACCTAAGCTTTCAACGAAGTGAGTTGGGTTTTGGCTATTGAATCCCAGTGTTGGTCCTTTTCTTTTTTTCCTTTTTTTTTCACTTTCAATTTTATCGTATGGTCTTATTACATTAAACTCGGGTCATTTTCGTACAATACAAATAAAAATACTATTTTTTCGATTAAAACTTTATAAAAAAATATTTAAACAAAATAAGTTATTAAATTTTGAGTTATTAAATAAGTTATTAAACTCGGTCGATTCTTATTTAAAAATAATAATAAAAATATTCTTAATTTTTTATTTTTATTTAATAGTAACACCTCAATTTTTGAAAGGTGTGAGAATGTAAAATTTAATTGTGTTTTTATTAATTTAATCAAATATTAAGATTTTTATCATTTTAATTCCGAAACATAACTATATTCGTGTGATTGATTTCATTAATATTGATTATCATTCATCCAAATTTTAAAAGTTCAGGTAGAAGAGATCTTGATTTCGGTATGTTGTTTTTTCATATTTTTAGATTAATTATTAAATCCATATTTTCAACACATTGTACTAAAGTGGGATGATAACAATCAGTACTATGACTTTCAAGATGGTCGATGTACAAGTTTTACTCGACTTTAACTTGGAACAATTAACGAGTGGATTAAGAACAGGTTTTGCCCTTATCGGTAACTACATTATGTTCCTAGTGGCACGTACAGGAGCATGTTAAGTAAATTTAACATAATTAAAATGATCGGACATAGAGATACATTTGTCACGTTGTTATATCATATACGTGTCGTTGTTGACTAATGGAGACGATATGCTATTCTCTCACCCATAGACGTCTCTAGAACCTACCGAAACCAAATCAAATGTTGACTTTCTTACAAATAAAAAAATAAAGCATTAACACGTGGATATTTCTCAGTGGTCGAGTATGGTGGTCCTTAAGGCACCGGATTTTTCCCCACGCGCTTAATGTTCACATTGAAAACGCGCGTACGAAACGAGGGAAACAAATTGGACTCTGACAACGACGATGCATACTTTCTTCTCATCGGAAGACCTCTCCGAATCCTTCTGGTCACCACAGCCGCCGCCGCCGCCATCTTCGCCGCCATCGTATTCTCCTTTTCGATCGCTGGATCCTTCCTTGACGATGAACCGAAGCGCCTCTGAGTGGGCGCTCGAGAGGTTTCTTGAGGAAGTTTCGGCGTTGCCTGTGAATAGTTGCCCTTCGACTACCTCCGATCGCGTGGTGGTTTCTCCAGTGGATGTGGCATCTCCTGCTTCTCAGTCTTCGACATCGAAGCGTGATGAAGGTGATGATGAGATTGTGGAGATCAAGAAGGCGGATTGTGATCATGATCTTTCTCTGCCAATTCCGTCTCTGGATCCGTCGAAAATGTCTCGGAGTAATCCTGATCAGTACCATGTGTTTTTGAAGAATCGGCTTGACATGGCCTGCGCTGCTGCGGCTCTGTCGCGGGTGACTATTTTTCTCTCTCTTTTGAAACGGATTGGTGTCTGCTTTTTGATGTGTTGGGATTTGAAATGCTGAACTCTAATTGTGTTTTGAGGTGAAATTGAGGAACTCAATCTGTTTCTTTTGAAAGAGAAGTTGTTTTTAGCCATTTTAGTGTTCGCGATTGCAGGTCGCGTCTTCGGAGCCCAAAGGCCCAGTCCAGCCAGCCGATCACCCTGGGCAAACATCGAACGCATTCGAATTTGGCATTCAAGCCCCGGGCCAAGGTAGCTTCCGCTCAGGCAGTCTTATGAGTTTTATTATATTCATTATTTTTCGTCGTTAAGCTTATTAAGTAGTTATCTAGTTATTCCTATGGCTTTCGTTGGCTGTTTTCCATTTGGTGCCGACAGAAGTATTGAGCATCCTCTCGTATATGAGAAGATCTAGTACGTGAAGTCAAATTTGTGGAAAAAATATGGAACATTTCTTTTGTTTTCCAGTTCTCTGTTGTGGGGGGCACGTTGGTACATTGTTCTTGGCGGAGGTTGGTGTTATTTCTTCAGAAGCCGCATCTTTTGAACACCCCGACTGCGAAGTGTTGATTTTGTCTCATCAAGTTGAGTTTCCGTAATTATGAATTATCGATTGAAAAGTTGCCGGTTGTAGTGCATGGCATAATGACATACAACCGGACTTTTCTCACTCCACTCTGGTAATATTGAATGTCTGGACTCTTTCCGGTAGCTCTATAATTATCTTTTCTAATATTTGATGGTGTTCATCTCCTAGTAAGCTAGTTTGATTATTCTATTGACCTCCTGGAATGCTAAATTTTTTTGTTATCATCCCTGACGTCTTATTATTTGAAGTCCTTTATTTTTATCTTGTTAGGTCTTTAGGTATTATTTAGGCTCATTCATTGATACGATGAATGGAATATATAGAGGGTTCCTATCGGATATCAATTACATAAAATGCTCCATTTTTGTAAGTCGCTTTTTTAATCTTTCACTCTCTCAATGTAAGCTTGGCATCTATAAAAAGGGGGAAAAAACATGCTTAAGATAGTAGTCAAATTTTTTTTTTTGGGGATCTTATATTTTACTAGTTAGTACCCTTTTCTTGATGTATCTTGTCCCTTCCAACTCTTTTTACCATTGGAACTGTGTGCTATAACTGCAATATCACTTTTGCTAAATGGTGGCTGAAGGCTCTGATCGTGGAACTTCAACAAAAGAAAGTGAGGCTACTGGTAGTCAACTTGGGATCCCATCCTTACCTGCAATGCCTAAGAAGCTTGGGATACAAGCTGTTCAAACAACAAGTGGATCATCCAGAGATGAGTCCGATGATGATGATCTTGAAGGAGACATTGAAAACATTGAGAATATGGATCCTGGTGATGCAAGGCGAGCTAGGAGGTAATATATTTCCGTTATTGAGAATATGACTCAAGCAACGACCATTTGATCACCCTCTGATTATTGTTTCCTTCTTATGCTCTTCTATTATTTTTTTCACCCGTTATAATTTCTAGAGAAGGTATTTTGTTACATCTTCTTTGATGATGTAAGTTCATCATGTGCTAAACTTAATTCTCTTGTTAAATCCCCTCCACAATCGCGTTGTACTTTGTGAAACAAAAAAACTTGAAGTTGCACCTTCCAATAAAATATTCTAGAAAATAGCACATATTAGAAAAATTCTGTAATTTTTGCTAATAGAGACATGTCAAGCATGTTCCACTTTGCATTTAAATAAAAACTATCCTCTTTTGTTGTTGCTACTATTGAGGGGTTTTGTGTGTGATCGTTATTGGTTTTTGGGAAAGTAAGATATCTCATCTTCCATCCTGTCCTTTTACTTGTTTAGTAAATGTTATTATCTGGAAGAGTTTTTGTTTCTAATCAGTAAATAAATATTAGAGAAAGGAGAGAAAAAGAAGCCATATGCGAAAAATCAATCCTTCTGCCCAATTTGTTGCCCGGTCCTAGCTTTACTCACTTGACATTGATGGTGGCCTAGGATGTTGTCAAATAGAGAATCAGCAAGACGCTCCAGACGACGAAAACAAGCACACTTGAATGAACTTGAGACACAGGTACCCTTATATGTACTCGGTTACTTTCCTTTCTTACTAAAACATTTACTAAATGTGGTTCCTTTTCTAAAGGTTGGTCAACTTAGGGTTGAACACTCTACTTTGTTAAAGCGTCTAACAGATGTAAATCAGAAGTATGATGATGCAGCTGTTGACAATAGAATTTTGAAAGCTGATATCGAGACTTTAAGAGCGAAGGTTAGTCATTGTTGTTTTTTTCTTTTTGGTTCTTTTTCTCTATTGGGGGTAAGGAAGGAGTGGGGGGAAAAAAAAAGAAAAGAAAGAAGAATAACATAAAAGACCAAAACAAGGACAAAAAGGACTTTGAACATCTAATTAAAGCAGAAATTAGGCATTGCGCTCTCCCTTGCGGAATGGTTAAAGTTCTGATGCATGCCTCTTCATCTACCTTGGCAATTCTTGATCGTGGATGATAGTACTTTCCTCCCGTTCCTTCATTCTTTTCTTCCACGTAAGAGTGCCATTTCCACATTTTTCAGGTTCACCCTGCTCCGTGTATCATAGGCTCTTTTTTATTGGTTCCTAAATGCAAGATGAACAAGCTTTTTAAAAGTGCATCAAAACCGAAACTACAACGGATTAATCTAGTGGTCAATAAGGGCCAATGTAAATAGCAAAGAGAAGGGAATAGGTTGAAATCATGATTTCTACCTATATAGTATTTAATTTCTTACGCGCTACTTTGAAAACTAAATGTAGTAGGGTAATGTAGTTGTCCCATGAGAATAGCCTAGGTGCACTTAATCTGGCCTGAACATTCACAGTTATTAAAAAAAAAAAAAAAGGAAAACAAAGGCGTCAGAACCACATTAAAGAACAATATTGTCTATTGAATTGTTTTGTACCTTGACGAGTGAAGGTACATCGAAAAGAAACCATCTTGTGTTTGTCGATGCACCTTGATGATAGACGGTGTAAGATTTTAGAAAATTTAAATGCCCATGATTTGCACATCCTCTAGCACAGTTGTTAGTGTACTTCCCTTCTCAATGTTGTGGCATTGCCACCTCAACCATACTAGTGTGTTATAGGAGAGGTATGATTTTAATCGCCAAGTGCACTTGGATGATAGAAAGTCATTGAGGAAGTCAAACCTCGATGATTGAAGGTCACTAATGAGCCCACATTTTTTCAACCGGCCGTCGAACCCTTTTTTGACCTTTTTTGTAATCTTGTACAAAATACAATATCTTAGGGGATTTTTCTACCCCCAAAATTCTTTTGTATTTACAACCTGTTGTAATTACAACTCTTGTTGATTATTAGTGATTGGAAGGCTCTTAATGGTGTAGTTTTTTTAGGTGCCCTTTCTTGTAGAGTACAAGGATGGATTAACTGTATGGTGAGAATAGTATGATGCCTGACTTTATGTTTTTGGGAAATCAATAGGATAATTATGAATATTGTATGTGAATTTTCAGGTGAAAATGGCTGAAGAAACGGTGAAGAGAGTGACAGGAGTGAATCCACTGCTTGGTGCCATGTCCCAAAGCCAAATGCCGTTTGTCAGTAGCCAAATGCCTACGCAATCCAACACCCAATTCTTCCACCGAAACATGTCTCCATTTGCAAACAGCCCCCCACATCACCAGAATTTGGAAGGCCCTGTTCCAACTATTGCTCCACCCATTCCACATGTTGGAAGATCACAAAATGGCGTGGCAACCAAAATGACCGATATGCCCTCCGTGCATATTGATCACGTGCAGAAGCAGACCGCGCATGGCCCAATGTCAGGTTGGGATGCAGAACCTTCACACGCTGCTCCAAACCACAAGAATTGAATGCCGTTTCTGTTCCAAATTTTCTATGGAGCGTCGTTTGTTTTACATGTATCATCAGGCTTGTGGCATTAAAGGGATTAATAAGAAATGAAATACTCCCTACCTATTGTTTTCATTTCATGTTCCATTATGTTATAAGACTTGGATCTGGTTTTAAGTAGGTATTTTTTTAGAAGCAAAAATCAGTTGGCTAGTTGGTTCCATATAATATTTTACCAGTTCTTCACTTTGCTAACAGCCTTAGAAAGGAACCAAATACAGCAATTTGAGCACTATAGCTGTTTCCCAAGCTACATTCAAGCTTTGAATTGAAGAAAAAGATGAGCATCTATGAGTAAGATTGAATGTGATATAGATTTTCTTGTCATGTCTTGTCTTTCAGGTGTTAAAAGAGAGGAAATCCTTTCGGTGAGTAAAATTGAATACAATATTTTAGAGATGTTACAAATATATTTGACGGACAGCAATATTTCCTTGATCCATATTTTTCTGTTATACTGTCGCTACAGAATGATGATAAATGATCTGTCTAAACTTCGTTCCTAACTAATATGGAAGCTGATAAGCAGCGGCGAGCATCATGTATCAAAAAGGTGAAGAGCTCGCCAGAAAGATCAAAAAAAGAAACTGCAAACTGCTTGGAGAAATGCAAAGATTAATGTTATCAGTCTGATCTTGGCCTGTGTGAACCATTCTTGGGATTGTTGTATAATGGCAAAATCCAATGGGATCCATATTTTCTTCTTCCACAACACCTCCAATACACAACCAAAACAGCAGCCAACACTCCCATGGGAATCGCCCATCTGTTTCACCAAATAAACCAAGAAAACCAGTTAAATTCATATCAGTTTCAACACCATATATGACATCCAAACATGATCTTCTAGTGAGATGAAAGGTCATTTTCTCTATGAACAAGCCAAAAAAGAGTGGTTTTTGTTGTAAAATTACCAGTCATGAATGTGTATTTCTAGAAATAGTTGATGGAGGAACTGAAAAACTATCCTTCCTCAATAAAATCATTCATTTACATTGTCAAATGATCTAAGACTTGAAGGTTTCATTTTTTAGGCATGAGAATGAGTCGGTATGAAGCTCATAGTTAGTACAAGGCATGGTATATTCAATAACCAGAAAAGTTACTAACCTGTCCAAATCCAGGATGGGGCTATAAACGATTGTTTCCCAGGTGACTACAACAAAATGCCACACAGGGCTGTAGTAAAGCGTCTCGGCCGACCAGAACATCCTCGTGTATATCTCCAAAAAGATGAAGAGCAGCCATGCCCCAATTTCAATTAGGAAGAACTTTATAACAAACCTTCCAACAATCACCATGCCAAGAGAAAACGCCACCAACCAATTGAAAAGCCTGTGATTGTATTCCTTGATGAAGAGAGATCGTGACTTCCCTAACATCTGCAAATCATGACTCATCCATGATTAGAAAATTCAGCTTTTGAAACTGTATGGTTGATTTGGTAAGATTGGGACAGCCCTCTAAGCTTGAAAACGTATGTGGAAAACATCTACAAAGAAATGGGGTCGTGTACGAACAGTCGATTGGCGTAGACACAGAGTACAAATCAAATTTGTTCTTTTTAAAACAAAATAAAATTCAAAATACCTATTGAGACACTGCATGAAGGTCACTAAAACGACTTGAAAGATATTCGTAACTTTATGAATAAATCAGGTCATTAACATGAGTTTCGTTTATGAGCAAAACTAAGCGAAACACCCATTTCACTGTCATCTATGTTCCATGATATTAACATAAAATCAGAATTTGTGAGATTCCATATCAGTTGGAGAGGGGAACGAAACATTTCTTATAAGGGTGTGGAAACCTATCCTTAGTAGACGTGCTTTAAAACCTTGAGGGGAAACCCAGAAAAGAAAGCCTAAAGAGGACAATATCTGCTAGTGGTGGGTTTGGGCAGTTACAATTGGTATTAGAGCCAGACACTAGGTAGTGTGCCAGCGAGAACGCTAGCCCCCAAGAGGGGTGGATTGTGAGATCCCACACCAATTGGAGAGCATTTCTTATAAGGGTGTGGAAACCTCTCCATCAAGATAACAATACTCCAATGTGTGAGGAATAAGTGAGGAATAAGTGGATGTGTATGACAACAAATGAAAAAAAAAAAAAAAAAAAAACTGATGGCCGCATTACCTTTGACATACGTTGCTCATAGTTTTCTTTTGATGGTCCAACACACTCTTGCTCAAAACTTTGATTGCATTGCAGAAAACCTGCATTGAATTTTGCCATTGACGGAAGCCTTAGAGCTTGAAGGTGGTCCATTTGGTCTTCACACTTCGTATACAGTGCCTCACAGAGCTTTGAGGATTGATACCGATTCGCCAATATAATGTTACTATGCACCTATAAAAAAAATTTAGAGGTTAGGGAGCTTACATAACAAGGGGCTTAGAAATCAAAGGAAAAAAACATATTATTCCGGCAATTGTAGTGGAGGCCAATGATAAACAATGCATGCTAAGAACCAAACATGAAAAAGTTCTCTTTGATTATCACTATTATTACAACTACTACTAGAAACTAAAAGGTATTCCAAGATGGTTCTCCCAATTCGACCCAAATGAATTGTTTACTTCAACTTCACAAGAAATAGACTAAAATACACCAAGGTAACAGATGTTTAGCAACTATTATTCACTAATTTGAAGATACTTGACATCACACCCCAAAAGGTTAAGATTATTTTTAATAGAGAAGTCGAAACCTTGTCGATTTCTTCATCAAGTTGTGTGACTGACTTCTTTGCATGGTGACGGCCAAAATGTTGTTCATCGAAAGCTCGCATTGCCTCAGCTCGATGGATTTCATGGGTTCCTTGCAGAGATTGCTCTGTCATAGGTAAATGCACCGTTGCCATTCTGTCACTGTATATTTTCAAACATCGCTCAAGAACACCCTTGTTGAAAACCTCAACAAGAGATCCGGTAGATGGAATTTCCCCTTTGTTCAATGCTTCAAGAATCTAAAAGTGAAGCAAAATGTAAATTAAAGTTACGAATAAATCATGTATTTATAAAAATTAAAGAAAAAAATGGATGCATACATCATTTAAATGTTCATCAAATTGTTAGTGGAACCACTAGTGAAAAGACTGGTAACGAACAAATAAATTCGAGACAATAAAATGCACATTCACCTGTTCTAAAAAGGATACGAATTCCTTCCCATTCATAGATTTTCCCTGCACAATCTTTGGACGGATAATGCTCGTAACAAGCTTTTTCAACTCTTCCCTCTTTGTAACATATGTTGGCTCCAGTTCACCATCCTTCATATCACAAAGCTTGATTCTTTGAAGATGAGGCTGTTAAAAGCATAAAAATCACAATTTTATTGGACTCCTCAAGAAAAAGTTTTGAAAGAAATTATATGGTCCTATATGCCTAGAACATAGCTTGCTATTACCATGCATATCAGTTTTTATAGAAATAACATGTTTTGACATAAAAGTAAATGAGCATGCAAGGATCCCTTCTTCCTAACGCCACAATTAAGCATAACCCCATGTTAATAATGTGAACGTAGAGATCATCAAAAAATGAGGAAGGGTCATACTTGTGGTAAGCTGAAGGCTGTACTATTATCTCCCATAATAGCCAAAGAATCTCGAATTTGGTTTACCTGATGCAATTACAGAGATCACGCCTTTTTCCCTGAAAAATAAATGTTTTTCTTTTCTTTCCATAAAAAACGAAATAGAAGTCTGAGAGTGAATACCAGATCAATGTTTTTGTTTCCTGCATTTATCATAAAAGCACCATGCATTAAAAATAAAAAAATCCTACGCATATGCTAAGATACTTTAGAATGAATCAGTCTAGTCTTATTGCAGTAAAACATTAAAACCAACCTTCGCTATTAGGCACTTGTTTTAGAGCTTCATTCACCATTTCTTGAACACTCTTTCCTTCTATAAAACAGCAACAGAAGAGTCAAATAAATCTAGAGTACAAAAATTGGGGGCAGGAAGAACAGGACACCTCCTTTTAATTCCCTATTTGATGACCAAAAATATCTAAAAAGCTCCAGCCGAAGTGTCGGAAACAAAATACATTATAGGTCAAATCTTAGACTTAATGGGCCAATTTTCTTTTGTTTTTTTTTTTTTTTTTTAAAACAAAAAACAAGACCAATTAACAGCATTATAGCCAGAGGATTTAAAGATTACTCTGTTTGATTGATATAAGAATTCTGGCTATTAGGCACTAAACCTAATAGCCTCCCAAAGTAAACAGTCAATGTCAATAATATTCTTCAACCAATTGCTATGGTTTTTAAGATCATATTGCTTCTTTATGATCGTGACAATTGGAGCTTCCACTAGTAAGTTCTTTTGTGGCTTGGGCCTATATTTTTTTATAGTCTGGTAAGTTTGATTTTCTTCTTTCATTTCTCTTGGTGCAAGTGAATTTTTCTTACAAAAAAATGTACAAATTAAACATTTAAAGCAATATTAGTTGGCTTACAAGAACAATTAAGAGAACAACTAGGCCTACGGTGTAGGGATTTCAAAGATCACCTTCTTTGACAGGAATACAACTCCATCTAGATTTAACAGTCAAGGATGTTTAGTATACTTCAATACCAAGCACCTTTGCCTTCTCATATAACTAATATGGATATACTGACGTCTTTCTAGTAAGCACACTTCATTCCCACTAATCAAATGGCATATGACATGCTGATGTGATCAATTTGGATCAATTTGAAAGATTAAATTATGATTATAAAAATAAAAAAAGAATGCAGAATCATTAGATAACTTGAAAACTGTATGCAAAAATCACGAAAGCAGGGAGACATTTTTGAACCTACGTAGAAAATCACGCTGGATGAGCCATAGCAACTTAGCAGGCTCAAAGGCAACATCTTGTCCCTACAGATTATAAAGTAACAGATCTCCATTATAAGGCGTGATGGAGGAAGAATGAAAGTAAGTATAACAGGGCTAAAAGTTTACTACCTTCACTCTACATGCCCACCAGCAGCGTGCAGAATAAAACATGTAACAGTCAGATTGCAACATAAGAAATGTAAAATCCCAACAAGAAAAAATGTTAATCTACAAATTTAGCATCTAAACTTTGATGAACGAGCTTACGAGTCCTTGAATTCTTAAAAGTTTTAATCATGTTCCTACGTTTTCAATTTTGCATTAAGTCACAATCTTCAATATCATTACTCAAATATTGATGTAGCATGCTAATTGGATAAGCAAGTGATGGTTTGGCACTTTGGCATGGAGTGGCACACTGAAATAGGTTAATCGAATAAAATAAGAGTGGGCCAGCAAAAATATTTGATGGGGTGAGAGCCAAGAGGGCAGAATACATTTGAACGAAATTGTTTTTGTCTGATTGCTCTACTTTATTCAACTGACCAATTCCTTTATCCCTCATCATGCTACATCATTACTAGTTAGTTCAACCAACAAATCAGGTCAACATTGAAGTAACCATGTAAGGATGTACTACAATAAAAATTGACATACACAAATTTCGAAGTTTAGGAACTAAATTTGTAATTTAACATAAAAAAGATAATTGATTAAATAAATTTAGAAAATGCAAACCTCCCATAAAATTCTTCGGCAAGCTCAACAGCAAATGACAATCGAGAAATATCAGCTTCACGGATCTATAGAAATCAAGCCAAAAACATTAGTAGTGCGAATGGTATGTCAGAAAAACATTGGCTCAGTTGAACTGGATGATAGTATCATAGGAACTAAAGCTGAAGTTCACAATCATTAACATCAAGCAGATACATGGTGTATGATAGCCTACATTTATGCATTCTCTAATATCACCAAATATTTGTTAACAGTAGTCCAACTTGAAGGAAAGCCAAGCCAACCTAAGGTTGTTCATGACTGGGTATAAATAAAAGAACCAAAAAATGGCAAACTCATAACTATGAGCAATAATGAGGTCAAGGAGAGTAGTGAAGTATTTCAAACGCAACATGTTCAATATTACTTCAATGTCTAAACAACTTCTGAACTGGACAAAAATAATGATAGCTATGATTCACAGTCATGCTTGTCCAAGGCGTGTTGCTCGTGGCCGCATGCTCATGTCATGCCAAACCCTTTTGTATATATGTTGTATTTCTTTATCGTTTTCTTGTTGTATTAACTTGTAATTTTAGAGTATGACGTTTCAGCAAAATCACATCTATGCCTGGTAGACTTGAAATGCCTCAAAATGTATTATAGGGGATGCGACTAGTATAAAAATGAAAGCCGCAAAAATCAAACTTTTGCATAGAAAAATAGAAGCAATGCGTCCAATACAAAAATCTCATACATATGAAGCATTGCACACATGTAAAATAAGGCTTGCATATATGAATCCATCAAACTTAATTTTGGTTTTAAACCCTATCTCTCACCAGTACAGATAGAACCTTTCACTTCAACTTCACGAACAAAGAGAAAAAGATGGAGCATCCAAGAGCAATGAAAAAGCCATTTGAGAAAGAATTCAAGAGTTTACTTCATTCGACCTCATTTTTCTTATAAAGAAGAAAGATCTATAATAGACTATCTAGCATTCTTTCCAACCTTCCAAATAAGTAGGCTATGTTTTAGAGAAGAATCGAGACCATAGCATAGTTGTTTGTGAATAATAGCGGGAATAGCTCAAATGGTTTTGTGAAGCTAGTCATTGGAGGCGAGTATGAGTGATACAACTATATAGATCCAAGGAATGTGGAAGTCCTAACTGATCACATTATTCTAATAGATTTTCCACCTAACTCTCGTGTCTCAAAATTTTACCACCATGGAAGCTCCCTTTTTCATCAAAATAAACATGTCTGCTTAAATAAGCATAAAACATGAAAGATAATTAAATCTTGGAACACATAGTTATTGTTCACTTCTTGTCTTCTAATTAAAAAATTAAAACTATGAATTCTTTTTAGCTATGAAAATTACAAGGTTTCAAGCAAGAGCAAAAATTGACATGATGAAAAAAAAGAAAAAAAAAGTCATGATGACTCACAGTCTCAGGCAGGTTGTAGATAAGCACAGAACTCAGAACAGTTGCCAAAGCAAAGATCCTGCACACATCGAAACTGAAGATTGTTAAAGGGAATAAGCAACAACAACTAGCGCTAAAAATGATTCACGGACTCAGATTACCGATCATCATATACATTTGACTTTCCAACACTTTCAAATCCCTCTGTATCAAGGTAAAAAACAGAAGTTTTGACTCCATCAATCATCAACTCCAGAGGAGTACCCCACACCCAGATCCCTGTGCAAAACAAATTGACAAACTATGTAAAAACCAACAAGTAAATATAACACATCCACAACCACTATATCATTGCAACTGCATTTACCTTTTGTCTTGGTGTCACGCTGGTGTCCTACACCAAAACCTGAAACACAAAACATTTGATTTATACAATAAATGATATTTATATATACAGGATCTTTAATTTTTGAAACAAGAGAAATGGTACAAATTAATAGGAGTTAACGCACCTTCATAGCAAGAAAGTGAGAGAAGTTGATTAAGCAAGAAAGATTTCCCAGATCGGTATGGCCCAATGACCTGATCATATGAAAGAAAAGATAACATAGTCAAGACTATATATATTATCTAACAAAACTCGAACCTACAAAGTTCATAATCGTAGATAAAAAATAAGCAGAGGACTTGCCATAAAGCTACAAAAAAGGAGAAAAAAGAAAAAGGGTTAAGTTACAACTGTGGTTCTTATGTTTTTGAGGTTGTCTATTTATGTCTGCACTTCAGACAGCTTCTATTAGAGCCTGAATTTTCAAAGTGGTATTTATTTGGCCTTTATACTTTATTCAATTTCTAATAAGTATCTCAATTTTGCATTTTTGTATCTTATCAGTGTCTATGTTAGTTTAACATTACATAGCACAAAAACTATATTATTTAAGGATAATGAGGGGAAATAATTTTAGGCAGGTTCAAGCATTTGGTAATAAGCATTAAACTAGCAGGCTTGATGTAGAAACCATTTACACATAAAATTAAAAGTTCATGGCCTATTAAAATCTTCTTAAAGTATAGGGACTAAATAGACATATCCTTTAAAGTGTACAAATCTGTTAGAAGCTTTTTCAATTACATGGACTAAATAGACACTAAAAGTTTGGAAACAAATCTTATAATTTAACCCCCAAAAAAAAGATAAAATAGCTATCTTGACTCTTAAACATGCATTCCCGCCCTTGCAAATCATATCCACTGCGTTCTTTAAATTGTTGCTAAAGAGAGACCACTTTCCGAAATGCAGGTTTAGCAGTCAATATTTATTGCAGGAAAGACCATCATACAAGTAAATTGAGTAAAACTGGTCCTCGTCCATGAAGCCATAATTTTAAAACTACAAAACATGCATGTGAAACCAGAAAATATGCATAGAAATGGCCCCTGCATCGGGAAAATAACAGTTCAAGAATCAATTCAAAGATATCCATTCATTTAAGTTATGTGAAAATGCCGCAAGTACTAATGTCACAGAAGAGCATCTCATTCTAACCGCAACAGCTGCAATTGGATTAGTTATTCTTTCAATAGCCTCTAAACCTTCTCTAGAAAGGCGAAGTTTTGTATGGCCAGGATCAGGTTCCACAATAGGAAATCTGCAAGTGATTAAAACGAGCTTAAGTCCTTTTCTTACAAAGGAAATAAACAACTCAAAAGACAGATGTTACAAGTTTGAACATCACTTCCAACCAATGAACGAACTATTGTACAGCATGTGATATATCCAAGTGTTCATAATAAAGAAACACATTACGGAATAAATCATTGTAATCTAAGTATAAAGCTTAGTTTAATATCAGAAGGGCATTTGTCCCATAGGTCAGACATTGTTGAAAGTTCAAAATGTACTCTCACTTAAGTTAGAAAAATGCTCATGAACCAACAAATAAATCACACAAAATTAAGCAAACAAAATATTCAGAATCGAGCAAAACAATCTCATACCCAACTATGAAAATACTTGAACCTGACAACAAAGTTAGGTAGGTGTACAAATAACATTATATCATCAGAAATGGGAGAAAAACCAAATAGGTCTTATCTTTTCCCATCCAAATGCATCCTAACAAGTTCTTCTATGAACCTTGGACTACCCATCTACTTAAAAGCTAAAACATCTCCCCACAATAACAAATATTGTCTCAATCCTCTAGTTCCCACCCACCACCTAATCTTGGTTTGCTAGATAATTTTGTAGCTGATAGGCATTCCCTGGTATTCTCCCGTACCTTAACTGCAAATATATGGAGTAGGAAAGTCTCTTTTCGTAGCTCTAAGTTATCGTTGCACCAACTTCGGTCTCGCTTTTCTATGCATTTACTTCTTAAGTGATATGATAAATGTTCCTACAAAAATTTCTTCCCTGAATTCATGTTCAAGACACAGCATCTTCTAAATCATGAATCATCTAGCTAACCTTTTTTTTCCGCTTTTATACCTTCTAAACGAAACTTAAACGGAGAGTTGTTCCCAAAGGCAAATCTTGTAGCACTAACCAACTGAGCGCACTACGTAACAACAAGTCAACAACATAATAAATGAAAATAAACAAAAACTTCTACGCAACTCAAATGCCAAGAATAATAGATCTCAATCCACCTGGAGCTCCCAAAATCAATACAAATCAACGACCATCAAGATTCAAAACAACAGAAGAAAAAAAATTGAAACGACTTACGGTTGCCGGAAGTTCTCGATCGCGAAAGACCGCCAGGGGATGGAGCAGAGAATCAAAAACACGAAAACCCTGGATGAAATTCTCATCTCTAAACAACCCTCCGTCAACTATCTTCCAAATGTGACGAAGGAGGAGA
The DNA here is from genome assembly GCA_033971965.1 of Cucurbita ficifolia. Lineage (NCBI taxonomy): Eukaryota > Viridiplantae > Streptophyta > Magnoliopsida > Cucurbitales > Cucurbitaceae > Cucurbita > Cucurbita ficifolia. Next base: position 10,012,289 of record CM066978.1, read on the forward strand.
AGAACGAAAGGGGCAGTAAATTACGCAGTGTTGATCAGAAGAAACACATTTTGGGTTTGGGGGGAAAATGGGGATCTACGAAGAACCATGAAAAATGGAGATACGAAAGGAATAATGCAGCTGCGTGAATTTGGATTTTGCATCTAAGAAGAAGAACATACAAGCAAACGAGCTCTGATTGATCTTCCAAACACGGTACCTTGGATTTGTGAATTCAATACGACGAGGAGATGATGAGATCCACGGAGAGCTCAAGTCTGAAATTTGTCTTCAAGATGGATTCATTTATGAGAATGATTAATGAGATTTCACAAAGATTAATGCTTCACATTTCCAAGAGGAACAAGTCAATGATTTCTTTTAATTTCTCAATTTAATCCACGCATATCTCAACTCAATTTTCGATTTATTTTCCTAATAATGATAATTATTATTAATTTCAAAACTTAATTTTTTTAATTAATTCCAACAACAGATTATTTTCAATATTATTAAAATTTATACCAAATTTAATTTTTTGATCAAGACGTAAATTAATTATTGAATTATTTAGTCACCACTCACACACTTAATTATTATTTTTTTTAGTAATTAATTGAATGCTTATTATGATACTTTTTATAATAAATAAAAATTAAAGATCTTTTTTTTATGAGTTTTGCTTTGGTTGAAATAAATAAATAAATAAATAAATAAAAGTCTAGTATTTACGTCTAAATAATTTTATTTGATTAATTTAAAGTGCTAATGGATAAGACTTTGAATTGTTCATAAATGTCATTTTCAAATTAACCGTATTTACACGGGGATGTAACTCTCTTGAGTTTACTTTTTATTTATTTTATTTATTTTTTAAGTTAAAAAATTATAAAGGTGGAAATAACCACGGATATTTGAGAAATTTTGAAGCCCTGTCTTGACTTCCTAGAACACTCGAATGAATCTTAAGTTGAGTCTTTATTTATGGTGAAAGAATAACGAACAAGAACTGGATGAGATATAGGTTTCGGTGAAAGGAAATAACCAAACAATTTAGCTAGCGAAGGAGCGAAGCGGAGTTGACTCGACTAGGTCATCTCACCCGAGAAATAAAGGATAGGGAGAGTATTCGCTCAAATGAATCTTGACTTAAATCACTGTCGTTTTGAAGGAGAAAGATCAGTGAACGAATAAATAGGTTTAGGAGTTTTACTTTGTCTGGGAGTCTAGTCGGTTTTTTCTTGTTTACCGGAGTGATCACCATTTAGTTATGGATTATAGTTCTTAAAGGATTATGGTAAGAACGGGTTTCGTTCTAGTACCCGAAAATAGTATTCTAAAACTTTCGTATGTTCCCATTTATTGTGTGGATAAAAACATATGTTATAGAGTATTTTCTTATTTCGAATTTTATTAGCAAAGCTTCGTAATAAATTACATTAAATTTTTAAATATTAAAAGTTTTCAAAATTATTAATAAGATATTAATGTCTAATTTTTTTTTTATTAAATTGAAACTTATTTGGTCGATAATATAATTATATCAAATCAAAATCTCTTTTATTCTAAAAAAATTTGCATAACGAATCTAAAATCCCTTTTGTGACCCTTTCAAGATTTTTTTTATTTATTATTTTTATAGATAAAAGTTTTATTGAAAATTAACTATTTTGGTAGATACTTTTCAAAAGATTTACTTTTACATCAGTAAAATAAAATAAAAAAATAAAAAAACTAAATATAAATTTTTGGAGTCCAAGAGCAAACGACGGCGTTTAGTAAGAAAGTCTAAATGGGGCAGAAATGTAAATTTAGGAAAAAGTAGTCCCTTTTAGACAAAGTAGCGACATTTTTAAGCAGGATAAAGCTTCCTTCTTTTTGCGTCTCTGTAGAACCGAACTGAAACCAAGAACTTACGGACACAGAGGCAGAGAGGTAGAAGCTTCAAGAAGATCGAGCTCAAAAGTGAGCTTCACTCTCAGTACAAAATCAAGAAACTTGGAGTAATCGAGTTCTATTTTCCTTTTCCTCTTGCATGTAGATGCTATTTGAAACCGCGGTTCTGTTCTTAATCCATTGGTTTCGCCTCGCTCGACTTCAATTCCATGGCGAACAATCATTCCGAGACTCCCTCCGATGATTTCCTCGAGCAGATTCTTGGGATTTCCCCTTTCGGTTCGGCGGAGCAAGGGTTAGCTGGAACCGACGGCGGATTGGCAGGAGCTGCTGCGGCGGCGGCGGCTCACGGTCAGGCTCCGATGATGCTTCAACTTAGCTCCGGCGATGGCGGTGGCCACATCTCTACGATTGGAAGTGGAAGTGTCGGTGGAGCAGGGTTCCATGGCGGACCCCCTTTTCCGTTGGGGTTGAGCTTGGACCAAGGGAAGAGTGGGTTTCTTAAGGCTGAGGAAGCTTCTGGAAGTGGCAAGAGGTATTGTGGTGAGGTTGTCGATGTTCGAGCTTCATCTGTGAAAAATGTAAGTTCATGATTTTCTTTAACCAAAATCATTTTGTTGTTGCTTCATATAGTTAAATCTATGTGCTGGTAGAGTTATGGTTGAATTACTGATATAGAATTATGATTTCTCTTATGTGTTCATATTATTGTGTTCTTCTTGAAATAACATGGACTGCTATGATGACTTATGGCTGTGATGTTTCTGGTTTTTGGTGTCTTGCTTAAGAGAAACTGGAAATTACAGACAGTTCTGTTTTATTTCAGACATCTTTGGAGTGTTTGAATGCATTGAGTGACTCTCTTTTAAGCTTTTTGCAGGTTTATCAAGGCCAACAAATGCATGCTACCATGGGTGCAGCACCGCATCCACCAACGATGCGCCCTAGGGTACGAGCAAGACGAGGACAGGCGACTGATCCACATAGCATTGCAGAGCGGGTAAGATAGATGCCAGTTCTGGAAACCAGAAACGGTTCGCTGTTGCTAGATGATTATTGTATCAAAATATTATTGCAGCACTTCTAGGTTTCTTGAAGTAATTTTCGTTGCTATTTATTCGTTGCAGTTACGAAGAGAAAGAATTGCAGAGAGAATTCGAGCTTTGCAGGAGCTTGTTCCGAGTGTCAATAAGGTGATTATCTATGATTTTAAGTCATTGAAATTATTGAGATGATTGTCTTGTTTTCTCAAGCTCTTGGCTCTACAACTTAGAAAACCTGGTAAAACATCGGACGATAAGGAATTTAAATGGTCTTAGCATATGGTGATCGTTCCCTACATAGTTAAGATCTTAATCGTCAATAGCTCGTATTACCCTTACAACTCGTATTCCCCTCGCCCATGTGAGGGCTCCTGTCAAATCATATCTAAGCATGAATGCGTTTTACCTCTAAATTTGGAAAATGAGTGGGGATGGGGGGGGGGGGGTCATTTTGTTGTTAATGTCTACTCTTCCACTTAAAAAGTGGATCTTTCATGGACGCTCGAGTAGCCTATTGACCTGATTTTTAATTTCATTAATGTTTCCCGAATTAAATGCATCTATACTTCCATTCTTGTATGCGTAATCTTAGTTTGGTACTGATTCATTTTTTTGTTTCGGGTAGACGGATAGAGCTGCAATGCTCGATGAAATAGTGGACTACGTAAAGTTTCTACGTCTCCAAGTAAAGGTGAAGTAATATTCCTTATGAGACATTTTACCTGATAAGTTAGAACTTGTTGTTTAACATATATGAAGAGTGTTTGTACATTCAATCCCTTTATTCGCTGGTCGAATTGACCAATGTCTTAAATGTTTCTACTGAAGCAACAAAAAAAATCATTTTAGAGATCTCTTAGTCATAATCAAATTGAACTTACATTTCTTGTTAAACGAACTTGATCGTTCGAGTACTGTAGTCTGTAGAGACAGTTAACTTCCAACTCGTTATGCAAGCGTATTTCACTCTGTATATGGATACTATGTGTATATATATATATATATATATATATATATATATATATAGTTGAGGCAGCTAATAAGTTTTAAAAGTATGGCTGTGGCTGTTATTTAAAATGACTGCTTGTGCTCATAGTTCAAGTTTTGCCCTTTTTTGTTCCTCACTTTTCGGATGTAACAGTCACTTTTCATATCCTACTTTCTTAGGTATTTATCCATTGTTGCGTTTATCAACTTTGCAGGTTTTAAGCATGAGTAGATTGGGTGGAGCTGGTGCGGTGGCACCACTTGTAACGGATATTCCACTATCATCAGTTGAGGTAATGAGATGAAAAACGAAATCTTTGACTTTGAAGTCTGTTTGATAATGTTTTTACTTTTGGGTTTCTGTGGCTGCTTGATATCCAAAAACAAAATCGTTATCAAATGGGGTCGGATCTTGATGATTTGTTCTTGGTTACTATTCTTCTTGCATCCTAGGAAGAAGGAAGTGAGGGTGGTAGGAACCAACCTGCGTGGGAGAAGTGGTCAAACGACGGTACCGAGAGACAAGTTGCTAAGCTTATGGAAGAAAACGTGGGCTCTGCGATGCAATTCCTTCAATCGAAGGCACTCTGCATCATGCCCATCTCATTGGCTTCGGCAATTTATCACACGCAACCGCCCGATAGCTCAAGCGTTGTGAAGCCAGAGAGTAACCCTCCTCCATAGAATCGCCACGATCCTAAAAGGAAAATGGGTAAAAAAAAAAGGAAGAAAAGAGAAAATTTACGGATCGGTGTTGGGTCCGTCCATGCCTGCTTCTTGTCGTCGCAACACTCATGGTTGTTCCCCTTCACTTGTGGTGGGTATTGGTATTGCAATCAAAGTCAGATGCCATAGTTATATTGCTTTTTAAGATTACTTTTATAGCTTTTGTCAAAACATGGATCAATGTCAATGCCCTAAAAGATGCAAGCAGGCCTTTCAGGTCTTGACAAGCTCAACTAAAGCAAGGAGAATTTGTCAAAGCTTTACTTGATATGCTCTTCTTTTCTTGTTTTTGCATCAATGGGTGGAGGGAGTGGTGGGATATGACCAAAGCACCTTTGTTATGTAGTGGGTTGTGGGACCCTGTAAAAATATTAATAAAAACTCTTCCTTTTTTTGTGTATTTTTATTGGATGATGTACCTTTACAAGGAAATGCAGAAGTTTTAAATGGAGAGTAGTAGTTCGTTTCAAAAAGAGGAAAAAATAAGGTTTAATTATTGATTTAGAGCTTTTTAACTTTTATTTATTTATTTAGTATCTATCTATGCTTCAAAAGTTTCAATAACAGTCCGATACTGTCTATTGGATTGTTGGGATAAATGTTGATTCGTTTGGTACGAAACCAAACAAAATAGTCCATGTAACAGTCTAAGTCCATCATTGACGGATATTGTCTTTTTTGGGCTTTCTATTAATGAAAAGTTTTCACACCCTTATCAAGAATGTTTCGTTTCTCTCTCCAACTGATGTGAGATCTCACAATTCACTTCCCTTCGAGGTTCGGCGTCTTTGCTGGCACTTCTTCTCCTCTCCAATCGATGTGAGTTCTCACAATCTACCCTCTTCGAGGTCCAGCATCTTTAATGGTACACCGTTCGATGTTTGGCTTCTATACCACTTGTAACTAATTGTCATTGTAAGATCATACATTGGTTGAAGAGGAGAACAAAATATTTTTTTACAAGAGTGAAAACTTCTCACTAGTAGACGAATTTTAAAAATCTTGAGAGAAACTTCAAAAGAATAAAGCACGTTTATTTGTTAAGATTCTACTAAACTTATAATTAAGGTTTGAAACAAAAGGAAGCATTATGTTCAAAATTCAGCAGATGTTGCTTTGCTGTGTCTGCCAAAGTTATCAAAGACGTGTGTATTCTCATGGATCATTGTTGGGCAAATAAATCATTGAAGAGAGAGAAAGCTTGATCTATGATTCCAAAGAGTTTTCTTTTCTTTCTTCTTTTTCTTTGAGCATTTCTTGGTTTTACAATAGGAATAATAAAAGCAGTCTTAAGCAGTGTGAAGAACCAAGTTATTGGCTGAAGCAAACAGGGTTACTCTTTTGGTATCTAAAGTTGGCACATAAATTGCTTGGTTCTCATGGTTTTGGTACTTGCAGAATTTTCTCTTTTGCTTCTGACCTTTTCTAAGCTTCTCCTTTTTAATCATTTTTCTTTTTAAAACGCAACGTTTACATGAAAGATTAAAGATGAGTACTATTTACAATTTATTCAATCAATGTCTAACACAAACAAATATTTCTTCTCTTTTTTTTTTCATAAAAGGTACCGATCCTCAAGAAAAATTTGAATTGCTATCAATCTAACATGTAGCACATCAATTTACAAACTATACAAGCCAGTCACCACAAAAGAATCTTTCCATAAATATCTGGTTAATACCCTGTTGGAAACAATTTAAAGGAATCCAGAGTCAGTTCAGTAAGATGGGAAATCAAAATTGTTTACAAAGTTAGCCATTTTGGCTTCCTGATCATCAAGAGAACCCATTCTCATGTCCAGTAGTGCAAGCTGGGACTTCACCCAAGGTGGATTATTCCTGCCCTCAACCCACAAGGCTTCCCCAGTGTCCTTGTGTTTAAAATCTGGATATTTTGGGTTCTTCTGCAAGCAGAATCAAAATGCCGGTGTATTAACATTAAAGAGTGAATCTCATCTCTCATCAAGGATTCAAGTGAATCATATAGTGAAGGAAACCTACAAATTCTAACAAAAGATGACGTTTAGGATGTCTAAAATGGCCTGCAAAGGGAGGCTAGTAATCCTTTTTCTTCCCTTTTTAAGTATTGAGGCCCGCCATTTCATATATACAATAAGTAATAATATTTTGATATAACCAAAAAATAGTCTGCTGATGACTATCCTGTCTGGCTCTTATTTGGTTTAGCTTCTATACTTCTTTCAAAAATTAAAGCTTAAGGGCTCTTTTAGGCTTTAATTAGCTAATTGGAAGTGCTTCAGCGAGTTTCTGTTGGCTCAAGATTCAACTCTCCCAGTCCCCCCCCCCCCCCCCCCCCCCCCCCCCCCCCCCCCCTTTTTGGAATTTCAGCCTCTTAGTTGACAAAGGTCTGTCAAAGGGTGTGATATTTAGACAACGAATCCATGGTGAGTCTTCCTAGTGAGGAAATGGATTTCAATTTTCCAATTGACAGTGGGAATGATAAAATTTCATCTGAACAAGATATTGATAGGGTTCTATGTAAAATTTCTCTAGAAGAAATCAACCTCCCGTTTAAATTGTTTCTCTGATACAAAGTCCCACTCCTCCATTCATGAGAACACATTATGAGATAATTTTTCCTCCCTCCCAAGGGTTTGTGGTCTTGAGGTTTACGAGATAAAATCATAGACATTAAGAAGTTCAAGTATTCAAGCTTATGGACTCCTAGAGATTTCATCGTCTTCGTGGCTGTGCATTTATTTATTTATTTATTTTTATTTTGGGATCTTTGGGAAGCTTGCTTTTTCTATGCCTTGTGCTGGCTCCTTCCTTTGTTCTTGCTTTTGCCTTTTCAGCGTATGATTAGTGGTTTTTAGTCTGCTCTGTTTCAACTTGGTTGCTTTTGTTTTGTGCCTTTAGCAAATCTTTACAGTCTCAATTACACTTGGTTCCTTTGCTGTTGAAAATGCTCCCCTCACGTTGTTTGCATAGATTTTCAAGCTATTTGCCTCGCACAGTTGTGTGGTTACACCTAGTTTTCTGGTATTTGAATATTTGTAGCTGTAAAGCTTGTAAATATCCATCCAACAATTTTTCAGAAAGCTCTGATTGAAGATTCTTTTGGCAGTGTTCCTGTCGACTGTGTTTGTTTTAATCTTGTTTTTATCTGCTGCGGCTGCTTTTGGGGTGGTTTGTGAAGCCTTCTTCACTTCAGCCGTGATTTGCAAACTCTATTAGTTTTTGGTTCAAAGAAGGCGGAGTTATTGGATAAATATATTGTTCTCGGGGTAACCACTATTTGCTTGTGTTCGTCTCAAAGTTTTTGATTTATCCTTTTTCTATAAATTCTTGATTTTGTTTTTTTCTTTCTTTATTCCCACTCCCCTTTGGAGTTCGTATCCCTGGAACATTTTCCTTTTCATTCTTGTTGTTTCTTTTTTTTTTTTAACAAAAAAACCCTATATAATTTATTCGTATAAGAAAATGTAAAGCATCCAAGAGGCCTGCCCTCTGCAATAGAAATAATAACACACATAAAACTGTGTGTTATTATGTCATGCAGTTCATTGTAAGTTCCCAAGGTTTTTTTTCATGCATCAATTTGGCAAAATACAATAGAAGTAGTAAAATACATAAAAGCACAAGCAAAATACCAGACTTGGTCCATGTTAAGAACATTTAAATCCAAAAACAAGACATTTGAATGTTGAAAATTGCAAGAGAATAATTAATCGAGTACCTTGTTCTTCCTATTGTCCCACCAGTCAACGGGATTGGAAAAGAATGCTTGCCATAGTTCTTGTGTGGACCCCCCCATATTATCAACAGCACCACTGCCGAGCTTTCTCCCTGCGAAGAAATTTAATAGGATCAAATAATAAGATTCTGAAGCAAAGTGTCATACCAATAATCTTAAATTAAAGAATATCCCGTGCCTTCCATTGCGGAATTAGAGTCTTGGTCATAATGGGGTGCTGTTGAGTTGCTTCTTTCTATAAAATTCAGTTGCTGAACTACTACCTGCAAAAGATATGAAAGCATCAGAAACTACTTCATGAATCAACAGAAAACCATGGAACAATGAGAACAAGGACGGCAAAACCTTATAGTAAGTTCGCTGTTTTCCATCATCAGCTTCAACTACATCTGCGACCATCCGGCCAGATACATATATCTGGTTGCCTTTCTGGACGTGTTGAGAAGCAACATGTGCCAATTCATCCCAGAATGACAAATGTATCCTGAAAGAGCAAAATCTTGATCTGGGTCATAGTCCTAATTGTCTTTACATTTGAACGGTTCGAGATTGAAATGTCATGTTGTATCTCTCTAGAAATCTGAAGTTTAAAGTTCTGCTGTGCAAAGGAGTGAAAGTAGCACTTTGTGGAAGATTTGGCTTGCAAGAAATGGGGAGTCTTTCGACAATGTTATACCTTTTTTTCCCATACTTTTCCCTCTCTATCTTGATTTAACTTGTTTCTCATCATCAAAGAAAACAAATGTTTGATAGGAACCAAAAGTTGAAAGGGAGGCTAACAAAAAATGCTATCGGAAATGCTAATCAACAAAGCAGAGAGACAATGGATAACTAAGTGGTTGAAAGATTTAGCCCACTAGCTAACACACCAGGGTACTACCAGGCTTCTTTCTGGTATGTCAAAAGGAGTGAATCAGTTCGATTTGCCTTTTTGAGTGGTCTGACTTGAGAATTTGCTGGGTTTTGCTATCTTGTGGGGCGTTTGGCTTGAAAGAATAATAGGATATTTAGAGAGATGAAGAGACCGTGTTACAATGTTTGGGTGGTGATGAAGTTTAGTGCCTCCTTGTGGGTGTCAATTACTAGGTCTTTTGTAATTATGATCTTAGTATAATTGTGTTGGATTAGCGTATCTTTCTATAGGTCGTTATGCCTCCTTGTGTGTGTCAACTTTTAATATTTCAATATTTTAAAGGTTCAATAGGAAACAAGTGGCTATTCAACTCTCTTTTCAAAAGCAATTGAGCCAGCCCCAAGATGGAGACATCACGAGTTTTTCCATATTAAGATCACTTGAAGATTTGAATACATGAGGTAGGCGACACTAAGAGACCACGTGCCTTAACCAATGGGGCCACCCCTTGATGGCTAGTAACTATTCAATTTGAACGGGAAGAAATCATTCTAGAATGAAAAATTGATATATGTCCAAGTTTGCACAAGTCCTATCAATCCATGGTACAAACTTAATACCACATCAAACATGCAAGAACTTTGATCTTTTGTCTAACTCAGTCTGGTTGACTGGATAAATTTATCAAAGCCCACATGTCCACATATCAGAATCTGTTCCCTAAAAAATCAGCAGCACTAACCATTAGTAAGACTTTCCCTAGGAGCTAACTAGAAAATAGTTGGACATATTCCCTAGTGGTTGGTGCTCTAACATTAATTTGATAGGAAACAAAATAGGAAATGGAAATGAATGAAAATATGATATTGATAAGGCTAATGAATGGAGAAAAACTACAATGGGTTGTCAAGCACTAGAGAGGCTTAGTTCTCTCCAAAGATAATACCCAATTATACACCTATCTCAAGCCATCTGGTTCACTTTATTTATGACTACTTCTCTAATAAAATCCCTAGCTAATGACTATATTTACTAATAATGTATTAACATTTGTCCTATATAACTAACATGATGATACAAACTCGAAGTAGTAAGTTTGCTCACCAAAAAGACTTGTGCATCTTCCTACAGTGCATTGAAGCATAATGGCCATCTGAGCCCAAAGTGCAAGGTCATAATTTTAAAAGTTCCACCTAGGCATGCGCTCAGGCACTCAGCTCTCTTGGTGGGAGGTGTCCTCACTGATAAGCTTCGCCAATGAACAAATGGTACTTGGTGCAAAGTTATTCATAGAGATATGTAAGGAAGCTATAAGAATGATGTCCCCATTGTTCAAAATATGCTTAGGGTTTTATTTCTTGATATAAAAGTGGATCACCTCCTGAAATTTAAAGGTGGTCAGGATTCTTTGATTTAGATTTTTAGAAGATCCTTGGTCTCATCATCCATACTTCCTACCTATGTACTGTTTCTTAAACTTCAACCCCTTGCTAATTCCAATGGACATGAGTCACTCTAAGAACAATTTCAGAGGAGGCTGGCATTTTGAATTTAGAAGGAAATTAAAATAGTTGGGAGATTGAGTACTTTGGTCCCTCCAAGAACAATTCTTCTTTACCTGTCCCAATGACCATAGGCCAACCATAGTCGTTACTTCATATCCCACATACCTTAACAACTTTTAAAAATTACGAACATAAACAACGAAATTACAATAATTATGGATGATTAATAAGTTAAACATGGTGAAAGGGCTAACAACTTGGCTGCTGAGATGGGTAACAGGGCAAATCCTAACAATAGTTGGAATGAAATCATTCTAGAATGCTTTAGCAGATAATATTTGCTTCAAATTCCAATTGATTAGTGGACTTCATGGTAGGGTAGATTTAGTGAAATAACACTTTTTAATTTGAAAAATAAGCTTTTGTAAGATGGAAACTACAGAGCAAAAGCTATACAAACAAGAAAAACCTGATAAACGAGCCAAAAATTACAAAATACATAATAACAACAACAATAAACTTCCATTGTTAAGAATTTTAGAATGTGCCAAATTCCACACATCCTCTCTGTCAACGCCCAAACAGAGGCATTTGAATAACTTCCTTCCAAACTTGGTAAAACCCGAAAATTTATATGAAACAAAAGTTCATTTAAAGATTCGTATGGTTTCCAAATCCTACTGAAATTGAGACAACAATTTTGGGATGCCACTCCCCCGTAAACAGAAATATAGTCTATAACCATGGTCCTAAAATTTCCATATTCTTAACATCTCAACTCCAAATACACGAGCTTATTCTTCATATTTGAAAATAATTTAATCCTCATAAGCCCCCCCCCCCCCCGAAAAAAAAAATCACATTATCATTCAATATTCTATCGAAATGTAACCATAAAACCCCATTTCGAAAAGAACATTAGAGTAGTACCAAGATGTTTCAGTAGATGACTTCCACACAGCAAGTCGCGTCCGCGCGACATCTTTGCCGGATGGTAGGTGCTTGAGTTCGACGGGCGTACCAACTGTCCCGATGAGACTGACCGAGTTACTGAGCTCCTTCTTCCATGGAATTTCGGAAGGTTTGGGGTAGGACACAGAGTAAGTGCTGTAGTTTTCCATAGCCAAGCATTTTGGGATACGAGTTGCGAAACGGCGGTGTTTAGCAGCGTTCAGATGCGAGAGCAAAGGGGAGAAAGAAGCGATTCGTAGTTTGTTTCTAGAGAAGGAGAAGATGCAGTTTCTTGATAAAAATGACGAAGAAAGACTTAGGGTTTGCTCTAGCGCCATTTTCATCGCTCTCGATTTCGCTCTTATCTTCGACTGTGTTCCTCTGTGTGCGCGCCAAACTGTTGGCCGAGGGTTTCACGAAAGGGTTTTAGATTTTTAAATAATAATAATAAATAAGTTTTTAAAAATGAAAATTTAAATTAAATTAACTTTCCGTATCAATTATGGAGTTTATTATCTATATGTTTTAGAAAATTAATCTAAGTATTTTAGGAATTAAAATATATAAATATTAGATATATAGTATTTTAATAAAAATAATTAGGTATTTTATGAATAAATCTAAATTTTTATATAAAAAAAAGTTGTAAAATTATAATTACCTGAAAACATTTTTTTTTTCGAAAATAAATATAATCTCACTCTCCTTGATCACACTACCAACACAATAATTCATTAATCAACACGACAGGTGAAGTCTATTGACTAATGAGTCACATCCAGTTTGGTTTGTAGTCAATATCTTTTAGTTTATGCAGTGGTGGACTCTCCTTCACGAGCGCACTTGCCAAGAAGCCTCCTTAATTTTACACGAAGCCAAGAGCTTTGAAGAGGAAGAATCTACGATGATCACAATGACAGCAACAAAGTAACAGCCATAGAGTCTAAAAATTTGTGAGGTACCTTTCTTAGGTTCTTCTACCTCTCTTTCCCATTAAGTCGCTTCAAAATAAACTAGTTCAAGACCCTCGGGTAGGTCAAGACAACTGATTATTCAAAGGGGGCAAAAGGATGGTCTAGCAACTCAAGTCCATCGGTAGCCGATGTTGTCCGTTTTGACCCGTTACATATCATCGTTAGCCTCACGATTTTAAAATGCGTCTATTAAAAAAAATTTATGTTTCGTTCCCATCTTCGTGTCAAATGACAAAAATATTAAATGGGCAATTTCGAAACAGTTAACCCTAAGCTTTTGACAGCCCACATGCATTCCTACCAAAATGCCAATCAAATCAAATCAAATCAATCTCATAAATGTTTTAAAAAAAAGAAGCGGGTCCCACAAGAGAAGGCCCCACGCTGTTCCATTTTGCCCTATCAATCAAGTGGGACCCGCTCGTCACATGAACCTGTTTTTAAATGCCTTAACTCGATCCGACGGTCCAAGATTGGGCTTTTCAAAACCTAATCTTGGCCGTTTGTTTTTGGTCAAAGGTCTTTTAATACGATTGGCTGTAATTGTCTAAGGCTTGTCTCCTCCACGTCGGACCACATCCTCCAGCGTGTCCTTCTTTCGGGAAACATTCATATCTGTCGCTTGACACACACGGGATGCTCTACACCACGTGCCACCGCCACATAATTAGCCTAGTGCCCACGTGTCATCATATTTGTATTAACTTAATTAATGTTAAATATTTTTTCCTAATATATATTAAAATAAAGAGTTAGATTATAAGTTTAAAATATTAAGTTTTTTTTAATCAGAATTGGCTAAATAATAATAATATATTTTCACAATTTATAAAAAATATTAATAAAGGCTAATTTTAAAAATTTACTTAAGAAATATATTTGGAAAATACATAGCCACACAATTAATTTTCATAGAAAATAAAATATAATAAATGCAAAGAGAAGACACGTGTCAAATAACTGATGGTAGAGTTCATGTAGACCATAATCATCTTCTTCCTATTATATATATTCCACATTATCATCAATTCTTCACAGTTTTCATTTCTCTCAAAGTCTTCAATCCCTCCAACAATTTAACTCCCAAAGGCAATGGCAAAAATGGCAGTTTCTAACGACCGAGATCTCCAAGCCACCGAGCTCCGCCTCGGCCTCCCCGGCTCCGACGACCCCGATCGCCGCAGCGGATTAAAGCCGAACAAGAGACCCTTTTCAGAGATTGATAAGGAAAGTAACAGCAGCGTTTCGGATGCCGGGAATTGCCTCGATCAAAGCTCCCAATCTCCTCCCTCCAAGTAAGCACAAAAAAATAAATAATTCAAATTCATTGTTTGTTTCGAGTTTTAGATCTAATAACGACTTAATGTATAAGAAAGCGACATAATTAGTTCTCAACTAATAATGTTAAGTATTTATTATAGGGCACAAGTTGTTGGATGGCCACCGGTTCGATCGTACCGGAAGAATTGTTTGGCCGGAAAGAAAAACGAGGCAGAAAGTTGCGGCGGAGTGTACGTGAAAGTGAGCATGGACGGAGCTCCATACTTGAGGAAGCTTGATCTAACCGTTTACAAAAGCTACGCCGAGCTCGTGAAGGCCTTGGAGAACATGTTCAAGTTCAATCTTGGTAAGAAAAATGTCTAACAAACAAAAAAACTTAAAAACTTAAGCTTTTGAATTCAGTAGCTTAACAAATTATCTGGTTCGATCTCTTAGGTGGTTACTCGGAGAAAGAAGGTTTCAACGGATCAGATTACGCCGCAACTTACGAAGACAAAGATGGCGACTGGATGCTCGTGGGTGATGTTCCATGGGAGTAAGTTCATTTATGAGATCTTCATCATCTAATTTTGTTCTAAGCAAAAAGAACATTTCTAATATGAAACTTCAAATTTCAAAATGTACAGCATGTTCATCTCGTCTTGCAAAAAGCTGAGGATCATGAAAGGAACAGAAGCAAGAGGGTTATCAGAGAACCGCCATTGAAGCAAACCTTTTGTTCTGACAGCAGCTGATGGCTAACCCGAGAAAGAAAGGATCCATAAAGAAGAATGTACACACACACAAAAAAAAAAAAAAAAGTTTTTTTTGATCTTTATTGTTTGTAAAAGAATAATTTAGATCCAAACTGTATAGAGGGTTATCCATCCCCATATACATTATCGACAATATTATTATACGAGCAATATTTGGAGTACAAAATTGTCACGCAAAAATATATGATTGATAACAGAGTGAGATACAGAAAGACTGGCAAATTTAACAAACCATTTTTCAAGATTTAGGATTAAAATGTCCAATTTGAAAATTCATAAACCTAATTTTATAAAATTTCAAATTTCATAAAATAAAAATAAAAATTATACCTATTTCTATTATATTAGAGTAATACAAAATATAAATTTAAATGGAATCACTAACGCTTTAAAAATTAAAATGAGCATAAAAAATAATTTTTGATATTATGCTATTTTAATCATTATTGCTAAATTACCTCAATTTAGGTTTTCTTCTTGAATTTTATCATTTAAAATAAATAATTACGGTTTTCGTATAATTTTTTTTTTTGTAAGAATTACACGATAATATAATATTTTTATTGGAATTTTGGAAGAAAAATAATTTTATTTTAGTAATTTATTTTAATTTTTAAAAATAAAATAAAGTAAAAATAGTTTAAATTGATTAGGGTCTAAAAAGATGTTTATACTCACTTCATTATCAACTGATATATAGTTGGAACTCGAGATTTATCTAATATGATATCATTCCATTATTTTCTCCAAATCTAATATGTACGATTTAATATTGAATTCTGGGTTAAAAACGAACATCGTCGACCCACTTACATCTTGACCTATTATTTACGAGAACATTGGCGTTACAGGTCCATTACAATCACGGTTGAATTAGGGCGGAAATACTTATACACTTTCTTCATGAGACTAACCAGTTTCTCGTACTTCTCCGCATTGTCATTCTCATCTCGTTCTCAGATACTAACTCCCTTGAATATCGAACTATTCATAGAGTAAATATTAAAACCGAGTAACCCTACAGAACATAGCACATCATACACACAAAGATGTGGGACGCG
This sequence comes from Cucurbita ficifolia, assembly GCA_033971965.1. Classification (NCBI taxonomy): domain Eukaryota; kingdom Viridiplantae; phylum Streptophyta; class Magnoliopsida; order Cucurbitales; family Cucurbitaceae; genus Cucurbita; species Cucurbita ficifolia. The sequence goes on from CM066978.1 coordinate 10,028,017, forward strand.
TCCAAAGAGATTAGGTTAGTGACATTGGATGTGAAAGGAAACAAGTCCACGAGCAAAGGATTTGCACCAAACAAAGACAGCTCTTCAACAGAGAAAGAGAGGATAAGAATTAGAAGATAAGTTGGAGATATGCAAGAAATGTCACACTCCAATACCTCTCTCCTTCATAATTGCTTAACAAATCCATTGCTCTCCAAATCTCTCCCATTACCCTACCAAGCTTTTGTGTGGAATATAAAATTTTAGGGTTTGTTCCGACCCTCGAGCGCCATCGTTGATACTTCTCGATTAAACGCGTAAGCTTTGGATTGGAAATTAGTACAATACCCAATAAGTGACTAGAGGAGGCTGTAGTGTTTGAGCTTAAACTATACTCGGTTGAAAATAGTCGAAGATATATTCCTTGATCAGTCAAGTTACTCAACAATTTTTGTTACTGGAATAAGCGATAAACATGAATAGATAGTTTCGAGACAAGAAAACTACTCTTTCATTAATGCATTGGATCCTCACCTTTTCTCTTTTTTGGGCATTGAAATGACAAACGTGAGCCGTTGCTTTGGTAGAATGAAGAATCAAATCTTTTTATGTGTTCTATGCATTGAATCTTTCGCCCAATTATTGTTTAGTTGAAAGTAAATGTTCTCACCTGACCTTTCACGAATTTAATTTATTGTTAATTTTAAAATATACATTTTTGTTTACCATATATATATATAAACATAATTTTATAATTTTTTATCCTCCAACCAAATTTTAATTAAATAATGGCTTCATAATTTAAATAAATGACTGCAATAATCTAAATTAAATGATTTTTTAAAATAAATAAAAAATTGTGATACTAATTTCACCATATTTCATATTTAGTGGGCTCCACGAAATTTTAATTTTCCAAACCAAGAATAATTAATTAATTAATTAAAAGGGTAATTAATGCAAGGAAGTGAAGGAGTCAATCAATATTTGGGACACACGTGTGACATGAAACATGATGGACTTTGACTTGTGGGCTCTCCTCCCACACGTGCGTGTTTCAGTCTTTGGACTTGTGGACATTGGCCCAATTAACTCAACCGCTCCTCCCCCCACCCTTCTTTGATCCATCTCTTTCATCTTTTATTTGGATATTATAAATCATTTTGTTTTTAATTTTATGATTTAAACCAATTTTTTTATTTTTAATTACCTTTTAATCGAAAATATAATTTTAATATATTGATTTATACTCAAATTAATAAATATAATCTCGATTTTGTAAAAAATGTACCTTTATATTTGAAATTTGACTAAGAATTTAAAATTTTAAACGTAAAACCCATAGTAAAACACTTGCCAAAAGTATCGCTTTCATTCTTAAATTTTAATATCTTCATTGTCGGTGTCATTTATCTTGAGGCCAGCTTATTAACCTGTCAATTCGAGTATAACTCAATAAATAAAATACTTATAATATTCCAAAAGTTACCGTTCTATACTCAAAGCGAGGGAACATTTATTATTAGCTTAGGGTTTTTCTTTAGGTCAAAACGTAACATGTCTCTAGCTTCCAATTAGCTAATATAACAAATCCGACTGACCTAAAGACCAAATCATCTTCACACGACATTACCGTTGACGCGATCTTAAAACGGCATCCTAATTAAATTTTTTGTTTTGTATCCCACTATGTCAAATATGTTAAAAGAACTCGGGTTAGTTTGTAGAGATAGTATCCACTCTTATAAATCACTTTAAGATATTTAGGTAATGTCGGCATGTCACACGGGTACGTTAGGTTCATCGGGTAAACCTATAATTATTAAAATATTAATCTTAAAAGAAGAGGGATGAATTAAAAGGGAACATGAAGATTGGCTCATAAAGATACACACCATATAATATCATTGACCATTAAATACACATTATTAAAAGACGAACTTAGGCTTTATATCATCATAATATTATAATTATTATTGATACTCATTTGTCTGCCAAACAAGCTTCATAATGTTCTTAACTTAATCTTACATCAATATATATAATATAATATTTTTATTATACGGTGCGTTACGAGAAATTAATTTTCGTACCTAAGTTCATATATTAACTTAAAGTTCAAAATGTAAACGTTTATAGAGAAGACAACCGTACGTAGGTTAAAGCCCTCGTAGCTTCTTACTTTTTAACATTCAACCCATTTTCCGTGTATGGCGACATAAACTTAAACCGAGACAAAAATAGATGAATAAAAAAAAGTAATGAGTTATATTACTTTTTCTTTTTGTAATTTCTGATTTAAAAGGGGGGGGAAAGTAAATTAAAATTAAAAGGGGGGGGGGGGGAAAGTAAATTAAAATTAAAAGGGGGAGGGGAGGGGAGGGGAGGGGAGGGGCCAGTGGGATACCCTGCACCGGTGCACATGGGATAGGGTTCGAGACTTTGGTGACACAAACCCTACAATTTCACATGGCCCATTAAGTGGGTCCCACCTTCCAAATGAATCTATGCACATGACATGTCCTTCCATGTGGGCTCCCATCCCATCCCATTGCCCCCACCTTCCAAATGAATCTATTTTCATAATAACCCTATTTCTTCACTATTTACAATTTAGTCCCTACAATTAGGGTTTCGACATTTTTTTTCAATTGACTCGGTAAGTTGTTAATGTATAGAGTTGTCGAAGAAGCTAGGTTGGATGACACAGTAAATATGTGATTGGAATAGCTTATAAAAAAAATAAACGACATGTTTTTACAGAGTCAAGCTAGCTTCCTTCTGCATAGTCAATTTCAATTTAGCTCGCACGCCTCAGTTCTTACACTTTTGAGAACATCGTCTCAAAAACTTCCTTTTCTTTTGTTGTTTTTTCAACAAATAGGTTCGAGTGTTGTTGCTACCCATTTCTAAAAGCCTCGGTGTTTATTCTTTTTTCTCATCTTTTTCAAGGCACTATAAAGCACTTTGCTACACATAAAGGGCACACCCCAACATCTCCATATTCCATGTGTTTCTCTAGTGGGTGTGGATAGTAAATACTATTCAATCAAATTTAACACTAAATTCGTCGTTGTATTACACTTTTTCGACCTGACTAGACTATACCATTAGAGTATGCACCCACTCAACACACAAAATACTCGATTGCTCTGTACGTAACCACTAGTGTAGAACGTTATCGTGACATCTTTTTATATACCCAATTTGAATGAACGTTTTTTTATTTTACGTCCCATAATTCTTCTTCAGCTAGGCATTAGCAGAATAGCAGAACAAGTATAAACACGAGTAGAATAAAAAAAAAATCTTATCATTAATATGTTCGTTATAATGATATTAACTTCATTTTTCTAATTCTTAAACTTTTGTTAAGTTTAAATTATTATTCAAAATAAAAAAATTTATTTGTTGATTTTTTTTTAAAAGTATATAATATTTCATCAGATTTTAATTGTGATTCGGTCGGCCAATTACTGGATAGCTATTTTGTGGCGCGTGCAATACAAACGTCCTCTATTTCTCTCTCCAATGGCCAATAATTATTAGCCAATCATAAACTAAAAAGAAAAAAAAACAATTATTGTATTAATGACATTTTCGATCTAATTATTTTTTTAAAAGGAGATTTATTTTTATTTAGCTAATTAAATAATATTATTAATTAATTTGATGAAATATAACAAATAAAAAAATAAAAAAATATTAGACAAAATAAATTGGTTTGGGAAATCCAACATATCAAACCCTAATAATTCAATTTTATTAAACAAATTTGTCACATTATCATTTAGTTAATAAAATTACATTAAATAAGATTATACAAATTAAAATTTAACAAGCAATAATAATTTTTAAAAATAACAATTTTTTTTACGCCTATAAATTAAATTAAAATAAATAATAACAGTCAAAGGCAAGAGAAAGGCAGAGAAGACGGTGGAATGCTAAATTCACCCGCTCGTCATTTATCCCACAAGCTTGGAAGACACCACCTCACTTCACCCTTACAGGTCACAGTCTCACAGTCTCACAACCCCATCCATTAATGAAAGAAAAATAACCCACCTCACCGCCATGTATGTTTAGCACGTACACAGCCCTCCTCCTCACCCGCGGGTTATTTTCATAATACAAAACCAACCAACCAAACAAGCAAAAAGCTGTAGCCTTTCACTCATAGATCATAATACACATAGAACCCAAAAAAGAGAGAGAGTTTATGGCGGAGAATAAGAAGATGGAGTTTGAAGAGACCGAGCTCCGGTTAGGTCTGCCCGGAAACAACAACAACAACAACAACAGCGGTGGCGAATCGGGAGAGATAACGGCTCGGAAACGAGGCTTTGCTGAAACTGTTAGCAGTGAGACCATTTCCAAGGTTGATCTCAAGCTTAATCTTTCGTCCAAAGAAGCCACCGGGGACGATGACGGTGTTGCTGCTGATCGCAACCCGAGAAACGATGACAAAGCCGTCCTCACGGCAGATCCAGCCAAGCCTCCGGCTAAGTAAACTCAAATTTATTTAATGCAATTCATAGTTTTTTTGTGAATCTCCTCCAATGATTTCTTCTGTTTTCGTGAATGCGTGAAGGGCACAAGTTGTGGGGTGGCCACCGGTTCGATCGTTCCGAAAGAACAACATGTTGGCGTTCGTGAAAGTAAGCATGGATGGCGCGCCATATCTGCGTAAAGTGGACTTGAAGATGTATAAGAGCTACAAGCATCTCTCTGATGCTCTAGCTGCCATGTTTGGCTCCTTCACCACCATTAGTAAGCTATCAAAATAGCAGATAATAACCGTTGGATGTAGATTCAAAAATTCATTTTAGATATTAGTTCGAGATGCTTCAATCTCATATACGTTCGACAGTGAATAATTTCTCGTCAATTACTCTTCTTCTTTACTTATCTACTTCTTTGGTGACTTTTTGAATATGGGTTTTGCTTATATTATTTGAGGTAACTGTGGATCTCAAGAAATGAAGGATTTCATGAACGAGAGCAAGTTGATGGATCTTCTGAGTGGCTCTGATTATGTTCCAACTTATGAAGACAAAGACGGTGATTGGATGCTGGTTGGAGATGTTCCATGGGAGTAAGTTTTAGTATTTTTTTCTAACCATAAATTTCAATGCTTATGTCCCAATTCATTAATTCCATTTATTTTGACATATATAGAATGTTCGTTGAATCTTGCAAACGTCTACGCATCATGAAAGGAAAGGAGGCCATTGGACTCGGTACGTTAATTTTTTTTCGTTATCATCAATCGTCCCAACCCTAAAACAATATTTAACAATATTTTTAAGAGGGTTTTTTTCCCACCCCATAATATACAATTTTTATTTCTTAATTTTTCAAATATAAGTTGTGACTGATGAATTTAGATACAAAAATAGTTTTTTTTTCCAGTTAATTTAAAAAATAAGGTAATTTAAGAATTGAAAATTATTAACCTAGTTTTTAAAAAAAAATAGAATATAGTTTTTAAAATTTATTTTTAATTATTCCCCTTAATTTGTGAGCAAAAATAATATTAATTATTGGTCTAAGATCTTATGCAATAATATTAGAATATAAAAAGAAGTGTTGAATCTAAGAATATTAGGTTAAATTATCATTTTTAGTTCGTTTTAGGGTTTGTATTTATTTTTAAATATAAATATTTATTATTATTATTTAATTCGTACAAAATCATAACCTTTCTCTACTTAGCCATAAAAAATTAGAGTGACGTGAACCTCTCTGACAGAGTCACCGACTCTAGGTACAATTTTTACGTACAACCCATATTAACATATTTGACTAATTGTCTACCCTACTTCTCTAGATTTCTTGACACAACCCGTGTTTGTCTCTACAAAGATTTAAGTGACAATGTTAACATTGATCAATACGACGAACGTCTTTATTAACATCATTCATTGCTTCAACACCCTTCTAAATTAGCCTTTAATTTCTCTCCCTCCTCATTTCAGCACCGAGGGCCGTGGAGAAATGCAAGAATAGAAGCTAAGCAAGTAAAGTCAAAGACAGCTTAAAAGCCTACAACTTCTCTCGGTTCGATCTCGAGTCTTAGTTTACCCTAATTATCGAAATACCGATAATCTAGAAAAACGTTTAGATTCGAGAAAAGAAGGCAGATTGGTTGTTTGGGCGTTTCTTGTATGATTAAGTAAGATGTGAAACCGTTTTAAGTGGTAGTTTTATATTTGTCATATATACTTATTTGCTTAAGTTCTAAGACTTGGTTTGATATTTGTCTAACATCCTTTGTTTAAGTATTTATGGATTTGGGTTTAAATAATAAACTCCATGTGTGCTTGTAGTAATAATATTGTTTTGTTTATTAATTTATATAATAATTTTTCAATGATTGATTCTTGAAATTTCTTCTTAAATATATTATTATTATAAATAAATAAAAAATAGAGGAGAGGGCCAATAATTAAATGGAAATGTTCCATATGGATGGTTGAGCATAGGGAACAAGGTCATGTGGATGGTTGAAGAAGGCATTAATGTGGATGACCCATTCATGTTTTGAGTTTGCTGTTTATGTTATTTATTGAAAAATGTCTTTTTTTGTGCTAATAATGCAATGGCTAGCTAAGCTTTGAAATTGTGTTAAAACACGCTTTTAAGTACTAAAAAGAAAAAAAAGTTCGAACTTTGGATATTAATCAAACTTTTAATTTGATGTGTTTCTTTGTCTCTCTACCACATGTGGGATTGTGACTGTGTTCGTGATCAATTAATTATGCATTGCGTGTGCCCTTATTTTGGGTGTCTTTGCATGTGTGATATTTTTCAATTTCGCTTTAGTTTTGATTGAAGTGAAATTCTTCAAACCCACCTTCATCAATCGGTGATGGTATATAAAATCATCGTCTTATGATAGCAAGTGAAGGAAGAATTCGACAAACTTTTCGTGGTATAAAACTTCGACTACTACGATAATGAAGATATTTTAGGAAGATGATGATATCAAAAGACCATGACTCAAGCCTAGAGCAAACTAAAGAAGCATAAAGTAGAACATAGATGAGATTTGGCATACCTATTTAGCCTTAGCCTCGCAGATTAGGTCGAGATGTTTTTATAATAATTAGGCAAAAGAGAGCTGTCTCGAGTCAAAGGAACTAGCCTCTTAATCGAGACTGAACTGAACCAACTGAACCAATGTGGCTAATAGTTTTATACCGTTTGACCGAGCATCCAAGAATTTGGAGGGCCACACCACGACCTCATGAAGGCCACCTTGAATAATAAATCCTCCAAGTCCTGCCCTGAACTCCGAATCTCATCTTCCAGAACATGAACTTACAACCAAGTGGAGTGTCTCAAGTAGTGCTCAAATAATAACAATCATAAATAACTATTGTTCTTTATTGGGGGGGGGGGGGGGGGGGGGGGGGGGGGGGGGGGGGGGGGGGGGGGGGGGGGGGGGGGGGGGGGGGGGGGGGGGGGGGGGGGGGGGGGGGGGGGGGGGGGAAAAAGAACTTATAAACCTTAATAAGCTTTCCATGCATGGCTTGGCTCTGGGTACTGGACTCAGTTCCATACTGAAAAATATAGTTTTAGGAAGTGTGGAAATGTTACAAAGAAAAATGTTTACACAGGCGAGGTACTCTGCCTGCAACCCCAAATGGATGGCAGGTGCACTCTGCCTTCATTGGCTAATACACAACGCACAATTACTATCAGTGTACACCAAGAAGAAAAACATTCTGAACTTCTGAACTGTTTAAGACATAAGAATGTTACACTGATGGCTTCCTACCCTTCTTCGTTTCGTATAATTATCGGATGACTGCCAACAAGAACAAGATCACTGTTATTTACTACTACATGAAGTTTGTGTATGCGTCAATGTGTAGATTAGGATATTAATTGGATTCATGCAGCCAAATATGTGAATTGAACAATCGAGAAAGAAATTATACGACATAAGATTGAATACTATGACTTTGTATTCTGATACCGTGTTAAAATACTCCTAAGCTTGTTAATTACCATTAAGCTCACTCTTGGGTGATATGCTCTTAACAACCATGTTTGTGTTCAGACCGCTATATGAAAATAACGAGTAGTTCTGACTTACCTGTGAATTAATAAGAGGTGGAACTCTAATACGTTTTGAGCCATCTGCCAAGCGCTTGCATGATAGTAGGTTCTCCTCAGGTGCAGCAGCCTTATCAAGCTGAAATTGACAAAAGAGATGCATAATCACATCAGAGTTCTAATCCTTCTTTGAGCCATCTACCATGTACATGGACTGTCGCTACTTTCCAGATAACCAATCCTCAAATTCAATAGGAGATTAAAGTCAAGTAATCAATTTGTGTACCTGAATTCGAATAGCTCCAACTACTAACTCCTTGCAATCTGATGCGTGCACAGTTCGTAAATTAGGGCACTGAAGTAACAATCTCTCTGTGGGCAGACATATATCCAATATTATTAGGAGAAAAACTTGCCATCAGATATATGGATTATAGTCAGTTTCAAGGAGAGCATCAGTTAAGAGGTAAGAAAAAAAACTCACCTGGATGCAAATTTTTGCAAGAGTTCAGATTGAGATCCTCTAGTTGTGGGCAATTAAGATATAGAGCCTGCATGTGAAGAACAGACTAAGAACGCAGAAACTACTGGCGTATAGATTTGATAGCTAATGGCTAAAGAGTCTCACATCTAAACCGGAACAACCCCATAAACTCAGCTTTTTCAGGTGGTTGTGTTTGATGATCAGCTTTTGGTAAATGAGGTGAAACTTAGAGTTTGGTTGTTTGGATAACTCATGATCACCAGTTTCAGATGTAGAATCCTGAGCATTGGGGTCACAAATTGTCATCCCACAATCCATGAGTTCAAGAAGTGGCAATTCAGCCGTTGCAAATTGTATGCCACCTGTAGAGCACGGGCAACTTCATCAGTAACCGGAAACCAAGACCCAGCATACTAAAAAGTTTATACAAAGATGAAATTCCACAAAAATCAGATATAAATATGAGTGATTACTTGAAGTGATATTGGGACAGAGGGCAAGGAGAAGTCTAGACAATGAATCGGGGAATACATTACAGATCATTCCAATGCCACTGTCACTGATGCTAGACCTGAAAACAAAATCAATGGTCGATTAAGATGATCTCTTTACACTAATTATGGCTTCAGAATAATATGATATCAATAAGCTCGCTTTAGCGATTTAAGTAAACATTTTTTTAAGCAAGAGATGATAAATTCTCAAGCAATCCACTGCCAAGAACAGTTTCATTATTTACTCAAACATGTGACCCTTAACATTGACTCAAGATTACAATGGTGCGTGAGATTAGTAAAAGAAATGCATACCCGCTAAGATCAAGCAATTCCAAGTTTGGATAGCTTGAAGCAATAGAAGCAACAGAAGCATCAGTGATGTCAACTCCAAGAACAAGTGAAAGCATTCGCAATCCACTGATCAATGCAAAAACAAAAGAACAATCCATGGTAAGTATTTAAGAAAATAAAGATCCACCCTGAACAATCAAGATAAAAATTTACTTCGCACAAGCTCGTTGCAATACTAAATGAGCACTAGTAGCACAAACCTCAATTGTGCAGCTGTGAGTGCTAGTACTACAGCATGAGAAAGACGGAAAGATGAGATGTGTATGTTCTGTAATCTTGGGCAACCCCTTCCCATGCCATCAACCATCGCAACAAGGTCAGTGCTATCATTTTCTTGACGAGAAAACTCCAAGGAAATCTCCTTTAAATTGGGGCAATTGAAAGCCTGCCAAGATAGTGAGCGAATGAGCAAACTTCCTTTTCCAACAGAGGTAGCCATTGCAAGAGATAAAAGGAAAAGAGTTATAACCATCTTAGAGAGGGAGCGAAGATCAGAAAGCCAAAGTGTGCCAAGACACGATGAACAGAGGGAAAAACTCCCCAAATTAGAACAACCTTCCATCTTAAGAATCTTAAGACATCGTTTATCGGCAACAAAACGACCAAGTTCACCACTGTATATAAGAAATTAAAATAAAAAGGCCAAACATCAGTTATTGGATCACATTTTCTGCTATGAACTTCAGCTGTCACTAAACTTTTCATCACATCACTTTCACAGTCAATTATAATCATGGATCAACAAAAAGAATAAGTATATTAGAGATAAAAAGAAATGGCCAAACATCAGTCATTGGATCACATTTTCTGTTATGAACTTCAGCTATCACTATTCTTCTCATCTTACCACTTTCACACAGTCATTTACAAACACAGATCAACAAAAAGAAGAAATAAAATAAATCAGTACTGGACAAAGTAAGACACATAGATATTGAATTACCCCGTGATGCGATTTATTGATGATTGAGACTTAGTAATCTCCAGAACTTCAAGGCTAGGACATGAGAATGCAATGCAAGCCAACAACATTGAATCCAAGTCGCTGTTACATCAAGAAATATACATGTTAAAACAATCAGATAAAACAATCAGACCTTCAAACTACACTGCCTACAAGTATTCATTAAGGTTGACTCCTAGAATTCCATATAGACCTTATTTTTAGAGAAAATAAAGTCAGAAAGTAAAATAAATACTTACGAGTTAGCTAGCAAGTAGTAGTTGCAAGCTAAATTTAGAGGGAAATTGCTGACCAAAGATAACAAAGTCAACCCCATGTATGACAGTGGATAATTTGATCAGAATCTAAAGTCATTAACTACAAGTTCTATTACCATGAAAAACCATGGATTAAAAGGATCAGATCCTCAAGTTCATCACAGATCAGAGCCCAAATCATTTCATCTACCTAATTTTCGTCACTTTTAGTTCAACAACATCCGGATCCAGTTCGTTTCTCACATTTCAATTAAACACATTATCGCATTAACTCATCGTAACCAGAACCGATAGATCTAAACAGTCCGATCAAAAGCCCTAACCTTTCCAATCTAAGCGAGAGTGTCACAAGTCTAGAATACTTCTGCAACAGCGAACCAACAAATCCAACCTGAGCCCTAGACGGAACTCTCAATCTCAACACCTCCGCCGCTTTCCAAATCTTCCTTGTCGTCTCTCTCCAGCCCTTACAAACCCTCGCCGCCGATAAAATCCCAGCCGGCGGCAGCCTCCTCAGAATCTCCCAAAGACAACTCGCAGGCAAGCATCCAGAGGCGTCCGGATCAATTTCGGGATAATCGAAGCCAAGCTCCGCCTCGTTGGCATCGTCGAGGTCGGAATGGAAGCCGCTTCGAAGATCGTCGGCCTCGTCAAAGGAGAGGGCGCGACGGAGGTGGGAATGAGAAGCGTGGTCGATGGTGGAACCGCGAGCAGAATTGCAAGAATCCGTGGTGGGAGTGGAAGTGATGGCGGTAGTGGTAGTGGTGGTGGGAGTGAGGTTACAGACATGACCCTTCTTGGGGAGGCCACATCGGCCGCAGTTGTAGCTGCCCCGCTTCTTGCCGAACTTGAGGTCGGAGTTGGTGGCGTTACTAGTGGTGGTTGTGGTGGTGGCCCCGCCTTGGTGGTGGTGGAAACGCTCCATAGCGGCGGCGGAGGCGGAGGGGATTGGGAGAAAGAACAGGCGCGGGAGATAGGGTGGGATTTCGCGCGTTTATTTTGCAAGATTTCGGGGAAAATGAAATATATAGGTGGAACGTGTATTAGTGAAATTACGAAATTGCCCATTTCCGTTGATTTCGATGAGTTGGAGTTTGGAGAAAAGCACGTGAGTGCTTCTTCTTTTTATTGTTTTTCTATTCGCTCCCAATCTATCCGTTACTATCACTCTTTTTTTATTTTTTTTTATTTTCTTTATTTTCTTTTGGTTTATGAAATTTTTTATGTTTGTTTTACTCTAAGGGTCATTTTGGTCTTTATACTTATCTTCAAGTCCGATTAAATAATAAATATCTAACACGCACAAAATTTGGTCTCCAAGTAATTAATGTGACCTTAATGCATACTTATATTACCATGTTTACGTATAATTAAAAATCAAAGTAATCTATTTTTAAAAATTATTTATGAAGTAATTAAATAAATTTAAAAATTTAAAGATAAAAATTGACTCTTATATATAAAGCCTCAAATCAATGCTTGTGAATTTGAGTTCCTAATAACTATTAATTCATTTTTTTTAGGATATTAATAACATTTTTAATCAAATACTCGATAAACCCTCTTAGTTGTAATATTATAGAGCGACATTAAACAAAGAAGTAGTTGAGACATTAAAAAGGGGAGTAATAATCTTGCGGTAGGTGAAAGAATTAGGTAAATTATTTGCGAGCTCATTTAAATCAATTGAACAGTGAAGCATTTTTATTTCATAGGGATAATAATCAAACGGTATAAATTAAGGTTGATTAAGTTTTTTCAAGTTAGTAACTTTTTTTAACATCAGGACTCAATTCTCGGGATCTATCCGAGAGCACAATTGTTGTACCCTTATAAAAAAAAATAGTTTTTGGATTTTTTATATATATATAAATTCAATAATTTCTTCATATTAATTTCCTTTTCACAATAATAACAAATAGAAGTATTTAGGAAAGTAATATCCGTAAGTACTTAAAAAAAAAAAGAAAAAGAAAAAAGGAAAATCGGGCCAAAACATGTCAGCGATAATTTCGCAGCTCAACGGCCACATTGAGAGGGTAGTTTGGGTACTTCACTACCTTCGCACGTGCCACTTTTTCTCCCTAGCTCTTGTACTCCATCCCTGTCACCTTTTATCTTTACATGCATGAAAATAACCATATAAATTTTTAAATTTATATTTACTTTCTTAATGGAAAATACATGTTTAACCTTGATATTCTTCCAGACCACTCTCGTGGTTTGAGTTCATTCATGTACTTCTCTTTTACTTAGGTGTCACTGACAAACACTGTGAGATAAATTCATGGTTGACAAACAGCGAGTAACCTAAGAGCAAAAAATTAATAACCTATAAATTGCTCGAGATTAATTTATTGAAATAAATCGAAGTTGAAAATGTGAACGATCTAGGAAAATGGAAAAGAATTATTCTAACAAAGAGGTTCGTCAAAGGCGGCTCATGATCAAATTCTAATTTTGTCTCTCTCAGTAAAAAAACGTGATGACTTCTTTCGAAAAAAGTCAAGATCCATCCTCACAACACGTTCACTTTACCATGATAAAATACGTTTATTATTTGCCAAGCTATGTATGAAATATAGTAGTTTTGAGACAATTTACTTTAGCTTCAACGACATGAACTCAAAAGGTTATACGATTCAAGCCAGAGGCGAATATCCACACAACGATCTACAACAACAACAATAATAAGATGACAAGTATGGCTTAAAGAGATAAGCCCGATTCCTCGTCCTCTTCAAGAGTAGAAGTGTAAATAATGTAGAATGCCCATATGAAACCAAACACGCCGAGAAGAATCCAACCAAGAAGATTGTTGCTCAAACCAAATGGAAGACCAGTCCCTTCGGTGCTCAGTCTCTCATCCACCAAAGCCATGGCTGGACTCGACATCGACGCAGCGTAAGCCGCAGCTACCAACGACGCGCCCATCCCTAAGGTGCTCGACTTGTTTTCTACATCTCCATTTGCCTTCCCTTCCATAGAACACCTAACTCCTCCTTTCTTTCCCAAAGCAGGCAACCCTACATCAAAGAGGTGAGCGAAAAAACTCGATTAAATATACAACTAGCGTATAATTCAACTTCTATAACATTGATTTAAATGGTTCTTGCTAAATTGTTCCTTAAAAATCGATTTAAAGAGAATTCGTGCTCATCATATTGTTCTTCTAAAGTCTAAATCTCAAGCAAATTCTATTATAAATTCATTCATTCATCGAGTCAAGTTCTAACATCACGGGCTAACCATTCAAAAGTTTAAAATATAAGCGCAAGAGCACAAAGATTAAGTCGAGAGAGCAAATAAAAGTAGTAGCAACAAAAGAACCCACCAAGAAGGAATGGGGCGGGTGAAGCCGCCGGCAGTGGGCGGTTCTGAACCAGAGAAGAGCGCACGGTGGCAGCGGCGGCGGAGGTGACGGCGGCCATTTGCTTGTTTTGCTCTTGAACTTTGGGAGGAAAATGGGGGAAAAATGCAATTTGGGGAGTGGCGATCAAAGGGTTTGTTAATATTATTTGTTTGTGTTGAGTGGCAACCACACAAAGCTGGATAGGGGGACAGCCAGTCACTTGATATCCTTATCTACTTCTGACCAATTGGGTTTGTACACGTGTCCGTCATCCATTTCTAGCCAATGGCTTACTCCTACGTGGACTTCCAAAATGTCCAAAATGAGATTTTGCTAAAACTTCACCCTCATGTGTTCTTTCATAAGATGATTCCAATTTTGTTTAGAAAATAAATAAATAAATAAAATAATTATAACGGAATTAAATATAGTTCAACCCGTCAAGGTATTATGTATGAAATTTTAATGTAATTTTATTTGGTGGTAGATTTGCCATTAATAAGTCCAGTTGTCATTTGAAGTATAGTTCAACTGATTAAGACATATGTCATTGACTAAGAGATCAAATGTTTAGATTTCTCCACACAATTAAAAAAAAAGATCTAATAACTTATTATGCTCAAGAACGGGGTAATATAATAAATAAGCAGCAAGATTGTTTCTTAGTGAGTTCATAATTATAATCGAGACAAAACATAGAGATTTTAAGTAGCAATGCACTTTAACAAAGGCATAAGCCTCTTGTATGATTCAAAGAAGACGCAAGTCTCGAGGCTAAAAGTTAGAGTCGTGTTGTGAGATGAGCCTGAGGATGTAAGCATCAATAGTTTTTTAAAAAAATTTGAGCAATTTGAACGATTTAATTATTTTTCCTGTTGATGTCTTTTTTCAACGATTCAATGGTTGGAATCTTTTGCTTTCTCATCTGGGCTTCTCCTCAAGGTTTTTAAAACGCGTCTATTAGGGAGAAGTCTTCACTGACACACCGCCTAGTGTCTGGCTCTGATATCTACACTATAGATTAGTTTAAAACACTATAAATCAGCCGTAGTGAAATGGGTTATCGTCAAAATACATATTGAAACTTGTCTAACGACAATCAGAATGGAACGGAAAAGGCTGCCAATTCCTTTATGTACAAAAGGCTAACCAAATCAAAGGTGGAATGTTTTATTTTCAATCATTTCTATGATTCAACTTTGCTACATGAAGAAATGGGGGGAGGGGGAAGAATGAGTTTCAATTTACATGAAGAATTGCTATAAAAGTAGAAAGAATGGAGAGATTTATGTAGCTTTCTAAGAAAAAAGTAACTAAATGACTGACCTCTAAGCTTTGTTTGTTGTTTGTTGGTGGCTATTGATTAGCCGTGGATGTTGCATTGTTGCATGTATGGGTTGTTGAAGTCCATATGTTTGCTCCATAAACCTTTGTACTCCCCAAATCCAATATCTAACCATGGCTTCCAAGCACCGTTGTAGTGTATAACAGCTGCCTTCTCGATGTCGTCTGGTGGCACAGTAGAGTCATGGCCGAGTCCGAGCATGTGCCACCGCCGCTCCACCGCTGTAGTCTGGTTATAGAATGTAACCCACCCCAAAGGCAAGCTTCCACCCTTCAAGATTGGCCGTTCATTACTCTGCATGCATTATAACAAGAGTATAGCAGTGAGGAATGGTAGGACACAGTATGTGCATCTGAAAAGTTCTTTTTTTTGAAGAGTAATGCAATTCACAGAAGCTAAGAAACCAGACCAAAAAGCCACAGAAGCTAAGAAAAACCCAACAGAAAGTAAAGTTAGATTCTAGACCATAGCCCAAAAAACGACAAGTTTCATGTTTCTTAAGTTATCTATACACCAAGGCCATCTTGATCTTGTTAGATTTAACATCGATTGGAGAGGGGAACGAGTGTCAGTCAGGACGCTGAGCCTTGAAGGGGGTGGATTGTGAGATCCCACGTCGGTTAGAGAGGGGAACAAAACATTCTTTATAAGGGTGTGGAAACTTCTCCCTAGCAGACGCGTTTTAAAAACGTTGAGGAGAAGCCCGCGAGGGAAAGCCCAAAGAGGACAATATCTGCTAGCGGTGGGCTTGAACTGTTACAAAATTGTGAGATCTCACATCAATTGGAGAGAGGAACGAGAGCCCGTGAGAACATTGGGCCCCGAAGGGGGGTGAATTGTGAGATCCCACATCGATTGGAGAGAGGGACGAGTGTCAGCAAGGACGCTGTGCCTCGAAAAGGGGTTGATTGTGAGATCCCATATCGATTAGAGAGGGAACCGAGTGCCAGGCAAGACGCTGGGTTAAACACGATAGAATCACGCTGAAAAGTAGTTAGTGACTAACAATTTACAAACAAGTGACATCAATGTTCTTACCAGTCGAAGATATTCATGGTAGCGAGCAGTTAAATTTTCTTCCCTCCACCTTCTAAGATCAAATACGTTCATTCCAAACGCCCATGTGCATGCCTTACTGTCGAATTCATCAGCAATCAGTGGATCTGAGAAGTTGATAAACATATCCATCCGTAGAAAAGAAGCCTCATTTTCTTCACAAGTTTCAACAGCACCATTGACCTTCCCCTTCATACCAACGTGCCACAAACCAGATAAATCCTTTTGCACCACCACATCATGATCAAGAACTACGACCTTATCCAGTGAAGGGAAGATATTTGGCAGATAGAACCGAAGATAGTTGAGTTCAGAAGTAAACCTTGGGTCACTAAAATTGTGCACCTTCCATCCTAAATCATACTCCCTGGACAGCCACTCAAAGTCCTCCATGCTCAAGACCTCAACTGCGGCTCTTCCCATAGGATTTAATGAAAACCACATGGACATTGCTGGTAAGTTCAATGAATTGGTCACCAAATGGAAGACAATTTTCTCCGGTTCCTGCAAATATTTTCAAAGAATGAACTTGAGAATGCCCTCAAGAAATGGCACGTTTTGAGCCAAATGAGATTTAAATGCTATACCTTAGCACTTGAAACAGTGGAGTTGACAACAACAGCACAAGCCAAAACATTGTCGGAGAAGACAACATAATGATAGAGCTTAGTATCATGAAGCAACTTTTTCTGTTCAAGCAGCTGCCTCTCCGAAGGTGGTGGCAAAGCAAAGAATTCAGAAGTCAGTCGCATTGATAGACAATGAAAGCCTTTAGGCGTGGTTCTTGCAGCAAGATTTACAAGATAAGTAACTTGTTTCTTCTGCATACGAACTTGCTCTTCAGCATTGTCTGTCATAGCTCGAAGCTTTGAAGACATTGCCGCGCAGTCTGGGTAAGCATGGCCTGCTTTTACTAATGAAGACTCCATGTTCTTCATTTTCTGCAAAGCACTGTAAATTTAACAGCTTTTCAGGTGAAGTTACACTGCTTTAGATTTCTCTTCTAATCAAAATCTGCATATAATTTTCCACTATTTACCTCTTTGTCAGAGCTGAATCCTTAGTAACTTCCTCGACTGCATGTTCCAACTCTTTGATTCGTTGCCTTAACTCTTTTGTCAAATGAGAATTGCTACCTGGTGGGGCGAAACTTAGGTAGACTTTGGCTCTTATCAGTTGATCTGTCATCTCCTTTACCTTATAATCTACTGATCTAGACTGGGCTATGCGTGCATTCTTATCACGCTTGACAGCACCCCGATCATGTTGTCCGGTTGCCTTATAAGAATGATTCTGCAATAAAAATTTAGAACCAATTTGCAGGTGAACTTAGTTCATACATGATAAAGAATCAATACTAATTCCAATTTTGCTGATATATGTGCTTCTAATGGTTCAGATGGGGACTAAAAAACAACTTAAGCGAGGAACAACGGAAAAAGAAATTATAAGAGCAAGCTGTTCATGAACGATGAGGCCACTTATACAGAAATTCCAATGTTGAGAACCAAAATCATTATCAAGAATGTCAAGTTTCTCAAGAAACTGCTTTGCAGCAAGAGAGTGATCAATCATTACATTCAAGAATGAAACAAATAATGTGAGATCCCACGTCGGTTGGAGAGGGGAACGAAGCATTCCTTATAAGAGTGTGGAAACATCTCCCCAGTAGACGCGTTTTAAAATCGTGATGCTGACGATGATACGTAATGGGCCAAAGCGGACAATATCTACTAGCGGTAGGCTTGGGTTGTTACAAATGGTATTAGAGCCAGACATCGGGCGGTGTGCCAGCAAGGACGCTAGCCCCCAAGGGGGGCGGATTGTGAGATCCCACATCGGTTGGAAAGGGGAACAAAACATTTCTTATAAGGGTGTGAAAACCTATCCCTAGTCGATGCATTTTAAAACTGTGAGGCTGACGGCGATACGTAACGGGCCAAAGCGGACAATATCTACTAGCGGTATGTGCTTGAGTTGTTACAAATAATATATGAAACCAAGGCATTAAACCCCTAAAATATAGCCAAATACCACATATAAAATACCATTTGGAAGAAGATAGGTTCCAATTATTAGTTCATAGCCAAGAGAATCAACACGATTTGTAGAACAAAGTACCTTTTCCCCTCCATCCTCAAACCGATTATCCTTATGTTCTTTGCCGGGATTACTTCCTGAAGTTCAAATGGAGTAGCCCAGAACAAAGCAACATAAATAAGAGAAATAAGAACTGCAGGAGACAAATAAGACACAAGAAAAAACACATACCAAATTCCAGGGAGTTAATTCCTTCTCTAGATTGAAAATCATTATCTTTGAAAACAATAGGTTTTGGTCCTTTCAAGTTCTCGCCCGCTTCCTTCATGACAATGCCAGTATAGATCAAAATCACTATCCACAAAGTTCAGAGCATGGCAAACTTAAGTAATATGTAAGAGTACCTGTTCCATTGAGCTAAGCGCTTCAACATCTATTCGCTTCTGCAAAGAACATCATTACAAGAACAAAAACAAAAAAAAACTGCCTTCAATCTTCTTAGAGCATTCATATTTACCATAAACATCGCATATGATCGAAAATACCTCACCAAAAAATCGAAAAACAAATTTCCAATACATAAAAACAGAATCCACAAACAAAACCCACGCAAGAATTGAAAGAAAAACAGCCATACCCTGCTCGATAAGTCATCGATGAACTCCCTCCGCCCTAAATCAGAACAAACAACGAACTAAATCAATCAAACTAAATCAATCAAACCAAATCCCAACAAAAGAAGACATCGAATCCAAAACCAAAACCCACGCTCTTCATCTTACACTCAGTAATCAAGAACATAAGAGGAGAAAAACAAAACGAACCAATGGAAGTGATGGTCTTGAGGCGATGAGAAACGAGAACCAAAGGAGCAAGAACAGAGACAGAGAGCAGAGAGAGGATCAGAATCCTCTGCCATCGACGAAGAAGTTTCATCAACGCCGCCCTCCAACAGAGGATCCCGTCGCAAAATTCCTCAGAAAAACCATACAAGAACAAATTTCAAACTGGCTGCCGATGGAGGGAGAATCAAATCAACGGAGTGCTTCAAGAATTCGGAGTATCAAAGAAAAGAGAAGTGGATCAAGCGATATAATATTCGTCTTCTTCCTCTTCTTGCTGTTCTTCTTCAATTGCAGGCCGGTTTTAGAGAGAGAAAGAAAGAACGAACAAGAAGCTTGCTCTCCGCCATGTTCTTCTTGTTCTTCTTCTGTGACAAGTTTTTTCTTTTTCTTTTTCTTTTTTCGGTAAAATAATTTAAAATTTTGTAATTCTGTACTCTGCAGCGAGTCGGACAGTGGCGGCGCTTATGATGATAATAACATTTATCGGATATTAATGACAATATTATTACCTGTCCATAAATATAAAAATTAAATTAAATTATTGTCCTTCCTTAAATTACCATACTAGTTTTGGATATTAGAACGATTTTTATTTTTATTTAAATATAAATTAATGCCAAATTAGACATACGTAAGCTTGCACGAGTAATGACGAGGATATATCGAGAGGGCATAGGGCATAGAACTTGTATGTTTTTTAAATATAAAAAATAGATCATTTATTGAGATATTAAGAATTATTTAAATAAATTGAGTTGGTAAATAAATGTTGAAAAATGAATTAATATTCAAATAAATTCAAACTTGGATTACATTAAAACTATGGTTATAAAGTCTAAATATATATATATATATATATTTTTTGTAGTTTTAAATTTAACAACACGGTGAAATAAAATTTTGATATAAACTTCTGGTCTTTTAATTCAATCGAACTATGTTTAGATTATCGAAGTCAAATAATTAACTAAAATATGATTCAATTGCGTGAAAATATCAATAATTTTGTGGCGGTTTGATAACTATTTTGATTTTACTTTTTTTTCGGTGTATTTATATAAATTTCATTCAACTTTCTTTTTAACTTTTTTTTCTTATTTTTCTCGTTCATAATTATTTACTTTAGCGTATTTTTTTTTACTTTATTCTATTTCTAAAAAATTCCTACTTTATTTAACTTTTTTTTTCTTTAAAGTTTATATATATTTTTTTATTTCTTACAAATATTTTCTCTCTAAATTTATTTTTCAAGATTGATCATTTAAATCTCTACCATTGATTGAATAAAAAAAAACAAGAAAAAAGTAATTTAAATTAATAAAGTATCAAGATTTTTAAATTAAAAAAAGAAAAAAAATGGAGGGCGTCTGATGGATGGTAAGGCAGTGTCCAGCTGTCATTGGAGATTCCGTTACGGCGGGGCCCACTTTAAAATTCAACGGTTTTCTTTTTTACAATTTTGTTTTTCTGTCATTTTATTATTATTGTTATTCTTTATTTAGACTCTAAAAAAAATTCTATCAGTGCACGTTGGCGAAGTAATATTTTATATTTATTTCACTAAAAAAAACTTATAAAATATTCAATTAAAAAGTTATATATTTATTAATTTAATTTAAGATCAATAGTTTATAATATTTTATTAAAATTTAAAGTCAACTGGAACATAGTTTAATTGATAAATTAATAAAATATTATAATAAGATAAATGAGTCGATTCCCTATTCTATTTTTACTCGACGTTAACATAAAAAATGAAAGTAGGACACGGTGGAAAGTTATAATTTAATTAATGAATCATAATCATATTTGAAATGACGTTATTTTGAAAAACAATATCGAATGTTTGAAGAGAATAATTTTTTTGAACGGGTGCACAACTGAAACAAAGTAGGGCAAAACAGTAAGAAGAAGACGGCCTTAGAAGGGCATCCTAGGATATAGACATCTTACGTTACTACAAAACAAACGGAGTGGTTTAGATGGGAATCTACTAAAGAAATGGTTTCTTAATAAGAAATGACGAATAAGAAGATGTTATCTTATTACAATTTAATATATTAACCAACTCGAGTATTGATGAAGTGGTTAAGGCGTATTTTCAACTAAAAATTTGAGAGTTTTGAATCTCTAACAAAACAAGTGGAATGATGGGCTGAGTTTGGACTCGAGAATTTCTACATACTAGTAGAGAGAAATTTCACGTGCAGTCATCCCGGCAAGTCCATCTCTGTCTCTGTCTAACCCCTAATCTATTGATTATTTTGTTCACCATGGATTCCCAAGATTAAAATGTCTCTAGATTTTGACATGTCAGGAGCCGGACCTAATTAGCAAACCACGCAAAAAAAAGCTCAAAAGATCAATCGTTCCTTAATCACCACGGTATGAATATGAAAAAAAAAATCTATATTACAAGAATATCACACTCCTGTTTACACGATGATTATGTTTATATCATTCTCAATATCTAGTAATGATATTGACGTGACAGACAATAAATAAAAGGTAAATATATATGCTCGAAGTACCAAAAAAAATTCCTAAATATAAACGAGCTGACTTAACTATAAAACATTTGTAAAGTTGATCATGTTGTTTAGTCGAAAGATGATTATCGACGAAAAAAAAGAATAATTTGAAAACTACTCTCGAGGACTTCTCCATTCATTTAGAATAATAAAGCTGTTTGAAGCAGTAATTGCAGAGAAGGATGAGAGTTCTTCAAGATTTTACATTCACACCCTAATCCACAAAAGCCAGATTTGATTGAAACAGGCTTTTGCAAGCAAACCCACCTCTCTAAAGAGCTAAAAAGCAGAGCTCCAAAAGTATTCTTCTTCCATATGTACAGCAACTCTTGAGTTTCGCTACGTTTCGTGGAGGTTTTCGAATCCTTTTCGGGTAGTAGTCTTCATGGGGTTCAAGTATTTGGGAATTGAGAAGCTATTCTGGGATGATTGTGTTCACCTTCATATGTAACAATGAGCATTGAAGGTTCCTCGAGACACCGCTCGACATGCTTCCTTGCTGGACAACCTCTCATGCTGCTGCACTTATAGTATCCTCTGCGGATGTTTGAGAGTGAATTAAGATCGACATCGAGGAACAGAGTATGCATACAGTACATAACGCAACTTTGACAGATGAACAAGAAAGATGTTGAAGATTGTTGGAAGTCAGCTAGTTAAGGGGTCGATCCTGGGTTTATAAGTAAGGAATACATCTCCATTGATATGAGACTTTTTGGAGAAACCAAAAGTAAAGCCATGAGAGCTTATGCTCAAAGTGGACAATATCATACCATTGTGGAGGGTCGTGATTCCTAAAATGGTATCAAAGCCATATCCTTAACTTAGCCATGTCAATAGAATCCTCAAATGTCGAACAAAGAAGTTGGGACTCTCGAAAGTATAGTAAAAAGTGACTCAAATGTTTGAACAAATGATGTACTTTGTTTGAGGACTCCAAAGAAGGAGTCGAACTTCAATTAAGGGGAGGTTGTTCGAGTGCTCCATAGGCCTCAGGGGAGGCTCTATGGTGTACTTTGTTCGAGGGGAGGATTGTTGGAAGAGGAGTCTCACATCAGCTAATTAAGGGGTTGATCATGGGTTTATAAGTAAGGAATACATCTCCATTGGTATGAAGCCTTTTTGGGGAAGCCAAAAGCAAAGTCATGAGAAGTTATGTTCAAAGTGGAAAATATCGTACCATTGTGGAGGGTCGTGATTCCTAAAAAATGATTCCTGCTCGATTTATAAACGACACAAAATGGCCTCCCCCACTTCGGTGAAGAATTCAATGGACTACTCTACTTGGAGAACATGAGGCACAAACTAATAGAGCAAGTTTTCAATATCCCTACTAGATTACCAGATAAGGAATATAATCGACATCTTTCAACCAATGAACTCATATAGTAATGGCAGCCAAATGCATATAATCCCAATATCAATCTATAATGAACTATCCAACATCAGCACAATGAACTGAAAAGGAGTGGAAGGATGTTCATATACCTCGGGTGAGGAGAGCCCTTGATTGGCTTTTGGCCATATTTCCTCCATGAAAAATCATCAGGAGGGATATCAGCAAGCTTGTTACTAATGGCAGGCACCTTGATCAACCGCTTCACTCTATGTTTCCTGCAAGAAGATCATCAAAATCGAATCAGAAAAACATATCAAACCATCCCCATTTCGATATCGAAATGATATATAAACAAAACTTCCCAACCTCTTCTTTGAGCAATGACATCTCCCACTGCTTCCACATTTAACACTCCCATCTTCCCCTCTCCTACAACACTTCCTTTTATGGTGTGAATTCTGATCGGAAGACCGAGGCGTCCCGATCAAATGAAAGCCACTCCCATCCATGTTTGCCACACTCCCATCAATGCTCAAGGAAGACATAAACGACCTAGTGGATGACATTGTGTGTTGTGTGCAGCTAGAGCTATCAAAATTCAAGTTAATACCACTATTGCTCCTAAGATACCCCATTTCAGGCTGCTGAGTATTCAACAACATCCTGTTCTGAAGCAGATGATGATAAACAGCAGCAGATTGAGGCTGTATCTGTTGGATTGAACAATTTTTGGCATTTGAGTTCAACTCCAAAGATGGGTGAGGACCCATCTGCAAATTTCTACCCTGGAGAAGGTCCATTCTGCAATTAGGGGAAGAGGTTTCTAAGAACATGGATTGGGAAGGCGAGGAATCAAGATGAAAGTTCATGAACTTCTTCTTTTTCCTGACCCTTGCATGACCCAACCCAACAGAATCAAGAAGACACAAAACCTTCCTAAACTTAACCACAGCCTCTCCAGTTTCCGCCACTAAACACCGCCTAATCTTCGACCGCTCTTGAGGCGATGTCACAGTCAACAGATTCAACACTTTATGAACACTCTCAACAGCTTCCCTATTAGCAACTTCAACCTCTTCCATCTTCCGAAATGGGCGAAATCTGGAAGTCTGAAAGACCTAGGGCGAGAAAACGAACAGAGAAAAAGGCGATGAAGAAACAGAGGTTGGGAACCCTAGATTCTTCTGCCATTGATATGATTAAAGTATAAACTGAAGCGAAATTTGAGAGACCGAAAAGAAGAAAAAGCGCAAATCATCCATCCATCCATCTCTGTCTCTCTTTCGCTTCAGAAGAGATGGTTTTGTAGAGAGAGAAAGAAATAGAGAGGGAAAAAGGGGGAAGAAATGGAGAATTTTTGGGAAAAATTGATTGAAATGATGAGAAGCAGATGGATGAGGAAGACGAAACAGGAAGCAGAGAAATGAAACTGCCGTCTTTGTCTCGGATTTCCACGTGGGTCCCACAATTTACACTTTTTTTTATTCTGTAAATTTCAATTACAAATATTTATATAAAAAAAATAAATAGAAATAAATAGGTTAAATATTTTAATTTTGTATTTAATATGTTTTTAAATTAGGGTTTAGTAAATTTAAAATGATTAAAAATGATTCTATCTTTTAAATAAAGGCTCTAAATTGTTTTATTTTATTTTTATTAGCTTCTGAAATCTAGGGAAATGAAATAAATATAAAATTTATAATTTGGGTATTTAACCAAATTAATAATGAGTTAGAATATCGAGTAGTCTTTACATTTTACATTTTATAAATTTTAGATCCAAACATTCAAAATTAATTAAATAATAATAATAATAATAATAATAATACTTTTTATATAAAAATCATAAAAGAACGCCCACCAAGAGAGGGGCCCACCAAATTTTGTAAAAGCAGACCAATCAGAATCTGCCGCGTGTAATACTTTCAGTTTTAAAGGGCTGACACGTAGCTCAAAGCGCAGTTTTGACTGTTGCGCTTTTTAAAAAATAAAAAAAAACTTTTGCCTTTTCTATTTATTTATTTAGCTCTAAAAATAGCATTTGCTAACTTACGCATTGGGTGAGGAGAAGGGAAAATCACAGTTCATTGGTAGTCGGTGACTGACTGACAGTGCGTGGGACCCAGTGGGTCCATAAACCGTTGACTATATGAGTCTTTTCCTAATGTTTTTATTTTGTAAAATGGGATGGATTCACTTCAAATTTTTGGTTATATTATTAGTTTATTTTATTTTAACCTAAATTTATATGCTATCTAATTATGAAAGGAAATATAAATGCAATAATAAACCGAATCGTAAGCACGTACCAAAAATACCCTTTTCCTATAATTGTTGTAAACTTACAATAGGGGTAAAGTTGGATCCAATAATATTTCTTTAAAACACAAAAAAATAAATATAGTTTTGTAAGAATAAAATAGTTCTAAAATAGATTGTGAAAGATTTTTGTTTGATCCATGTCTACTTGAAACAATTATTTCTAGTTGAATTTTGAGGCCATTTTGTCTTTTCTCATATTATTATTATTATTATTATTATTAATTGGGTTTGGTGTTATTATGTCCAATTTGGTCATAAAAAAATGCTATTTCTAAAAAGAAGTGAAAGCCTATGAAACAAAGATTGAATTTTAATTCATTATGGTCAAGTCAATCATGTATTATCACCTTAGTCTAATTAAATTAAAATTATAGTATTAGGGTTTTGTTTTTATTTATGGGAACAATTTTGCCTTTATATCTAATCAAGCCTTGTTAAATAAATGGTATCTTTTTTTTTTCTTTATAATAATTTATGTCCACATTCATATAATTATCACTATTTTTATAAAATAGAGATTTCATACAATAAAAACATTAAAATTACAAAATATTAATTTTAGTTTTTGAATTTTTAAAATTTCCATTTTTTTATAGCAATGATTTTTTCCTATCAAAATATAAAAACATCTAGATTTAACACAATATTGTAATTTAAATCATATAAAATTTTAAATTGATGATATTAACTTGACATTATGCTTTACTAAAACAATTTAATATACCTTACATACCTCACATTACCTGCTACCTTCAACCTTCTACATAGCTTCAATGCGAGCTCTTGGTCACATCAACCCATTAATATACCTTCGGGCTTCGACGTTATTTACCTATTAAATAATTTACGACAAAATAATCGTAAAAATCAAAATGATTATTAAAAAAAATTCAGAGACAAACAGATCTTAGAGAAGTTCATAAAATCTAAAATTAAACCTAAATTGTAGATCATTAAGAACAGAGGAAATATTCTCCATTCTTTCATATCAAGGAACAGAAAGTGGAAAACAAAAGAGGCCATGTTCTAGTAAAGCAGTACACGTGCTGGACTGAATATTTGCAGATAATCTCAATGAAAGGCACAAATCATGGCCACAAAATTTACCCATTAGGCAATATGTTCAAAAGATCTTTCATTATATGTCAGTATGTTCAAGGAGAATGGAAATAGAGCTCCTGTGATCCTTATTATACCTGAGGGGAAGAAGTTGCTTGGTCAGTCTGTTTTCTGTCTTCACCCTGAATCTTTTCCTTGTGTGATTGTTGATTGATTGAAGCTTTTCTTTTTTAACCAGGTGCTCTTAACTCCGAGTTTCTATCTGAATGGATCGATTTCGAGACTTCTAGAACCAAAGAGCACGACCTACGTATTCTTCATCCTTATTTGTACCATACAGCGAGATGTAGACATTGAGCATGACATTAATGTTCCTCCACTTGAGCTCATAGTTATAGGAGTCTAACGAACTTACGAGATATTCGACATCTTAAGTCGGCAGCCAAAACGTTTGAACCCATAGTAAGTTGGCTCTCTCAACGGGCCTTCACGACTATATATCTAACTCAGTAAAAGTAGTCTCTTCAAACTTGTGATGATCAAAAACCTTAAGGTGGCTTTGCCTTTAGACTATTATCTCATGAATGAAGATCTAAGAGAATAATGAACCTTGCTTTACAGCCAAGAATACCTGGCTGGGGTTAGACATGTATGCATTTGGCAGAAGTCAAAGCAAGTTCATCATGAGAACTCAAAATTTGCTCAACTTATGGGTAGCTACACACCATGGCAACAAGGGAACCCAACAGAGCTTCGAATTTCCAAACGTTCTGCTCTGATTATCAAGCTCATCAGAAATTTCAAGCCATAATCCCTCATCAGTCAATAGATATTTCTGAATTGTCGTCATCAACCTCGATACTCTTGGACAGGAAATGTCGGAAGCAAGTTCAAACATCCCCTATACTTTTCGTCTTCGGAAAGCATGTCTAAGACTATGGTGCAGGTGGAAGCATCTGGCACCACGTTTTTCTTAACCATCCTATGAAGAAGCTCGACCACTTCCTCTCGTTTATTACTTTTGTAGAAACCACGTAGAAGTGTATTGTAGGTAATTAGATTGGGCGTACAACCATTTTCTTCCATCTTTCGAAATAAATCATTTGCCTTTTCTACTTGTCCTCCTTTACAACACCCATGGATTAGAATGGAATAAGTCACAACATTTGGTAGAAGCCCTTCACGGGAAATTTTGTCGAAAAACTCCCATGCTGTTTCAAGTTTCCCTGCTTTACATAGGCCATCGATAAGACAATTAAAGATATCAATGTCCAATTTCAAGTTGTATGAAAGCTCGTTAAAAATTTCCATTGCTTCTAACAAACAATCGTTCTTACACAGCCCATCTACAAAGATACTCAATGTACTTGAACTCGGCACCAAACCATGAGCTTGAATGACACCAAATATTTTCTTTGCATCATCAACCTTCCCGGCCTGAAAAAGACCCGTTAGCAAGGCATTATATGTTATCACAGATGGTTTAATGCCCACTTGAAGCATTTCATTGTAAATCTTCATTGCTTCTTCCACCTTCCAATTTTTGCAGTACCCATTGATTAGCACATTGTAGCTAATCACATTAGGTTCACACCCCTTACTTGGCATACTAAGGAACAGTTCCCTTGCACTATCTAGATCACTAACCAAACAGAACCCATCCATCAATGTATTATAAGTAAACAAATCAGGAACATTACCTCTCTGAATCATCACCTCTACCAACTCGTTGGCCTCGATAACCTTTCCTGCCTTGCAAAGTATATCCATCAACACATTAAATGTGACGGCATTTGGTTGAATACCTAGATCCACCATCTCATTGAACAGACATTTAGCCTCCTCCCACTTTCCACCATTGCAAAATCCATGAATCAAAGAGCTGTAAGAAATCACATCTGGAAGCATTCTCCGAGCTTTCATTTCCTCAAAAAGTTCCCTTGCCTTGTCTTCCTGCCCATCTTTACATAGCCCATCTATAATGGTACTATAACAAATAACGTTAGGCTTACAACTAATGCCGTATCGACCAGTCCCATTGAGCATTTCCTCATGCAACTTAAGTGCAATGTTAGTATTACCCGTTTGACAAAGTCCCTTGATTAAAGTCCCATAAGTAACCACATTTGGCCTACAACCCAACTTTTGCATTCTCATAAACAGCCGCGTAGCTTCACTAATCCTATGCTCCATACACAAGCCCTTAATCAGGGACGTATATGTCACTATATTGGGAATATAACCTCTCCTTATAATCCCCGCCATGGCTGCAAGACCTTCGCTAATCCGATTCACATTACAAAGGCAATTAAGCAAAATATTAAGCGTGATGTAATTAGGGAAAAGTCCGGCTAAGCTCATTCTATAGTACAGCTTCAAAACCTCAGAGTAGTGCTTAGTCTTAGCAAGTCCACCAAGTAAGAGATTGAATGAAGACATCGCAGGGGTAGGATTCGCAAGCATCATTAGGTCAAAGAATTGCAATGCTTCTGATACGGTAAAATTACCCGTCTTGCAATTCTGAAGGAACGTCCGAAGCCGTTCATGAAACGAAATCTCTGTAGTTGACTTTTCCAGCGAAATTTCCGGTGAAACATTCGACTTTGGCGGTTTCGAGATGATAGGCGGGGATTTGGCAGGAATTGGAGATGCATTTGGGGGATTTGAAGATGCAATTCTTGGCGGGCGAGTAAAAAGAGACGAAAGCTTGCCTTTGGACGGAGCTGGCGAAAGAGAGGAAGAAATAGCGGAGGCAACAGTCTTGGAAACCATTTGGATTGAAAGAATTCGCCGTTAAAGAGTTGAATCGATATCTACCAGAAGCAATGGCGGATGAAATTCGAAAGATGAGGAGAGTAGAAACAGTACCGGAAGGGATGGAGGTGGAGCACGATCAATGTTGTAGCGCCGTCAACGAGCTTAGGGTTCCGCCGGGATAGAGAGATGAAGACTTGAAGGAGCTCATCTTGGAGTTCCACCATAGCTACGAACTCCGCCTGGCTAATGCTTTAATGCTCAGAGGGAGGAAATTGGGGGGAAAGGAAACAGCTACTGCTAGGGTTTTATACTTAAATAATTTGTTTTTTTTTTTTTGTGGTAAAATTTAGATTAATTTTCAAATTTTAAATAATAAAGTTTTGTTTCCATAAAAATATAAATCATTTTTACATTGGATACATACATTTTTTAAATGAATTTACTTTGAAATATCTTAATATAATTTTTCTAATAATAATAATTATAGAAAACTTTGTTCTCAATAATAATAATAATATTTAAAATATAGAATATATATAGTTAAAAAATTAATTGTATAATAATATCGAAAAGACGGTCTAATATTAATTTTAACTCAATTTATTAATAAATATCCTAGAGGATTATAAGATATAAAATTAAAAATTTAAGAATTTATTAGAAACTTTTTAAAATTTCAAAACGTAACTCGACACAAAATTAAAAGTATAAAAATCAAATAGATAAATTTCAAAATTCAAAAACTAAACTCGTACCTTAACCAATAATAATTGTACAAGACTTCGGTACTACCGTAGAAAAAAAGTGAACAAATCAAAATTTGGTTGTGACCCGTGATAACAACAATTATAAAGCGAGGATCGAACCATCAACTTTTAAAATAATAACTGAATCTATTAAAATATCGAGAGTAATAGAAAAGGGATTGATATTATTTTGAAGGTAATGGTCACTAATGTCACGAATATGCATTATGAAAGTTTGATTTTCAAATGGGATTGATATCGAAATTGACTGAATGACCATTGGAGAGAGATATCAAAGTTGTCATTCATAAGTATCAAGACTTAGGACTCGTCGTGTAGATTACGTGTTAGTAAAAAACTAAGCTACCAAATCTATTCGGGATGATGTTGGTATCCCAACTCCCTTTTTTAGACATTGTTCAGGTTGGGAAAGATTCGAACCTTTGACCTTTTAGTAAACTGTGTATCTTTTATCTTAATTGAGCTACGTTCGTGTGTCACATTATTATAACAATATTAATATTACTAGAATTTTAAAATTTCATCAAAATTAATAATTTGACCTTTTATGTGATGAGACTAGAATTTATATTTGACATCAATGACCCTGACATTCACGTGTAACATGGTCAAGTTACCTAGTTCTTGCTTCTAAGAGTGAAAATTATCCCCACAGTCTAACACGAGTGAAAACTATGATTGAGCAAACAAAAAGAAATATGCACTTTATTAATATATGTAATAATTTTTAATTCGTTTAAACTTTTCTCAGTCATCTTATTTTCAAGATCGTTCTCATTTGTCACTTTAGACACATTGAATGATGGTATTAGATTTTCATCACTCATCTTTCTTATCATTTGGTTTCTTTGTTTTTTTTTTAATATATAATATATAATATTTTTTTAATTATTTTATTTTAGTATCTATATATATATTTAATTTTAAATGTCTTAAAGTATGCCGTAAATTTCAATTTTATAATATGATGAAATAATGCATTAACTTTTTTGAATTTTCTTTTATTTTTAAAAAAGGCATTCCTTTTTCAACATTGTTTTTGTTTTGTTCCTAATTATTCATGACAAAAAGTAGATTTTCTTTTTCCCTATAATCACTTCCCCTCCCAAAAGGGAACAAACAAAATTAAATTAAAAATAAAAAAAATAAAAAAATAAAAAAGGGAGAGGGAAAAAAATGATTGGAAATGAATAGCAAAAATCCCACAATATCACCCATTCTTAAAACACACATCATGGGATTTCCAAAATGATGTCGGGATGGTGTCGCACATCCAACATTGTTGAAACCTTAAAAAAATGACATTTGATGACTCCGACATTCTCTTGCAACATGGTCAGATTACCTACTTTTCGTTTAGTGAAGGCTATTCCCATACATCAACACGAGTCATTCCAGCATGTTTTGTCCTTACCCATATGAATCGTAAGAAAATTCTTATGAGGTCATTCAATAAAATTGAAGTAAAACATGCTTAATCATGAAGCTCTTGTGATTGAGCGGCCGAAAAAAAAGATACTCGAGTGATTGGGACAACTTTTATAAACTATAAAATCATGGTTGAAAAGGACCTCAAACGAGCATTCATATGCCCTTTGTCCAACAAGAAAAGGTTTTTTTTTTCTTCTTCGAGGGAGCATTTTCCTTCCATAAACATCATCTTGTTTGCCACTTTTTTTTTTTGACACTTACACACAAGGTGAATGTACCCGACAATAAAAAAAAATATAGTACGACCTAACCCAGATCGATGCCTCCGACATTTCCGTGCAACATGGTTATGTTGAGTGAAGACTATCTTCATAAACCAATACGAGTAATTCTAACATGTTTTGTCCTCATTTATCTGTATCTTGAAATTTCTTTTAAGAGGTCATCTAACATAGAATTGATTCAATCGAAACATGCAGCTTACAATTCCGATTTCCTTTTTTGGCCTCCATTGTCAAAGATATTACAAAGATACCCCCACTAAAAAGGAATCACCAGCTAAGGTGCGCGGGAAGAATAAGACTGGTCAATACAACGACTGAGCAGCCCCGAGTTCCCGGTAATGCTAAAATGAGCCGTTCGGCTGTATTAAAGGCGTTGGTTTTCAAGTTCTCCACCATCCGTTGGTGTGACTTGTGAGTGCGTTTCTGTTCTGTTCTGTTCTGTTATTTTGCCCTCACAAATTCAGAAAAAAGCGAACAACAAAACTCATTAGAAAACCTCTGAGTTTTCTCTCTCTTTCTCTAGCATTTCAACCTTTTTTCCTCGCCCTCTGTGAAATTCGGAGTCAAAACAAGAAAAGGAAAGAATATGCAAGAAAATGTAGATCAGGGCGTTGAATTTCTCTGTGATTCTCATCGTTTCTTTCGGTCAAAAAGCTTCAAAACTGTTTCGTTCTGTAAAGGGGCTTGTTGAAATCCAACCCCCCTTTCTCTTTTTCTTTCTCTTTGACGTTTTTTGGTTCTTGGGTTTTGATTTTCGGTTCTCCTTTGAGCCTTGAAATCGCCCTTTTCTTGTTTGGTTGTTCTGTTTTTGTTTTTATGACGATTTCATAAGTTCATCCATGTCGTCCGACATCATTTAGGGTTTAATCTTGCCCTTGTTCGAGTGATCTGTGGTCGGTCTGCAAGAAAAAGAGCTCTTACTGTTGCTGTTCTTCTTCTTCATGGATTGTTTTACTTATACCTACTCTAATGGAGTCCACTGTGTTAGAAGCTATGCGATATGTGCTGAAATTTTGCTGATACCATCTTATTTGTGTTGAATTGGTTTAAGAATTCGTGTATTTGAGCTCAGGGGGATGGGAACTGATCCTCTGCTATTACCAGCAATTGGACCGCCAATAAAACGGCGAGCAGGATTGAGGATAAAGCAGGCTGGTAGAGGCTCATACAGGGGAAGCTAGGAAAATTGGGGGTTTCTTTTTTCAAGGTGTTTAGAGTTTGGTTTTTTCAAGGTGATTTTAGGGGCAAGCCCTGTTTTGTAGGGTAGTCTTTTTAGAGGGCGTTAGACAAAGTTTTTCAGTGAGAGATGGGTACTGCTGATTTGCACCAAATACTCAAAAGCTTTTGTTTCAACTCGGAATGGAAGTATGCTGTCTTTTGGAAACTTAAGCATCGAGCTCGAATGTAAGTCTTTTTCCTTTCCAGTTCTTGCTTTTTGAGGATTTGCATGATGAACCCTTTTGTTCTTTCTGGTTTGTAAGGAAGATTTTAGGATGATGTGAAAGAAAATACTTGTTTTGGTATTATGATTCTTGGATGGTTAAAACGTTATTATAACTTCGACTAAAAGATCATAAGTTCAAATCTCTACTGTTAGGATCACACAACAACGCACACACTCGATCTAGATGAACACAAAGAACAGAACAATAGAGAAAATGTAAGGAAGAATATTGGCTAAAGGTTTTGTATTGATGACTTGATGTATGTACAAAGAGAATACGAGAAAGTATATCTTCAAAGCACTGACTAACGCACTGACGCACTGACTAAGGGTATATATATATATATAGCTTTACCAGATATAACCACCTACCATATATATCTCTACTTGCTTTTTACACCATTTTTACTATCTATACCAATTGAATAAGCTATAAACAGGGAGCAGGGTCCATATAGCAACGTGTACCAGTTTGGTGCATGTAGTTGATATATAAGTTTGATCTATTATCTTCTAAATGAATGTTGAATTCAGGATGCTGACTTGGGAGGATGGCTACTATGACAATTCTGAACAATATGAACACCCGACGAGCAAGTTTTACAGAAAAACGCTCGAGAAATTTCATGATGGACATTATTCACACGACCCTCTTGGATTAGCTGTTGCAAAGATGTCTTATCATGTATATTCTCTTGGGGAAGGGTAAAAATCTTAACATAATGCATTCTATATGGTTATTTTATGATAAGTTCTAATTGGCTTCACCTTGTTGTAATTGTTATTTCCTTTTGCAGGATTGTTGGACAGGTAGCAGTTACTGGAAAACATCAATGGATTACTGCAGATGAGCAAATGCCAAATATCTCTTCAACACTTGAGGTGCTATTCTTTCCTGTTCTGCAATAATATAAGTTACTGAAGTTTATATGATCGTTTCAGGTATATAATTAATGCTTGTTTTTCGACTATTTCGGGTTGTGTTTTGTTACTCATTGTCTGATCATTTTTTAATAGTACTGCGATGGTTGGCAAACACAATTTTTAGCTGGAATTAAGGTATGGCAGCCTTTCTCTCTTGCTCGTCAATTGTTCATGTTCTTGACGAGAGCTCTGAGAATTTGTTTATACGCTTTGTAGACTATTGTTGTTGTAGCAGTTGTTCCGCACGGGGTCTTACAGCTTGGATCTTTAGATAAAGTAAGAGCTTCTTCCATCTGGTAGATTGTGAAAGCTTGTGAATTATGAACCTTGTTGAACTAGAATATTTTTTTTGGGCTTCATATTCACTGATGGAGTGGTGTGCTTTTCGGATATCCAAGGAAGATTTTGATCATTTCTTTTATTCACTGCCATTTTATAGATCTTTTGGGGTTTATCCTTGATGCTATGGGCCACTGGTTGGTTTTGGATTCATGTGTCTTATTATTGCCTTTTGGCTTCTTATAACTTATAATAGAGTGCTTTTGTGAGATCCCACCTCGGTTGGAGAGGAGAACGAAACATTCCTTATAAGGGTGTGGGAATCTCTCCCTAACAGACGCGTTTTAAAATCGTGAGGCTGACGGCGATACGTAATGGGCCAAAGCAGACAATAATTGCTTGCGGTGGGCTTGGGCTGTTACAAATAGTATCAAAGCCAGACATCGAGCCGTGTGCCAACGAGTACGTTGGCCCCCAAGAGGGGTGGATTGCGAGATCCTACATTGGTTGGAGAGGAGAATGAAACATTCCTTATAAGAGTGTGAAAACCTCTCCCTAACAGATATGTTTTAAAACCGTGAGATTAACGGCGATACATAACGGGTCAAAGCCGACAACATTTGCTAGTGGTGGGCTTGGGCTGTTACAGTTTTTTTTTTTGTAATATTTCCCAGTTATCGGTATGTGACTGAGATACCAATTTCTAAGCTCGCGGTCTAGATTTAGGGCAGGATGGGCACCTTGTTCCTAATCACCCTTTTGTAACTTCTATACTTGTTTATAAAATTGTTTCATCTGAAAACAATTACTTAATCTACCTGGAGAGAATACTTGATTTAACTTGCATGGATCAGTGCAGAGATATCTTATAAACATTCAGTTCATGGCTTTCTTAAATATGAATGTCATCTAACTCTAGTTTATTGTACCGTGTTCGTTTTCTTATTGGATTTAGGTCACTGAGGATGTCAACGTTGTGGCTCACATCCGAAACGTCTTCCTAACGCTTCAGGAGTCTTCAGCAGGGCATATTGAGCCAATGCCTTCTTGTAAGAGTTCGGGATACATGGTAACTCTCTTTTTATATCGTACTTTTCTTCGCTAATGATGATAAAACTTGGGATCTTTCTTTTAATAAGTTACTTCCTGTACAGAAAAGTGAAGATGAAAGTGTCAGCAAGAACGTCAGGATAGAGTTGTCGGGATCTGGGGGCAACGAATCTCTAAAAACACAGCCGGATGCTATCAATGTGGAGAGTTTCAAATCACAAGCAAGTTTGCTCGATGACAGGATATGTGGAGGGGAGCCTAGTGGGTACAAAGATATGGCAGTAGATTTGAAACAAAAATTCGATGCACCATCACAAAACTCTGCCATGGACATAACAAATGATGCATGCTTCCCTGTGAATCACAACGGTACGTTTAGCCGAACCAATCCGACAGAAATGTACTTGCAAAATGATGTCGAAGCATCGGAAGATGGGTATCCATCAAACACGTCATTGAAGTTCCCTGCTGGTTACGAGCTGCACGAAGTACTCGGTCCTGCTTTTCTAAAAGATGCTGTCTATCTTGATTGGCAAACAGAGTACGTTTTTGGTGGTAGAGCTGCCAATTTATCTGAGGGAATGAGTAGTAGCCAGTTGACATCTGATTCACCGATGGAGCATCTGTTAGAAGCCGTAGTGGCTGATGTTTGTTACAGTGGTTCTGATGTTAAAAGCGACACGTCTCTATGCAAGTCTGGACAGTCTCTGTTAACATCCGAACGAATTCCCGAGCCTTCCACGAACGTTACAACATCTGCTTGTTCAGAAGGATACTCTATGGGTCAAAGTCGAACATCGTTTATTGGAGAGGATATGCAGAACTCTTTAAGCTCATCAGGAATATGTGGGGTGATGTCCCCAAAAGGGTTTTCGTCGACTTATTCTGGTACTGGCAGTGAGCGCTTGGAGAAGTCTTCGGAACCGGCAAAGAACAGTAAAAGAAGGGCTAGACCTGGTGAGAGTTGTAGGCCTAGGCCGAGGGACAGACAATTGATACAGGACCGGATCAAAGAACTTCGGGAGCTCGTACCAAATGGAGCAAAAGTAAGTTTGGAGAAGCCATTCATCCATTTTTCCTTTTTGATGGAAAGAACTTTTTTGGCTCATCCACTGAAAGTTTCTTGCTTGTATTGCAGTGTAGTATTGATTCATTGCTGGAACGCACAATCAAGCACATGTTATTCTTGCAAGGCATCACCAAGCATGTTGACAAGCTGAATAAATGTGCCAACATGAAGGTAAGTGGCTTACAAACTTATCTATCTTTTCTACATGATTAGGATACCTTTTCCGTTATTGTGCTAATCTTGCCCGAGCAAAAGCCGATGGCATGCCTATTATCCAAAAAAAGTCGGTTTGTAATTATGATGAGTACTAACAACTATTATAAATAATTGACCCTTAATGCCACACCTTGAGTGTAACAGTCCAAGCCCCCTGCTAGTAGATATTGTCCTCTTTGGGCTTTCTCTTTCGAGCTTCCTCTCAAGGTTTTTAAAACGTGTCTGCTAGGGAGAGGTTTTCACACCCTTGTAAGGAATACTTTGTTCTCCCACCCAACCGATGTGGGATCTCACAATCCACCCCCCTTTGGGGCCCCAGTGTCCTCACTTGCATTTGTTTCCTTCTCCAATCGATGTGGGATCCCCAATCCATCCCCTTTCGGGGCCAGCGTCCTTGCTGGTACACCGCCTCGTGTCCACCCCCCTTCGGGGCTCAGCCTCCTCGTTGGCACATCGCCCGGTGTTTAGCTTTGATACCATTTGTAACAGCCCAAGCCCACCGCTAGCTGATATTGTCCTCTTTGGCCTTTCCCTTTTGGGCTTCCCCTCAAGGTTTTTAAAACGTGTCTCACTAGGGAGAGGTTTCCACACCCTTATGAGGAATGCTTTGTTCTCCTACTCAACCAATGTGGGATCTCACATCGAGTCCCTTGTGATAGCAGGCTTAGACTTTCAAATTGTTTGCACTTATGTAACGTTTTTATGTTGCAATCGTGAACACCGTTTTCCTCGTCTTACATGTTACGTATTTATAGTTGCATCAGAAAGAAAATGGCCGGCCGGGAACCTCAAATACTGACCAGGGTTCAAGCTGGGCTGTTGAGGTAGGTGGTCAACTTAAAGTTTGTTCGATCATTGTGGAGAATCTCAACAAGAATGGACAGATTCTTGTAGAGGTATGATATAAAAAATTTCTGGTTTCTTCAACTTTAATTCATTCATTTGATTCAATTTCCCTTAGTTTAACACACTGAAAAAGCGACACACCTCTATGCAGATGTTGTGTGAAGAATGCAGCCACTTTTTGGAGATAGCCGAGGCTATTAGAAGCTTGGGACTGACAATACTCAAAGGCATAACGGAAGCTCATGGCGACAAGACATGGATATGTTTTGTGGTTGAGGTAAGGGAAGCTAAAGGAAGCTAGATCATGTTCATCGTACTTGTCAAATCATTGTGTTTGATGTCTGGTTTTGAACCATTGTAGGGGGAGAATAACAGAAACGTACACAGAATGGATATCTTATGGTCCCTTGTTCAAATCCTACAGCGCAGTAATACATCGTGACAGCTTCAACTGCTGAACTTTTCTCAGAGATACAGCAAAAGATGAACACAAGGTTAAAGGAAAAAGAATCCATAGAAGAAGGGTATTACTCTGACACACGAAACCAAGTTTCTGTGAAGAACATTATTGTTTTCCAAGTGTGAAAAACTATTTTTGTGTGTTTTTTTTTAGTGTGTTTTGTAGCAAGTGTTGTCATTTGTTTGAAAAAAGCTTTAAACTTGATAGAGTGCATCTTTTGTGTATTTGTACAACCCGATTTTTATAAGTTCATTTGAACAATACGAAGTGTATTTTAGCGTTGGATGCACGGATATGATATAGGTTGATATGCACAAGTTCAATTGTGAAACGAGAGAATTAGGCGAAGGCACGTATTTTGATACTTCATATAGATAACTAGGTCTTCTTGTAAGGTAAGTGTCAATTTTGGCTACAACAAGTCTCGTTTTTAGGATACATGGTGTCAAAAGATGGTATTTCAGTAGGCTCCACCAAGATCGAAGCAATTAGTAAGTGGGATCGCCCAACCACAATTATTGAGGTGTGCAGTTTTCTAGGGTTAGTAAGAAACTATCGATAGTTTGTGCAAAACTTTGCTAGAATAGCTTAGGCTCTCACACAGTTAACGAAGAAGGGTACACCATTTGTTTGGAGCGACACATGTGAGATAAGCTTTCAAGATCTAAAATAGAAGTTAGTGTCGGCTCCAGTACTCACAATACTAGAGAGTTTCACAATACTAGAGAGTTCAGGAGGATACGTAATATATAGCGACGCCTCCAAGAAGAGACTAGGGTGTGTTGATACAATACGATAAGATTGTTGTGTATGCATCCCGACAATTAAAAGACTACGAGAAGAACTATAACAAGAGTTCGGGATTTGGGTGAGCATACTTTGAGGTGCGTTTTTTCTTTACCTCTTTTATGCAATATTAAACACAAATATTTTAGAGATTTTATTTGAATTACCTTAAATAAAATTATAATCTTGTGAGGGAAGGAAGAACATTAATGCAGAGAAAGAGAAGCATATATGGTCAAAGCTAAAATTGATGAAAGAGAGAGAATTGCGGAAATAATGGAAGAAGATGAAGAAATGGATTAATGAATGTCAGTGATGAACGGGGAAGGAGATGAATGTCAGTGATGAATGGGGAAGGAGATGGAGAACTCCCTAATTAAAAGGTATACCTTATTGGTATAGATAGTAATTAACTTCGATTCATTCATGTATCATTCTTTTACTCGGGTGTCTCACATACACATACAACAGAGAAAAAAATAGTATATATAGCTCGATAAATAAGACACTAAATTACCATTCTAAAGATTGAGATCCTACCTTGGTTGGAGAGGAGAACGAAACATTTCTTATAAGGGTGTGAAAACCTCTCCCCAACAAGGGTCTTAAAACCGTGAGGCTGACGACGATACGTAACATGTTAAAATGGACAATATTTATTAGCAGTAGCCTTGAGTCATTTCAAATGGTATCAGAGTTAGTTACGGGACGGTGTGCCAGTAAGAACGTTGGACCCTCAAAGGAGTAGATTGTGAGATCCCCATCAGTTGGAGAGGGGAACAAAACATTCCTTACTAGGCCCCGAAGGGAGGTGGATTGTGAGATCCCACGTCGGCCGAAGAGGGAAGCCAAACATTCCTCATATGGGTGTGAAAACCTCGCCCTAATAGATGTATTTTAAATTCTAAAGGATCGAAATTATTTCAACCTACAAGTAATTTGGGCATTCATTTAGCTACCAGAGCTCATTTAATGGCTACTCTGCATAACAGAAGATTCATAACTCATATCAGCCACTATGCCCATATCCAAAGTACCAAAGCCATGAAGCTGGTCCATCTCTATCCATTGCTACAAAGAGACTTGTTTGAGAGACTCGACTGTATGAACACGTCGTATCTACCAACAAAGGAATTAAACTTAAAGTGAGTAATATTCACGGAACAACAACGTGGCGAATTCACATGTTGGAAGATGTGTAACATATAGACTAACGATTCGAAACTTCTTAAAGCTGTTGTCATAGCGAGAATGAATTAAGCATCCCATAAACTATATTTAAATTGACAATTTAAACTAAGATGTCGAATTGTTCGAGTTAGAATTTCTATCTCGTACTAAGAAGCCGAGATTATAAACTATTTTATTCTACTTATTAATGTAGCGTGTAGCGTGACCCTTGAAAATATTAATGTGCATGATTATTTAGCTAAAGTCATTTAATAAGCTATGGATAACCATAGAGTTTATATCCAAAGTTATATTAAAGGTGTCAAATGACTAAGGAGTTGAGGTTATCCACTCTTGTTTAAGTGTAT
Organism: Cucurbita ficifolia; assembly: GCA_033971965.1. Taxonomy (NCBI): domain Eukaryota; kingdom Viridiplantae; phylum Streptophyta; class Magnoliopsida; order Cucurbitales; family Cucurbitaceae; genus Cucurbita; species Cucurbita ficifolia. Next base: position 10,068,359 of record CM066978.1, read on the forward strand.
TAATGTAGCATGACCCGTAAACGAACATTTTAGCTTTAGAAACACAATATTTTGATTGTGACATGAATTTGATGTTTGTAACCATCCAAACCCACCGATAAATGCTTCGTTTCCCTCTCCAATCGATGTGGGACCTCACAATCACTCCCTTGGAGGCCCAGCATCCTCGCTGGTACACCACCCGGTGTCTGACTCTAATACCATTTGTAACAACCCAAGTCCACCACTAGTAGATATTGTCCGTTTTAACCTGTAACGTATCATCATTAGTCTCATGATTTTAAAATGTGTCTACTAGGGAGAAGTTTCTACATCTCTTATAAGGAATATTTCGTTCTTCTCTCCAACCGACGTGGAATCTCACATTGTTTGTATAACAAGCTAAGTAGGTGAGATTACAAGCTCTATTAAATATATTAATTGCGACATGGAACCGAAGTTTCGAACTTGTTTATATATTCAATGTATTACTTTAGCTTGGTCGTAACGAACATTATAGCTTGAGTAACACATTACTTTGATTGTGATATCACTATTCAAATGGGAAGTCATTAAATCAATAGGTTATAGATGGGTAGATTGATTTGATATCTATATAGCTCTTGATTGAACCCTTGGTCAAGTTGGCAAACAATGAGAGAAGCTATGCATTCATGAACATTAATATCACAAGCAAACTAGGGTGGTTTTCTTTGTTTCAAATTACTATACACATGGGCCACTTACAAGAATTTATGATTTAAAACGAAAAATTTTAAAGAGCTTCACAATCATTTTAAAGCACAGTTTCAGAAGTAGGTGATTCTCGTGTTAGATTTGATATATGAAATTTGACCTAATAACTTATAGGATACGTATTTTCGACCGTTCACATTCAAAAGAACTCTATTATATGTATGTTAATGCAACATTTATTGTGTAAAATCTTGTTTTCGTGGAGGAAAAATCTCAACCAGTTTGATGTACGTTCTTCTTCCAAAATAATCATTCACGAGTAAGGAAAGGGAGAGATCGACGAGATATAAATGTGAACAATTATCTCTATTGATATAATCGTGTTTGAATGAATAAACTCAAACGAGGTTATGTTTATGTTTTGGGACATAACCCGATTTAGTACCTCATGGTCGTGATATTAAATGGGTAACTGTTACAATTATTTTATGTGTGTGGAAGAGAGTACCGTCAACATAAAATTTAAATTTATATCAGATTCACTAATTAATTTTTAAATTTTTTTGGATTTATCACGTACTTATACGGAAAATTTTATTATTTTATTTTATTTTATTTTTATAACAATCATATATATATATATATAAACACCCATATTTAATTAAAAAAATATAAATAATAAAACAACAAAATGGTTAAAATGTTTTTTTTTTATTGTAATAATTAATTGTTTAATTAACGATAGTATGGGTCATGGCCCTTCAGACACTACGGTGGTCCGCCGCCAAATAAATAATAAAATCGTCGTTTTGTAATTCATTTCACAATTTTTTTAAAATAAAAAATTGAAAATTTTGAAATTATAATAGTTAAAGATAAATAATTTTCAAAGTAGAAAGAGACTATAATGAGATTTTAAAGAATAAAATAAATTTTAAACTTAATATATATATATATATTTTAAAAACGAATATGGTATTGTTTTTAATTAAATTATAATTTAGTGATTCGCTCTATAGAATCTTATTTATTTTTTTTAATTTTCTGTCTATAACTCCGAAAAGAATATAAAAAAAACCATAAAATTTAATGATCAAACACATATATGGTCCCACATATTAAAAAATAAAAATAAAAACGTTATACAAAAACGCCTAGCAGACGTGTTGAAAACCTTATACAACACATAAAATATTTCTTACACAAGACGTTTTTCACAATACACATGACTATCATACATAATGTCTTATTATTTCAGGAGCACACATCGCTGTCGTGCAACAACCAATCATCTAACCTAGTACTAAGACATTCTAATAGATAATTTGATTTCCTAATTACACTTAGGACCAAATCTTGGGACGGAGTGTTATTGTAATAGCATAAACCATAATTAAAGGCATGGAAGATTTATTTACATAAGGACTTATCGGTTCTCTCGATCCCACGAGCAATTTAATTCTAACACCAAGAGGCCTAAATAAATACATTCGTAAAAGTTCAAGAGTTGAGACTAAATAAGTACATTGATAAAAGTCGAAGGAGTAAAATATATACAAATGTAACAACAACGTCTTCGCTGGCACACCGCCCGATGTTTGACTATGATACCATTTGTTACAGCCCAAACCCACCACTAGCAGATATTGTCTGCTTTGGCCTGTTACGTATCATCGTTAGCCTCACGGTTTTTAAACGCGTCTACTAGGGAGGGATTTTCACTGCCAACCCAACGTCCTCACTTGCACACCGCTTAGTGTCTGGCTTTAATACCATTTGTAACCGCTCAATCCCACCACCCGTAGATATTATCTACTTTGGCACACACCCCGTATAAGGAATGTTTCGTTTCCCTCTCCAACCAATGTGAGATCTCACAATCCACCCTCTTGGAGATCCAACATCCTCGCTGACATGCTCGTTGTCTGACTCTTATAACATTTGTAACAACTCAAGTCCACCACTAATAGATATTGTCAGATTTAGCTCGTTACATATCGTCATCAGCCTCACAGTTTTAAAAAACGCGTCTACTGGGGAGACGTTTCCACAGCTTATAAAAAAAATTTTATTCTCCTTTTCGACCAACGTGGAATATCGCAACAAATCTAATAGTTTAAAGATCAAGAATAAGAATCAATTTCACGTTTAAAAAATCCACCTACCTTTAAAAGTAAAAAAATAATAATAATAAGTGGAGTCATAAATTAGGGAGGCCGTTCAACCACTTTTAGCAGGAAATAAGTAAGGGTGTACAGTGCAGGTGCATGTCAGTTCATAAATGCTCTTCTGAAAAATGGCATTATAACTTCATATTTATGTTCTTCACAACTATAAATACACATATACAATGGCTCCAAGAATAAGAACAAGAACAAAACACCTCTAATGGAAGCATCCAAACAACATCCAAACAACATGGTGCAATCTCCTCCAATGCTCTTCACGAGGAAAAAATGGACCAAGTTTGATAGAAATGTTGCTTCTTACTTTCTCCTTTTGCATCTACTTTGTATTTTGGCGCCCTTCTATTTCACTTGGAGTTGTTTGCTTCTTCCTATCATATTAGGCAACCTAACGGGTATGGCTATCAGTGTTTCGTATCATAGAAATCTCGCTCATCGAGCCTTCAAACTTCCCAAATGGCTCGAGTATTCCCTTGCATATTGTGCCGCTCATGCAATTCAGGTTCGACATTACCAACCTCTAGATCATATTCTATTCATATTGTGTTTTGTAACCATTTGTTGATTTTTAGGGTGATCCGATTGATTGGGTGAGCACACACAGGTGTCATCATCGATATGTCGATACAGAACGAGACCCACATAGTCCGATATACGGATTTTGGTTTAGTCAAATGACGTGGTTTTTCGATTCTTATAACTTGACTAGAAAAGTATGTCCAAACTATTTTAAGAATTTTGAAAAGGTGGAAAGAAACATGTTTATGTTCTTCATGAAGCATGGATATCCAGACAATGTCAGAGACTTGGAGAAACAAAGGTTCTATAGGTTTATGCATAAAACCTATTGGCTTCATCCATTGGGTCTGGCAGCGTTGCTGTATGCTGTTGGAGGAGTTCCTTATGTCATATGGGGAATGGTATGATTAATCTAAGTATGGTTTGATTATCATTATAAGTATTGATTAACCTCCAAATTGATTAGGGTTTTGTGTTGATTAAACTATTCATAGTGCGTGAGGTTCGTAGTGAGCTTGCACGTAACATCTATGGTCAATTCGGTCTGTCATATTTGGGGAAAGCAACCATGGAATACAGGCGATTTATCTAAGAACAATTGGTAATTTTCTTCTCTTTGAACTTTTTTGTGGCGTTGGTTGGGGAAGAAAACGAAACATTCTTTATATGGGTGTGAAAACCTCTCTCCACCAGACGTGTTTTAAAAATCTTGAGAACAAGTGTGAGATCCCACATTGGTTGGGGAAGAGAACGAAACATTCTTTATAAGAGTGTGGAAACCTCTCTCTAAACTTGAGGGAAAGCCCGAAAGGGAAAGCTCAAAGATTACAATATCGGCTGCCATTACAAATGGTATCAGACCCTGACACCGAGAGATGTGCAAATGAAGAGGCTGAGCCTCAAAGGAAAGTGAATTTGGGGGTCTCACATCGATGAACAGAACATTCTTTATAAGAGTGTAGAAACTTCAGTGCGGAAATCTCTCCCTAGCAGATACATTTTAATATCTGCTAGCGATGGAATTGTTACATTTGATCAAATCTGTATGTTTTTTTGTCAGGATGGTAGCTTTGATAACGTTTGGAGAAGGATGGCACAACAACCACCACGCCTTCGAGTACTCAGCAAGGCATGGGTATGAATGGTGGCAGATTGATTTTGGTTGGTATGTCATTAAGTTTCTTCAAGTCATTGGGTTAGCCACCTGCGTCAAATTACCCTCTCAAGCCCAGAAGTTGGCTGCCTTAAACAGATCAAAACCTCGCCTTTCTTAACCCTATGATTCATTAAGAACACCATTATATTGTCTCATTTCAGAATGTGTTGCAAAATCAATATTATGTATCTATAAACTTATTATAAACTACCTGTTTCGATTGAGATGAATTACTGTTAAGGATATTTAGTACTAAATTATAGTTTACTATATATATCATATTTGATATTTTATTATAATGCAAATATCTTCTTACTATAAATATCTTTTCTTTATTGTTATTTCTATCTATTACTCTTTTCATATAATTTATATGATTATAAATAGATAAATTTCACATCATTTACGTGTGGTGGATTAAACATTCTCATGGTATCAGAGTCTTTTTGGTTTAGCAACCCGATCCTTTATTTTCAATGGCTTCTGAATCGCCTACTCATCTTCTTCTCCACCACCCTTGTTGGCTTTGACGCTGTAGGGGCAGTCTCCATGACTGCCTCTGACGGAGCCGGATTGATTACTCTTCTGCTCCATCATTTTAACCTTCAAATCTCCCTTCGCCATACTATGTACATATAACCTCACCTTTTCCAAACATAGCCTCTTTCATTTACTTCCCAATCAACCCTTCACATCCTTCACAAAAACCCTAATCTTAGGATCCTCATCAACGTTCTCTTCGGAAATTTACGGAATCTTGATAAGCCCATTGACCTTCTGCAGAGATTTATCTTTGGAATCTCTAGGCGCTGCACTGGCCTCTTTGCCAACCAAGTCGCCGCCGCCCTTCTTGCCAAAATTGGCTCCTTCGCCCACTGTTGCGACTCTTCCGGTTTCAACATTGTCTTTGTCCCTTGCTCTAGGTTTCCCCTTCTACTTCTTGGGTTGGATATATTCTCACCGGAGCCAAGGCAGCATCGTCGCTGAGCGACGATCCCTCTTCATGGGTTAGACATATTCTCACCGAAGCCAAGGCAGCATCGTCGCTGAGCGACGATCCCTCCGCAGTTTTCGATGGCCAAGAATTAAAATAAATAAAAATTAATTTTTTTTGAATTTGTCACATTTAAATCTTGACAAAATAAATAAACTCGTTTCTCAAGTTTTAATTTGTAGAATCTTTAACTATTTTTACGGTAATAAAGACATCAATTATTATTTATTATTATTATTTTTCATATTCATTGAATTTAGCTTAATGTTCAGTTACCGACTTAGGAAACGGATATTAAATGGATTATTGTAAGTTTTATTTATTTATTTATTGTCAAAAATAAGGTCCCATTGTTGATTTTTTAAAAAAAAAAATCAAATATTGATCGAACATAAAATTCAAATTGATATCAAATAAATAAATAAAAAAAGAGACAAAATCCATCCTTAAAATAAAACATGTTACACCAACGTGGAATCTAAAACATGTGTGTCATCTAGGATGTATTTTTAAGGATGTATTTTTCAGATAGTGATCCGAGCTTTAGATACTCGTCTTAAAATCTGATATTGAATTCTAATTCTTTTCTAATCCTCGAGACATACATAGTTCTATGAACATCACTTTCATGCACACAAAACTCACTAAGGGATCATCGAATTTATACTTTCTAACCCTATTTGCGTATGCATCATTTTCATACATAAGTGAGTATTATTTTCACACAAACTGACCCTACATTCATCACTTTCATGTCGGTAGAATCTCAAACTATATGTGTAACGACTCAAGCTCACTACTAGCAGATATTGTCCTCTGTGTGCTTTTCCTTTCGGACTTCCACTTAAAGTTTTTAAAACGCGTCTACTAGAGAGAAGTTTTCACACACTTATAAAGGGTGTTTCGTTCTCCTCTCCAACCGATGTCGGATCTCACAATATAAATATTTTATGACTTCAACGATCACACATGCATGAGGTCCCACATATAAAAAGCAACATATAAAATATTTCTTGCACAATACATCCTCATAACACAAATAACTACCATACATAACATCAATCTCATTCGATCCTGTCTTATTATTTCAAGAAAACAAGTAGCTATCACATGCACCAACCAACCATCCAACCTAGTCCTAAGGCATTCCAACGGTACTAACACCAAACCTCAAACCAAGCGCTAATGTAATATCTTGAACCATAATCAAAGATATAAAAGATTTACTTAAATAAGGACTTATCTAACTATAGATCTCTTGGAATCGAGAGCAATTTAATCCTAACATTAAAAAGATCTAAAGATATACCGAAAAAAGTTGAAGAACATATCAAATACAATATTAAATTTATAATTTAACCCAAAAAATGAACGTGGGTAATAAATAAGGGAGGACGTTGGACCAACTTTAGCAGGAAATAAGTAAGGGTGTATAATGTTGGTGCTTGCAAGTTCATAAATGTTGTAATGAAAATGGTTGAAGATTAAGTTAATTTATGTTCTTCACAACTATAAATACACACATAGATGAAGCCTCAACAATACCAGAAATTACAAGAAAACCCTCTAATGGAAGCATCCAAAGAAGAGCCAAAGAACATGGTTCAATCTCCTCCAATGCTCTTTACGAGGAAAAGGTGGACGAAGCTGGATACAAATAATGCTTCCTACATTCTCCTTTCGCATCTGCTTTGTATTTTGGCACCCTTCTATTTCACTTGGACTTGTTTCTTTCTTGCTATGATATTAGGAAATCTAACCGGCAACCCCATTAGTGTTTCGTATCATAGACATCTCGCACATCGGGCCTTCAAACTTCCCAAAAAGGACAATATCTGCTAGCTAGGGACTTGAGTAGTTACATTCGATCAAATTTGTATGTTTTTTTCAGGATGGTAGCTTTGTTAACCTTTGGAGAAGGATGGCACAACAACCACCACGCCTTCGAGTATTCAGCGAGGCATGGGCATGAATGGTGGCAGATTGATTTTGGTTGGTATATCATTAAGTTCCTTCAAGTCATTGGGTTAGCCACCTGCGTCAAATTACCCTCTCAAACTCAGAAGTTGGCTGCCTTAAACAAATCAAAACCTCGCCTTTCTTAACCTTATGATTCATTAAGAACACCATTATATTGTCTCATTTCAGAACGTGTTGCAAAATCAATATTATATCGATCTATGAACTTATTATATCGTACCCGTTTCAATTAAGATGAAATATTTATACTTGTGTTGTTATTGTGTTCGGCGTTTTCAAATTTCTATTTTCAAATCACCAACTAAATAGATCGAAGTTCTCTGCATGTTTGACGACAACAACTAAAACAATGATTAATAACTTTAATGAAAATCACCAATAATATTTTTTCGTGTAGCGATCCGACTTTCTAAAATCCTAGATCGACTCATGAAGGTGTCATTTTAAAGTGGAAGAACGAAGATATGCAACTGGTAACTTCATATATTTCAAAAAATAACTACACTTTGTACATAGTACCCCACTTGAATCAAATTTTAAAATAATGTATCTAAATTTAATTGTAAAGAGGAAGCTCCATAAATAATGTATCGAGTTTGCAAAATAAATGAAAGAAAATGTTTGAAAATTCTAGAGTAATGTATGGAGTTGTGAGATCCCACGTCGGTTGGAGAGGGGAACCAAACACTCCTTATAAGGACGTGGAAATCTCTCTCTAGTAGACACGCTTTAAAACCCTGAAACTAATGACAATACATAACGAGCTAAAGCAGACAATATGTGTTACGGATGAGTTTGAGCTCTTACAGAAGTAATGTAGAGGTACAAATAAAAATATGACAATTGTATTCCATGCAACTAACGGTTCCTTTGATCACGATCTTTTTCATTCTCCTACCCTTTCTCGAATTGTCCATTAAGTCTTGTTTTTCCAGAAAACTTTATAAATCGAGTTATATGAATACTTATAATTTAAACTCGAAAAGAAAATGCAAAATTTTTATTAAAAAAATGTAAAAATTATAGTACCTCTTGAGAGCTTATTCCAATTTTATTGCATAATATTAATTGCAACAACTTGTTCTTGATATTAATTGCTCATATTTAATTATTTAGGTTGGTATAATTTAATTCTTCATATCCATTGTCAATTTCTTCATTAGTTTTTTTTTTTGTTGAATTTATTTGCATGAATTATTGATTATTTGTAAAAAGTGGGAAAATTTGTTTAATTAGGTTTACATTAATAAAAGTCTAATTTTGTTGGAGGGAGGCGCACCATGTCCGCCGTCGCAAGGTTGCGGGCGTCGTTGTCGGAAGGTACTGCCGACGTGGGTCTTGAGAGTCGTGGTCGCTACTCCAGAAATGTGGGCCGCCTGTGGTTAGAGGGATCGTCGCCGTCTTGGTTCATGGGTTTGCTCCGCCGCTACCAGAAATCTCCAGAGATCGTTACGCCGCCGCTCGTTCAACGTGGATCGCCAATGCTGCAAATCGCGTCGTGGAGGAGGTGGGCCGACCACAGCCTACGTGAGGTCCATCGCCGTTCTGATAGGACCTCCAACATGTAAAATATTTTTTATTTTTGTTCTGATGAGACTATTTAAACTAATTATTTTTATTATCTTTTAATATCACTCCTTATTATTATTATTATTATTTTTATTTGTAGGATAAGTTATTTATTATTATTATTATTATTATTATTTAGAAATGTCTGTATTTAATTGTCTTTTAGTTCTATAGTAATATTGAATCACGTTAGAACTTCTGTTGATAAATAATTTATATTTTTGAATGATTATATATTAATTTGTGTTTTTTTTTTGTAATTTTTAAATATATTTTATCTAAAGTTGTATAGAATAATAATGAATTGTGGATAAGTAAATTTTTTTTAACAACCCGATAATCAAACCTTAGGTTGGGTTGTGAAAATTTCCGATAGTGATCCAATTATCGGGGTGAGAATCTAAAATCTGGTATTGGATTCTAATTCTTTTTTAATCTTCGAGATGTGCACAGTTCCATGAACATCACTTTCATGAATACAAAACTTACCAAGAAAAAATCAATTTATACTTCTTAACCTTCGTTGCGTATGTATCATTTTCATGTATAAGTGAGTATCACTTTCACATACCGACCTTACATACATCATTTTTGTGCATTGAAGAAGTTGAAGAACACGTCAAATATAATTAAAAGTTGATCGATTCAATGAATGTTGTAGATATCTTCTAAACACTCTTGAGAGAGAATTAAATAGATTATGAGTAAAGTCTATACAAATCTAACACGATAGCGAGAGCATACGTTAGTGATTAAAAAATGACGTGGGTAATAAATAAGGGAGGAAGTTCAACCAACTTTAGCAGGAAGTTAGTAAGGGTGTACTAAACTAAAATTGTAACTTTATATTAATGTTGTTTACAAGTATAAATACACGTACGCCATAGATGAAGCCTCAACAATAGCTGCAACAACAAGAACAAAAAAAAGAGACAAAGAACATGGTTCAATCTCCTCCAATCCTCTTTACGAGGAAAAGGTGGACGAAGCTCGATAGAAATAATGCTTCCTACGTTCTCCTTTTACATCTACTTTCTATTTTGGCACCCTTCTATTTCACTTGGACTTGTTTCTTTCTTGCTATGATATTAGGAAATCTAACCGGCATCGCCATTAGTGTTTCGTATCATAGACATCTCGCACATCGAGCCTTCAAACTTCCCAAATGGCTTGAGTATTCCCTTGCTTATTGTGCCGCTCAAGCAATTCAGGTTCCACATTGCCAACCTCTACATCATATTCTATCTAATACCATGTTTGATAACTATTTGTTGTTTTCTAGGGTGATCCGATCAATTGGGTGAGCACACACAGATGTCATCATCGATACGTCGATACGGAACGAGATCCACATAGTCCTATATACGGATTCTGGTTTAGTCAAATGATGTGGTTTTTCGATTCTTATAACTTGACTAGAAAAGTGTGTCCGAACTATTTTAAGAACTTTGAAAAGGTGGAAAGAAACAAGTTTATGTTCTTTATAAAGTATGCAAATCCGGACAATGTCAGCGACTTGGAGAAACAAAGGTTCTATAGGTTTATGCATAAAACCTATTGGCTTCATCCATTGGGTCTGGCAGCGTTGCTGTATGCTGTTGGAGGAGTTCCTTATGTCATATGGAGAATGGTATGATTAATCTAAGTATGGTTTGATTATAATTATAAGTATTGATTAACCTCCAAATTGATTAGGGTTTTGTGTTGATTAAACTATTCATAGTGCGTGAGGTTCGTAGTGAGCTTGCACGTAACATCTATGATCAATTCGGTCTGCCATATTTGGGGAAAGCAACCATGGAATACGGGCGATTTATCTAAGAACAATTGGTAATTTTCTTCTCTCTTTTTACGATTTGTAAGCGAAGAACTTTTTTGTGAGATCTCACGTCAGTTGGGGAAGAGAACGAAACATTCTTTATAAGGGTGTGGAAACCTCTCCCTAACATACGCGTTCTAAAAACATTTAGAGGAAGCCTGAAAGGGAAAGCCCAAAGAGGACAATATCTGCTAGCGGTGGGCTTAAGTCGTTACAAATTGTATCATAGCCAGACACCGGGCGATGTGCCAGCTAAGGGGTTGAACCTCGAAGGGGTTGAATTTGGTGGGGTCCCACATTGATTGAAAAAAGGAACGAGTGCCAACGAGGACGCTGGACCCCGAAAGGAGGTGGATTGTGAGATCCCACATTGGGTGGGGAGGAGAACGGAACATTCTTTATAAGAGTGTGAAAACTTCTCCCTAGCATACTCGTTTTAAAGTCTAAAGAAGACACTATCTGCTAGCGGTGGACTTAGATAGTTACATTCGATCAAATTTGTATATTTTTCTCAGGATGGTAGCTTTGATAACGTTTGGAGAAGGATGGCACAACAACCACCACGCCTTCGAGTATTCAGCGAGGCATGGGCATGAATGGTGGCAGATTGATTTTGGTTGGTATATCATTAAGTTTCTTCAAATCATTGGGTTAGCCACCTGCGTCAAATTACCCTCTAAAACCCAGAAGTTGGCTGCCTTAAACAAATCAAAACCTCGCCTTTCTTAACCCTATGACTCATTAAGAACACCATTATATTCTCTCATTTAGAAAATGTGTTGCAAAATCAATATTATATCGATCTATGAATTTACTATGAACTTATTATATGGTATCCGTTTCGATTAAGATAAGACATCTATACTTGTGTTCTTATTGTGTTCGTAGTTTTCAAATTTCTATTTTCAAATCACTAACTAGATAGATCGAAGTTCTTCGCATGTTTGACAACAACAACTACTAAAACAATTAATGATTAATAACTTTAATGAAAATCACCAATAATATTTTGTTCTGTAGCGACCCGACTTTCTAAAATTCTAGATGACTCAGGTTTGTTATTCATATACATGAAGATGTCATTTTAAAGTAGAAGAACGAAAATATGCAACCGATAACTTCATATATTTCAAAAAATAATTACTCTTTGTACATAGTATTCCACTAAATCAAATTTTAAAATAATATATCTAAATTTATTTGTAAACAGGAAGCTCGTATCGAGTTTGCAAAATAAATGAAAGAAAATGTCTAGGAAAAATCTAGAGTAATGTTCAGAGTTGTGAGAGGGGAACGAAACATTCCTTACAAGAATGTGAAAACTTCTCCCTAACATACGCGTTTTAGAACCGTGAGGCTAACGACGATACGTAATGAACCAAAGCGGACAATATCTGCTAGCGGTGAGTTTGAGTTGTTACAAAAGTGATGTAGAAGTACAAATAAAAATACGATAATAGTCTTCCAATGCAACTAACGATCCCTTTGATCACGATCTTTTGCATTCTCCTACCCTTTCTCGAATAACATTTTATTAGGGTTAGATATGCCTGCATTCGCAACAAAATGTCACAAAATCGAGAGACTTATAAACTATTTAAAACTAGTCAACCCGTGTGCCTCCCATATTTTAATGATATCTAATACAGTGCCCTTATTTTTAACCACGTTCAAATTATCCATTAAGTCTTTTTTTTTTTTTGGAAAAGAATACTTATAATTTAAACTCGAAAAGAAAAAGTTTTTATTAAAAAAATATAAATATTATGTCAATTTCTTCATTAGTTTTTTTTTTTTTGAATTTATTTGCATGAATTATTGATTATTTGTAAAAAGTGGTTAAATTTGTTTAATCAGGTTTACATTATAATAAAATTATAATTTAGTTTAATAAAACCCTGCAAGGTTTATTTGCGCTGCGCAGCGGCTTTGTTGGAGGAAGCCGCACCATGTCCGCCGTCGCAAGGTTGCGGGCGTCGTTGTCGGAAGATACTGCCGACGTGGGTCTTGATCGTCGTGGTCGCTACTCGAGAAACGTTGGCCTCCTGTGGTGAGAGGGATCGTCGGTGTGAGATCCCACATTGGTTGGAGAAAAGTACAAAGTGTAAAAATCTCTCCTTAGTGAGTATAATGTCTGCTAGCAATGGGCTTCGGCCGTTATGGACGCCATCTTAGCCCGTGGGTTTGCTCCGCCACTACCAGAAATCTCTAAAGATCATCACGGTCTCAATACAATTCTTATTCACACAAATATTTAATGGTCTTAAATTTTCATGGATACAGACAATCCCATAATGTTTAAAATATATTTTTATTTACTAAAAATAATTAAGTTACGTCTAAAAAAATATCTCAATTCAATATACGGGACACACGCTATATAATATTTATTAAAATTAAAAAATAAACAAAATTAATACATATAAGATAAAATTGAAAGATAATATCTAATTTTGAGAAAAAAGAGGAAGAGCACAAATTTTAATTAACAGAATGCAGAGTCTGAATTAAAGTACAAAAGGGAGACAGTTCCTTTGCCCCAAAAAGTTTCCCAAAAAAAGCCAAATAGGCAACACGTAATCACGTACACGTGGATACCCAATTGCTGACTTGGCATTTCCTTCACTTGCCACCAATTTAATCCCACCCCTCTCTCTCCCCCTTGTCTGGGAACTCCAACTGCAGCACTATTTTTTTTAATATTTAATTAATTTACTACATTTATTTTTTTTTAAAAAAATATATTTAATTTATTCCTCAACGTTAAAAATATATTTAATTTATTCAACATTGAATATTAAAAATGGTCTAATATATCTATAAATTTTTAATTTTATATTATAGTTTTTTTAATTTTTGAGTTAATATAGGTTACTCGATTTTTGTTCAAACTAATGAAATTATTAATTAACTTTTTAGAATTTAATCTTAAATTAAATAAGTTTAAGCGATAATAATAGACTTAAATTTATTTAGCAACAAGGTTAGTATTTCGAGTTGGAAAAAATAATTATAACATTTTTTTTGAATCACTAAAAATAAAAAGGATATGACAATAACAAGTTTGAAGTTTCGGTCCAATCAGGAGACGATACGTGTGTTGTGATGACACGTGGTAAGCTTGATCTTTCCTCTCAATATATATTTCTTCAGCCACTAGAATAGCAACACGTGTCACACAGGTATACGAGAAGAAAAAAACTAAATTAATAAAAATATCCATAAACTTTATAATTAATACACATTTAAGAGTATTTTTAAAATGAAGTATTACAAATTCCAAATTCTAAAACAAATTGGACCAAACATTGATAATTAAATACTCGTAGAGATCATCGCCTCTTCCTTTTCACGTATCATTGCACACGATCGTTTTTTGACATAAAGATTATCTTTTAATCTTGGACTCGTTAAAGTGAGATTCCACATCGGTTGGAGAGGGGAATAAAATATTCCTTATAAGAGTATGAAAACTTCAATATAGTAGACGCGTTTTAAAATAGTGAGGCTGATGGCGATACGTAACGAGCCAAAACCGACAGTATTTGTTTAGTGGTGGGTTTGGGTTGTTACAAATTGTATCAGAGCCAAACACCGGACAGTATGCTAACGAGAACGCTGGACCCCCAAGGAAGATGGATTGTGAAATCCCATGTCGGAGAGGGGAACGAAACATTTCTTATAAGGGTGTGGAAACCTCAATTCAATAGACGCGTTTTAAAAACCGTGAGACTGACGACTATACGTAACGGGTCATAACGAACAATATCTGTTATCGATGGATTTGAGCTGTTACAAATTGTATCAGAGCCCGACACCGAGCGATATGCTAGCGAGGATGCTGGGCCTCCAAGGAAGGTGAATTGTGAGATCCTACATTGGTTGGAGTGGAGAACGAAACATTTCTTATAAGGGTGTGGAAACCTCAATTCAGTAGACGCGTTTTAAAAACCGTGAGGCTGACGGCTATACGTAACGGGCTAGAACGAACAATATCTGTTATCGATGGATTTGAGCTGTTACAAATTGTATCAGAGCCCGAAACCGAGCGATATACTAGCGAGGATGCTGGGCCTCCAAAGAAGGTGAATTGTGAGATCCTATATTGGTTGGAGAGGAGAACGAAACATTTCTTAGAATGGTGTGGAAACCTCAACCTAGTAGACGCATTTTAAAACTGTGAGGCTAACGGCGATACGTAACGGGTCAAAGTTGACAATATCTATTAACGATGGGCTTGGGTTGTTACAGTTACGATGTTCTATTGAACTCGTTAACTCTGATCCTACAAGTAAGATAGTTCCTCCAAAGGTTATGCAGCAATTTACCTCTAATTATTAGACCAACCTGATACGAATTGTCACGAGTCTTAGTTTTGAATTAATTTTTTTTCGAAATAGAAATGGGTTTAAATAATATAAATCTAATTTTATTTTTTATTAAAAAAAAAAAGATGATCATAAGAGATGCTACAAAGAAGAGGGACAAAACAATATGTAAGGGGAAAAATGTGAGAAACAACCAAATGCATCGACCCACCATCTCTCCACTTGCTTCGACAATCATTCGACAACCATATCTTTCTCATATTACCTCACTCACCAACCCCTCCATTTTTCTCGACCCTATTTTTTTTATGGATTGAGTTGGGTTTTCGGGTTAGATGTACACCCCTAATATTTATATTTATAGGATAAACGTAACGTAGTACACGTCATTCTGTCATGAAACACGACATGTGTAGAAGCCATAAAGAAATTCCTCCTAAACGGAACGATGGAGGCTATAAAACTCCAAATCAACATGAAAAGATGGATTGGACTTTAAGGTCCACTTAAGAGCATGGTTAGGGAACATGATCCATAAAACGCTTCATAGGCTCGAACCATCCATTTTTAAAATTTGAAAAGAGGATGTTGGTTTAATTCTTTTAAACATTTTTTAATTATTATATCATACGTGGTTTCGGTTCATTCACATATTTCTTATTTATTCGAACATTATATTTATGGAGTTGTCTTCATATCTATTTGTTATTTGACTATGGTTTCATACCATTTTAAATTGTATCTATCTAATATATAACGTGTTTTAATAGTATATATCATAATTTACAGTTTGGTCATACGTTATTAAAATATTTTCATATAAAGATTATATACACACAATATCCCAACCAGCCAAAACGTCAGAAATTTAAATCCATAATTATTTTTTATTCAATGATCGTTTAATAAGACGTTAATTATCATCTCAAACGACAATAACTAGATCTTATATTCGTCTTTGTTAAATTAAGAAAATACGATTTTTTTAATAAAAAAACAATCATATAAAGATCACTAATGTACATTAATTTATCCAAATAATCTAAAGTCACAAAAAAAAAAAAAATCAAATCAAATAATTAATTATTGTAATAAGTGCAATACCATATTTGAAAATGATAGGATATAAGCTTATCTATTTTATCTACCTATATTCCTAATTTTGTGGCATCCAATTTCCGAGGAAAAAAATATTTATTTTTTAAAATAAAAAAATGATCTCTTTAATTAAAAAAAAGATTAAAATCTATCTATTTTCGTCCAATCAAATGAGGAGAAATAGTCGCCATTTCTCCCTCATAATTGGGGCGTGTTTAACACGCGCCAGAAATGACTTGGATAAACCGTTGTTTTTTTTTTTTTAATCTGATGACGTGGAGACTGTTTATTGGTTCTTAATGGTCAGTTTCCATTACGTGGCATTCTCAATCTTTAATTTTTTTTTAATTAACGGCTAACCGCTATTAATCTTCCTAACTAGCGAATTTAAATACACAAATTCATATACTATATGAAATAGCTCTGCTCATGAGCCTATAATTACTTTTAAAATTATGGATTTATGATATTCTCACGGGTCTTGAATGTCTATCCATACTTATCTTAGAACATAAATGTTATATTTCTAGGTTTAGTCGGTCTAGGTTGAACCTACCCGCAAGTATAGTGATAAATCGAGTTTCGATGCGTAATTTCTAATGATGAATGCTTCATCCTTACGAGAGAAATTGGTAATGATGCTGGGAGATCTCGAGCACAAGTCGTGAAGATAAGGCTTGAGATACGATGACAATTTTCAAAATCATATTGATCCACGAAGAAGATAAATGTAAATTAATTAGACTCAGACCAATTAAACTATGAAATATATCAATAAAAATCTATACGAACACTAATGGCCTACAAACAAGCTTATTTTTTTTATCTCCAATTAATGAGATGGAACCCTAGAAAATGACATTTTGGCTTTTATTTATGCATTCATTTTTTTAAAGAGAACGACATATAGAAAAACTTTATACTATACATGAAACTATTCACAAACCCACCGCCGGTAGATATTGTCATTTTTCGGCTTTTCCTTTCGGGATTCCTCTCAAAATTTTTAAAACGCGTCTGCTAGGAAGAGATTTTTACACCCTTATAAATAATGCTCTGTTCCCATCTCTAACCGACATGGGATCTCACAATGCATGACTTGATATTAAAATAGATAATACAACTTTGTTGTATATGAACTTACTCGTCATGTCAGAATCTCCAAATAGACAGAAGTTTGAATTGACGACCACCCATCCAAGTCAACGTTATGTTGGGACCTTACCGTTTTATTGTTCATTTTAATTTTCTCGATCTTAAATATTAAATTTTGATGATGTCTAGTATAAATAATGTAAATGAGATGATTAAATAAAAAAATTATTATTAAAAAATAATTTGAGCATTTAAAGTTAAAAAATATAAAAAATTAGGAGGGTAAAAAGGGAAAAAGGAAGGAAAAAAACATAAACATCGGGAAAGAGAGAGGGCAATGGATAGAGGTCTTCTTCCCTTCCCTTTTTTATTCCCATTTTTACAAACGCTTTCCTTATCTCTGGCTTTCCGCCATTGCTGCTGCCGGAGGAGGACCAACCGCCTTCCCCATTCTTCCTCAACCCTAATTGATCATAATCCGTCTCCTCAAATACCTGTTAAGATAAGATTCCATTTCTATCCACAATTTTTCTTCAAGTTTTTTTCACATACGCCATTGTTGTGCTCACTTCGAAGCTCACTGTTGAGGAGGAGTTTGGTTTTGAATATCATCCAATCTCTTATTTTCATGGTGTTCATCCATGGCGGATTGTTCTTTTCTTTTTCCTGTGAGTGGCTCTTTCTTCTTCTTCTTCTTCCTCCTCCTGTCTCGATTCGGTTTCTTCTCAGTCGATTGAAGCTTGAAGTTTCTATGATTTTAGTTTTCGCCAGGTAATTGATGGTCGGAAGATTGAGGATGAACCATTGTGTTCCTAATTTTGAAATGGCCGACGATTTCTCTCTCCCGACATTCTCTAATTTAACCAGGCCGAGAAAATCGTCTCTGTAAGCGTTGTTTGAAGATTTATTTGTTGATTTGTTTTTTGATTTTGTTTTTATGGACTGAGAGTTTGAAATTCGTAGGCCGGATGATGACGTGGTGGAGCTGCTATGGCAGAACGGTCAAGTGGTGACACATAGCCAGAACCAGAGGTCGGTCCGTAAATCTCCGCCGTCCAAATTCGATGGTTCGATTCCGCAAGATCAGGCGGCGGTGAGAGAGATCCGGCCGTCTGCTCATTTGGAGGAACCTCATGAACTTTTTATGCAAGAAGATGAAATGGCCGCTTGGCTCAACTATCCTCTCGTTGAGGATCATAATTTCTGCTCCGACCTCCTCTTCCCCGCCATCTCTGTTCCTCTTTGCGCCAATCCTCAACCGGAGCTCCGACCGTCTACAACAGCGACGGTCACTCTCACACCGCGGCCACCGATTCCTCCCAGCCGGATTCCTGAAGCGCAGACTTCTATGCAGTTCTCGAGGAACAAAGCAACGGGCGAATCGGAGCCATTGAATTCGAAGGTCATGGTGCGGGAATCGACGATGGTTGATTCTTGTGACACGCCGTCTGTGGGGCCGGAGTCTAGGGCTTCGGAGATGGTGAGGAGGAAGCTTGTGGAGATGGTGAGTGGTGGTGATATGCAGTACGAGATCTCTCGCGGCAACGGTGGAATCAGGGGTTCGTCGGTCGGTGGCGATGGCATTGGGGAGAAAGAGATGACGACTTGTGAAATAACTGTCACTTCGTCTCCCGGCGACTCTAGCGCCAGCGCCGAGCCCCCTTGTCCGAAACTTGCTGCCGATGACCGGAAGCGAAAGGGAAGAGCTGTCGATGACACGGAGTGCCAAAGCGATGTAAACAAAACTTTAGTCCTTTTCTAAGACTGTTACACTTCACGAGTATTTTAACGAAAAATCACTATGATCATATGAAAAACTTAAAGGAAGCAGAATTGCATCAAATCGAACTGTTTGAAATGCGTGGTTGAACAGTGGCCATTGAAAGCTCCACAGATAATTGCTGAATGTATTGTTCTGCAGTTCTTGGGTGATTTGCTAATGTTCTTTTTCATTAGGATGTTGACTACGAATCTGCTGATCTGAAGAAACAAATGCAGGGGTCGACATCAACAAAGCGATCTCGTGCCGCTGAGGTTCACAACCTCTCGGAGAGGGTGCGCGATTGAGTTTATTAGTACTATTGTATGCTTGTGATCAAGCAAATGTTTCCTTTTTGGTAGTGTTGTTTTCCTCTTGGATGTGAAGTGAAATATTGCAATTCTACTTGCAGAGACGTCGGGATCGGATAAACGAGAAGATGAAGGCTTTACAGGAACTCATACCTCGATGCAACAAGGTTCGTTGCTTAGCTTCGTTGTGGTTTTCAGTTGGATATTTCTTTCTTTCCAATGTGCAAACTTAAGTTGAGTTCCCTATTGATTTTCAGACTGATAAGGCTTCGATGTTGGATGAAGCGATCGAGTACTTGAAGACTCTTCAGTTGCAAGTGCAGGTACATGCTTTGAGTTCTTCCTTAGAGATGCAAGTATAAGCTTAACTTTGGTATAAGGAAATGTATGAATCCGAAACGTCTTCTATTTAGAGCAATAAAACAGTCAAAGGGTGTAACAGGCCAAGCTCACCCCTAACAGATATCGTCCTCTTTAGGCTTGACCTGTCGTCTGTCCTCTTTGGGCCTTCCCTCAAGGTTATAAAACGCGTCTGCTAGGAAGAGGTTTCCACACCCTTATAACGAATGCTTCGATCCCTTCTCAAACCAATGTAGGATCTCACAATCCACCCCTTTGGGGGCCTAGTGTCCTCGTTGGCACACCGCCCGATGTCTGGCTCTGATACCATTTGTAACAGCTTAAGCCCGCCGTTAGCAAATATTGTCCTATTTGAGCTTTCCCTTCTGGCTCCCCTCAAAGTTTTAAAACACATATGCTAGTGAGAAGTTTCCACACCCTTATAAGGAATGTTTCTTTCCCCTCTCTAACCAATGTGAAATCTCACAAAGGATTGTAGAGCGAATAGGAAATTAAACATATTTGCGGCGATTCTACCTGCTGCATTTCATCCAGTGACGGGATTGGTAGATGTTCATTGTGAATTCTCTGCATATACATATACAAGGCATATTAGTAAGCATTATTGTCAATGTGTAGCACTTCAACATTATAAGCTGATAAGCTGATGCATCTTGAGAACTTTAGCAATGACTGTTTATAACCCAGATTATGTCGATGGGATGCGGAATGATGCCGATGATGTTCCCAGGCGTTCAGCAATATTTGCCACAGCCAATGGGGATGGGAATGGGGATGGGGATGGGAATGGAAATGGGCATGAATAGACCAATGATGCAATTTCATAATCTCCTTGCTGGTTCAAACTTGCCAATGCAAGCTGGAGCGGCCGCAGCAGCAGCAGCAGCTCATATGGGCCCGAGATTCCCTCTCCCTCACTTCGCAATGTCTCCTGTTCCCGACAGCGATCCATCTCGAGCTCAAGCGACGAATAATCAATTCAATCCAATGGCTAACTCAGTTGGAACACAAAATGCAACCCCACCTTCAGTTTCGGGTTTTCCCGATTCATATCAGCAGTTTCTTAGCTCGAACCAGATGCCGTTCCATATGACACAGCCTCTGCAGGTACTTTTTCGCATGTTACCTTCATTCTGTATTGAAATTCAGCGTGTTAGATTATCAACCTTGCAAATTGGAACCTTAACCTTTTACAGAATCATCAGCCAGTTCAGCCGAATACAATCCGGCCAGGTACGAGTCGGGTTCCTGAAAACCACGAAAATCATCAATTAGGTAAACTTCTTCATATATCTTTTCGGAAGTTCAAAATACTCATTGGTTGCATGATTCTTTGTCCATAGATTAGTTACACTTCGAAATAAGTTCGGTTCACATCGTTATTTACTCGTCTTTCACATATTGTAGGTTAATATTTTGAATGCATGGACTCAAGAAACACACTTTCCGGGCAAGTTTTGGTGCATGTTAGAGCGTTGAAAGCTTTGAACATGCCCGTCCGCTGCTTGCTAATACGATATATATTCGCAAATAACATGTAACAACCAACCACGTCCCTGTAAATAAAAATCTATACCCCTTTTGCATTTTGGATCTTGTTTTGATCATTCATGGCATCCTAGTCCTTTTCCTGACTTGTGATTCTGTTAGATTGTGATAGAACGAAAGTAGAGAATTTCTTTTACACGAAACTATTGTGTTGCATTTGGTCGGGTCCAGGATGCTGATGCTGATGCTGATAGATCCAACTTGATCTGGTTGTTGTTGTCGTCGTCGTGGTCGTCGAAGTATTCCAAACTCGAGAGCCATTTCCATGTTTCTTCCTGGACCATGGTTCCCACTGCATGATATTTCAAGATTCTTTTCCTCCATCATAATAGAACTTGTTTCATAGCCATTTCCACTTGCATTTGGAATATAAACTCTGAATCAGCCATGGAGAGAGCTTCTGTGCTTTTTCCTCTGATTTTTTCAAAGTTGTCTGAAAGTGGAAGATGAGCAGATTCACTGTAAAGATTAGGTCTTCTCTGGGAGATGAAAGTGTGAACTAGGGTCATTTTTGGTATATTTACACTTTTTGTTCTCTTTTTCTTTTGGGAATAGTTTTTGGTATGGAACCATTGAAGGTGACATTTTTCAGATGCAATAAAAATTCTTAACTTTTTTTTTCTTTTTATTATTATTCCAATGATATTTATTTTTATACTTCATGTGTTTTTACAATCTGGTTGAGGTATGTTCAAATTGGTTTAACTGTTTTGAGGTATGTTCAAATTGGTTTAACTGTTTTGAGTTAGGTTCAAATTGGTTAATCAAATTGGTTAACTGGTTAGGTTCAAATTGGTTAACTGGTTTAGTTAGGTTCAAATTAACAAATTATGTAATTATTTTTAAGTTAAATGTAATTATTTTCAAATTAACAAATTATGTAATTATTTTTAAGTTAAATGTAATTATTTTGTGGAAAATGTAGGAATAATTAGAAATTATGTACTTATTTTTCTTGAAAAAATAAGAATAAAGAGGAATAAAGTGAATTCTTTTTGGTTTATTAGTAATTTGCCCTTACGTGAAGAATAGTTTTTCTTGTTGGTCCCCAATTTTCTGTGTTATGGGGCATATGAATAGGATTAAAATTTAAAAAGGATGGGTTAGCAAAACAAAAATTATGGTTTTTTCAAGATTGTAATTTCATAAATGCCCCCAAACTTTACAATATCTCTCTCGTTGGCCCATTTCTCGAAATAAGTTTTTACGAGATTCTTATCTACCAAAGTTTTAATAACTGGTTCCGGCGGCCAACAATTAAGTAATTAGTGAGCGTACGTGAGATTTTTATTCTTAGTTTCTTTCTCAGCTATCTCCCATCTATTTTTTTTAGTTATTTACTAGAGCAATTATGATTTGGAATCAGTTCACGTAGAAATGGGCATATTAGTTCACGTAAAAGTACGCGTAAAATACCAAATGGCATTATTCATATTCAAGAAAGTTTCAACAATACAATTGTGACTATTACAAATGTACGGGTCGAGTTATTTCTTGGTCCTACCTCGTAGAAATGGGCATATTAGTTCACGTAAAAGTACGCGTAAAATACCAAATGGCATTATTCATATTCAAGAAAGTTTCAACAATACAATTGTGACTATTACAAATGTACGGGTCGAGTTATTTCTTGGTCCTACCTCGTAGAAATGGGCATATTAGTTCACGTAAAAGTACGCGTAAAATACCAAATGGCATTATTCATATTCAAGAAAGTTTCAACAATACAATTGTGACTATTACAAATGTACGGGTCGAGTTATTTCTTGGTCCTACCTCGTAGAAATGGGCATATTAGTTCACGTAAAAGTACGCGTAAAATACCAAATGGCATTATTCATATTCAAGAAAGTTTCAACAATACAATTGTGACTATTACAAATGTACGGGTCGAGTTATTTCTTGGTCCTACCTCGTAGAAATGGGCATATTAGTTCACGTAAAAGTACGCGTAAAATACCAAATGGCATTATTCATATTCAAGAAAGTTTCAACAATACAATTGTGACTATTACAAATGTACGGGTCGAGTTATTTCTTGGTCCTACCTCGTAGAAATGGGCATATTAGTTCACGTAAAAGTACGCGTAAAATACCAAATGGCATTATTCATATTCAAGAAAGTTTCAACAATACAATTGTGACTATTACAAATGTACGGGTCGAGTTATTTCTTGGTCCTACCTCGTAGAAATGGGCATATTAGTTCACGTAAAAGTACGCGTAAAATACCAAATGGCATTATTCATATTCAAGAAAGTTTCAACAATACAATTGTGACTATTACAAATGTACGGGTCGAGTTATTTCTTGGTCCTACCTCGTAGAAATGGGCATATTAGTTCACGTAAAAGTACGCGTAAAATACCAAATGGCATTATTCATATTCAAGAAAGTTTCAACAATACAATTGTGACTATTACAAATGTACGGGTCGAGTTATTTCTTGGTCCTACCTCGTAGAAATGGGCATATTAGTTCACGTAAAAGTACGCGTAAAATACCAAATGGCATTATTCATATTCAAGAAAGTTTCAACAATACAATTGTGACTATTACAAATGTACGGGTCGAGTTATTTCTTGGTCCTACCTCGTAGAAATGGGCATATTAGTTCACGTAAAAGTACGCGTAAAATACCAAATGGCATTATTCATATTCAAGAAAGTTTCAACAATACAATTGTGACTATTACAAATGTACGGGTCGAGTTATTTCTTGGTCCTACCTCGTAGAAATGGGCATATTAGTTCACGTAAAAGTACGCGTAAAATACCAAATGGCATTATTCATATTCAAGAAAGTTTCAACAATACAATTGTGACTATTACAAATGTACGGGTCGAGTTATTTCTTGGTCCTACCTCGTAGAAAATGGGCATATTAGTTCACGTAAAAGTACGCGTAAAATACCAAATGGCATTATTCATATTCAAGAAAGTTTCAACAATACAATTGTGACTATTACAAATGTAC
Source organism: Cucurbita ficifolia (assembly GCA_033971965.1). Classification (NCBI taxonomy): domain Eukaryota; kingdom Viridiplantae; phylum Streptophyta; class Magnoliopsida; order Cucurbitales; family Cucurbitaceae; genus Cucurbita; species Cucurbita ficifolia. The sequence goes on from CM066978.1 coordinate 10,092,732, forward strand.
GGGTCGAGTTATTTCTTGGTCCTACCTCGTAGAAATGGGCATATTAGTTCACGTAAAAGTACGCGTAAAATACCAAATGGCATTATTCATATTCAAGAAAGTTTCAACAATACAATTGTGACTATTACAAATGTACGGGTCGAGTTATTTCTTGGTCCTCCGCTGGTACTCGTGGATTCCAAAGTCCAAGAGGAGGGACACCATTCGCTGCTCAAACAACATAAAAAAAAATGCTAATGGAGCAGTAGTGGATGAATTTAGTATATTTATTAGGTCAACTTTCTAGACTTATATCAGTCATTACATTACATGGAGTGTTTTCTTACTTTAATCTCTATTGTTTAAAACACGAGCAACCAAATTGAATCTTTTCCGACCAGTAAACACCAAATAAGAAAACAAAAAACAAAAAATGGATTAAAACTGATATTCAATTCAACCATCCCATGTATAACTAAGTTCATCAATCCCCTTGGCAAAGTTCTTAATGTAAATGCCATCATCTTTGGCGATCCAAACGCAGTTCTTCCACCCACATTTCTCAAACAACCGCTCATCGTGCCAAAACACCTTAAAAGCTGCCTCAACGTCGCCGCCTCCGCCGCCACCTTTCTCAAGGCGGCACCAGAAGAGTGTGGAGTGGAAGAAATTGGCCTCAAAACTCCACGAGAAATCGGCTGTCGGAGGGAGTGTGTGGAGGCCGAGATCATCGTCCTGTGATCGACAATGAACCGACATCGCTACCGCCCCGTTTAAGCCATTGGTGACGGTCACATGCCAACGGATAAAGGCAGGGAAGACACTTCCTTTGGTCTCCGAACACAGGGAGGGAGTTGAGGATTGTGAGAAAAGAAGAAGAAGAAGAAATGAAGGAATAATTTTGAATTTGGCCATTCCTTTTTCTTTCAGTCCTTTTGGGGTAATTGGGTTTTTAATTTTTATAGTGATAAATCTACGACTTTATGGCGTGATTCGTCATTGAATATTATGCACGAGTCCCGATAAGAATTAATTTTTTTAATTTTAATTTATGAGATTTTATTGAAGATCTTTACGGAATAATAAATGATTAAAGAATTTCATAAACTCGAAAAAAAATATATAAAAGAAAAAGAATGAAAATATATTTTAAAAAAAGTCAAAATCAACTCTGGAAGGGTATTTTGGTCATTTTAACGTCCTTACCCAAGTTTCAACAATATGTTGTACGAACAATCAACCAGAGTTACCCAAATTATTCACTTTATTCAACTTTAAATGCGGTGTATTTTTTCATTTATTGTTCATGAATAATTCAAGAACAAAATTAATTGACTAAAAGATCCATTTGTGAATCAACTCGTCATTATTAGCAGGAAAGTTAAACAGGTAAATTCCATCATCTTTAGCTATCCATAAACAAGTTCCTTGAGTTCCATTTCTGCACCTATCACGGAGCCATGTGTTCTTCGACTCAGGCCAAAAGGTTTCAAAAGCAACGTACGCATCTGGCCTCTCCAATCTGCACCAAAAGAGGGTTGTTCCCCAAAAGTTTACCTTAAAGTTCCATTGAAAATCATCTCCACGATTAAGCAAATGGTGAATCCCCAAATCATCGTCCTTGGACTGGCAATGTACAGTCAACGCGTGAGTGCTTAGACCATTAGCAACATGAACGTAATACCTTGAAGGGTTCGGTCGATATATAATCCCCGGAACTTGAGCCCCAACAAAAGCCACCATGCCCAGCAACAAAACAACCACATTCCTAATCATTTTCTTAACTTTTTTTTATTCATCTATCTATTGATATTATGTGAATATAAATATACATCACAAACATAAATTAAGGAAATGCATGAAACCGTTTTAAGAAAATTAATCAGCTATCTAATTTTGCGTTATGAAAATTTCACGATAATATCGCATTAATTAGATATACAAATTTCATTAATTTTCAAAACTTACCTAAGTTAGCAACAAAAACATCATTATTTAAATAGAAAATACAGATAATAATTAATAGAATATATATGGTAAAAAGGTTCGTATGATATTGTGTCGTGACATCAAGATTTGTTCTTATCTATTTTGAGTTTTTTTTAGGATGATTTTGTAATTACAGTTGGGAGAGAGGTTTTCACATATGATCTCTGACTGATACCATTTGTAACAGTCCAAACTCACCCCTTATTTACAGATGTTTGATGGATGTAGATTTAACTAAAAAACCATCTCCAAATTAAATTATATCAAATGATATTTAAACAATTAAATAAATTTATACGATGAGAAATAGAAATTATTAGAATAATTATAACAATTATAGATTAATTAGCTTTGTTATAATATAATATTAAAGTTATAAATTGAAAATATGTTATTACAAATGAAAAATAACACATTATTTTAGTTATATTAATATATTACATATTTATTTTTTCAAAATTTAAATATATTTTTTTCATTCAAAAGTCGATCGAAATATAAAATAATAATTGATAAGTTATTAATTTAGCCTAGTTTTAAAGTTTAGTCATAATATGAAAATCATTTTTTAAAATTACTTTTCAAAATATGGAAAAAAAATATAAAAAGAATTTATTATTAAACTCTCGATTTTAATTTTTATAAAAGTATATCAAACAATAAAATAAGTAAATGAAAATCATATTTAGTCTACTTCATCCAATTAATTTCGGGTTCAAATGCGGGCAACCCGTATTAATAATAATTTGAACTAATTTATCATATTAAAATATTATATTAAGTCTAATTCAATTTTTTAATGAATGCCAATAATTAAATAAAAAATATATCATTAATCTAATTAATTTATAAATAAAATAATTATTATCTATTATAAATTCCAACCAATATATAAAAAATATAAATTTGGATCAAATTCGAACGGTAATTAATCTCAGTCAGAGGTATTAAACAATAAAGAGTCCCACCGTCATAATTATAATTTTAAAATAACAGGAGTTTCAATTAAAAATATATTAAAAATTTAAACATTTTTATATGTGTCTACAAATGAATTAAAATTTGAAATTTTTTGTTATTAATTTTAAATTTTGGAGAAAAAAAAACTTAAATTAATTATCAAATATATTTGTGTAAAAAAAAAATAACGAACAATTAACAAGGTTACCCAACTTATCCTCTTTATTCAAACTTCAAATGTTGTGTACTTTTTCATTTGTTCATGAATAACTCAAGAACAAAATGAATTAATAATAAAAGTTCTTTATCTCGTAATGGTCCAAGTATGAACCAAAGGTTCTTTATCTCGTAATGGTCCAAGTACGGACCAATTCATCAGTATTAGCTGCATTGTTCCTCAAGTAAATTCCGTCATCTTTAGCCTTCCAAGTACAAGTTCCTACATCTCCATCTCGGCATCTATCACGAAGCCATGAGCTATTCTTCTCAGGCCAAAAGATTTCAAAAATGATATATTTATTCAGCCTATCCACTCTGCACCAAAAGAGAGTTGTTTTCCAATAATTAAGCTTAAAGTTAAATTGGTAATCCTCTCCCCGAGTACGCAAATGATGAAACCCTAAATCATCGTCGGCCGACTTGCAATGTACCGTCATATCGGGGACGCTTAGATCGTTAATCAAATGAATGTAATACTTGGAAATTAGCGGTTGTATATTGATCTTCTCATACTCAACCTCGGGCTGAGCCACGACCAAACCCACCGTCACGAGCAACAATGCAGCCACATTCCTTATCATTTTGTGAACCAAATTTTTGTTGGGTCTATCTATTAATGTTGGAGCTGACTTAAATATATAGAAAAAAAATTAAAGAAATGAGTTTAAGAAAATTAATTAGGTAACTAATTTTGATAATTTCATGGTAGTGCTCCTTTAATTACGTGCCTAAGATGGAAAAAGATCGTTATTTTGAAGATTAAAAATAGGTTATCTAAAAAAAATTAATATCTTCCTAATTTTATGTTAGATAGTTTCATCGTAATAATAGGTTGAGATTTATTAACTTTTCAATATCAATATTTTAAAATAAAATACATAAAATATAGAATCTCGTATAGTATGACTAGAATATGTATATAATATTTTGTTATGACTCGAATGGACAAGCCTCTTCGGCCTCTTCTGGTGGTATTCACGTTTGTCATTTACTTGCTCTAACCGAGATTTTTGGAGATGATTTTGTACTACATTTCGGCAGAGGAACTTTGGGGCACCCTTAGGGTAATGCACCAGGTTCCGTAGCTAACCAAATAGCTCTAGAAGCATGTGTACAAGCTCGTAATGAGGGACATGAGTTAGCAACAAATTTCATTAAATTTTCAAAACTTATCTAAATTAGCAACAACATCAATATTTTAAAACGTGAACCAAATGCCTCTACTAGGAGAGATTTTCACATCCCGGTGTCTGAACCAAATGCCTCTACTAGGAGAGATTTTCACATCTCGTGTCTGAACCAAATGCCTCTATTAGGAGAGATTTTCACATCTCGTATCTGAACCAAATGCCTCTACTAGGAGAGATTTTCACATCTCGTGTCTGACTCTATACCATCTCAAACGACAATAACTAGATCTTATACTTTGTATTTGTTAAATTAAGAAAATACGATTTTTTTTAACAAAAAAAAAACAATCATATAAAGATCATTAATGTACATTAATTTACCAAAATAATCTAAAGTCCAAAAAAAAAAAAAAAAAATTAATTAATTATTGTAATAAGTGCAATGTCATATTTGAAAATGATGGTGTAAGCTTATCTATTTGGTCTATTTATACACCCCTAATCATGTGATCACCCATTCTTAATGAAAAAAATATTTATTTTTTAAAATAAAAAAATTATCTCTTTAATTAAAAAAAATAAAATTTATCTATTTTAGTCCACTCAAATTGGGATAAATAGTCGTCATTTTCCTTCATAATTGGGGCGTGTTTAATACACGTGGTTCACTCAAATTGAGAGAATGATCCCCTCCTAATTGGGGCGTGTTTAATACGCGCCCCAGAAATGACCAGGAGAAATAGTCATCATTTCCCCTCCTAATTGGAGCGTGTTTAATACGCGCCCCAGAAATGACCAGGAGAAATAGTCATCATTTCCCCTCCTAATTGGGGCGTGTTTAATACGCGCCCCAGAAATGACCGGGGATAAGGAGAGTCTTTTCTTTTTCAAAGGCTGTTTATTGTTTTTTAATTAATCATTTGAGCTACAGTTTACCGAATTGTCTTATCACTTTTATTTTTAATTTGTTATGAACTTTTTCTTTTTCTAAGAGAGTATTTTCTTTTTCACTTTTATTTTTAATTTGTTGACGGGAGGTTGTTTATTGTTTTTTAATTAATAGTTGTTTATTGATTTTTAATTGTCTGTTCACTTTTATTTTTAATTTAGTGGGAGATTGTTTATTAGTTCTTAATTAATAGATGTTTTTTTTTGTTCTTAATTAATCCTTTCTATAGTTTACAGTTTTAATTTGGAGGCGGTTTATTGATTTTTAATTAATCCTTTCAACCGTTAGAGTGTTTATTGATTCTTAATTTACAGCTTTTCACTTTTATTTTTAATTTGTGGATGAGACAATTTGTTGTTTATTGGTTCTAGAGACAACTTGTTTTTTCACTTTTATTTTTAATTTGCTGATGTTTATTGGTTGGTTATTAATTAATCTTTGGGCATTATGGATGTGGAGACGGTTCTTAATTAATCTTTGGAGATGATGGGTGTGGAGACCGTTCACTTTTATTTTTAATTTGCTTATTGGTTGGTTCTTAATTAATTTTTGGACATGATGGATGTGGAGACCGTTTTTAATTAATCTTTGGAGATGAGACAGTTCACTTTTATTTTTAATTTACTTATTGGTTCTTAATTAATCCTTTCAACGATGGTTTACGGTTTATTGTTTTTTCAACCATTAATTGGTTTACGGTTAATTGTTTTTTCAACCATTAATTGTTTTGGTTCTTAATTAATCCTTTCAGCGAATTACCGTTAATTGTTTTTTCAACCATTAATTGTTTTTTTACTTTTACTGTTTATGGATTCTGACATGAAGGCTGTTTATTGATTCTTAATTAAAAGTTTAATTATTTTTTCACTCTTATTTTTAATTTGCTTACCTATGATTAGAGACCTAACATATTATATATTTATTTTTTCAAAATTTAAATATCATCTTTTTTTTTTCCTTCAAAAGTCTTGTTTTGAGATCAAAAATATGAAATAATAATTGATAAGTTATTAATTTAGCCTATTTTTAAAGTTGGAAAATCAATTTTTAAAATAAAAAAACATAAAAAGAAATTATTATTAAACCCTCAATTTTATAATACCATCAAACAATTAAATAAGTTATTCACTCACTCCATCCAACTATTAAGTTCAAATCTCACTCATATTAATAATAATATTAAACTAATTTATCATATTAAAATATTATATTAAATCTAATTCAATTTTTTAATGAAGGAAACTAATTAAATATAAAAAAATCTCAAATCTAATTAATTTATAAATAAAATAACTAATCAATAAAAACATATATATCTATTATAAATTCCAACCAATTTCTAAAAAATATAAATTTAGATCAAATTCAAACCAGTAACTAATTCCAACCGTCTCATAATTACAATTTTAAAATAATAGAAGTTTCAATTAAAAATATATTAAAAATTTAGACATTTTTATCTGTGTCTACAAATGAATTAAAATTAAAAATTTTTTTGTTATTAATTTTAAATTTTGGAGGAAAAAAACGTAAATTAGTTATCAAATATATTTGTATAAAAAAAAAATAACGAACAATCAACCAAGTTACCCAACTTATTCTCTTTATTCAAACTTCAAATGTTGTGTACTTCTTCATTTGTTCATGAATAACTCAAGAACAAAATGAATTAATAATAAAAGTTCTTTAAATCTCGTAATGGTCCAAGTATGAACCAAAGGTTCTTTATCTCGTAATGGTCCAAGTACGGACCAATTCATCAGTATTAGCTGCATTGTTCCTCAAGTAAATTCCGTCATCTTTAGCCTTCCAAGTACAAGTTCCTACATCTCCATCTCGGCATCTATCACGAAGCCATGAGCTATTCTTCTCAGGCCAAAAGATTTCAAAAATGATATATTTATTCAGCCTATCCACTCTGCACCAAAAGAGAGTTGTTTTCCAATAATTAAGCTTAAAGTTAAATTGGTAATCCTCTCCCCGAGTACGCAAATGATGAAACCCTAAATCATCGTCGGCTGACTTGCAATGTACCGTCATATCGGGAATACTTAGATCGTTAATCAAATGAATGTAATACTTGGAAATTAGCGGTTGTATATTGATCTTCTCAGACTCAACCTCGGGCTGAGCCACGACCAAACCCACCGTCACGAGCAACAATGCAGCTACATTCCTTATCATTTTGTGAACCAAATTTTTGTTGGGTCTATCTATTAATGTTGGAGCTGAGGGAAATATATAGAAAAAAAATTTTAAAAATGAGTTTAAGAAAATTAATTATGTAACTAATTTTGATAATTTCCTAGTAATGCTCCTTTAATTACGTGCCTAAGATGGAAAAATATCGTTATTTTGAAGATTAAAAATAGGTTATCTAAAAAAATTAATATCTTCCTAATTTTGTGTTAGATAGTTTCATCCTATGTATATAATATTTTGTTATGACTAGAATATATGAATCGGACTCTGGACAAGCCTCTTGAATGTTGGACAAGCCTCTCGAATGTTGGACAAGCCTCTTCTGGTGGTATTCACGTTTGGCATATGCTTGCTCTAACCGAGATTTTTGAAGATGATTTTGTACTACATTTCGGCGGAGGAACTTTGGGGCACCCTTAGGATAATGCACCAGGTTCCGTAGCTAGCTAAATATCTCTAGAAGCATGTGTACAAGCTCGTAATGAGGGACGTGAGTTAGCAACAAATGTCATTAAATTTGCAAAACTTACCTAAATTAGCAACAACATCAATATTTTAAAATGTGAACCAAATGCTTTTATTAGTGAGAGGTTTTCATATCCTAGTGTCTGACTCTGATACCATCTCAAATGACCATAACTAGATCTTATACTTCGAATTTGTTAAATTAAGAAAATACGATTTCTTTTAATAAAAAAACAATCATATAAAGATCTACATTAATTTACCAAAATAATCCTAATCTAAAGTCATAAAAAAGAAAAAAAATGAAATCAAATAATTAATTATTGGTAATAAGTACACGCCATATTTAGAAATGATAGGTATAAAAGAAATTAAAAAAAAAATCTCTTTAATTAAAAGAAATTAAAATTGATCTATTTTCGTCCACTCAAATCGAGAAAAATAGTGGCTATTTCCCTCTCATAATTGGGACGTGTTTACTTACATTGGGAGAAATAGTCGTCATTTCCCCTCATAATTGAGGTGGTAAGGAGAGCCATAAGGAGAACCTTTTCTTTTTCACTTTTATTTTTAATTTGTTGACGTGAACCTTTTCTTTTTCATTATAAGGAGAACCTTTTCTTTTTCACTTTTATTTTTAATTGGATGACGTGGAGGTTGTTTATTGTTTCTTAATTAATCCTTTCAGTTATAGTTTACTGTTAATTGTCTCCTCACTTTTATTTTTAATTTGTTGATGTGGACCTTTTGATCTTTTTCTTTTTCACTTTTATTTTTAGTCGTCATTTTCTCTCATAATTGGAGCGTGTTTACGCCTATAAATAACATGGATAAGGAGAGTATTTTCTTTTTTATTTTTTTTAATTTATGACGTGGAGGTTGTTTATTGGTTCTTAATTAATCATCTAAGCAACCGTCCACGTCCACGGTTAATTGTCTTTTTCATTTTTATTTTTAATTTGTTGGAAGTGGAGGCGGTTAATTGTCTTTTTCATTTTTATTTTTAATTTGTTGGGAGTGGAGGCGGTTTATGAGTTTTTAATTAATCTTTTAATCGACCTTGTAGGGTTAATTGTCTTTTCACTTTTATTTTAAAATTGATGACGTGGTGGCTGTTTATTAGTTCTTAATTAATCCACAAGTTACGATTAATTCTTTTTTCACTTTTATTTTTAATTTACTGATCTATTTATTGGTTCTTAATTAATCATTTCACCAACTATCGACCTTGTAGGGTTAATTGTCTTTTCACTTTTATTTTAAAATTGATGACGTGGTGGCTGTTTATTAGTTCTTAATTAATCCACAAGTTACGGTTAATTCTTTTTTCACTTTTATTTTTAATTTACTAATCTATTTATTGGTTCTTAATTAATCATTTCACCAACTGTTTTACGTTAATTGTATTTTTACTTTTTAATTTACTGACGCGCGGTTTATTGGTTCTTAATTAAACCTTTCTACACTTTTATTTTAAATTTGTTGAGGTGTTTGTTAGTTCTTAATTAATCATTTCAGCTACCGTGGTTAATTGTCTTTTTACTTTTATTTTTAATTTGCAAGCTGTTTATTGGTTCTTACTTAATCCTTTCAACAACAGTTTACCGTTAATTGTCTTTCACATTTATTTTTAATTTGTTGACGTGGGGACTATTTATTAGTTCTTAATTAATTCTATTTATTAGTTCTTAATTAATCCTTTGAGCACGTTCATAGTTAATTATCTTTTCACTTTTATTTTTAATTTACTGACATGAAGAGGTTTTACTTTTATTTTTAATTTGTTGACGTGGAAGCTATTATTGGTTATTAATTAATCCAGCAACAGTTTGTAGTTAATTATCTTTTCACTTCTATTTTTAATTGGCTAATTATTTATTGGTTCTTAATTAATCATTTAGCAATAATTTGTAGTTAATTATCTTTTCATTTCTATTTTTAATTGGTTAATTATTTATTGGTTCTTAATTAATCATTTAGCCATAGTTTACGTTTGTAGTTAATTATCTTTTCACTTCTATTTTTAATTGGCTAATTATTTATTGGTTCTTAATTAATCATTTAGCCATAGTTTACGGTTAATTATTTTTTTACTTTTATTTTTAATTTGGTGATTTACTGTTTATTGGTTCTTAATTAATCTTTTAGGGACTGTTTACATTAATTATCTTTTCACTTTTATTTTAATTTGCTGACATAGAGGCTTTTTATTGGTTCTTAATTAATCGTTTTAGCGACATGTTAATTGTCTTTTCACTCTTATTTTCAATTTGCCAAGTGGAGGCTATTTATTGGTTCTTAATTAATCCTTTCAGTTACAGTTTCCATTAATTGTCTTTTCACTTTTATTTTTAATTTGATGACGTGGAGTCTGTTATTGGTTCTTAATGAATCCACATGTTACCGTTAATTGTCTTTTCACTCTTATTTTTAATTTGATGACGTGGAAGCTATCTATTCGTTCTTAATTAATCATTTTACTGTTAATGGTCTTTTCACTTTTATTTTTAATTTGATGACGTGGAAGCTATCTATTCGTTCTTAATTAATCATTTTACTGTTAATTGTCTTTTCACTTTTATTTTTAATTTGATGACGTGGAAGCTATCTATTCGTTCTTAATTAATCATTTTACTGTTAATTGTCTTTTCACTTTTATTTTTAATTTGCTAATGTGGAGACTGTTCATTGGTTCTTAATTAATCCTTTCACCATAATTTACCGTTAATGTCTTTTCACTTTTATTTTTAATTTGATGACGTGAAAGTTGTTTATTGGTTCATAATTAATCATTTCACCAACCATTTATCGTTAATTATTTTGTCACTTTTATTTTTAATTTGCCTGGAGGCTGTTTATTGGTAATTAATCCTTTGAGTGACCGTTTACTTTAATTGTCTTTTCACTTTTATTTTTAATTTGCTGAGGTGGAGGCTGTTTATTGATTCTTAATTAATCCTTTGAGTAAGAGTTGACCGCTAGTTGTCTTTTCACTTTTATTTTTAATTTGTTGACGTGGAGGCTGTTTATTGGTTCTTAATTAATCCTTTGAGCTTGTCAGTTTCCATTACGTGGCATTCTCAATCTTTAATTTATTTTAATTAACGGCTAATCTTCATAATTAGCGAATTTAAATACACACAAATTCATATACTATATGAAATAGCTCCACTTATGAGCCTGTAATTATTTTTAAAATTATGGATTTATGATATTCTCACGGGCCTTGAATGTCTATCCATACTTATCTTAGAACATAAATTTTATATTTCTAGGTTTAGTCGGTCTAGGTTGAACCTACCCGTGAGTATAGTGACAAATCGAGTTTCGATGCGTAATTTCTAATGACGAATGCTTCATCCTTACGAGAGAAACTGATAATGATGCTGGGAGATCTCAAGCACAAGTCGTGAAGATAAGGCTTGAGATACGATGACAATTTTCAAAATCCTATTGATCCACGAAGAAGATAAATGTAAATTAATTAGACTTAAGCCAATTAAACTATGAGATATATCAATAAAAATCTATACGAACACCAATGGCGTACGAAACAAGCTTATTTTCCTATCTCCAATTAGTGAGACGAAACCCTAGAAAATGACATTTTGTCTTTTATTTATGCATTCTTTTTTTTTTTTAAGAGAATGATATATAGAAGAACTTCATATTATACATGAAACTATGCACGACAATAAAGAGGATGCATGTAACAGCCCAAACCCATCGCTAATAGATATTTTCGTCTTTCGGGCTTCCTCTCAAGGTTTTTAAAACGCATCTGCTAGGAAGAGATTTTCACACCTTTATAAGTAATGCTCTGTTCCCATCTCTAATCGACATAGGATCTCACAATGCATGACTTGATATTTTGAGGCTAGTAGGATTGAGTTCAACTTTCCATTTAATTTTCACATTTCTCTCTCTTGAAGCGTCGGTGCATAATAGTTTTCCTAGCACTTTATTGAATAATTTATTATTAAACTCAAACTTTAAATCTTTCCAGGTGGATGGTACGAAAATCATTTCAATTAAAAATATATTAAAAAAGTCATAGAACCCTTAAAAAAGTATGTCATTTTTACCGAATTAAAATTTAGAAAATTTTGTTATTAATTTTAAATTTTAAAGGGAAAAAAACTTAAATTAGTTATCAAATATATTTGTAAAAAAAAAAAAAAAAAATCAACAAAAGTTACCCAACTTATTCTTTTTATTCACCTTCAAATGTTGGTATACATTTTCATTTGTTCAGAAGCATGAATAACTCAAGAACAAAATAAATTAATAAAGGTTCTTTATCACATAATGATCCACGTATGAACCAATTCATCAGTATTAGCTGCATTGTTTCTCAAGTAAATTCCATTGTCTTTAGCCTTCCAAGTACAAGTTCCTACATCTCCATTTCGACATCTATCACGAAGCCATGAGCTATTCTTCTCGGGCCAATAGCATTGGAAAAAGATATATGCATTCGGCCTATCCACTTTGCACCAAAAGACCGTTGGTTTCAAAGAATTAAAGTTAAATTGGTAATCATCACCCCGTTTAAGCAAACGATGAATTCCTAAATCATTGTCGACCGACTTGCAGTGCACTGTCATATCGGGGATGCTTAGATCGTTAACAAAATGAATGAAATACTTGGAAATTAGCGGTTGTAAATTGGTCTTCTCAGACTCAACCTCAAGCTGAGCCCCGACCAAACCCACAGTCACGAGAAACAATGCAGCCACATTCCTTACCATTTTGTGATCTAAATTTTTATTGGGTCTATCTATTAATGTTGATCCTGAGGTAAATATATAGAAAAAAAAATTAAAGAAATGAGGTTGAAAATAAATTATGTAACTAATTTTGCGTATGCAAAATAATTTCACGGTAATACTCCATTAATTACGTGCCTAAGATAGAAAAAAATAGTTATTTTGAAGATTAGAAATAGGTTATCTAAAAAAATTAATATCTTCCTAATTTTGTGCGAGGTAGTTTCATCCTAATAATAGGTTGAGATTTATTAACTATCGATATTTTAAAATAAAAATATAAAATATAGAAAATTATTAATTTAGAATCTCATATTTTCTTATGACTCGAATACCACAAGCCTCTTCAAAGATAATTTTCAAAGATTGGAGAAGAAAAAGCCCAGAGAAAAAAATAATAATTAAATGTCTTATTTAAATAGATTTAAGATATGTTTATTTAATTTAAAATAATATATTTTAATATTTAATATATTAATGTGTGTTAAAATTAAATATATATTTTCTTTATGTTTAATATATGAAATATTAATTTGAACAATCCATTGTAAATTTCTTCTTTACTATCTATTTTATTTTATAAATTAAATTGAAAAATCATATTTTTTAATTTTTTAATTTTAATTTAAAATGGACGTTACAATTTAAAAATTTGTATTCTGTTCATTTTTTTTAATTTAAATTTTTTGAGATAAACCAATACAGTACTATTAACAAAAATTAACTCAAATCAACTGAAAAGTTAAAAAGTAAATTCCATTTTTTTTTATTGCATGCTAATTCTTTTTCGAAATTTCTGTGCGCCCGTTTTCTAAAACTTTCTCTTAAACTGGGTCAGAGGCTCGAGGATACGTTATCTGGCCGTAGATGATGCAAAAACGAATTGACTTAACTCACTTATTGCTGGAAAGTGAGTGTCGCACACTCGCAAGTCCGCTGCCATTAAAAGTGTGATTTTACATCCTTATGGAATGCTTCGTTCCTTTTTCCAATCGACCTGGAATCTACGTGAAGAAACTAAGATGAAAAGTTGATGAAATGGGTGTGGATTTTAATTAAACTATAGTAAAATATAATTAATAAATGATATTTAAATAAATTTATACAAAAAAAAAATGGTAACGTATAACCAACTTTGTTATAATATAAGATTAAAACTATAAATATTATATTATAGCGTTGAAAAAATGCTATTATAAGTGAAAGATAACCATTAGTTGGTCATATTGAAAATCATTTTTTAAAAAAAAAACATAAAAAAATTTATTATTAAACTCCATTTTAAGGAATAATCAACCGGTGTTACCCAACTTATTTTTTTGTTCATGAATTACTCAAGAACAAGAGAATTAATAAAAGTTCTTTATCATGTAAAGATCCATTTATGGACTAATTCATCGGTATTAGCTGCATTGTTTCTCAAGTAAATTCCATCATCTTTAGCCTTCCAAATACAAGTTCCTACATCTCCATCACGACATTTATCACGAAGCCATGTGTGTGTCTTCTCAGGCCAAAAGCATTCGAAAGAGACATATGCATGCGGCCTATCCACATTGCACCAAAAGAGAGTTGTTCTCCAAAAGTTAACCTTAAAGTTAAATTGGTAATCATCTCCTCGATTGAGCAAAGGATGAACTCCCAAATCATTGTCCTTCGACCGGCAGTGCACCATTATACCGTGGGTGCTTAGATCGTTAATAAAATGAATGTAATAGTTGGAAATTGACGGCTGGATAGTGACCTTCTCAGACTCAACCTCGAGCTGAGCCCCAACCAAACCCACTGTCACGAGCAACAATGCACCCACATTCCTTATCATTTTCTGAACCCAATTTTGGTTGGATTTATCTATTAACGTTGGACCTGAGGTAAATATATAGGAAAAAAAATTAAAGAAATGAGTTTAAGAAAATTAATTATCTAACTGATTTTGTTGTATGCAAGATAATTTCACGGTAATACTCCATTAATTATGTGTTTAAAACGAAAAAAAGATCTTCAAAGACTAAAAATAAATAAAACAAATTAATATCTTCTTAATTTTGTATTAGATAGTTTCATCTTAACTAAATTCACGAAATAGAGAATATTTTATTCGAATTGAAAATATTTCATTAATTTTTAAAATCACTTACAAATATTAATATTTTAAAATAAAAAATATAGAAAACTATCAATATATTAAAATCGATATTACAATTTAAAATTTTGAAATTTTGTAATTAAGTAGATCTTTCACTTTTTATTTTTCTTTTTTTAATTTAAAATTTTCGAGATAAACAAATACATTATCATAAAATAAAATAAAAACAATTCATAACTTCAAATGCATAATTATTTTTCATTTCATCATTGATAATGGATAATTCAACGAAATGAATTAATAAAACTTGTCTATCAGGTAAAGATCCACTTGTGAACTAACTCATCAGTTCTGGCAGGAAAGTTAGACAAGTAAATTCCATCTTCTTTAGCGGTCCAAATACAAGTTCTTTCTTTTCCATTTCTGCACTTTTCACGGAGCCATCGATTCTTCTTTGACTCTGGCCAAAAGCTATCAAAAGAGACATAGGCACCGGGCTTCTCCAATCTGCACCAAAAGAGGGTTGCTCCCCAAATGTTTTCCTCAAAATTCCATTTGTATTCATCTCCACGATTACTCAAATTGTGAATTCTCAAATCATCGTCTTTAGACGGGCAATGCACAACCAACACGAGGTTGCTTAGCCCATTAACAACATGAACGTTATTCGTTATAGGTACCGGTGGAGGTACTTGAGCCCCAACAAAAGCCATCATGATGAACAACAAAGCAACCACACTCCATCATTTTCTTAAACATTTTTTTCGTTTATGAATCTATTAATATTATGGGAATATAAATATACATCACAAACGAATTAAGGAAACCCATGGAATGGTTTTAAGAAAATTAATTAACTATTTAATTTTGCGTTGTAAAAAATAATTAATGATAATGTTGCATTAATTATGTACAAATTTATTATTTGATTCATAGTAACGTAATAGGCCAAGGAATAGAAAATATTTCATTAATTTTCAAAAACCATTAATGGAATATATATGGTAAGATATTGTCGGTTTGACCTGTTACGTACCTTTAAAACGTGAACTTGTCTATAAACCAAACCCTTGTAAGGAATTAAGGAACACATCCTCACTAGTACACCGCTCGGTGTTTGACTCTTATATCATTTGTAATTGACCACCTGTGGAATGGTTCGTTCACACCCTTATTCCAGGGTCCACACCCTTACAAGGAATGTTTCATTCCTTATAAGGTGAAAAATCTATCTACTTGTGTACAATATTAAACTTATTTATAGATGTGGATTTAACTAAAAAAACGAGTACTCAAATTAAATTATATCAAAATATAATTAATTAAATGATATTGAAATAATTAAATAAATTTATACAACCAAAAAAAAAAAACTATCAAAATAAGTTATTACGATAATTATAACCATTATAAATGAATAATTAATTTTATTATAATATAAAATTAAAGCTATGAATACTATCTTTTCGTGAAAGATAACATATTATTTTAACTATATTAATATATTATACCCCGAATACAGCTTACAACTTTTATCGTATTGTGCTCTCCAAAGAGGAACCAAGAACGGCTCTCCAAAGAGGAACCAAGAACAGAGAGCTTTCCCCCCTTTTCTGCCCGCCTCTTTGGTCTTAAGAATGCTGGTTTTAAGAATGAGTGATTGTCCTTCTCCGACCCTTACTGTGTGATTGCCCTTCTCCGACCCTTACTGTGTGATTGCCCTTCTCCGACCCGATTGCCCTTCTCCGACCCTTACTGTCCAACCGGATAGGAGACAGCTAATGCGTTCCAGTCTTGATATTGCGAGATCGAACAATATCTGAGACAGTTAATAATGTTTTTGAATTTTAGTATACGTCATTTTATAAGTCACTAAATATTTTTTTTCAAATTTGGTAACAAATTTGTCATTATTATGAAACGTTTTTAATATTCGATTATTGAACAAACTATTACCTTTTTAATAAAAATTATATTAAAAATTCAGGAATATCAATTTGAAGTGAATTATATTTATATAAAAAAATGCTTTTCTTTGGTGTAAAAACTTAGAAAGTTATCAAATATATTTTTATAAAAAAAAAAAAAACAAAGAACCTGTGTTACCCAACTTATTCTCATTATTTAACTTCAAAGGTCGGAGTATTTTTCATTTGTTCATGAATACCTCAAGAACAATGAATTAATAATAAAGGTTCTTTATCTCGTAATGATCCATTTATGAACCAACTCATCAGTATCAGCTGCATTGTTTCTCAAGTAAATTCCATCATTTTTAGCTTTCCAGATACAAGTTCCTATATTTTGATCTCGGCATCTATCACGAAGCCATGTGTAGTGTTTCTCTGGCCAAAAGCATTAGAAAGAGATGTATGCATTTGGCCTTTCCACTCTGCACCAAAAGAGGGTTGTTTTCCATAAATTAACCTTAAAACCAAAATGATAATCATCTCCCCGAATAGGCAAATAATGAACTCCCAAATCATCGTCCCCCGACTTGCAGTGCACCATTATACCATAGATGCTTAGATCATTCACCAAATGAATGTAATAACTGGAAATTAGCGGCTCTATCTTGATCTTCTCAGACTCAACCTCGAGCTGAGCCCCGACCAAACCTACCGTCACGAGTAACAATGCAGCCACATTTCTTATCATTCCCGAACCAAATTTTTGTTGGGTCTATTTATTAATGTTGGACATGATGTCAATATATAGACAAAAAAAAAAAAAAAAATTTAAGAAATGAGTTTAAGAAAATTAATTATCTAACTAATTTTGGATATGCAACATAAGTTCCTCCATTAATTACGTGCTTAAAATGGAAAAATATCGTTATTTAAAAGACTAAAAATAGATTACATATCGTAAAAAGGTTTTAAAAAAAATTAATGTGTTCCTAATTTTGTGCAAGATATACTTCTTAATTTAAAATCTATATTACAATTTAAAAACTTGAATTCACGTAGACATTTCACTTATTTTTTATTAATTTAAAATTTTTTAGATAAAAATTTTTAAAGCTTAGTTATCACATACAAATACAAATTTCTTCTGTTCCATTTCTGCACCTTTCATCGAGCCATTTGTTTTTCTTCGACTCAGGCCAAAAGCTATCAAAAGAGATAAGCATCGGGCTTCTCCAATCTGTACCAAAAGAGGGTTGTTCTCCAAATATTCTCCTTAAAGTTCCATTTATATTCATCTCCACCATTACTCAAATTGTGAATTCCCAAATCATCGTCTTGGGACTAGCAATGCACAACCAGCACGAGGTTGCTTAGCCCATTAACAACATGAATATTGTATGTTGTTGTTAATGTTGTACGTTATAGATACCGGTGGATGTACTTGAGCCCGAGCAAAAGCCACCATGATGAGCAACAAAACAACCACATTCCTAATCATTTTCTTAAAAAAAAAAAATTTGTTTATCTATATATTGGTTTTAAGAAAATTAACTATCTAATTTTGCATTATGAAAAATAATTAATGATAATATTGCATTAGATATAGAATATTTTGATATAATTTACCTAAGTTGCAACAAAAATATCAATATTGGGAAATAGAAATAAAAAATACAGACAACTATTAATAGAATATATATGGTAAAAACTAGTAATCAAATTAAATTATATCAAAATATAATTATTTAAATCATATTTAAATAATTAAATAAATTTATATAATGAAAAAGAAATGGTATCAAAAGATTATTACGGTAATTATAAATGACTAATTAACTTTGTTATAATATAAGATTAAAGCTATAAATACTATATTATAGCGTTGAAAAAATACTATTATAAGTGACAGATAACAACTTACACAGAAGTTTCAAATGGGTTACCCAACTTATTCTTTATTCAACTTCAAATGTTGGTGTATCTTTCATTTGTTCATGAATAATTCAAGAACAAAATGAATTAATAATAAAAGTTCTTTATCTCGTAAATGTCCATTTATGAACCAATTCATCAGTATTAGCTGCATTGTTTCTCAAGTAAATTCCATCATCTTTAGCCTTCCAGATACAAGTTCCTACATTTCCATCTCGGCATCTATCACGAAGCCATGTGCTCCTCTTCTCAGGCCAAAAGCATTGAAAAGAGACGTATGCATCCGGCCTACTCACTTTGCACCAAAAGAGAGTTGTTCTCCAAAAGTTAACCCTAAAGTTAAATTGGTAATCATCTCCCCGATTAAGTAAATGATGAAATCCCAAATCATCGTCCTTCGACTGGCAGTGCACCATCATACCGAGGATGCTTAGATCGTTAACAAAATGAATGTAATACCTGGAAAGTGGCGGTTTTATATTGATCTTCTCAGACTCAACCTCGAGATGAGCCCTGACCAAACTCACCGTCATGAGCAACAATGCAGCCACCGTCTTTATCATTTTCTGAACCAAATTTTTGTTGGGTTACCTATTAATGTTGGACATGAGGTAAATATATAGACAAAAAAAAAATTAAAGAAATGAGTTTAAGAAAATTAATTATCTAACTAATTTTGAATTATGCAAGATAATTTCATGGTAATACTCCTTCCTTTTATTACGTGTTTAAGATGGAAAAAAATCCTTATTTCGAAGACTAAAAATGGGTTACATACGGTAAAAAAGTCTTTAAAAAAATTAATATCTTCCTAATTTGTTTCATCATATTAATACGTTAGAGATTTATTATCATTAATTTTTTAAAATCACCTACAAATATTAATATTTCAAAATAAAAAATAGAAAATATAAAAAATTATTAATATATAATCTCCTATATAATATCTTTTTTGCTATGACTTCAATATATGAATCAGACTTGGAACAAGCTTTAAGAAATATTTATTTAATTTAAAATAATATATTTTAACATTTAATATATTAATGTGCGTACGGTTTATCATTTAAACACTTAAAATTAAATATATATTTAAAATATTAATTCGAATCTACCCATTATAAATTTCTTTTTCGGTTTTAGATTTGAGTATGGAATCTACCTATTTTTATTTTATTGTTCTCGTAAATCATATTTTTTTAATTTCTTATTTTAATTTAAAATCGATATTACAATTTAAAATTTTGTATTTACTGAGACGTTTCACTTTTTTTTTTTTAACTTAAAATTTTCGAGATAAACAAATACATTATCATAAAAAAATTGATTATCCAATGAAACTGTACTTTCATTGTTATTTTTCATGGTTGTTAATGGACAATTAAACAACGAAACAAATTAATAAAACTTCTCTATCATATAAAAGTCCACTTGTGAACTAACTCATCGATTCTAGCAGGAAAGTTAAACAAGTAAATTCCATCTTCTTTAGCGGTCCAAATACAAGTTCCTTCTGCTCCATTTCTGCACCTTTCACGAAGCCATATGTTCTTCTTCGACTCAGGCCAAAAGCTATCAAAAGAGACATACGCACCCGACTTCTCAAATGTGCACCAAAAGAGGGTCGTTCCCCAAATGTTTTCCTTAAATTTCCATTGATATTCATCTCCACGATTAAGCAAATTGTGAATCCCCAAATCATTGTCCTTCGACTGACAATGCACAGTTAACCCAACGTTGCTTAGCCCATTAACAACATGAACGTTGTACGTTGTAGGTACCGGTGGAGGTAACGTAATTTTTATAACAACTTGAGTTCCAGCAAAAGCCACCATCATGAGCAACAAAACAACCGTATTCTTAATCATTTTCGTATCTTTTTTTTCTTTTTTTTTGTTTATCTAAATTGATATTATGTGAATATAAATACACATCGCAAACTAGAAATTAAGGAAACGCATGGAAAATGGTTTTAAGAAAATTAATTAGCTATTTAATTTTGCGTAATGAAAAATAATTTCATGATAATATTGCATTAATTAGGTTTATTTGATTCATAATAATCTAATAGGCCTACGTATGGAAAATATTTCATTAATTTTTAGAACACTTACCTAAGTTGCAACAAAAAGATAAATATTTGGAATTAGAAAATAGAAATTAATGGAATATATATGGTAAAAACGAGTACTTAAGTTAAATAAATTATATCAAATTATAATTAATTAAATCATATTTAAATAATTAAATAAATTTATATAATGAAAAAGAAATGATATCAAAAGGTTATGATTCAATTAAACCTATAAATACTATATTATAGCGTTGAAAAGATGGTATTATAAGTAAAAGTTAACACATTATTTTAGCTATATTAACATATTATCGTCTTACAAATTTAGATATTATCCGTTTTGACCCGTTGCGTATAGCCGTTAGTCTTACAGTTGTAAAACGTATATGTTGCGGAGAGATTTTCATACCCTTGTAAGGAATGCTTTGTTCCTCTCTCGATATGGGATCTCACACCAATAAGTTCTTTTGATTGAGCTAACGAAAGAGAAAGTATACCTTGTTAGTATAGATAATAACGTTCAATTCTTTTAACTCTTTCTCAACCATCCTATTCTCAGGATCGTTTTCATTCAGATATGGTATCGATTCATTCATGTACCTCTCATTTACACGACTGTCATAGGTTCGATTTCTATTTCAGTACGAGAAATTTTTTCTAACGGATTGAATAATGCAAGGTGGAGTGAAAAAAAAGAACAAAAGGAAGAGAAATGAACCATATACAATCAAGTCTTTTGTGTTTGTTATGCATATTACTTCCACCTATGAACTAAAACATCTCTATCAACAGGGTTATCTTTCAAGTAGATTCCATCATGTTTTGCAGTCCAAATGCAATTATACTTATAGCATCTATAATATAGCCAAATCGACGTCTTCTCAACCCAAAACGCTTCGAACGACACAGATTTGTCATTAGACTTCCGCAAATAGCACCAAAATAACGTCGTGCCCCAAAAGTTTACTCTAAAACTCCACTTGAATTCACTTCCAAAACTAAGATCATGTATGCCCAAATCATCATCTTTCGACTTGCAGTGGACGAACAAGCTTTGACCATGGCTTAGCCCATTCAAAATGTGGATGTGCCATCTTTCGAAGTCGATAAAATTGATCGATTGGAACATTGTTAACGACAAGACAAACACGAAAAGGAAGAAGTGCTCTCTCATATCCATTGCTTAACATAGTTCACTCGAAAATGCAGTTTGTGAGAGGGTTATAAATAGGGATGTGTAGTGCAATGGATATAACGTCCAAACCCCATTTTGAAAAATTCTTTGAATGCCAATATCAATGACTATCCGTTTAAGTAGATATGCTAAACAAGCCATTTAAGGACGTCGTTGAATCTTAAATATGCTAATTTACTCCAAAGTAATCAAAATAGTGGTAAGATGGAATGAATGTTTACATGAATATGATATTCATGTTCTTATCGTAAAATATATAACACAGCCACAAATTTTAAGAGTGTTCGTGGGTTGGATTGGATCAGGTCGGAATATTTTTTAGACTCAACCCAATTGATAATTCATATTAGACAATGAACCCAACCCAATCTAACCATAAACTTTCTGGGTTGAGTTGGTTTCGGTTGTATGAGTCGTTTATTCAACAAAATTCTTTTGTATGATAAAAGATTCCTCCGACAAATTGTCTAATAATGATAAGAACAATTGATTTAGACATTATATCATAAGCATAAACAAACAAGAGGGTTGTATATTAAACCCATTATTTAATAAAATTCATACTTTTCATCCACACTCTAATTTCCTTCCCCAAATACAATGGATATTCCCCAAATACAATGGATATTCCAATATGTGGAAAAGAAAAGAAAAAGACATTTACTTATTCCCACCTATGAACCAAAATATCTGCGTTGGTCGGGTTCTCTTTCAAATAGATTTCATCATCTTTTGCGATCCAAAAGCATTCATTTTCGAAGCAATTATGATAGAGCCAAAACGTTCTTTTCTCGACCCAAAACGTTTCGAACGATTGCTTTTGTCCATTTGGCTTTTGCAAGAAGCACCAAAACAACGTCGTACCCCAAAAGTTTACTCTAAATGTCCATTTGAACTCACCTCCAACGTTAAGATTGTGTTCGCCTAAATTATCATTTTTTGATTTGCAGCGAACAAATAACACATCGTTGTTGCTTAGCCCATTCACCACGTGGATATGCCATTTTGATAAATTGGCTTCCGTTTGCTCAACTATTGCCAAAGACAAGACAAACAACACAACCAGGGATTGCTTTGTCAGAGAACCCATTTTCATTGTTCGAAGATATTGTACTTGGAAAATCACTTCGTTATTGTCTTTTAAATAGAGTGTAGAAGACTATAAATGGTGTCCATTTCAGTAATGATCTGTATAATCCACCTCGAGTAATAGTGTCCATTTCATTACATTTTTTAGATATTATAAAACACAAGTAACTAAATTAGGAGGCTAATTTTTATTAATTCTTATCATAGTTATGATTTTTTTTTTTTTTTTTTTTTTTTTGGTAGATGAGAAGGCATGAAAAAGATTTTATAAAAATAGATAATTATGCATTTAATTATCCCCATGGTATGGCAAAACAACTCATTTAAATGTGGCCATCACATTTTAAATTAAAAATAATAACCAAAACAAATTATCCCTTATTCTTTAATTATATATATTTGGAATATATTAAATATTTAACTATATTAATCAATATTGAAAAAAGATTTTTAATTCATTAAAAATTTTAAAAAATATTATTATCATTAGTTCGGATGGAAACTGTTATTAATTTGTTTGAAAAATACCCTTCTACTTAAAAAAAAAGTTTTAAAAGTATTCTTGAACTCTCAAAATTTCATTAATACCCTTATTGTTAGCATATGAATGAAGTCGTTAATTCCACATCTGTAAATTTTTAGAAAAATATTTTTAAAAAAAAGATACGTGCAAAATCATTTTTTCTATTTCTCAAATTTGAAAATATATTATCAAGGAAACGAGTGTCAGCGAGGACGCTAGGCTCCGAAGGGAGGCGGATTATGAGATGCTATATCGGTTAGGGAGGAGAACGAAACATTTTTTTAATAAGGGTGTACGTTCTAAAAACCTTAAAAGAAATCTGCAAAGTTAAAAAATAACAGTATCTATTAGCTGTGAGCTTGGACATAATGAGATATACAATGAGATATACAGTAACTCAAACTCTATAGCCACGCACATGCCTTTATAATAATATACCATGAATTTATAGGCCATATAAAAGTAGCAGTGGTTGGTAGGTAGCAAAATAAGCAGTGAATTATGGTAGCTGTTAATATCCACCTCACCCAACTAAGTACAATACTTAGTTCATCTCTTTAACGCATTGCTTTTAATTCAAGCGGCCTCTTAATGCCTCTTCATTCACCACCTGCTCTCTTCACGGGTCAATCTCGGTTCGAATATAAAGAATCGTTCTCTTGTAACATGGTCACATTACTTACTCTTTACTTTTAAAAGTGAAAGCTATCCCCCACATATTAACACGAGTCTTTTCAGCCTGTTTTATCCTTACTCACATACATTCTAGAAAAAAATTTAAGTGATCACCCAACATAAAATTGTTTCAGGCAAAACACGATTAACTATGAAGGTCTTATAATTGAGATATCGAAAAGAATGTTGATACTATTTCATATCAATGCAACCCATATCATTTTTCATTACATATAAAGAAGATTATCACAACCAAATCATAATAATAAAAAAAACCAAATATGACACCAAATGTTATTATAAGATCACTAAACTACATCTCTCCACACAATTTTGATTTAAACAAACTACAAATGGCAACAACTCTTTAGTAGAAATCAAACACAAGTACATAAGTTTTCAAGGATAAGGACCACCAGAACCTCCACCAGAACCGCCACCAACACCGCCACCGAGACCACCAGCACCTCCGTTTCCACCACCCTGGCCACCCCCACCCAAGCCACCTCCAGTGCCTCCCAGTCCACCAATTCCACCAGGGCCACCAAGACCACCAATTCCACCAGGGCCACCGAGACCGCCAATCCCACCAGGAAAGCCAAGACCACCAATCCCACCAGGGCCACCCAGACCACCAATTCCACCGGGAAAACCAAGACCACCACCCAATCCACCGAATGGGATGCCGGAGAAGCCACCGACCCCACCAAGGAGATTCTTTTGGTCATTGAAGGTGGCGTGGGTTGGCGCAGGTCTAGCTACGGCGTGAGTGGCCACAACAGCCAAAACCAAAGCCATAAACAACTTCCCCATTTTCTTCTTCTCTAATCTAACACTTACACTTGTCTTAGTGTGTGTGTGTGTTGTTGGCCAATGGAACTGTGAGCTTAGGGTTTTAAAGGGCACAGAGCGTTGAGAAACAGTTGAAGGAAGTAAATGAGTTTAAATGCGAAGGCAGTGCCTGGCTGTATGAAATTACCAAATGGGGTAATTAAAGTGGTAATTTCTACGATTGCTATAATCGACTGCACCAAGACTTCACCAAAATAAGAACTTTTGACACACATAGCCTTCTTATAGTATCTGCCATTTGCATTAGGGTTTTAATTTCAATAAAGATATATAAGTTATAGCTAAATACTTTAATAAGGTTGAACGTTAGAAGTTGAGTATGAGTGTAACAGCTCAAGTCCACCGCTAGTAGATATTGTTATTTTTTTAGCTCTTTCGGGTTTTCCCTCAAAGTTTTTAAAATACGTCTTTCTACACTCTTATGAATGTTTCGTTTCCTTCTACAACTGATATAAGATCTCACAATTCACCCTTCTTCGAGTCTCAACTTCCTTGCTGACACACCGCCCGATGTCTGGCTCTGATACCATTTATAACAGCTCAAATTCACCACCGGCATATATTATCCTAAAGACCTTTCCACAAAATTTTTAAAATGCGTCTGTTAGGGAAAGATTTTCATATTATAAAGAATGTTTTGTTTCACTCAAAATTTTTAAAAAGCGTCTGTTAGGGAAAGATTGTCATATTATAAAGAATGTTTTGTTTCACTCTCCAACTGACGTGAGATTCCACAGTGAGTCGACACACAAAATTTGAGTCATAATATTGAGAATAATCCGTGCAATAGAAAAAAATATATGCATACCAAATTTATTGCAACATTTTGAAACTTAAATTAATCTATTTGTTGTTAGAAGTTTTCAATATCTAAGAAAAATAATGGTCGACCTTTTTTATTATTATTATTTTGCGTTTAAATAATGGTCGACCTGAAGTTATGATCAATAACTTTCACGTTTGTATGACATAATTGTCGTATATTATTATTTGTAGTCATTTGCTAGTCAAAAAGTGGTAATTATTTTTTTCAAAAAGATTTTACTCAATTTTCCGTAACATATCTCGTTTGATATTTTAGAATTTTGAATCTAATAAAGTTGAACTACCGCTTTTTTATTTCAATTTAGAGTATTCTCCGTCGTAGAGTCACCGTCCATCATCGTTGGAAAATCATTGTAGGCATTGGATATTTCTTTCCATTCTTCGACTGAATATTTACAAAATTATCGTTGTTTCTTTTGTGATTGAGAATGTTTTGGAGATGCTAGTTTTACAGTTGAACATCGTCGAAACATGGCCACCAGAGGACGAAACCCATCTTGTCGAAAGTAAACGATACACGGGCAACGAGGTTGAAGAAGGAGTTGACTAGCTCGTGTCCTAAATGCACATGATATGCAGTATCATGAGACTATTGTGTAGGGACGGTTAGAAGATCTTCAACTAAACTTATATAGATAAAGGCAAGGGTGTACATCAATGCACCAAACAAACTCGTTTAATCAACTAAAAACGACATAAAGTTAATGAAATAATTTAACAGCATGAAGCAAACTAGTTTAATGAAAATTTGATAAAGCCTAGAAGGAAAACATTAACGCATAGACTCATAACCTACGACAACATAATTAAACTTCAAACGACCAATAACATGTTAAGTAGAAATCAAACGAGATTGAACAACTTCAGGGATTTGTAAGACCAGAGCCACCACCAAGACCACTGCCAGCTCCGCCGCCAATGCCACCGCCGGTGCCTCCCAACCCACCTAGTCCACCAATTCCTCCAGCAGGGCCGCCTAGTCCACCACCGAGATCGCCGCCTGAGCCAACTGCACCGCCAATGCCACCGAAGGGGAGGCCGTTGCTGCCAATGCCGGAGTAGCCACCAATGCCACCGTAGGTAAGGAAGTTCTTTTGGTCATTGAAGGTGGCGTCGGGTGGGGTAGGTCTAGCCAGGGCGTGAGTGGCCACAAGAGCCAAAAACAAAGCCATAAGCAATTTGGCCATTTTCTCCTTTGACTTCTTCTGTTCTAACACTTACACTTGTCTTTGTATGTGTTGGTGGCCAATGGAGCTGTGAGCTTAGCGTTTTAAAGGGCAGAGATTGTTTAGGGACAGTTGAGAGAAGTAAATGAGTTTAAATGCTGACCCACTGCTCACTGCCTGCCATGCAAATTCATACATGTTTTTTCCACATTTTTTAATATTTTTGTGACACCCCACCTCGGTTGGAGAGGAGATCGAAACGTTTTTAAAAACTTTCTGAGGAAGTTCGAGAGGAAAAGTCCAAAGAGAACAATATTACTAACGTTTGGGCAGTTATAAATGGTATCAAAGCTAGACACTTAGCAGAGTGTCAGTGAGGACACTAGACTTCAAAAGGGGTGGACACCGAGCGGTGTGTAAGTAAGGACGCTGGGTCCCGAAAATGGTAGATTGTAAAATCCTATATTGATTAGAGAGGGAATGAGTGTCAGGAAGGATGCTGGGTCCCGAAGATGATGGATTGTGAGACCCCACATCGGTTAGAGAGGGAAACTAAATTTTTTTAAAAAAACTTAAACAAAATCGGCTAGCGGTGGGCTTGAGCTGTTATCGTTTTTAATGAAATGAATACATGAATAATTAGAAATAATTCAAATATCTCTAATATTGGTGGGTTCATAAATAATTTAACGGTCATTAATTCGTAGTAATAATGTAAACAAATAGTAAATAAGAATAATAATGGTAATAATAGTACCTATAAAAATTTAGATTATTTTCTTAGTGTACATCACAAGCAAGGTGACATATTATTTGAATCAACCACTTTTGTCAGAAAATATAGATTTTTACGTGTGCGACGCTTATATTGACTAATAATAATTGAAATTGTAATTTTATTTTATTTATTTATTTATTTATTTTTACAATAATACTCTTGGAAATATATTAATTTTCATAAAATTTTAAACGTATAATTCTTTATTAATAAAATTATTTAGTTCGAGATAGAGATGAATCTGAATTTTCATCTCAACGTGCATTATAGATAAGGAGTGTTCTTAAAGATTGAATAGGACGTTAGATTTTTATTTTTAGATTTGGGTTGGGTTAAATTTTTATTGAACATTTTTTTAAAGATTATTATGAAAAATATGAATATTTGATATCCGTAACTCATGTTTTATGATGTTACGATTTGGAAATGTTTAATATTTTAGATTTATAAGATTTTAATTATTATGGATAAATATAATTTTTTTAGTTAATTAAAAAAAAAACACGTCTTAGAGTTGGATTGTAAATTTTATTCGGGTTGGTCCAAAAGATTTCTCCGACCCAACCTGTGTACACCCATAATCATAGGTTTGATATACAATGAAGGTTAAATTACAAATTCGATCGTAGGCCATTACGGTACCCTCTACTTTTTTTTCTACAAGTATTTGGCTCTCGTTTTTAGTTTTCCTTTTTTCATCTCTAAATTGCTTCTATTTATTTGATTAAGTATCTTGAAAGGTAAAGTTGAAGGCTTTCCGGGATGATGAAAATTGAAACAAGTAGTAGAGTGTAACAGTTCAAGCCCACCGCTAGCAAATATTGTCGACTTTGGCCCGTTACTTATAGTTGTCAGCCTCACTATTTTAAAACGTGTCTAAGGAGAGGCTTACATACCCTCATAAGAAATGTTTCATTCCTCTCTTCGACCGACGTGGGATCTCATAAGTTCGAGAATTTTCCTCTTAACCCTACATCTTTTGTTATTGTTATGGTAGGTAAGTAGGGTAACCAAATCGAGTTTAATCTTTATTAAAAAAAAACTTATGAATAGATCGTTCTTTTTTTAATAAAATTTTTAATATCCGTTTGATTTGTTTTACCTACATAAGAGTACCTCGAGAACGTTCAAGAACATTTTTTCTATTTTAAAAAAGATCTTGTTTTTAAGTAATGGCTCCGACTGATACATGCACCGAAAGTCAAGTCGTACGAACGATTATTGGAGACAACGGTTAAGGAAACCTCCTTACAAAGAATAAAAATTAAAAATAGAAGGAGAGAAAAAAAAAACATGGTAAAATCATACTTGCATGGAAACATTACAAACAGAAAAACATATATCACTAAGAATGGAAAGCAATTAAATTAGATATCAAAAGAACAGTATTTAAGAAAGTGACATTCCATTATTCTCTGAATCCCCAGACAAATGGCTCCCTCCTTTGCTATGCGTTCTTCGTTCTTGTTCATCCTTTGCATTGCTTTTCTTCTCATGGCTGGGCTAGGGACGAGGCCAGGAAGTGCCATAAACTTGCCAGTGGTGTGTCTGGGGCCATGCTCGAACTTCCCAAACTGCGAGAGTGCTTGCATTAATGCAGGGCATGCGAAGGGTGGTGAATGTTTAGGGTTCTTCAAGGATCCTCCTTCTTGTTGCTGTAATAATACCTAATTCATATGCTATAAACTTGGTGTTTCTGATTGAGTATTTTTCCAAACTACTTGTATTTGGTATCTTATTTGCAATAAAGGTTGTGGGAATGAAGAACAATATGGAAATCGTTCCCTTTTTGTTGTTTCGTTCATCGATTTGATTATGAATATGACGAATTTGTTCGTCTAGTAAAATTTATTATCGACTGCTCTCCTAAAGGAATCCTTCTTCCTGTTTTCTCTCTTTTTTTCCTTTCTTCTTCAATGAAAATGAAATTGAAAATCCAGAAATAGGATTGAAAGTCCAATTTTCATTAATGTTTCAGAAAAAAAAAAGAGAAAATATTGTACCAACCAAATCCTAAAAATAAAATAAAATATATCAAATATACTATTAAACTAAATTATGAAAATAAGGGAAAAAATCTTGATTACGGCTATATAAAATATATGCCAATAAATACTTCTTAGGAAAATAATAAGACAATTACCCTTTTCAATATAGTTTACGGAGAATAAAAAGACTTGTGATAATCTGTGGAGATAGTTTTTACTTTTTGAAGTGGTGAATAAGTAACGTGACCATGTCGCAGGAGAATGTTAAAGCTATTAGATGTGGACATGGGTCGTTACACCTCGCTATACACGTGGTTTTAATACAAAATATTCAAATTTTGAACTTCATATATGCTGACCTCCCTAACATTTATTGGTGGGTTATAGTTCTTATTTATCTTCAACGATCTTCATCATGTTCATTTTTGCTTACGACCTTGGTTGGATTTATTCAAATAATCTTATGTACTTTCATTCATTATTATACATTGTCGCCACCTTATTGTTATATGTATCCTTTTTTATCGATGAATATTCGCTTTTGTACTAATAAATGAATGAATATTCCATTTTGTGGGATATAAAATTAAAATATGTATCTGATCATCAATCAATTTTTAATTTTTAAGCATTTATACAAGATTCCACGTTAGTGGAAGAGGAGAACAAATCATTCATTACAAATGTGTGGAAACCTCTCCTTAACAGACACATTTTAAAACATTAGGGAAAGTTACCAAAATAAAAATCCAAAGAAGATAATATCGGTTAGAGGTGGGCTCGAAATTTTGAGTTGGTTGGATTGGTAATCTGAGCAACTCGAATAGAGTTCACAATGCAACCCGATTAGCGGTTACAAAAGTAAATATTTTTAATTTTTAAAAAATAGGATTGGGTTGGATTACCGACTGTAACCCTATTTTTGGTTGATCGAGTTGTCCAACTCAAATGGAAAGAAATCCTAATCCAATCCAATCTGATTAAGTTAGTCCTAATTAATCGGACTTATCCAATCAAAATTCACTTAAATTTGGATAGTGAGGCAACCATATGCACTTTGAATGTGGACATCTTGGTTCATTCACTTTGCATGCATCATCCATTGACCTCTTCCATAATTTTTAAATAATAATAATAATCAAATCTCATAGGTAATATTGCACCCATGAATTTATAGCGTTACCATTTGCTTTTAATTTTATGTTTATAAAACTTTTAATAATGATTAAACACATTCGAAGTTAATAATTTTGAATATAGTTGATGTAATATTTATAAGATTTATGCTAACTAGACACGTAATCAATAAATGAGCCATTATTTTAATTTCCAAATAAAAATAAAAACAAACTGAGGGATGGCCCACATGCACGTGACTAGGCGCACAAATGTGAAAAAAACAAACAAAACCAAACCCAGGGGCTAAGGGTACTTAAGATCCACGCAAGCAAGTTGACCATGACCCGCAGTGGTTACTGGATGACCAAGAAATTCGACACGTGGCAAATTCTCATGTGTGGGTGACGCAAAGGCGGATGAGATAATCATGGACGTCACGGAGCTAGTGAAACCGAAGAACCATAAGTGATTGGTGGAAAGCTTGCATGTGATGGGACACGTGGCGCCATATTAAGAGCGGCGACGCTGAAGCCACGAATCATGAGAGACGACGTGTCGTTTTCAGCCCATTTCAGAATTTCTCTCTCTAGAAAATAAATAAAAAAATCAAAAGTAGAGAGAGAAAGTGTGTACCAGCTGTACGGCCTCGTAGTAATGATGCAACTGTATCGTATGGAGAAATTTCACAACTTTTTATCCAAACATAATATTTTATTTTATGTTCAAGTTTTATAGGTTGATATGGATTAACTCGAGAATTCGAATTTAGTTTAGGTTTAATTTTTTGAAAATCGAAAATTTAAATTGGTTCACGGTTGACATTTTTTAGTTGAGTCAACTAGACTAACTCGAAATTAAAGTTATAACCTAAATCCAACTCTACTATAATTTTAAGATTATTATGAAAATTAAAAATATTGAAGATTTGTAATTGATATTAATAATACATTGTGACTCGTAAATATTTGATATTTGAGTTTTATAAGATTTTATTATTAGTGTAGTATGGTCTGCAAGTATAAAAAAAAAACAACCAGAGAACTAAATGCAGCCTTATATGCATGGTTAAGTTTGGTTGTGAACTCTATTCAAATTGTTAGGATAATCAGCTTAACCAATTCAAAATTTCGAATTGGTTCAAAAGAATTCTCTAGCACGTGTACATTCATACATTTTAGTTCGTAAACTTTTAAAATATCTACTTTTTATTCATATTTTAAAATAGTTGTAACACGAAACATTACATTATAATTACTTAATTTATGGATATAAAAAGTTTATGGATAAAATTTAAAGTGAATATTTGTAATTGGATAAGTACTTGCAACTTCTAGTGGAAAAAAGTAGGTTATTAAATTTATAATATTTTCCTCTATTTTAAACAAATTTGTCCTTTTGTCTTTTTGTTTTGTTAGCCCGTGGATAACGTTAAATGGCTCATGGATAGACTCTAAACTCGATTTTCTTAATGGATAAAATATTATAGGTGAAATTTGATCACGCGAAACTGAATCTAAGAATATTAGACCAAAGCAAGCTTAGAAGCACTAAATTGAGCTTGAAATTGTAAATGAACTTATTGTTGAAACCGCCATAATTCTATGTTATGATGTGTTAGTGTCTTTCTTAATGAATATCATGTAGTTAAAATGTGAGACCTCATACACGTTATATGTCACAAACATGGATCACTTCTCTAGTATATTAGGTCTAAATGTCTACACCACGACATATACACCCTCCTTTCTTTTTCGTTAGTTTTCAATAGTATGAACATGAGCTAGCTCATAGTTAAACTTAGGAGTACATATACGAGTCCACCTAGTGGGATAATGTGCGCGTGCATGAACCATGTATAAAAGTACTATGTATCCAACCTAACCCGAAAACAAAGAGTAAAGTTTAAGGAACAGTCATGAAAAGTAAGTCTCACCCTGAACCATGTTGCATGTGATTATTTTCTCCAACCCCAATCAAATCAATTATTGAGTATTTTTTAAACATGACTACGACTGCGACGACTAAAAGAAGAATCAACCAATTAGCTACAAAAACAAGTTTGAATTTTGAGCTTTGAAAACTTGTTCTCATTAGAGTTCTCAAAACCAATAGAAAAGAAAAAAAGAAAAAAAGGGTTCCATTGGTGATGAACACAAGCAGCCAAACCATTTGAAAGTCTCCAAATGGAAGGATGAACACAAATTATTCAAATACCAAAATCCAGAAACAGTAAAAGCAGATTGGAGGCCACATGAACCCTAACATAATTCAGTAACAAATAACAATTAACAATGAACAATATTCCATTTTTTTTCTTAAATTTAAATTTCTTTACTGCCTGTAATAAAATAATAAAAGATCCTGAAGAGCACCGTTAATGAGCACCATTCATGTTTAAAGCCTGATAAAAAGTCTGAACATCACCGTTATTAGCCACCATTCAAAATCAAACGTATGGGATACTGAAAACTGCATAAAATCCGGAATCTGGTTCATAAACTACACCCACCTTCTCCATCTTTTGTATTTTTCTTCAGAAAACACAACAAAAACTGCCCCTTTCCCTCTCTCTCTCTTAGAAATTGAATCTTGATGGAACAAACCAGAAGCTGCACATGGGAGGCTTGGCTTTGACATGATTTAACACCATGTGGGTATCCATGTTCTTCAATTTTTTTGGTAATTTTGTGTTAAAAGTAAGGAATCTTGAGATGGGTTTTGTTTATTTTTGCTTTTTGCTTCCTTAATTAGATACAAAATCCAATCTTTTTTTCTCTTTCCTTATCCATTCTGATCAGTTCTGATCTGAAAATAAAAACCCTATCTTTAACTATATCTGAAACCAACAGAGGATTTGAAGAAAAGGGTTTTTGAGGAAAAGATGAAAGAAATTCATGATCTTGATCTGCATGCAGAAATGGATCAAACACAGATGTGGGTTCATGATCAAAATCAACAACAACAACAAGAACAACATCAAAATCATCAAATTTTTCTGTCGGATAATGATGATGATGCTTTGATGTTCTATTCCGATTTCCCTCCGTTGCCGGATTTTCCTTGCATGTCCTCGTCTTCCTCGTCTACTCCCGCTCCGGTCAAGCCCACGGCGTCGTTGTCGTCCTCGTCGTCGACCTCCTCCTCCTCCTCCGCCACTTCGTGGGCAGTTTTGAAATCTGATGCTGATGAAATTGCTGAAGAAATCAGAATTGATGATAACAATTCTGCCTCCGGCGGTGGTGCCGCCGTCGCCGCCGTCGTGTCATCCCCTGCGGCGGTGAAAACTGAGTTTAACGGCGGAGATTGTACGGATGACATGATGATGGAGACATTTGGATATATGGATTTACTTGAAGATAGCAATGAGTTTTTCGATCCCACGTGTATTTTTCAGGACGAACAACAACAACAAAAACAACAACAACGAGACCCTTTAGAGGATTTGCAATTGGAAAGCTTTGAAGAAGTGGAAATGGAGGATTTGATGATGATGCATGGCGGTGAGAGTAATGATAATGGAGGGAAGCAAAACGTCGCCGCCGCCGCGGCGGCGGCGGCGGCGGAGGAGGAGGATATGGCGAAGGTGTTTTTGGAATGGCTTAGGAGTAATAGAGAGACGGTTTCTGCTGATGATTTGAGAAATGTTAGAATCAAAAAAGCTACTATTGAAAGCGCCGCCCGTCGCCTCGGCGGAGGCAAGGAGGGAATGAAACAGCTTTTGAAGCTTGTTCTTGAATGGGTTCAAACCAATCATCTTCACAAGAGGAAATTCAAAGAGATCAATGAAAGTGAAGCCAATTTGATAGGGTTTCAAAACCCTAATTCCTCCGGCCACCCCTGGATCCAAACACCGCCGCCATTACCGCCTCCGCCGTTGTATTCTCCCCCGATTCTTGGGTATGTCCAAGGTGGTGGTGGGGAGGCGTATGGTGGTGGCCGCGGTTATTCGGATCATTACCAATTACTTGACTCCTCATTGTCCTGGAGTAATAGTAATAGTAATAGTAATAATAATTTGCCGGGACAGTTTGGACTGCCCCCGTCGCATTTCAACTCGTTTGTTGATAATTTTGTTGCTGGACCGCCTTTGCCACCGCCGCAACCACAAGGTTTTGCGACGGGGTACGGCAGGGGGCAGCAGTACCCTTACATGGGTCAGTATTTTCAAGGGCAGGGCGGTGTCTGCGGCGGGGATAATGGTTTGGTTAGGTTGGATTCATCGGCGACAAAGGAGGCTCGGAAGAAGCGGATGGCAAGGCAGCGGAGATTCTCCGCCCACCATCGCCACAATCACGGTGGACAACACGGCAGCCACCACCCCCACGGCAATAGCCACCAAAATCAGATGAATCCTAATACTTCAGATCATTGCAACATGGCTACAACTTCTCAGTCAAATGCTGGAAACTGGGTCTACTGGCCGTCGGCCACCGATGTGGCGGTCTCTTCCACCACATCCGGTTTTCCAGCCGACTCGCCGGTGCACGCTGTCAATCGGTCTAATTCTTCCCTGCAAAACCAGCCCTATCCTCCCCGGATCCCATCGGACCGGCGACAGGTTGGATTTCCACACCATAGTTAGTTAAATTACAAGTTTAGTTCTTATTCGATTTTGAATAATGTTGTTGCTTATTTCTTAGGGATGGAAACCAGAGAAAAATTTAAGGTTTCTTTTACAAAAAGTATTGAAGCAAAGCGATGTGGGAAATCTGGGGAGAATTGTATTGCCAAAGGTAAAAAAAACTGAATCAAATTTCCCTTTATAACATTTTGTCGATCGATCAAATCAAGAACGGTAGACCGTTTCGAAAAATTTTGAAACCTGAACCCGAACACGAACTCATACTTTCTCGGGTTTGTTTCAGAAAGAAGCAGAAACCCATCTCCCAGAACTGGAAGCAAGAGACGGGATTTCCATTGCCATGGAAGACATTGGAACTTCTAGAGTTTGGAATATGCGTTATAGGTATTAAAATTTAATTGTAAATTTATAAATAAATATTCAATAATAATTTTATTTTTGAATTATACAAAACCCTTTTCATAATTTTTATTATTATTTTGTTAAATTAGGTATTGGCCAAACAACAAAAGCAGAATGTATCTCCTTGAAAATACAGGTATTTGAATGAATGCTTAGATCATTTCTACTTTATGAATGTCATTTATTAAGGTCTGTTTTTTATGCCATTTTCAGGCGACTTTGTGAGAGCCAATGGACTTCAAGAAGGAGACTTCATCGTCATCTACTCCGACGTCAAGTGCGGGAAATATGTAAGTTGACCCCGGCCCCGGCCCCGACCCTGGCAGTTTTTCGGGTTTGTATGTTTGAGAGAGCTTAATCAAAAGATGTATATATATATATATATATTTACAGATGATTCGAGGAGTGAAAGTACGGCAACCGGGGTCGAAATCCGAGAGCAAAAGGGCAGGAAAATCACAAAGAAGTGCCGGTGCGAACGCCAACGGCTCGTCATCTTCACCGCCGACCCCCGTCACCCCGAGGAGGCGGTGATGAAGCTGTGTGTTTGATTGATGTGTAAAAGAATGGATTTGATCTGTTTGTGTTGAGATTTTTTTAAGACCGAGGGGGCATTGGGCAATGCATGAAGAACAGTCATACGTATATATATATATATATATGTGTGTGTGTGTGTATAAGTAATGTATATGATGGGAAATGGTGAAGGGAGGAGAGGGTTTTAAGTTATTGAGATTTTTTTTTTTTTTTTTTTTATAATTATAGGGCCTTTTTAACTTTGAATTTGTACCATTGTTAATTATAATGTGGCCTTGTAATATGTACTCTATGTGGCTTACTATGAACATATAATGAAAAATAATGCTTATTATGACTTGTTTTTATGATTGTTTGTATCAATGTTTACTATATCCTATGTTAATTTTAGAAGATTAAAGTTTCGTCAAAATTTTCTTGGTATGATTTTAAACAAGTGTTCGTTCTCAATAGTATCATGATAACTCCACTAATCGGTGCCAATCATATAGAGTATTGTAGAACTTTAGTAAATTGAGTTAATTGTCCATATCGATCGGTGCATGTTAGGTTTTTTCTTCCGAGCTTCTCTCGAAGTTTTAAAATGAGTTCATTAGGTACAAGTTTCTACGCTCTAAGATATGTTTTGTTCCCGTCTCTAACCATGTGGGATCTCCATAATTTTTTTCATGGATTTGCAAATATCACGAACATGCATTTAGTAATGATCCTAGTTAATATAAGTCCAAAAGTTGAGTCGTTACATTAGAATTGATCCACTAGGAATCAAAACTATTTAGCCATAGAAATAGCTCATACTATATAATTGATACACCAGATTTGTTATATTATTAAAGGAATCAATAAAGCTAATATACCTAATTATGAGTGCATATACCTAATTTTGAGCGTTGATGTATAAATAATATATTTAGTATATCTAAAAAAATTAGAAGGGTAAAATTGAAATAACTTGAAAATTCGATATTCAATTTTAAAGCTACATTAAGTAAAAAAAATGTAATTAAAAAAATAATAGAACGTAAGGGGAAAACATTACTTAATGGCCAACATCATAATTAATTAAGCCATAAAACTCAATTAGTGGGACAAACTATTTTTCTCATCAAATTTCTTCATGGATATTATTTTCCATTATTCTACTCTAAGTATAGGTTCTAGACCTGCATTTTCAAACGCGTTCTTTAAATAAGTATATGTTAATTATCATTTTTATCTAATTATTTTAGATTAGGAAGTTATGTTTGTAAATTTGTATGAATTTGGATTTCATATAAAAAAATTCGTACTCAAATACTCTTTTTATATATTATGAATCTTCGTCGCTAATGTACTATATTTGCATCTCCAACGATCCTCTATGTGTTAGCGAGGACGTTGTACTCCCAAAGGGAAGGATTATGAGCACATTAGTTATAAAGGGGAACGAATCAAAAGGTGTGGAAACCTCTCCCTAAGCGACGCGTTTTAAAACTGCGAAGCTGATAGCGATATGAAACAGGTCAAAACGGATAATATCTGCTAGTAGTGAACTTGAGCTATTATGAATGGTATCAAAACGAGACACCTGACGGCGAACTCCACTCAAACAAAAAACTACAAAGCTTGTCTTTTCGCAAATAAACATCCATATATATATTTTTGGAGACTCCGAGAGTTTAGGTCGATTTGAAATAACTTTTATGCATTTAAAAGCATTTGTGTTTCATCCCGAACTTTTTTTATGCATTTTTTTTTTTAATATTGGGTATTTTTTTAAACACAGTATTAACCCTATTTCGAACCGTTAAAATTAAACGATTAATACATTTGATTTGATGTTTGATGGTGGTGAGCAATGGAACAGCCTCTAGAAGAGAAGGAAATTCCTTCAAATTCATCACTAAAAATGAATTTAAACCCATTATGTTGTGAATTATGAGAAACCCACTTATCCTTTGAAAAACAACAACAATTCCCATTCAAACTTTTCTTTATATACCTTCAAATTTTTCTCAAGAACTCATCGCTTGGTGAGAAATACTCAAATTAGATGCTTAATTTTGTAAGATTAAACTATTTCGTTGTTGTTCTTGATCTTGTTCTTGATTTGCAGTTGAAAAGAGAGGAAAATTGGAGAAAAAATGGTGAGTATCACTCCTAAGGCTGCAATGGTGAGCATCATGTTCGTGTTGCTACTCACAAGCTCTTGCTTCCTTATTGATGCCAACCGACCTATGCTTCAAGTGAAGAATCAACACCTACTTGAGATTGAGGATGATAATAAAGTTGATATGAATAATAAACATCACGGGTGTCCTCGGAGTAGTTATCCGTGTTGGAAGACAGATGCAGCCCTTGGAAATAATCATTAACTCTCGTTTCATAACCATTTCGTTTTCGTTTTTTTTTTAAACTTTCTTATCAAATGTCATAAAATAATGAAACTAAAATTGAAATGGTTATCAAACGACCCTAAATTACTTATAATGCCAAGTTAAAGACTCGTTCATGATGAAATGAGTATGTATATAAATAAATTATGGTGTGGGTGTGTACACAATATTAGGTATAGTTTCGTATTCCCTGTATTGAAAGCTGCTTGAGTATGTATTTTCTTGTAATTTTATCTGTAAAATGAGATATTAAGTTTGTGTAATTTTTGAAGCGGGAGACTTGTATCGAAAAGCTTAACTGATCTTTACCAAGAGTTGACATCAACGGGAAGGTTTGACACCTCGATGTGATCTCTTCACCATCTGAAGTTGTAGTATATTCTAAGGGTTGGACTATTCGACCATTAAAACAGTATGTGAGTTGGGTTCAGAGCGTCGTGAGATAGTTTAGTCCATATTCAGTGTGGACGTTTGGTTCACTATTTATGCCGTGGGGTGTAAAGGTTACGAACCCATGACACCTATCTTATCTTCATCGACAATCAAAATTCACAACTTTAGTAAATTAACCCTATTGAAATTTATGGTGCAATCTTTACGAGACTCAAAACGTTTCAAGATGAGGATTACAACACTCAAAACATTCATATTATATTGTTCATAGCTTTGAAGACAAGGATTACAACCACACCATAACTTATTTATACACAAACACACACATATCATCATACAAGTCATCAATCAATTTAGTCCTTGTTTCCAACACTTATAATCTTGCCTAGTACACTCACGATGAGGACTGTGTTCATCTGGGAATCTGCTACCTTTGCTTTCATTTCCATTATTCTCATCATGAACCTCTTGATTCTCTTCAACTTTCCCATTAGTAACCAAGCAAGAGCTTGTCAATATCAACACGAACACGACCGCTACGACCTTCAAATTCCTCGGCATATTCTCCTCGAGTTTGACTTCCTTTTTCCTACAACAAATGAACAACAAGAAACTTGTTACGGCATGCAAGAAGATGAATTTGATAAAGATTCAGCTGTTCTCACCAAATTCTTGAGAAAGTTAGAAGGCTTGAAGGCAAGAGAAGTATATAAAGAGAAAATAAAATGTATTAAGGTGGTTGTTCTTGACAAGATTTAAGTGGGTTGCCCATAATTCGTAATAGAGGAAAGGCTATTGCATTGCTAAGTGATATCAAATCAGATGTGCACGTATTTGTTCTTCATTTGTGCTCATACTCAACAAATGTTCAAGTAGAAAAGTGGGAGTTTAATTCTAGAGTAATATTAGGGTAAATATGAAGGAGATCCAAATATTCTTGATCAGTTTTCTATTTGTAATAATTAGAGAAAGATCTAACTTTGGTAGCTAAATGTTTAGGAAATAAGTAATAAAACGAGCTGAGGTTATTTGGCGGGAGGTTTCGTTTAAAATCTTTGAAAATAAGAGGTCTGAAAATAGTATATCTAAAAATTATTTTATGAGATCAGTACAATCCTGAAATCTAGAAATTTTATGAACTTTGGATAAATAGGTTTTAAATGTTGTTTAGCCTTCAAGTTTTCAAAATTAGGGTGATTCAAAAGTTGTATTCTATCAAACAACAGTGTGTTTCGAAGAAAAAAGCTAGCTTGCATAAAATTAATGTGCTCGAGAGATCAATAAATTACTGTTTTGAGAGATTCTATGAGGTATTTTATTTACTCGGAGGATTGTTAGAAATGCGATGATAAGTCTCACATCTGCTGGTCAGAAGATAAATCATTAATATACGATGAGTCGTCATTAACTTCTTCAATTGGGGTATAGCTCCTCTCTCTAGAGGTAGCCCTAAGATGGGTAGCTCATAATGTAAATTTGATTATAAATGTCACTAAAATGGTGAATTTGATTAGAAATTTGTTGTTGCTCCCACTAATTGAGTTTTGTGCCTTAAATAATCACTAATGTTTGCCGTTACATACCATTAGCTACGGTAATTATCATTCATTAATCATCATTTTCCTTCGATGCAACAAACGAAAACTATTAATTCTATCTGTCTATTTGGTCGAGTATCACTAATTAAAAAAATTTATAAACTTTCAAAAGTTACAATAATTTCATTAAACTTTCAAAAAAAAAAAAATCGAACCAACATCTATGGTTAAGTTACTATGTATACCAACAAAGTGCACCTTCCTTTTCTAGAGCTCAATTATAAGAACTTCATGGTTAAGTGTATTTTATTTGGAGCAATTTGATGTTCGATGACCTCCTACAAATTTTCCTAACATGCATGCGAGTGAGGACAAAATATGTTGGAATGACTCATATTGATCTGTAAGAATAGTCTTGACTCTTAGAAAACGAGGGGTAAACAACATAAACGTGTGCAAGAAAATATCAGAGTCATCGTACTCATAACGTAACACTCAAGGGAAAGTAAAGAAGAATTACTTTGAACTAAAAGAATAGTCATCACTCTGAACATAATTCAACTAGTTAAAATATATATTCTCAAGTAAGAGGTCACATATTTAAATTTTTACTCTCATCGGTCAAAAAAGAAAACTATAATAATAATAATAGCCGTTATTTATTTCAAAGTATTGACAGCATAATTCCACCAAAGCCGAAGTAATAATTTCTGTACAAAGTAAAGACAATATAATGGTATTGAGCCCACATGCTTCGAGTATAAAGGCAAGAAAACATGGGACACTTATTTCCTTTACCATGATTTCTCTGGTCCCTTTGGTTCTCTGCAATTTCATTTAAACTATTGCAACTCATTTTCCCGTTGGGGCGGGGCGGTACGTTCGTTCAAACTCTTGCCCACGATGTAGAATATGACTTTATTTTAAAGTTCAACATGCAGGACGAAGATTCGAACTTCTAAACTTGTAATCAATGACACATACATTTATCCATCAAGTTATGTTCAAGTTTGTGATAGTCAGATCAACATACTTACTGTAACAGCCCAAGTTACCGTTAACAGATATTGTCCGCTTTAGCCTAGCTTCACGGTTTTTAAAACGCGTCTGCTAGAGAGAGGTTTTCACACCCTTATATGGAATGTTTTATTCCCCTCTCCAACCGATGTGTGATCTCACAATCCACCCCCTTGGGGAGCCCAACGTCCTCGTTGGCACACCGTTCGGTGTCTGACTCTGTTACCATTTGTAACAGCCCAAACCACCGCTAATAGATATTGTCCGCTTTAGTCCGCAACGTATCGTCGTCAGCCTCACGGTTTTTAAAACGCGTCTACTAGAGAGAAGTTTCCACACCCTTAGAAGGTATGCTCCGTTCCCTTCTCCTACCGATATGGGATCTCACACTTACGTTCATGCCATGTGGTATTAGGGGCATTAGATCATTGGAACCAAACTATTTTTAACCACAATCACTTGTAGTAGTGGAGTTTAACCATTTTGATCAGCAA
Organism: Cucurbita ficifolia; assembly: GCA_033971965.1. NCBI lineage: Eukaryota > Viridiplantae > Streptophyta > Magnoliopsida > Cucurbitales > Cucurbitaceae > Cucurbita > Cucurbita ficifolia. The sequence goes on from CM066978.1 coordinate 10,134,944, forward strand.
GAAGGAGAAACATAAGGCACAAGAAATTTTGTAAATACCTCTAAATTACTAGCATGAATGAACGCTATCAGCATGTATTACAATTAAGTTCATGTTAAAGTAAAATGTAATAAAATAAAGTGAAGGGGGGGGGGGGGGAATATAATGATATTAGTGAAGCTCATTATGATTTGAAGTGGAAGAAAAGGGATCAAAAAGGCGTACCAATTTCACTTCTTGTTTCAGTTGGGCTGTACAGAGCAGATCTGTTTCTTGGTCTGTTCTCTTCCAGCTGCTTCACAACTTCATCCATGGAGGGTCTTACGGAAGCCACTGGAGCACAGCAGCCCATTGCAAGCTTCAATGCCTGAACAATTCCATCTTCCATGAGACTTCTAATCCCTTTCAACACCTCCACATCAAAAACCTCCATTGTTGTCTCCTCCAAAACAGCCACTTTCACCATTGATGGCAGATCCACAAACTCTCCATTTCTTCCACTTTTTCCTGGCTTCTTCCCAATCAGAATTTCCAATAGCAAGATTCCAAATGCATACACATCTGTTCTGGAATTGCATTTCTTCATCCTTTGCAGCTCTGGTGCCTTGTACCCGTCTGATTTTGCAAGCGACACAATTTCGTCAGCTACCGATGGGATCATTAGCTTGTCGAGCCCGAACTCCATCAGTCTCGCTGCAAAGAAGTCATCCACAAGCACGTTTTTTGTTCTAACATTTCCATGTGTAATGGGCACTTCAAGACCTGTGTGAAGATGAGCTAGTCCTCGGGCGATGCCTAATGCAATCTTGTGCCTCCTAGCCCAGTTCAACACTGGTTTTCCTGCTCTAGACTCTGCAATCAATCATAAAGCAAACGTTCAATGTTAAACAACCTCGATTCATTTGTCATTTTAATGTTTCAGACCAATCGTTATCTTGTCTAACAACTTAAGACATCTGCAAGGCTTGTATCAGGACCTGAAAATCATCTAGAAGTCTTGGAAGAGTATCAATCTTCAAATTTACTAAAACTTTGGTACCGAATTTAGCTAAAACTTCGAATATCAGATCTTCATTGAAGTGGCCACTTGCAACAATATGCAGCAGTAAAATGTTTTCATTAATGAATATTCGTTCGTCATTAGAAGTATTATGATTTAAATATACAACTTCAAACAGCTAGCCGCTTAGATTATTAGGCCAACTCAAGATAGTCATTGCAAATTGCTGATATAAAAAGCAAACAAAAGAAACTATTCTGTAACATTCAGACATAAAACGAAACGTAAGAGAATGTGCATACCATGTAGAAAATCATGCAAAGTTCTGATAGGGAGATAGTCATAAATGAGGAGCTTCTCTCCTCTCCTCCCCTGATAGAAAGCTCTCAATGGAATCAAGTTCTCATGACGAATTTTTCCCAACTGTTTAATCACAGACAAACAAGAATTTCTGTCTTTGCAACTACCTTCCCTCAGCAGTCTCAGAGCAATGGTACCTCCATCAGCAAGCTTTGCTTTATATATAGTGCCATAGCTTGTTTTCTCCATAACCTGCCCTGTAGCATTCAAGACATCATCCAATGTCAAATGCTCTCCACCCTGAAACAAAATGAGCTTTCCATCACTGCCGCCATTCTCTTGATCTTCTCCTTCCTCAATGTCATCTTCACTCTCACTCCTATTCTTCTTCTTGTTTTGCATATAACCAATAAGCAACGAAGCTAAAACCACCGTCCCAGTCATCAAGCCGATAACAAGGCCAGCAATGGCACCTGAACTCAAATGGGAAGGTCCTGCACAACTTTTCAAAGGCTCCCCACAAAGCCCAGGACTGTTCCCTTCAAAAGCCTCAACGCCAAACTTTGAGTTACCAAAAACAGGCAATATTCCACTGAAATTGTTGTTTGAAAGGTTCAACTTCTCCAGCTCTAATTGGCCTAAGCTCTGTGGGATTTTTCCAGACAACAAATTCTTTCCAAGATCAAGCTCTTTCAGACCCTGAAATCTAGTAATGAATTCTGGGAAAGTACCTGAAATCTGGTTGTTGCCCAAATCCAAAGCCTTCAAATTCTTACAGGTGGAATTTGGTAAAGCCGGCTCCGACAGAGACCCAGATAATGAATTTCCATGTAGCCTGACAGAAACCAGTTTATCACACAGATTCCAGATCGACGGTGGAAGAGCTCCGGTCAACATATTGCTACTCAAATCAATGTCAGAAAGAGAGGAGCTGTAACCGAGTTCAAGTGGAATGGTTCCAGTCAAAGAGTTCATGCTTAGATAGAGGCTTTGGAGCATAGTAAACTCACCAAGCTCCTTGGGCAATGAACCAGTGAGATTAGCAGATGGAAGTTGCAGAGAGAGAACATGAAGGGAAGGGTCTTTGAAAAGAGTGAGATTAGACCACTGTGGAGAAGAAGAATCACTGCAGACCAGAAGAGTTCCACTAGAGAAAACCCATTTGAGTCCCCTCCATTGACAAAGAGGCAAAGAGTAATTCCATGAAGATAAAAGTAAGTTTTGAGTGTCACCTTCAAGTGAAGCTCTGATCTTTCCCAAAAGAAGTAGAACATCAGAAGAAACAGAAGAGGAGGAAGAAGAAGAAGAAGGGAAATGTAAGGAATCACCACGTACAGGGGCTGTGATCAATAAGAAGAAGCAAATGCAGAGAGAAAAGAGCTTTAGAATCGCCATGTCTGTGGTGAAAGAGGAGAAAAATAGGAAACTTAGTAAAGTGTAGTTTTATAGAACCACCAAGAGAGCTTTTTTTTTCTGGAAAAGCTGACAGACTGTTGACCATGAGTGAACTGATAGTCCATTTACGCTTCCTCCCATAGTCTCCACCGTCCGATGGTACAAAGACAAACATCAGACAGATTAATAGCATCTTGGAAAGGCAGACCTGATATGTATTATTTAAATTATTGGCTGTGTTTTTCTGTATTTTTCATCTGTTTTTTCTGCACGCTTGCCCTTGAAATTTGCATATTTTCAGTTCATTTTGTTGTATTTTTCTTTTTGGGTTTTATCAAATTTGGTGTGGAGAAAGAGGAAAGAAAGATTTCCCATGGAGCAGCTCACCAAGTTTCGTCCTTTTAAACGGATAGTTGCAGAGGAGCAGCCTTTCATCACTCGAAACATGTCCCATGATCATTTAATTGGGAATTGTGATGAAGATCAACGGTAGGTGTGTGAGAGTGTAGAGTCAGGTTGATGGAGCTCACATGCAGAGTTATGTTTCTTCTTTCGGTTGTGGGCCACCCATGCTCGCCCTAAACAAAGCACGGTTGGAAATTGTTGGGTTAGGTTGAGGATTTTGAGGCAAAGCTTGGGTGTTGCAATTAAGCGATTTTATAACAATCTCTAATTACCAATTGAATGGTTACCTGCGAAGAATATTTAAAAACATTATTGTATGTTATGCTTCCTAAATTCATTTTTCTACCCACTTAATTTGAAGCTTTGACTTTCAAATATAAAAAAAAGTCTTAACTAACGAGCGGCTTATAAACATTTGATTATGATCTAAATTATTATTACATAGACATATTAACCTCCATAAAAAGTTAGCCTTTATCAAGATTTCTCCCCTAATCTAAATTTGATTAGAATCATACTTACATTAAGATTAATTGAGGTGTGCATTATTCACCTGATACAAAAGCTCTCCACTGACATTCGCATTTGTTGGAATTGCTTTGACAAACATCACACCCATCTATGGAAAAATATAGCCAATGTCCTCTTCCTGTAGATGACAATCCATTAAAGGAGATAGAAACAATAAATTCAATCCTTGTTACATTATTAATTAGAAATTGCTTGGGTCTTGTCGAATCCCCAACTAAATAGACTCATCCAACTTACAGAATCTACAAGAGCTCCATTAAAGAATAACTATTATAGAGCATGCGATTCAAGATCTCCGAAGTAAGAAAGACAACAACCCTAATCACTCATAAAACATGAATCATCAATTTAAACAATGTCAACATTTTATTTTGATTTTTGATCTTGTACACTTTTCCATATTAGTGCTTAATACTCTCAAAACAGTTCTAATTTGATTCCTTGATCCACAATAAAAATAATTTTTGGAATAGTAAACTAATGGATTAACTTCAAAACAGTAGATCATTAATCAGACAATGATTTCTAAGAAACTACTATTCTTGCAACATTCAAACAAAAAAAAACATGGTTCTACAGCTTTCCATATTCTAATTGTAAGATAAGATAACATGCTAGAAGTTTATTACCTTTATGGCTTTTGTTGATGTGTTACCAAACACAATCTCTGCCTTTTTCCTATTCAAACTCACGCCAATGTTTGGCAATCAATAATTACTTTCCTATAAACAAATAATTGTGTATCTTATTATGGGACGAAAGGAAAATCACTATATATGATCTTTTCAAAGCAACCTTATTTCCAATATTATCTTTTACCACTTTAACAGCTTAATAATGAAGTTTGGAAATATGGTGTACTTTTTAGACCAAAGATGATGAGGCAATACTAAGAGTTAGGGTTTCAATATCAGGCAGTAAAAAAGTTAGGGTTGCAATATAAAGTTTGACTACAATAACATGGAAAAAATCTAATGAGCTAAGAAGTTACGGTTGCATTATATTCACGACCGAAAGAGAGGTTTTAATCCTCATTTTTGCATATTGTTGAATTAAAAAAATTGACTAAATAAACTAATCTCTAGATCTTCTCTAGAGATTTGAGAAATGTAAAGTCAGAATAAAAATCAATTAGAAATATTTTTTTGAAGATCTATTAAAAGTGTACAAGAACTAAACTTGATAAATAAGAAATTAGTATCGAACTACGGAGCCTGTAGTAGTATTTTAATCAAAAGTAATTCAACAATTCCGTCGAGAATGGGAGACGAAACATCTCTATTCCAAAGTTCAATTGTAAAAAGAAAACCTCCACAACTAAATATAGGAGTTTTGGTAGAGAAATTACTTTGTAGACTCCTTGATGTGCAACAAAAATTAACCTAATGCTTGCTTGAAAGGCTAAAATATAATTTTGGTCCATGTAATTCGACACTTGTCCAATTTTATTCTCGAAATTTTAAATGTTTAATTTTAATTCATATACTTTTAATAATCTTTAAATTTAGTCTTTGAAAGTTAACTTTCTCCAAATTTATCAAATAATAATAATAATTTTCATGCACAAAAAAAAACACTTAATATGTTTTCAAAATTTATATTAGAAAAACTTATACAAAATCAAACAATAAACTAATAGTATGAACTAAATTTAGAACTAAAATTAGACCTTTGAAATTACATGGACAAAAATAGAACAAGTCCCAATGTACAAATATCAGGATGATATTTTAACCTACTTAAAATATTAAAGTTATTTTTCATAATATAAGAATAAAAAAAAAAAACAAGTGCCAAAATTTATAAATTAAAATAAGGTTTAAATTTAAATCAAAATGATTGAAACAATAGGTCATAAAGAGGGTCTAAAGGACTACCCATTATAGGGAAGTTAAATAATTTATTCCCAACTTATCTAACTTTTAAGTCCAACAAATAATTTCAAATCAACTTTCATTTTTATTATTTTAATCTGCAAAGTTCTTTATTATTTTCCCCAAAATCATCCCTTGACAATGAACCTTCGTTAAAAGACGAGTAAATCTCATCAAGCCACGTCAAAATAATACACATTCTTCAAAATAGTATAGAAAAACAAAAAGTACTTCATTTTTTGAACACATTGTTTAAATATAAAACCTTTAAAAAAAAGAAAGAAAGAAAAGAGTAGGCCGTTGAAACAAGGGCTTTTGAATTCAAAGTGAGAGCTCATCACCTTTTTCGTATAGCCAAACCATAATTTGACTGGCCCAAAACAGTATTAACAAAAGGGGTTTTCATTATGGCAAAACTTTTCCATGTAAGAAGCATCTTAATGAGCAAAGAAGGAAGAATAATTCTTCGATTGTATCAAATAGCCTATCCTGTTTTTGTGTCCCAGCTTAAAACTAAAACCAAACAAAAACTTTCCAGCCAATCAAAATCTAGTTTGAATCAGAAAGAAGACAAGACAATTATCAACATGTCTCAATTCAGGAACAAGTTTTCTAACCTGAATAATGATGCCAAAACTTCATGCTTGTTGCTTTCACTTTGCTAAAAGGTTTTTCCCACAGCTTTTGTGCTTCCCTTCATTTCAGAAATCAGCAACACAATTTTTCTTTTGATAGATTTTGTTCAGCTTGATGGAAGCATCCGCATTACCTATTTGATGAGATTGAAATTGATGCGGAGTTATCAGTACTCAAAGAAAAGTGTCGAGGAATAGCATGTACAGGAAGTAATTCAGCTATGATAAACAACATGAAGCAAAAACAAGAATTTTCCAATGAGGTTACTTTTGAAAGCAATATTTTTCAAGTAAATATCAGATGCAAGAGTTGGAAAAAAGTTGTCTATCTAGGTTCGAAGTGAACTTCGGGATGAGGTCTGGATTCAGTCCTCATTAAGCAACAATTCCCTAGAGCTATAGATAGCCAATAGCCTCAGAGAAAAATAAAGTTTCAGCCGCTCAATCTCTTGCAGAGATAGTGCAGTTCATGTAAGCACGAGAGACTCTTTGATGATTTGTTGGGGTGAGCCATTAGTATAATTCTGGCTCACGCCCTGGTTATAAAATAACGTAAGTAACCAGTGATGCAATTCGGTGAATAAATAAATCATTCTATGAGACAGATGACAGAGCAGAATGGACCGACTTTTCCTTATGATCTTCACTATGACTACTCGATCTTCTACAGTTCTGTGCAAAAGACGATGGTCATTTGCCTCTGAGAAGTTACCAATAATCCATACATGAACATGAGCCATGGTCAAAATGATGGAATCGTTTTCTGTCCCGCACGATGATTCGACGCTTGTAAATCAAGGAGATAAGCTTTAATGAAGCATGACAATCTTCACATATACGTAGGTTCTTAACAATCTTAAGTGGATATTGTGGGGCTGTACTGATTAATCCAAAGGCAACTGCAATCTTCTCACTGTGATACTGCAAGGCCCTTGCCTTGTGTTCTTCATCCGCATTGAGAAACACTTCTAAGGTGTTTGGTCTGTAGCCATTCAACCTTAACTTAATGGACATTTCTTCCAACATAGCCTGGATTTCTTTAGCTCTAGGATGGGAATCGTCTTCTACGAGAAACTCGTGGATTATTCCATGGATCTCAACCCAACTACACCCAGGGTCTTTTCTAATGTCCATCCCTTTCATCTTCATCCTCACCCCTGCAACTGCCTCCCAATTTCCCAATGAAGCGTACATATTTGACAGAGCAACATAGGATCCACTGTCATGAGGAGCCAACTCCATTAAAATCTCAGCCACACGCTCACCCATTTCTATGTTCTTGTGCACCTTACAAGCACCAAGCAAAGCTTTCCATATTACATCATCTGGTGCCATTGGCATGTTTTTGATAAGTTCCTCAGCCTCTTCCAAACGTCCAGCACGGCCTAGTAAATCGACCATGCATCCATAGTGTTCAATTCTTGGGTGTAACCCAACCACCTTAACCATGTGGCTGAAGAATGATCTACCCTCTTCCACAAGCCCCGCATGGCTGCAGGCACTCAAAATTCCAATATAAGCAACATCATTGGGTGTCACACCAGCTTTTTCCATCAAATGGAAGTAATTGATTGCATCCTCTGCGCGACCATGCATCGCAAATGCACTGGTTATGGCATTCCAAGTAATGGCATTTCTCTTAGGCAGCCTCTCAAAGACCTGAAGTGCCTTTTCAATGCTCCCACATTTGGAATACATGTCCACCAGAGCAGAACCAAGCACATCATCGATCTCAATCTTATTCTTTCCTGCATATAAATGGATCCATTTCCCCAATTCTAGTGCACCAATTCGTGAAATGGCAGGCAAAACACTCACCAAAGTCACATAGTTTGGATCAATGTTGGAAATTTGCATTTCTTGAAACATGTTTATGGCCTCTATGAAATGCCCATTTTGTGCATAACCCGATATCATCACATTCCACGATACCACACTTCTTTGAGGCATTTCGTCGAACAGGTTTCTAGCACTTCTGAAATCCCCGAGTCTAACATGCCCATCAATCATTATATTCCACAAAACAACATTCCCATCTTGTCTCCTCTTATCTACTTCCATTTGACAAGACCCATCAAAATCAACAACACTCTTACAAAACAGAGAATACGCATCTTCCATGAGCGCACACATGACATACATCCGAACGAGATTACTAATTACAAACTCATCCCCATCAAACCCAAACTTCACAATCAACCCATGTACCTGTTTCCCCTCTCGAGGCCTCGAAGCTCTAGCGCAGGCCTTCAACACGGAGGGGAAAGTGAACCGATTGGGCTTCACACGCCCATCGCACAACATCCCGCGAAAGAGCATCAAAGCCTCCGATTGGTGATGTTCGTCGTTGCTCTCAGCAAGAACTCTCAAAACGGTGTTCCAACAGAAGCAATTGGGTTCCGGCATCTGACGGAATACCGCGCGGGCATAATCGATATCGCGTCGCGAAGAAAATACACAGAATCTGATCACTTCAGCGGCCGTAAGAGGGTCTTGGATTTGACCAGTTTTGATGAAAACAGCGTGGAGTTGCTTCAAGTCTCTGGCTGTTTTGCATGATGACATTGATCTTGGGAGGACTGATGACGGTTGAGCTGAGAAATTGACGGTCCCATTTGGGTTGTAAAATACGGAATTCATGGGAAATTGTCGTCAAATTTAGCTTTGGGTTTTGGGTTGAGCAATGAACAGAGAGAAAGATGACGAGCAACCAATGGCGGGAGGATCCAGTGGCCTGGCTTAGCTTGGTTTGTGGAGTTTTCACAGAATCGTGTTTCTGATTTTTGCAATTTCGACAATGGTCTTTGATAATCCCTCGGACATTATCTACAATAATATCAATTTTTTTGCTATTATATATATATATATATATAATTTTTTTTTTTTACATTTTATTAAAATATATATGTCATTTGGATATCGTACCAAAAAAGTAACAATCTCTGACCCAATATTTAATAATAAGAAATTTTATAATTTTTTATTTATAGATTTTTCAAAAAGACCTTTTAAACTTGATAAAATATTTACATACTTAATTACTTTAGATTAAGCATTAATGTGATTTGAACTTCATTAAATTTATTTAATTTATCAATTATTTTATCATTTTAAAATTATCCCTAAACTTTTACTTCATTTTAAAATTATCCTTAAACTTTAAAAAATTACATCGGCACCTCTAAAAAAAATTAGGTTAAAAAATTCTCTTACCATTAGTGTAATATAGACGCTACATTTTTTTTTCCTTCTACTAATGAATATAGTAAAAGATTAAGTATATTTCAAACAGAGTACTAATGATTTTCATCTAGTTAAAGTATTTTTTTTAACCACAAACCGAACAAAGTAATTTGAATTGACATCATTTCTTAGACCCAAAGATTCACATTCAGATTCTTGAATTGTTGCTTACTGGGATGATGCAATTCATATGAGATGCTTAAAATAAGAAACTAACCTGCATACTCAGACTCATGACCCAGCTAATATCCATAGCTTTGAAGTTGGGACCTGCTCAAAGGGCTTCATGGTTGATATCAACAAGTCAGTTCTCACAGCACAATACATAACTATGTGAATCACAGAAGAAAAACAGATCTCTTTGAACCATTCATTCCATTGATTCCAAGCAACGAAAACATTTTCTATTTTTGTTGATGTGATTTTGGCAACATTCTTCACGGAATCTCGGTTAATAAAAGGCATTCTTAGCTATGGCAACTCGACTCAAATTCGCCCGAATTGGACTTCACGAGATCAACTGATCCCATCAAACAACTAGTTAACTATATAAACTAGGAGGCAGGAAAATTCAGTAAAACCTTTCGATGCCAATTCGTCTCCTACACGTCCTTGTATAATAACTGGTATTTTGGAATTCGCTCAGGAGGCAATGGACAACTCACAATGAGCTTGCCTTTCATAGCTCCCCTAAATATTGCCTGCCAGAAGAGAAAAGGAAGGAAGAATGTTTTCAACTCCGTTTCCAAAAGAATGCATACTACACATTATCTGATCTGACATGAAATTTGAATGATAAAACAGCTTATATTTAGAGAAAGACCAATATAATTGCTCGGTGTGTTCAATGTACCAAATTTCCTGAAATAAATCCAGAGCAGTACTACCCAATCACCAAAATTCAACAATCTGTAGCTTCTCGTTTATGTTCCAAAAACAGAGGACTCTGCAGTACCTCGACGTGACATCAGCGTGAAAGGGGTTCGAGAATCAGTTTTCTTTTTATAAGAGCTTACACTTACCTCCACAACATCAATAAAATCCTGCTTTTGGTGAAAAGCACCAATCCACTTTGTATGATCTGCAGTCCTGCATGTCAAAAGAATACCCTTTCATCATAAAAAAACGGAGAATAATACATAAGAGGCATAATTTGATATTCCTAAACCAAAATACTCAATAAAAAATAACTCTTTAATTGATGAAAAATAAACAAGATTGTAAAGGACTTTCAAGAGAATAATTCAGTTCAAAGCAATTAAGATAGTAACACCCTCAAAACTGGAAGATCTCTCTTCCTGACGACAAAATCAGTGATTTTCTAATGAATCTAATCAGAACTCCCCAAAAGAGCACAAATAAGATTAATCCATATTATTGTAGCTTTAAAGGGAAAGAACCACCGGAAGAGCAGGGGTTAAGAAAATATGTCAATGGGGTACTAGAACCTAATCGAAGAGCGTTAAATAAAGAGGTCATTTGCATATTCTCCTTGATTCTTAGCAACGTGCAACAAGTAGGAGAAACAGAAAATTGCAAATTACTTATTTGAAGCTTGTCTTCAGCCCACTTAAATCAAATACCAAATAAAAATACTGAGAAACCTTATATTCACACAAATCCCCAAAGGACATTATAAACACCTTAAGAATGGCCTTATTATGAACCGTGAGATCTACCAAGAGGGATTTGCAAGAAAAAGATGATAAGCCACCTCCTCGAGTCTAACAAGTCCCTTTACTCTTTCAATAGACCAACGATTGAAAACCCGTCCAAATTTACTAATGTTTGATCTCGACTTGGTAATAACCATGAAATAAAACTTGGTACTGGTTTTAATTTTTATGCTTTATTATTTGATAATTGTGAATGTCTAGCTCATACGGTATTAGAAAACTTGATATTATATATCCTAAGTAGATGGTCTGGTCAAAATAGGTTGAACTAATAATCTCCAAGACATTTGGGGGCTAATAGGTTGTTCCTTTCACAACTAAGCCAATGCGAGTTGCTCATGTTTCTAATTTTTGTTTCATGAATTACCATTGAATATAAAAACATTAGAAGAATACTACGACAACAAAACGTGTAGAAACAACACAAAAATTAACAGCTACAAGAAAACATTCTATTATACACTCTACCACATTATAGCTTTTAAATTTACTCAGAGTTGTCTTCACCATAAAGATGAAGTATTGAGGAAACAATTAAACTTGATAAAACGAGGATAATCTAAGCATCCGCTAGAGTAGACTCTTAGAGGTTCATTTTGTGTCTAATAAGAAGCAAATACTTCAATTGGCAATAAGAGATGCGATAAGTTATCAAGCGGATGACGCATCCTCCCAAAAATAACCAATTGTTGCTTTTCTTTTTTCCAATAAAAATAAATATACTTTCTTCTCATTTCAACAGCAACTATTTGCTAATAATCCCAAGGGATGTTAAGTGCTCTAATGTGACAAATCCAGTAGCTAAGGCCGCACGGATCAACCATATGGAATGTTACATATCCATACTAAACATATTTGAACAGAAATCAAGCAATAAATTAACTAAGACCAGCAGGATAAAACTCACCCTGAATCCATCTTCATATGATGAGCATTGAAGAAGAAAACAGTGGACGGTATAAGAGTTATGTCAAAGTACTTGATGTAAACCTGTATTTCTTCTGAATCAATATCAACCAGTGCTATCGAAGCAAACTTCGACACTTCTCGAGTGCACTTAGCAAGCTAAATCATCGAAAGAGTGAAACATAAGGAAAACAAAATCATCAATTCTGAAAAAACATATCAATCGTGGAAGAAGAAAACAAAATTCAGGGAATTGGTAACACACAATATCGTCGAGGAGGAGACAAACTGAATCGGAACACCGCCCAAATCGGAGAATCAGAACCTTATCAATAGTGTCCCTAATGATGGAATCCACTTCCCTCTTCGTTGTTAAGGTCCTTAAAAGATAGCTCATCCTCCTTCCCCTGCAATCCGCCTAAACTAATTTAGTTAAAGAAACCAAACAAGCTTCATAGACACCCTAGGGTTATCAAATTAAACTTTTTTTTTAACTATTCACACATATATAATGCAACTCTTCATATCTTTACATAACCACAGACCATACACTAGCTTGCAAAAACTAAAAACAAAACAAAAACACCCCAAAATCACAAGTTATAGCAGAATACGGTAGATAACAAGAAACAGAGAAAGAGGTGCATTAACATACGATTACACGGATTACAGCAATTAAAACCTACAAAAGTTAAAACATACTAACGTCATAGATTATCAACCAAAAAATTGGAACGAGAGAGAAAGATTAAGATTAAGGGCAATCAGGAAAGGTAAGTAGCAACAATACCCAGATACTAGAAATTAATTCAAGGAACAAACAAAGCTTAATCAAGAGACGGTGAGGAGACTGAATGCGTGATGAGAGGAAGAATATATTTCCGGGAGAAAGGACGAGTTGAAATAGGTGGCTAATGTAGCGTTCAATGTAGCTGGAGCATCAAATTGTTGGAAATAGCAGGCATGGTTGAGGGATTAAAGGCAGCGAAGAGGATAAATCCGATTGGGCGGTGGCTATTGGGTTGATTAATCAAGTGTTTGCGGAGGAAGGACGCGTGATTGCCGCTGAAGGCGGGGATTCTCTGGTTCAGTCACGTTGGGAGAGGTAATAACAAGGTTGCGGACGACTTAGCCAAGCAAAGTGCCGAATCGAACCCTTCTTTCGACAGTTAAGTGGCGAATCGAAGAACTCGCGTGCCCAAGATGGAGAAGCATCACAACAATACAACAATCAATATTAAATATTATAATATTATAGGACCGTGCACCATCCAACACATAAAGAAGGTACAATGAAATTAAATCGAGACATTCACAAAGTTCGGGATAGCAAGGTGATACAGGTGTCGAAACAAATAAAAAAAAATGATTACATAGGACCCGGGCCATAACCTCAAATACAGAGTATTTTTTCCAAAAAAAAAAATTTGGATGGATGGTTTTAAAATACATTTAAATCCAAGTTATATATTTTATTATATTATATGTACATTTTAATTTTAAAAGAAACGAGGAAATAATTATTAAAACACACATTTTTGTTTATAATTTTTATTTATAAAAATAAGAACCAAAAAGATATTCCTATAAATGATCGGCTTGTACCACCGTGAAATTTTTCTTCTATATTTTCATTTTTGGCATCATTATTATTATTATTATTATCATTATTTGGCAAACGATTACAAATTACAATTTTAATATATATATATATATATATATATATATTATGATTTTTTTAAAATTATTGTATAAAAAAAAAAAGAAAAAGAGAGAAAAAAGAAAAGAAACCCTAAATTCTGCGCCCCTTATCTTGCTTCTCCCTCCCGTTGCCGCCGCCACACAGTTATCAGCACCGGTTTGTTTTTCCCTCTTCGCTGCAGTCGCACGCTGTCACCCTCCGTCGGTAACGTCCGTTTCTTCCTTCTCTCCTTATCTCCCTCTCTGCCCCAACCTCGCCGGCACGACTGCTCAGTCTTCTTCTTCTTCTCGTCGCCGACTGCCCACCGAATTTTCTGCTCGTCGCTAAGGTGCCACTCTGTCTTCCGAAACCCCTCCCTCTCTCATGCTCGTTAGTGAGTTTGCATGGATTTTTTTTTTTTTTTTTTGCCGTATTTATTTTCTATCTTCAATTCAAGCAATTCGTAAATAGGGTAAAATTGGAAGGAGGTTAAATTTTATCTAAAATACTGCCAAATCCGACCTATTTTCGACTGGTTTTTTTTGGTTAAGGAGGTATTTTTAGATGATGGAGGAATTTGCTATGTAAGGTTGTTTTGCTTATTTGGATTGTTCTACTTGAGAATTATGTATTCTGGAAAGTATCTTTCTTATACGCACTCATTTTCAGCCGGTAGTTGAAGTAAATTTAGTATAGATTTTGATTTTACATGAATTGGGGGATTGAGTAAAGCATTTGATAGTGTCTTGGTGCTCTATAGTCTTCACGAAGAGAATAGGGTGATCAGAGCACAGAATTCTTTTTTTTTTTTTTTTTTTTTTTTTTAAACATCAGTGGATTATGCAGTTATGCGTTTCTATAGAATTGTTCTACACCCCTGCAAATTGCATTAGGAATAATCGTTTGGAATGTGACAACTTGGTAGGTCATGGCAGAATCAAACTCACCTGGTTCGTTTCAATCTCCTCCTGCTCCCCCACATCCTATGGTTATTGATGGGGCGAATCACGATCTAGCTCTAGCCTCTTGTGAGTTTTTTACTCGTCGAGAAGTACTGGAGCGTCGGTCCCGGAGAGTGAAACAACTTTGTCGAGTATATAGGGAACTGTACTGGGCTTTAATGGAGGAACTCAAGCGCAAGTACAGGGAGTATTATTGGACATACGGCAAGAGTCCATTTAAGGAGGACGAGAAGGAGGCCGAGGGCATTGGTGATTATCCAGAGGGTATTGGGGAGAATGGAAAGCTAGGATTAGGTTCCGTGACCGGGAGCGATGAGATTAGAAGGTGTGATGTCACAGGTTGCAAGGCAAAGGCAATGGCATTGACAAAATACTGTCATGCTCATATCCTCTCGGATAAAAAGCAGAGGCTCTACAAGGGTTGCACCTTTGTAATCAAGAGGTTGGCATTCTATATCATTTATCAATTATTTTCGCTGCTTCATAGTTCTACGAGTTTTCTACTTAATAAGCAATAGCCATAAATATAGAGTCGTCTAGTATCGATATCGTTACGATGATTTATAATGGCCTTGCTTGGTATGCACTTTACTAACAGTTTATATTCATGAATTAAATATCTCGAGTTTCTTTTTTTCTTCTTCTTTGGGCTGTCTTGAGATATAATTTTGCTAGAGTTCGTTCACGTAGATCCTAAGGATAAAGGCTGTATAAAGGCTTTTCTAATGCTCAAGTCTTCCCGAATACCTATTGTAGAATTTAGAACCATTTCCCAATCCTCTTAGTTAAAGAACAATGGTTATCATCTATCTACTGCTTGAATTTACCAAGTGAAAACCATGTGGTGAGAAACCAAGCAAGCTTATTACAATATTTACAGGAAATTTATTGCCCCAAGGCCTATAGGCTGTTCTTTGTGTCCCAATCCCAAATTATGAGGGCAATGTAAGTGAGCTGAATCTAATTAATGAAATGCAGCCTCTCTTAGGATTTGCTCTGCTCTGTAACGACCCAAGCCCACCGCTAGCAGATATTGTCCTCTTTGAGCTTTCCCTCTAGGTTTTTAAAAAGCATTTGCTAGGGGGAGGTTTCCGTACCCGTATAAAGAATACTTCGTTCTTCTCCTCAACCGATGTGGGATCTCACATGCTCCTTCCCAAAGAAATCTCGAATATTTGTAGTGATCCTTGTCATTCCCTCCGTACAGTTTAATGATTTTTTTATAATTGAAAGGTAGTCAACATGGTTGAGCTGAATTAGATGGTCACACCTTTTGATTGCATTGATCCAAAGTTGATGTCCACACACTTTGGTTAAGTTTTTGTTTTTCATTTTCGATCTTTTGTATTTGTAACCTTTTCTGGAATTAGAAGGAATGTACATTGACATTTGGTATAATGGGTAGGCATAGATGTGTTGTGTTGAGGAAACTATGTTTTTTTTTTTTTTTTTTTCGTTTTCCGTTAACAAGAAATTCTCTTCATTTACAGTATGCAGTCCGGACCGCTTCTATGTTCAAAGCCTGTTTTAAGATCTACTGTTCCCTGCTACTGCCCTGGTCATCTACAAAAAGGCGAAAAGTGTTTAGCTAGAGATTTAAGAAAGGCAGGTCTTAACGTCTCCTCGACTAGTAAACTTCGTCCTGATTTCCATGTATTAGTAGCTGAATGCGTTCGCCAAATACAAGTCAAAAGAAGGGCGGCGAGGAAGGCAACTGCTGTTAAAATCGAAAGCAACTGAAAAGGTGAAGACTAGTTGTTAGGCCCCTCAGTTTGAATAAGAACATGTTGCAGTCGGTACGTGTGTATTCAATCCAACCCGAAACCCCCAATGGAAGAATTTGTTGATAAAACCAATTTTCGTGTACGATCCAATCCCTTGTTCCTTCCTCCCCCTCGCTGCACATTTGTTGTGTAATATTCGAGCAAAAGGTCGATGCAATGTGCCGATGATTAGCAGATTGTAGGGATGTACATTCCTTCTCTTGTTTTTATGAAAGGACGATTTAGTGTCAGCTTCCTTCTCTACAGTGTTTGATGGTATCAATTTACCCAACTAGCAATAGCTGAACTTAAAGAAAACTGTCAAAGTTGTGCTATTAAAGGATTATAATCAAAATGATTGTATTTCGAGTTTTATTTCATTTTAGTATGGAAAGAAAATATTTACAAGGTAACTAAAAGGCTGAGAAATTGAGAATAAAAAGGAAATCTAAAAAAAGAAAACTCATACAAAAATGTTGATAGAACAAAGCCTACAGTTCGGTAATTTCGTTTTCCTCTACCAAATAAGGATGTTGGAGTAACATTTCTGCAGACCATCTTTGCTTAGGGTCTCTTTGAAAGCACTTCTGGAGAAAGTCCTTTCCTCGCCCGGACAATTCCTTTGGTATGGTCGGAGTTTTCATCTCGTTCACAAGTTTCGACACATCACACGCGTATTTGCCATTAAATTCACCATTCCAGACGCTCTTCCCACCTACCATATTAATCAAAACACAACCCAAAGACCAAATATCTAAGGAGGGTGTAATCTCACCAATAAAAGACTCAGGAGACATGTATTCAGGCGTCCCTCTAAAACTCAACTTATAACCAAAACCCGACCTTGGTCGACTACTCTGTTCTTTCGTATACTTCTTCGAAAGACCAAAATCGGCTATTTTGAGGTCGGGTTTGCCATGTAGAGAGGGAAAAACAAGAAGATTAGAAGGTTTGAAATCACAATGCACAAAGCCTTTGGAATGAATGCAAGAAAGGCCTGTAAGCATCATACGAAGATACCCTTTGAGTTCATGTTCCGGCAGCTTCTTGCGTTGGTTGATAAGGTCATCCAAAGACCCACCGGCGGCGTACTCCAAAACCAGATTGTAAACGCTGTAGTTGGCGTTGTCTTCGACGGTGACTTGGTGGCCAATGAGCTGAAGGATATGGGGAGAGCCGATGAATTTGGACAAGATGAGGGCTTCTTTGTTGAGTGAGTAGGCTTGGTCGGCGTAAGTCAGTTTGATGGCGACGGGGTTGAGATTAGGCTTTGTGGGAACTCCCAACAATACCAAACCAAAACACCCTTCGCCTAATACTCTGTCTTTCGTCCAATCACTCACTTCCACTTCTTTAATGTCTTCTCCCAAAGCTTTAACCATTTTTTGTTCTTCTTCTTCAGCTGTAATTGTTTGTTTCATATTGGTTTTCTGGTTTATTTATAAGTTCATTTGGATTTTGTTCTATTTTTATGGATGTAATTTTAAATTTTAAATTTTTTAAATTTAGTTAAGCTTCTGGATTTAAATATTATTATGATTTTGTTCTATTTTTATGGATGCAATTTTAAATTTAAATATTATTTTGATTTTGTTTAATTTTATGGATGTAATTTTAACAAAATATTTTCATTCGAATTTAGATTTTTTCTCTTGAATTTTTAAACTAAAAACTAGAACACTTTTAATGATCAATTTTTTTCAGTCACCCAATTTTAATTTAGTATTTATTTGATTTATGAAATTTTAAAATACACAATTTTGTTCCTAAAATTTGAGAAATAGTTATAAATAATGCAACTAAAAAAAATACACCAAATAAGGTAATTTTTTTTCTTTTTTCCTAATATTTATAAGTTTAAATTTTTTAGTTATGCTAAAAATGAACTTGACAAATTTTAAAAAAAATTAACTTTAAATTTTTAATTTTATATCTAGTATTCCGAATTTAAAAAAAAAATAATGTATTAAATAGATAAAAAAAATTAAAACTTCACCTAAATGAATTTATAATTCAATCCATTCTTATTAATTAAGAAATTAAGAGGAAAGAAAGCCAAATAGCAAATAAACTAAATAATCAGAAATTAGGAACACCATCAAAATTGAGGACTAAATTTGAAGTTCAAAGTAGAAGGAATGGAGGTACCTCAGACATGGCAGAATGAGGAATAATGTTGATCTTCTTCGTCCTTTCGGCCGAGAATGTTGTGCAGACTGACATTGGAACAGAAGCTAACGACCTTATTGAGCTTGTTCATTGGAGACGGCAATGGAGGCACTCTTTTCCACCTGCACTTTCCATTCTCACGGCTGATTTCACAAACACACCCTGAATATTTCATTTCGTACTCCTTGCTAAAAACGTAGATCAGATTCTCTTGTCCAACGCATTTCAAGCGCGTAAATCGATAGCCCTCTTCGCCATCCAGCAAGATTTCGAGCAGATCGCTCGGCATGACGGAAATCTCGAGGAATTCCATGGTCTCCACATCAATTTTCCACAGAACGAACGAAGGACCGGCAGGGGAATTACAGAGTCCCGCCAAAACAAGGCGGTCGGTGCAAGAAATTAAAAATGAAAAGATAATTCCAGGAGGTTGAAGAGTTTGGACCTCACTCCATACATGATCGTGTAAATCGAAGCAAGAAACTAAGAAGGAGTAACTTCCGAGAACGTAGAACTCACCTTCGAAGAAAGCGGAAGAGAGAGAGCGCGAGGTGACTCCGGACCTGAAATCGGGGGGCAATCGCGAGCAGAGCTCCCAAAAATCAGCGTCCGGATCGTAAATCTCGACAGATAAATGATTCTCCATGTCTAGGCGGCCGCTTAGCAGTCGTACGCCTCCGACGACGATGAACTGGAGATTCGACTTGGATCCGGATCGGAAAATTCCGAGGAGAGGATCCATCCGTGCGAATCTGAGAGGCGAAGTGATGGTCCAAGAGGGATTGAAGATCGGAGAGAAAGAGAAGTGAGGCGCGGTAGTGAAGAAGAAGCCGTCGGAGCCAAGGAAGGAGGAGGCAGGAGAGACCGGCAGCGGGGGGAGGCGGAACCAGAGATCAGAGAGAGGATCGAAGGCGAAGAACTGATTGTCCTTCGAGTTCGTGTGGTAGAGGAAGAACCATGGAGGTCGGGTAGGGCAGGAACGGAGAAAGGAGGGCGATCGGATAATGGAGTGCCAGAGCCTGCAGACGGCAGAGGAGCGTAGGAGAGAGGGAATGGGGAGAAGAGAGAGGATGAGGTCGATCAAGTCGGAGGTGAGGGTTGAAAAGTCAGCCATTGGTGAGAAGAGGGAGCTTGAGAGAGGGCATCAATGGCGGTTACCACTAAAATGGGTATTTGTTATCCATCAACTCTGAGGGAAGGGAACTGTTCGGTTTTATATACGAGAGGTGTGGTTGGATTAATACAGTTTTTTCCTTTTCTTTTTCTACCTTCACTATTTCATTTCTAAACTTTCAAAAATTATAATTCAAATAATTTATAAATAAACCTAAAATTCACATCCATTAATGTATGCAAACTACCACTTCTGGTTCCGGGTTCACATCCATGAATCACTTTTAGTTCCAAATTCACAACCACTTATGGTTCCGAGTTCGCGTCCATAAATTTATGCAAACTAGTTCCAAACAAAATTCTTTCGTCCATTCCTCATTTCTCTTTTCCATAAGGGTTATTTACAAAAGATTCAAGTTAAACTAAACAACAAAAAGGAGTAAAGATGAAGAATATATTAAAACCACAAAGGAAATATTGGAGGGGAAAGAGTAGATGAATATTATATTAAAACCACAAAGGGAATAGTGGAGGGGATGAATATTTATATTTTATTAAGAGCAAATAAACAGAGACATGCGTCACAATAATAAACACATTCACATGATTGAGTAACCACTTAAATACATATAGGATAATATATAAATAAAACCACCATCACACTAGATTGATCAAATGAAATCATTATCCCATTTATATACAAAGATTGGAAAAGGACATCATGCAATCATTTAGAACTTAAATTCGAATAAAATAAAGGATTGTGATTCCATCTGAGAACTTCCCAAAGATGACGCTTATTAATCTCTCTTATCGCTCTTCTTGCTTCTTCTTGTTGATGAGAGCCAAAGTTGCTGGGCGGTGTATTTTGCATCAAGATGATGGCCAACTAAACGCCTCCCTTGGAGACTTCGGAAGCACAAATTTCTTGATGTTCCAGACGACCCAACAAGATGGATGGATGGATGGATCATTGCTGGGATGCCCGCCTGTGGTTGTTTAACAATTAACCTGTTTTTAGGCATTGAGAAACCAAACACACTCCATTTCATTTTGGAACAAATCTCCCTCAAACTCAAGGGCATATAGATGTTTACCACAGATGATCAATTCTCTCATGGTTGATCTGCATCAGATTCAGGCCTCGTCACGCGTCTCCTTCTCGTAGGTGGTGATGCATCATCGCCCATTCCGATGTATATGCGGAAATCTTCATCTGCATCTTCTTGTAATCCCAAAAGGTTTTCACCCCAAAGGAACCGGCGCTCTGGTACGGGTGTTCCTCCTCCAGAGCGTCGATGCCTCACCCAAGACCTTGAACGTGGCCTTGGCTCTCGAGCACCATCAACCGATCCAAACATATGAAACAGAAAGAAACTAGTCAGCAATGGCCCATTGACATCACCTGTGCCATTGTCTCTTTCAGCTGCCACCATACCACTATCTCCATTTTCAATTACGTAGTCTCCAACCACAAGGGCACCAGGCATGGCTGAGCGGATGGCACTAACAACATCACCAACTTCTCTCTGTCGCTCCAAGCGTCGCCATGCCCGTTCTCTAGATGGGTCTATGACTGAAGGCCGTGTCGTCGGGTGAACTCTTCTAGCATGCCTGCGTAGTTCCTGGTAGTTGCCAGAGAATGAGCAAGTTTCACGGGAGCAACTTCGTTTCTTTAGATTAAGATATTCTCTTGCTTCTTCAATAACTTCCCAGCCTAGCACAGCTCCTCGGCACATGGGGCACTTCAAATCTGAGTACTCGGATGAGTTCCCAGCACCCAAACCTTCCTGCTCATCCCTTTCAGTATTAGACCCAGAACCAGCAGTATCCAGATCTCCAGCCTCATTTGAGTCTAAAGTTCTATTAGAATTTTCAGTTCCATTATCCCCTAAAACTACAACAGGTAATCCAGCGGATGCAACAGTGTTCCTTTCATTTATATTTTGATTATCATCAACTTCATTCAAATCAATGCTCAGACCCAGGTTGTTTGCAGGACTACTAAAGCTATATGGATTTATAGGTAAAGGACTTGATAAGCGTGGACTCTTCCTAGTTTCTTCTCTTAATTTTTTGAATTGGTCAAAGCAATTTGAATGCCTATGGCTTGTGTCACATATATAAGGTTTGCAACCCTTGTGGTGAGAGCTGCAAAGTAGAAGAACAGCATTATGTGGGTGGTCCATGCAGATAGGGCAGGAGACTTCATCCAATTCTTTATGCAAAGCAAGGATATCTGAATCATTATGAATTCTTCGTTTCACACCAGCCATCTTGAGCACTAGGTAAATCACTAAGCATATTTAATAGATCAGAATGCTTCTATTGACAACAATAGCACAATGCTTATAGTAGGCTAAAAACAATTCAGAAACAGCTAGAAAAGTCGTTTGTTTTATGGGTCTCTAAGGAGAAAAAGAGGATTGTCACAAAACTAATATAAAGCATCCAATTCTAACATCAAAACAAAGATACATCATACCAAGAACACATAAATTGTAAATACATAAACAAAAAAAAAAAAGTATTCTAAATTTAACAAAGGACAGTAACAGAAGGAAAAAAAAATCAAATGCGGGAGTGGACGATCATTAATGCAATATTTTGCAGTTCAAAATACAAGATATCCATTTCATGTTATCAAAGTGCACACAATGCGAACATTAAATTGAGCATTGCATATCACACAAAAATATGAACCAAATTTAGAGAGGACCTAAGATAAATGAATGTTGAAGTATCGGCAAATGAAGACAGTAGCCTTACATGCAATATACAACATACATATAAATATATTACCCGGAAATATATCAAGCAATTGCATGGTTACTCACCAAGAGAAGCAGCTCTTTTTATATTTCCTACAGGAGGCTTCTCAGTCTCTATTTGTGCTACCAATTCAAATCTACAGAATGCTTACTCTGGCTTTATTAAAGCGAAATCACAGGTCTACTAATTGAAAGCAAAGAACTGTAGTAGTAATTGGTGGACTACACCCTTGACTAAAACTATTAGCAACTTCTCCAAGACGCCAAGGTCTGTACAAGTCCTTGACCTGCATTTATGCAGCGTAAAACAAATTTGATGGTTATAAATACAAGATCTCAATTTTGAAAGGAAAAACAACTACAAATAAAAATGTATTCAACAACTATTGGTATGTCCATTATAAGGACGCCCTTCAAAAAAGCATATCTTGGGCTAAATTTGAAAATTCAAATCAAACACACAAATACTTTAACACATAAATCTTGGTCAATGTTATTTCTAATACAAACCCTGCCAACGAAGTGTTGAAAACAACAAACCCAAAACCAGCAACAATGGAAGAAGAAAACGTGCAAAACAAAAAACAACTTCCCTCACCAAAAAGTTAAGCATATGTGAAAATAGACAATATCACTATCCTACAAAGGAAAATTCTTAACGACATCCTTCGGATTCCAAAGGAAACCCCCCTTGACATTCCCATCACAGGAGGGAAAAAAGTTTTTAAAAAAAGAGCCATGAAAAATATGCAAGAGCAACAAAATCCAGATGAGAGTTGTCTGCACAAAGATAAAAAGAAAAGGTGGCAACTACATTAACATCAACCATCTGATTTTCCCTCCAAGTAATCCTTAAACCCCCTTTCCCATCAAAGTTCAAGAAAACATAAGCAAAAGAAGAAATAGCATCTTATACAATTAGAATCGTGTACATATGCTAGGCCACCAACCCAAATCCTAAGAATGACAAAGTTTCATAAGAAAGAAGCCAAGTTCAAAGCCTCTACCCATGCTACGAAATTATAAGTGAAACCAAAACGAAGTCTGAATTTCAGGCTGCATACGGAAAATTACCCAATATAGATTCTCATTCTGATACCTTAAAATTTGATCATATTCCAGTTTAATTACCATCCTCATGAACAATCACACAAAATCAGAAGCTAAAATAAAAAAGGCCCAAATCACATCCAAATAATCAGATCCCCAAATCCAAAACAAACCCTAACCCAAACCAACCAATCCATCGAGACACCACAGTGAAAACGAAATTACCAAGGGAATCAAACGATTAGACAAAAAAAAAACAAAGGATCAAACACAAGGGCAGCAACGAATTGAATCCGGATCACAAATAATTGAAACCAAAAACAGGAATCTTAACCGAAATATCAAGAGCGAAAAGAAAATTCGATAACGAAACATGGAAGATTAGGGTTTACTAAAAGCAGAGTCCGATGGAATTCCCCGTGGTAGGGTCGACGATGAGTTCGCGAAGAACTCGCTGAGTTATAGCGCAGAAACAGAAGAGATGATCAAAGACGAAGAATTTGAGAATCCATTCGGATATTTATAGCCAGACTTAGCCACAGAGAAGGAAATACAAAACGCAGCGTTTCACCTGGGTGGGCGGTGACGAAGAGGTTATCTTGTAAGATAATGGGCTTACTTTATGGGCCTGGGCCACAATAAGTTTGATAAATTAATGGTTAAATTATAAATTGTGTATCAAGGAGAAAAATGAAAACCCGACCAATCTAAATCATAATAATTAGACTTTTTTCCATCTAGATTAGATTGAATTTTTTGAAAAATAAAAAAGTAGGGTCGATAGGTTGATGTCTTTTTTAGTTGGGTCAATCCAACCACCCAAAAATATCGTTACAATCCGACCTTATCCTACCTTACTTTTAAGATCATTGTCAAGATTAAGAATATTTAACATTTGTAATCGATATTAGTAATGTGATGTCACCGACAAATATTTAATATTTGAGTTTTATGAGATTTCAGTTATGAGTATAATATGTAATATATTATAGATACATAGGATTTTTTTAAATAATTAAAAACAAAAAGAACCATTCATATTTTTTTTTATAAATTGTTGAGGATGGTTGGAAGGTTCACAGCTAATTTCCGAAATATATCAGGTTTCCATTTTGGAAGTTCAAATCAAAGTCGCACCAAATTTTTATTAATTTTTTTTCTTATTATTTTTGGAAGTTTATTCCATAATTATTTATAGGATTTTTATTTAGTTTTTTCTTTTTAATTTTGTGAGTTATATAAAACTTCGTGTTTAGTATTTAATAAGTTAATAAACTTTTAAATTGATGCATATTTCATCTGTGAACTAAAAAATATATATATAAATTCTTAATAAATTCTTAAAATTTTAATTATGTGTTGATTAGGTTCATAAAATTTATAATTATATGTCTAACCGATATAATTTGATAATAATTAAATATATAATTTATTAGATATAAATTTAAAAGCGTAAATAATTTAAAGAAAATAATACAATAAATATAAGTCCACAAATTTCTATTTATTTAGGGTACCAAATAACAATCCCCGAAAGCGGCAATTGGGCATGTCGAACAAGGAATGAGCAAAAACAGGGAGGGTTGTGGGTCACTGTCATTTCATTTCCCCGCCAAAGATCTTTCCTTATAAATTCCTGTTTGGCTGTCGAGAAACTCAGAGAGAAACGTTGAGAAAGTGCGCCGGATAATTTTCCATTCCATCGCTTAAAATGAGTAGCGGGGTTGCATCTTCAGTTTCCCCATCCCTTTTCTCAGTTGTACCCACTAAATCAAAGATTACCCATTGTTCATCTCCCTCTCTCGTTCGATTTCGATCCTCATCCACTTCCTCAAATCTCAAATTTCGAGGAATTTCAGATTTTCGACCGAATGGGTCTCTCAGATTCATAGCCAGTTGCAGCTCCGGTACCTTTAATCTTCGCCTCCTCTGTTTTTGTATTCCAATCTGTTGTTAGTTATTGGTGAATTTCTCGAAGGTGTTCGTGGTGAATCTGTTGTTGATTCTGTGATTTGAGTGAATCTCTGCGTTTTTGTTGGTTTTTATCTGAATTTCATAAAACAATGATGAGTTTACTTCTCGATCTGATTATTTCCCCACAAACTGTTTGATCTATTTCCAATGGTTTTATTTGGTGTGAAGTTGGCCTAATTTTGTTTGGTTTGTTTTCTTTAACTCAATGCATTTCCTTGTTAAAGCAAATTGGTTTACAATTGAATACCCATGTGCCCTTTTCATAGAATTTTCCCATCTCTGTATTTTCCTCATTTCTGATATATTGAAGGAGAAAAAGTAGACAACTTTAAGAAGATGATATGGATCTTATTAGAAGAAAATTCAGTAGAAACGGAGGAAAAACAGCTTTTTGGTTTCTGTGATCTTCTAATTTTGTTACTTTTATCAAGCATCCAATGAGCTAGCTGTATAATGCAGGCGATGGTGGCAACAGGACTGTTCTAGATGCCTTTTTCTTAGGAAAAGCTTTTGCAGAAACCTTAACTGAGCGTGTCGAGTCAACTGTTGGAGAGGTTTTGAGTGAGATTGGTAGGCTGCAAGCTGAACGACAACAACAAATTCTTGATTTCCAGGTAGGGTACACCAAAGTAAATGATAGACTTAGATGACTGATATGAGATTCTGATTTTCATGTGCTTCCCATTTGTGTGGTTAATCACCAGTTTACTTTCAGTTTCTTTTGAAAAATGAGGGAATAAATTTGCATAGAATCTCCTAATGTGGTCTCCTGAACTACGGATTATACAAAACCAATGAACAAAAAAAGATGGCTGTATGGCAAAGTTATTGAAAATCCATGGCTGGTGTTTCTGCAATGTTTTCTCTCTTGGAGATTAGCTTATGAATTTAACTACTTTGAGTCATAAGTATCTGATGAAACTGCTGTGGCTTAAAACTTTTTGATTGTAGCAGCACATTAGTCCTGGATTGGGATGTTGGTTACTGTTTCTGAGATAAACGTTTATACTTTTCTTAAGCGAGTCGATTTTAACCTTGAACTTTGTCATCGAATTGAGCTCTAAACTTGAATAAGTGGTCAAATTTATAGATCATTCGACTAAGTTTTCGTTTCTTTTGAAAACTGTCTGGCTATAAGCATCATTATGGTTGGATGAGGTTCCTTTTGCGAGTACTTATTGTTTTGATTGTATTAGATATTATGTTTTCCAGATGGAGCTTGGCATTTTATTGATAAGCTTGATGGCTTTTTACTCGATTTTGTGGTTTACGTTTCGGTATTTTTATGGCTGGGATTTTGGCATTTTCGGTATTTCCTCTCAGACTAGACTGGCATGCACGAGGTGAATGAATCTCAATATTGAGAGTGCGGGGTTGTGTGCTATCTTGTCGGGGCGAGAGAAACAATTGATTCTTTTGAGGGCACGAGAGTTCTTAGCGATGTTCGGTCTCTTATTAGATTCTTCGTTACTCTCTAGACCTCTGTTTCTAAGCTCTTTTGTGATTATTCGCTAGGTCTTATTTCGCTTGACTAGAGCCCTTTCTTTTAGTTTCGATCTCGTGGGGTTTCTTCTATGCCCTTATGGACTAAAATACCGACACTCTTCTATGCCCTTTCTTGCATGTTCTTACTTAAACGAGCTTTATATACAGGAGGAGGTTATAGAAAGGGCCAAAAAGGCCAAGGATAAAGCAGAACGTGATGCCAAAGAAGCACAAGGACCCATCTCCTCTTCGATAATATCGGCTACAATCGAAGTTACTTCTTCTCCAACTGCTTCAAGCAATGGACAACAACGCTCAAATCCGAACGCATATTCAGAAACTGTGGTGAATCAAGATCCTCCTCGTGGTGACGAAGAGTAATCGTCTTATCGATTTCTCTTGGTTATACACTTCCAGTGATTGCAACCTGTAGTCTTATGATAAGTTAGTTATTTGGTCTTGAAATCATACCGAGATTGTCTTCTTAAGGTTCGTCTATTAGGTATCTTATGAATTTCTTGGTGTCGAATAATTCAGACCGAACAACCAGTTACGATCTTTCGAGGTGTATTAGTAAACCATCTATTTTCTTTCATCCGACCAGACTGTACTTGAATTATTTGGCTGATTTTCACAGTGGATCTTTCATAGTTTGACCTTGATTACTTGTTCATTTTAATGTCAATGGAACAATTCAGTGACGGTTTTGTGGTCAAGTTGGTGAATATGCATTTGACCGCGTGTTTTTAAATCTCTCTCTCTCTCTCTCTATCTATTTTTCACTCACTCGTCTGAATTTTTTTTATAGAAATAATATGAATAAGAACTAAGCATGCCGAAAGGACCATGTTGGTCTGTGAGGGGTAACTTTCACCGTTAAAAGTGACAAAAGGCAATGTGGTTATGTTGGTTTGTGAAGGGTAGCTTTCGTTGTTAAAAGTGACAAATAGGCAATGTGATTATATCGTAGAGGATGTAGGAGAATGTCGAGGTCATTAGGTATCGAATTCCAATTTCAAATCTTGGGCATAGAACTGTCTCAGAGCCGTACCCCAAAATTAGCAACATCAGTAAAATTATTAGGCATTGAACAAAAAAAATTGTAAACTTTGAATATGAGCTCACAGTGGAGTCCATAGTAGTTGGCTCATATAACGTTAAAAGACATAAATAGATGACTATTTGAGGGAAGACGGGTACTTTGTGCGAGGGAAGACCATTATAAAGCTAACCCTGGCGGAGCTAAGTAAGACCATTACAAAGCTAACCCCCCGGCGGAGCTAAGTAAGACCATTACAAAGCTAACCCCCCGGCGGAGCTAAGGAAGGGGGCTTCAATCCTTATTCCTTATCCCCATCTTCGTCCAGGCTAACGGGGTCTTACGGGGAGAGTGGAGCCTCAAGAAGCACTGTTGAGAGGAAGATGCTTGGCCCCTCTTCATTCTCTACAGGGTTCCAAACTCGCTCCTATTTTCACTCTCTTCTTTCTAAAGAAGCCCGACTCTCCCCGTCCCCAAAGGCATCAGAGTCGCAAACCAAGGGAGGGCAAATACTGAAACTCCTTTCATAAACCATAAATACATAAGTGAGTAACATTATCTTCATAGGTATGCTTACAATTAAAGCGAACAATTTCAAAAAAAAAAAAAAAAAAAAAATTTATTTATTATTATTATTATTTTATCAGTCATATTAAATATATATTTTCTTTTAGTTGAACAACCGCGAGAACTTTAGGTCAATAATTTAAAATAACCGGCTGAATTATGTTGAGCGATTAAACTATGAATTATTCCCTAAGTTCTTGTGATTGGGCGAAGAAAGAGTCTGTTTGATGAATGGAAAAAGGAGTACGCACATTTCTAATCCTCATCTTCTCCATCAATCTTCCTCTTCACCTCACAGCCTTCAAACTTCAATTTCTCTCATCTTCAATGCATTTCCATTTTCGTGAAACATGTTCTTTCCTGCCATTCACTCACTTTTGATTTTTACTTCATCAGTGCTTTCTTTGTATACGCATAGAAGTCGAGCCCCCCAGTGATTTTCTCCAGTTTCAAGGTCGCTGCCTCCGCCTCCATTTACGGTAAAGCTCTCGATGTTTTTTGATTTTGTTTGGTTTCTGATTTGAAAAATGGGTCTAGAATGCAATGGCGTAGCGGTCAACTATTTTAGTTGCAAGTGTAAATTGATGAATTTGGTTGATTGTTCACATGTTTTGACGAATTCCTGGAGGCTTCTATTGTTATATAAGGAAACAAATTTCAAGTAAAGTTGAAAAACAGCGATTGGGTTCGTTATAGGAGATTTTAATTTTTAAAGCACTTCCTTGTTCCCGAGCTCTGCGTTAATTCTACATCCAGTTTCTTCATATTTCCTTAATTTGATTTTTCGGGTGGTTTCTTGGATTAATATTGCTTCCCACTTTCTTGGGAAAGATTCTCTACCCTTAAGGTATGGAATTAGAGAGGCCATTCTCGTGCTTCTCTATCGCTTCCAACTGTCTTCCCTTCTTTCAAGTCTCATTGTTTCTGTGGGACTTACAAACTAAGTCTATTATACTTGCTGGCTACGTTCAAAGTTACTTTTCACCCTTGTATTTATTCAGAATTATTCAATGAAATTTTTTGTTTCTTGATAAAAACAATTACTTCGCTCTTATATATGTTGACTGTAAGCGATGAACTTTATGCAGATGGCAGAGAATGTGGTTGTCGCACCATGTATCAAGCTGCAAATTGGAAGAACTCCCTTCGAAGCGAAAAGCTCCGCACCGTGCAGTTTCAGTTTTAAAAGAGAACAAAGGTTTACTGATTTTGCCTAGTTGCTTACCTTCAGTTTGTATGTTTGTTTGTTTGTTTGTTTTTTGAATGTCTAGGAATCTTGGTAAGGATAGGAAGTGAGTATTAAATTGTAAAACTTGTTTTTTATGTGCAACAGTCCTGAGAGGTTAGAGAGAAAATAAACTGAATGGTGTATCCCGATGGTGATTGTTTATGGTTCCTTATTCTATCTTAATGAAAATGTTTATCACACTTTTTTTTTACGTGAGGCTCGCAAAAATGATTTCATCCTTTTTAATATGCTTTGGTTCGTCTTATTGGTATAAATTGAATGGCTTGTTCTTTTTGGTTCTTCATATGTAGAAAGTACAATTTTATGTTCTTTCAACTTTTGTATTCTAGAAAATCTTCTTGTGGGAGCTATAAGTTCACAAGGATCTCAACTTGGAGAAGGCATGCGCTTAGTGGCTTTCGGGGCTCAAACTTAATTGTAAGTCCTGCTCCCAGGAAGATCTTCAGAGAGCATGCTTACCTAAGGTCTTTGGTAAACGTTGATGGAACAACAGCCTCTGAGGTAGTTTTTGTTGATCAATTGCTTCTGATGACCAGTATATTTCTAACATATTTGGCTGGAGTAATACCCGTACCGAAGTCTAATCAACCTGGAAATATCATCTCTAATACCAATTCAGCCTCAGATAGCCCAACATTTTCTGGTAGGTAAGGGTGCACAGTTTACAAGGTTGAGTTAGGTTGTCGCTAACTAACATAATTTACTGTTTGTTGCTTTGTTATTTGATGTGTATATCTGCACTTTATTTCTGCTCCTGTTTATTTTGAGGTTTCATATTGTATTTATACCTTTTTATTGCAGTGGTATGAAGACTGATGATCAAATTAATTCGAAGTACGCATTAGATGTAGTTAAAGGAAAGATTTTGGATTTTCTAGATGCTTTTGAACGTAGGAAAAGTGTGGAAAACGAGGTACTTGAATTTGCAGAAAGTCATGCCAAGCAACCCCTAAGCTTGAATGCCATTGGTGAGGGTCCAAGGTTAAGGTTGCTTTGGGCTTCTTTTCAACTAATTGAGGAAGAGGCAGGCATCTAACTGTACTGACACCTTTGCCTTATTCTGCATGTTCTTCTTGATCTTTGAGTGGTGTTATTTGTTATGTTATATAGCTTTTAAATTTGACATCATGAGATAAATATGCAAACTGGTATTGAAACTTGTATATTGATGGAAAGAGGGATATATTTTTCCCTTGTCATTTTTAGAAGTCTTCAACTACGATAACTTGATGGAGAGAGGAAAGTAAGCTTTCGGTGGATGGCACTGGGAGTGAGACTGAGAGCACTGTCTGCCTCTCAGCTCAAATATAGGTTCCAGCTCTCATTCTCACTCCCGTGGGCATCCGTCGAAAGCGTACTTTCCTTGTTTTCATGGGATTTCAGTTTGCCAAATAATTTGGTAATTTATTTTTAGGAAATTGAAGATTCTCAGAATTCAATTTCATTGTAGATTTTTAATTTTTTTTTTTTAATTTTTAATTTTTTTATCTTTTGTTAATTTGACATCTGTTTTGCAGGTCAACAATCTTTCCAATGCTACTATTCAGAACATGGATGATTTGTCTATAATATTTTCTAAATTTATTAAAAAATCCTCTCAGCCAGTATGCATGTCTTGGCTGAAAAACGAACTGTCGATGAAAAATAATGATTCTAGTAAGGTACTTCTAGGAATAAATTTTATCCTCCAAATGTGTTTTTTCAGTTTCTCGTAGCTTTACTAGTTAACAATCTTGCCTCTTCCTTTCCTTGAATGTTTACAGGCATTTCTTTCATTGATGTCTGAGAAGCTTAAAGCTGAAGACAACATTTTACCAGGAATTAAGAAGTCTGGCAAGGAAGAGTTGTATGCAGAATTGATGCACTTTCTTAGTTTTGGTCCTTCCAGGTATTTTGTTTTATTTTCTCTTTAAGTTTAGGAAGTTCCTTCACATTTCACGAAAGAAATTATGATATCTAGGCTGTTCTTCATAGTCAAAGGGAAATCAGAATTTATCTTTGGTACTCTAATTCTTGCTTGCCTGGTAGGCCTTCAAAACTGTAAGCGTGTTTAATTTATAGTCAGAATATGTTGTACACCACAAATTTTCTTAGAAAAAAAAAAAAAAAAAAAAATTAAATGTGGGATCTCATAAACATAATTTATAAGATATAAACAACTGATTATCTGTTACCTATTTTGTATATATATAAAAAAAAAGAAACATGTAACAATGAAATATTTTACCAAAGAACCAGATCAACTTTTTTGTGACATTATTATCACCATCATCATCATCGTTATTAAAGACGTAAATTTAAGCTGATTAACAATATAAAATCTTAAAAGATATGAATGATTTAGTTGGTTATGACTAGTTGAAGAATATGTATTCCTACTACTTTAAGAATAAGGATTAGAGTCTATAAGAGTATCACTATTTTTACCTCTATTTTTGTAGGTTAAAATTTTTCAAGTATTGTGTCCAAACCGTGTTTGAAATTGGAAAGAAAATTATTTAAACGTATTTTTTACCGTGTTGCACATTTATCGGAGCTTGTCCAGATGAAATTCGTGACGAATCCATGTTTGACATGTCTGTGCTTCCTAGCTTTAACAGGACCATTTTGGAATTTT